>BSBM01000438.1:6542500-7157500 GCA_027924585.1 Larix kaempferi
AATGTCCCCATTGAATTAGGGGGAGAATGGTACTTTTTGATGTCAAAGTAGTCAATGCACAACCCGATTACAACATCCTACTAGGTCGTAGTTATGTGTATGCCATGAAGGCGGTAGATTCATCAGTATTCAACACCATGATTCCCCCCCACAATGGGAAAGTGGTCACCCTTGACCATCTTACCTACCATGAGCCTCACCCCAATGCCAACATTAATAACATCCTTCCCACGGTAGGATCAAGAAAATTTCCATCATTCACAAATATCAGTCCTAACATCTACAAAGACTCGGCCTTATTAAGGGAATATGTTGGCCCTCCACTAGTTATCTGAACCTCAAATTATGGTCTCATGTGTACCATCTTCTCATGAATAGATAAACTGCCATAATCTACCCCTACCTCTTCCTCTTTAACCAAAAATGAGAGACAACCAAAAGAAGCAGTCATTTCCCCTCCTCCTTCACTGGAACGAGTCATCCAAGTACCCTCTCTTTTTCCCCCTTCAATCAAGCAAGGAATATCAATCATGGATACACTCTCCTTTCTAGTCCTCACTTTGGGGATACCTATTTGGTATTTAACCCCACCATACCTATAGATTTTACCAAAGTTGTATTCCTAATCCAGATGGGAATTGGTGGCCACCGACCTATTCCAATGACTCAAGACAAATTTTCTGTTTTGGCAGTTTTTTGGGGTTTGAAGACTACTCCAAATGGATATCGGTGGCCACCCACCTATTCCACGAGCTCAAGAAAATCTTTCCAGTTTGGTAGTTTGTACAAATTTTTGTGCCCAAAACTTTTGGGGTTGTTTTGAGGCCCTAAATGACTTTTTTTGTGAGGATGTAGTTCATTCATAGTTGGAGATAGGATTGGACAGGTGAAATATGTACTTCTTGGATATACCTTTCGAGTGAGCTACGAAATGCCTTGAAAAAACATCGTATGCAAAAGTTATGCCTTCGAGAAGTTGACACCTCAACTAACCACCTCGAGACCTGCAAACCTTTTTGTGTATCATCTCCTAGGGTTAGGTTTTTGGATGTTAGGGTTTTCTCCCTCATGCTTATGATAAAAAGGCCTTTCGACCGCCTTTTGTAATCAACTTTCCACAAATGAGCATAGCCACCACACCTCTTCTCAGAGATATAGCTATCGCCATTGTAGCTGCTTTTATTTGATAGTCTGTTCTATTTCATTCATTTAATAGAATCTGGGTTTACCGTTCCAATGTGTTCCTTGCAATATATCTATGTATTTTGATATATATATGCTCTTTCATTTCATTCTCACATTAATTTGGATCATTTCCCATTTTAACTACACCCCGATCACTCTTGCTAGTGCATCATCTTAAAAAATCCCATGACCGATAGCACCAATAATGACACCACTGCCAACCATAACCAATTCCAACAATGGGGGCACCAAATTGCCAAAGATGAAAACAATAGATTCACCAAGTACCACCCCTAACCCAAGAGTTCCACCACTATGTGCTCTATGTAATCAATAGTACAATTGGAAAATAAATGACTACAAGACCAAAAAAGTTAGTCACCACAATGTTTTTAAAATAAATACTACTAAATTTGAGCAATTTCAAGTGAAACAGCTAAAAATGACTAACCCAAACTACTAATTTAGTGAAAGGATAAATTAATATGATGAAATAACATCTATGTGACTACAAATTAGTAGTATTTCTTATTTAAATGTACAAATTGAGTTTTAGTGTAGTCACTTTAGCATGTTAACTAATTTATCATGTTCATGATTAGTATTTTTAATGTTGAATTTAGTTTTTATCAAAGAAACCCCTTTTATTTATGACAAGCCCACTTAGAAACACTACCTCTGAGAAACCCTCACAAATGTATTTATCGCCTCTATCATTGCCTAGTAACAGATTGCAACATATATTGCATGCATTATATCATTTGTTTGATGTCATGGCCGATGACTGCAATCTTATCCACCAACCTTGTCTCTTTGATGATCACCCACCATGGGGGTACTAAGTATATGTAATTGTTAATATATAGTTATAACAATTATATATGTAATATAATATAAGTAATTATATATGATATGTTATATATAATAAGTTAGTATATAGTTAATATGTTATACAATATAATATGTAATAATATTAGTATAATATAGTTAATATATATAAATATATTATTATTAAATATTATATTATATGTAATATTAACAAATCAAAAAATAAAATAAAAAACAAAAACAAAAGTAACAAAATAAACACAATGAAAGCATGAAAAATTAAGAGACTTTGGTGGGAAGGGTTGGACATGAGAGGCCATTGAGATAATTCATGGTTTAGTTGAGTATTTTTTTCTCTTTGCGCAGATCTTATGATACAAAAACCAACCGTCTTTCTTCTTTCATTGCAAAGGTGCTGAGGTCAAGTCTTCTGTAGATCGTAAGTATGGAAAAGGAAAACCCCCTTTTTTATTTTCTATTATTATTTCTTTATAGGGTTTTTATTATGTTGTTTGCAATGGGGCATTGTAACAACATTGCAATAACAAATCCCTTCTGAAAAAATGGTTGGATTTGTTTTCTAGGGTTTCTAATAGAGGAATTCCCCACAACGATTTCTAGGCATCGATTATTGGTCATTTACTTAGTTTTAGTGTTTTTATTGTTGGCCTATTTTTAACATATTGAGTAGACCAAATCCCTATCCGACATCACTGTAGAGCTTATGTTATGAAGTTGTTTCTTGATAATAATTTCAGTGAACTATGGGGATGCACCCTAACTGAATTTTCTTCAAGATATTAAATTTTTTTTTTAGTGGCCAAGGTTTTCCAATCCTAGTTCTTGTAACTTTGTAGGTAAAAGTACATATTTATAAGATATGGTTATTCAAAGTGATTCTTAAAAGGAAAGAAGGAAGCCGAAGTATAGCTCTAAATGTTTCTCTCTACATCATAACTTGCATATCTGAATGATGCCATTAAATAATATGATAGATAAACTAGGATAATTTTGATTGTTGAAGTAAGAAGGAGAACAAAAGAGAAACGTTGTAACTACAATTGGCTCTTGATCCATGCAACATTTATGCTAGTGAATAAAATGGATCAACTGCTCCTAGGACTAGATATCGATCTAGAAATGGAACTCTTGAATCAAGTACAATATTAATTGCTATGGGAGCTATTGGTGGATCAATTGATTATTTCTCCATCTTCCCTACCGGTAAACCACATCTAGATTTGCTAGAACCAGGGTTGGTTCTAAAGCTTATGAATCGATGGGTTATTACACTCAAACTATAGGATTTGAGACTACAACAAGAGAATAATCAATTAGCTATTGAAATACCTCCACGAGATAAAAAGTTTAAATTTTAACAAGATCAATCACTTTTTCTTCTGGTTAATCCACTTCTACCTCTTATCTGTATTTGTATGAGGCACTGGTCCATCATTTTGTATTTGTGTAAGGGATTCAGTTAATTATTTATGTTTAGAGGTAAGTTGTGTAACTTGTGTAGTCATTTTCAATCCTACATTCAGCAGAATAATAAGAAATCATTTGACCGAGCAATTTTCATGCCTCCCCTATATCTTTGCACTTGTGACTTGCTTTATTTGCACACGGTATGGCCACAACAGGCCAGTGCATGATCAATAGCCACTTCTATCAAAACATGAAAATTGTAAGCATGCTATTTTCCACGATTTAAAGCATACTGTGTTTGCAGGCGATTTTCTTTTCAATGCTTTCAAGATAAGCTTGCTTGATGATACCTGCATTGAATTACTATCACATAACAAATCCATCTCATGATTCGCAACACATTTGAAAGAGATTGTCTCCAATATTTTAACCTCTGTGAAATTCCATTGGCTCATTGGTTGACCGGGGTTTGGGAATGAAAAATACAATCAATGGGTGTCATTCCTTCCATCTCTATTGGCTAGTGGTTTGTCAAACCCAGGGTTCAACTTGCATCACTAACAAAAACCCTACAAGCACTGACATTTTCAATACCCTAAGATGTGCACAGGAAATTACAGAGACCAATTATAGTGATGCGTAGGAGAGGATGGGTACTTCTTTATTTCCATTAGTGCACTCATTCTTTCACTGGACAATGCATTTGAATCATTTCCAAGCTAATGTTCATCTTCTAAACTATTGATCATTCATCATACATTCAATCATCAAGAAACTGCGTAAGGAAAATCCGAGACAACAACTATATTATATTCATATTCAAGAACTGGGTACAATCCATTGCTTATAGACTCAACTCAATAGCTTAATTGAACAAACACACTGAACCATAACAATGCCTTAAGCACCTTGAGAGATCTAGTTCAAATGGTTTTTTTGGCATGTCAACTAGTTGCTTGTGTGTAGTTTACACTACATAACATGCCATATCACCAATCCTTAATACGATTGTAGAGTAGTTTCATGCATAATTGAACAAAAAAAAGAGGCCTTGTAGTCAATCTTAAGATTGATATAATATTTTCATAAGACTGGGAACAAAGAACAAAAATTTAATTCCACAAAGGATCCATGTGGGTAAAGTGAGTGGGCTATAAGCCCCTCATTTATAGATCAGACATTAATAAGGTAACATTTACATCCCTTACACACACTATTATTTTCCTACATGGTTGAGATTTGTCTAATTGTTACCAGAGTCGTTTCTCCTCTTATGCCTCTAATTATCCCACCATTATTCTCACATTTAATATTCTTTTCAAAACAATTTACCTTAGCCTTGTGGAGTTCCAACTAGTCTTGTCTTATTATTCCATCATAAACTCCCAAGGAAAACTAATGGAAACATATTCCACTACTCCATCCTCCTAGGTATACCATGCATCCATCAAGTTATTGATTGATCCATTTCTTAGTACCATTTTCCATCTACCCCCTCCAAGGGTCCTAAAGCTTCAAAATGCTTAGCTTACATTTTGCGACCAATATGGTAGAAATGAAACTAGCATTGAGATATCGTGTCACGTCCCCTCCCATAATACTAGCAATATGGATGAAACGTGAAGCTAAAACTGGGCATCTAGCCCCATGATTATTAACAAAATTCACAGAATATAAAAAGGACACATGCATATGTATATATATGCAAGAAACACAGCGGAAGTAAATTCTATTACACATCTAGCATACATTCAAAATATTCATGGTAGTCATCAAATAAATACATTACAAAATTAACACAAGAGAGTACTTATCTTAAAACAAAGTAGTCCCGAGCAACTGGCTATGCAACTGCAACGTTCCACCCAACCATAAGCCAGTTGTGCTCATCAATCTTTCAACACAACTTCCACCCCCAAGCTGGGCATGATTTCTACAAGGAAAAAGGGAACATCAAACTCACACATAGCCAAATATACACCAAAATCATCCAAGCCAATCTACAGTTGGGTTTATCAGGCTGCTAAGGCAATGGAAAGGAAGAATTGCTAAGCTAGTGAGCTCAACCATAGAGATATGAATACCCTTTACAAGATCTATCTAGCTTGGTCCCCACAATACCTACACACCCATCACAAGGAAGTATTCCCTTCACTACTGCACAGTCCCTCAGGCCATACCTCCCACTCTGGTGTTCTTCAAGGTGTGCATAGAAGAGTAGCCATCCCTTTTGATCTTTTTGAGAGGTTACCTTCCTCACTGGGTTTATCAGGCCAATTCTAGTCCACTTCCACTCCTAATTTCTTGCTCACAAGTTCAAACCAAAGCAAGGATGCACATAACAGCAAAATCACAAGTGTTGGGCATGAAGAGAAACATTTTGACAGTGGAATGCCCAAAATGGGTTTCTATTAGTTTCAAAAAAATGTGGGCAACCAAAAACGAAATGACAAATAGGGAATCAACCCTGGGAGAGCAAAACCATTTTCAGAAAACGTTTATGGGCATTCAAGGGACAGAAACGGCCTCCGTAAACCCCCAAATCATGACTCCCTTCCTCCCAATCATTGTGCAATACAAAAACGAGTTCCCAACTATGGAAAATGCAGGAAAATGATGGAAAACGTGAAGGAGAAGGCCCCCAGCTAGCTCAGACTGTGTGAGAGAGCAAAGACCATTGGTGAAGAATGGATTTGGGAACCATTTCATAGGTGTTTTCTTTCCCAAGAAGCAAAAATATGTTTTTCCATATTGATGGCTTGTCCATACACAAAATTGGCTGCCATACCTCTCCATTCCCAAGGCATTAACTACCTCAACCAATTCCTAGAAGAATTAAATGATTAGGTGCATAAGTCAAAATGGGTAGTTGGGGTTTATGGGTTCTCTCAATAAAATTTGGCCTAACACTATTGGCTCAAGGGTTTGAATATTTTCCATCCCTATTCCTTGTGAAAATCATGCCCCCATCTCTTGTTGCATTGCATAGCTAGTTGTGGGTATTTCATTAAAATTCATATTTACATGATGTCATAATTTCTATTGTGCGTGGTTAGCACAAGAACCATATGCATCGATTTTTAATTGCCGATACATAAAACGATAAATCGATGGCAGGGCCTTGGCCTTGAGCTCCTCACCATGATTTAATAACGATATTTACATCATTTACAATTTTAATGCAATAGGGTCAAAATCGGGATATTACATATCGTGGACATCTTGAGATCATGTAGTAAATGGGCGTCATTTATTACAAATTGGCCATACCATTGGGTGTGAAAATCCATGATTTTTTTCATGTATCTTTACTTTATAAATATGTTCCTAACCCTAGTAGGTATTGGACTTTGTTGCTATATGAATGAAGGAAACTAGAGAATCTATTGTTGAGACCTTGATTATCATCGACATTAAGTGACAACACTTTTGCAACAAATCAATAAATTGGGTCAAGGTTCACTAGAAATACTACTACAAAGACATTGACACTTGAGAATTGGAATTAGAAATGAAAAATCTGTATACTCATTTGTTCGATGATGACTTGGCTTCGGCGTTGTAGCCCTTTTCAGTGGGGGGGGGGGGGGTTGTAAAAACCAAGTATTCAGCTTGATTTTTTTAATTTTTAATGATAGGATAGGTGTTATTGACTCCGCATTGCGTTGTTGTTTTCTTATATTGACTATTGATTGTGATATACCTATACATCTATGTGGTTGTTTAGACTGTGATGAACATTGATATTTCTTTACTAAGGATTTACTAATTCTTGATAATGGATATGTATCATTGATTATGTTTTATGATTATTTAACATGGTTATTCCTTTTAATAGCATGGTTGATCAAATATTATGCGCACTCATTGAATAGCATGCATATTGATGTACTTCCTTGTTAAATTGCTCTTGATTTGTGATAATGATGTTTTTTTTACAATAGTATTATTGGAAGGTATAATATATCATAGGTTGAGATATTGATGGAAAGATGAGGAAACACACTCAAGGTAAATGGATCATGTCTCAATGATGATGGCCATCATATCCTGGAGCTTATGAAGGATTGGGGAAGGTGAAAATTGAGAAAATGGCTTCTAAATTTAATTGGGATAACAAGGCTATGGGAAAAAGTTTGTAACACCCCTCCTTTATGTCCTTTTAATTGTGAATGTAAATGTTGTAATTGTTTACTAGTGAGGAGCTCAAGGCCAAGGCCCCAGCAGTAAACCGTGTATGTGACGTTAGTTGAGTTATAAATCGTAAACTTATAAGGACGCAACCAAACGACGGAAACCGAATCCACTAAGGAAAAGGTAAGGATTACGGGAAGCCTTGAAAATCTAAGAAAATGATATATAGGAGTCTTTATGATTCCTTGAAGTAACCTAATTAATTGGTTATGGGTTAAAGAGTATAAACGACTTACTCTTGATGACATCCTAATAGGAAAACAATAGCCTTGCGATACAAATCGAATAAGCAACAATTATGATCTAGGTTATTTGCATGACACTAGGTATTAGGGATAATTCCAATTAACTATGCTAATTACTTTTATATATAATCTTAGTTCGACTGGGAGTGTCAAGGGGTTTTCTTCACCAAAACCCGATGTTTAGTAATTAACATAAGCTAAACAAATTATCACAAAATAGATTAAGTGTTTTTAATACTATCTTGGTTTGGTTAGTAAAACGCCAAGATATACAATTAATACCTTAGGAGGATAAAAGATATGGATAAAATATTATTTCTATAATAATATTTTGGTATTTGGATACATCAATAAGATAGGCATAATCTTGAATATTTATATAATACCTTTTTAAGTAGAATGAATTATAAATCTCCACTATACATATATATATACTTTGGGTGCTAGTTACTTACTAAGAAGAAAAGAATCATATATTCCACTTATATTTAAAACAAGATGTAGGGAGTCCACATAAGATGGGTTGGTATCGAATTATATATATATTTATGCTTTCTTCATGTTAAAAGAAGAAAGTTAGTAGATATGGTTTATGCATCAAAGAATTAGATACATATATAGCATACAAACAACATAGGGCGCAAAAGCTGACAGTTGTCAACTCACCGAAAAGATGATTCCTCTTCTTAAGAAGAGATCGTGTGAAGGGAAGGGGACACAACTTTGGGAAAATGGAAATGGGAAAACTATGCGAGAGGAGCCAGCGAGCTCTGTGTCCTGCAATCAAGTTGGTGAGCTCTGCCACAAGCACCCGTAAGATTTGTGCCCTGCAATCAAGGTAATTAGACTCTGTGATCGACTTATAGAATACGTTTTCCTGTATGGACATTGTCTATTGATTTCTGATCTCCGCGTAGTATTATAGAGATCGAAAGTCTGGAAATTCGCATAAGTTAAGGTTTTGTATATTTCGTTATCTCTGTATTCCACGGATGGTCAGTATACCTGGAGAGATCCAAACCTTGCTCATGCGTTAATCCAATGTCTAGATAATCGCAGAAGTCCAGGTTCTGTTCTCTTTTTGTTATCTTTGCATTTCTCTATTTATATATATATATATGTTGATGAGGGATTGAAAACGCCTTCTTTGCTTACATATGCAAAGTTGGATTGAAATGCATATCCGCTTATAGCAGTTCCAGGACTGCATTTTACATTTTTGGTTGATAAACCCATGATGAGAGTGCAGCGCTCGGAGGCATATATTTTCTTAGCTTTTCTTTAGTATGGCATTCTATTTTACATTTTTATTTACAACCCAGGATGAGAGCGCAGCTCTTGGGAGGCATGAAATCTGTAGCCTTCTTCTTAGTATGGAATTCGGGTTTTCTTGACAGAAAATGGCGTGGTTTAGCCATTCTTCATTCGTTTGTTTGGATTTTCCGTTGGATGAGGGTGCAGCGAGCTAGGGCATGGCCCTTTGCTTGGCTGGGTTTTTTTCGTTTGAACCCATTTATTTTTTTATTTTTTTATAAGAATATGTTTGACCTCAGCCACCGAGGGCGTGGCCCTTTGCTCTGTTGTATTTTCTGTTTAAAGTCGTTTTGCATTTATAAAAATAGGGTTGACCTTGTTAAGTTTATATTAATTTGACTAGCAAGATTACTGAAAGAAACACAATCACAAGATAGACAAAGATTTACTCTGGGAAACCCTCATGGGGTAGAAAACCCAGCAAAGCTTTCCTCAATATAGATAATCAACCAAATACAAAATGTAGTCCAAGACTAGAGCTCCTCTTCCTCCTATGCAGACCTCTCTCTCACTTGTGTGCTACTTCGAAGTGGATGAATGAATGAGATAAGTGAGGAACATCCTTCTCTACTTATACTTGTTTTCCAACTGACTTTTTACCTTATGGGGCCGACCTCTCCGACCTCTCCTAGGAGAGTCTAATAACCCTCAAATAACTAACTCAGGGCCGACCTCTCCTAGGAAATCTAATAACCCTAGTTACCACAATCTCTCGGAGGAATAAACATCTCTGGATATACAATAGGGTCACCACAGAGGAATGTACCATCTCTGGAATAATAAAATACAACTATAATATTCTTGGAAGTTACAATATTTCAACACTCCCCCTTAACGAGAAGGATATTATAACAACGTCTACAGGAGTAAGGAGTCATCAACTACATGGTACATAATACATCTATAAATCATTGGAAGCTTTCTTTATACATCGTCAGTAACTCAAACAGTTACTGGAACATCTTTAAGATCTTCAATACTGGAACATCAACATCTTCAGTACTGAGTCTTCATCTTCTGCAGTTCTCGAACATCTACAGCATCATCATATGGATCTCTTGGTCTACAATATCTGGATCATCTCAATCTACAGCATCTGGATCATCTCGATCTCTAGCATCTGGATCATCTTGATCTACAGCATCTGGATCATCTCGATCCACAGCATCATCTACAATACACATGATCCAATTCCAGGATGATCAATCCTGCTCACTTTAAGACATCTCTCATTGTGAAAATCCTCACAGCAGATCTAAGAGATGATGTATAACTCACAAGAGTAATTATGATTAAGCAGGAAAATAGAAGAAGAGTGAACAATATAGTATAATGAGCAACAGAATAATATGGTACAGTAGAACTTAGATAGAAGCAATAATACTTTACACCCACTAGTTAATTAGTCACAATATGGACAAATAAATAGTACAAGCATGAGGATTCGAATGCCTAAGGTGGCAATTCGAATTAGCCTTCATGGAGTGATCAAAGGATCACTGGAGTGTCATCGGAGCACAACTAGGTGTCCTCATGATCATCATTGGAGTCATCAATGCACAAGTAAATGTCAACTGTCAGTCAAACTGAATCTAACTGAGTGTAGTAGGTGTAACCAAATGTAACTAGCACATGGAGACACTAACTGGATGAAGGAGGCTCAGTGGAGGATGCAGTAGGAGCTTACTAGAGTCAGAACAGGCAGTTTAGTCTCACTGGAGGTCCATCGGAGTGATAAGGTCAGTAAAGAATTAGTTAATCCTTAAATCAAGGAAGTAACTGAAGATAACTGAATATAACTGGACTGGTAGGTGAAGAAGGTGCCTTTGTCATGAAGTGGAGCAAAGGAGGGCGCATTAGTCACTGGGAGGCTGAAAATGCAAGGAAAGAAGCTCTCGAGGCTAGCTCACTGAGGGCTAGGTGCTGGTGCTGATGACTGGAATGCATGCAAACCCTAATATTTGCATGCATGACTGAAAATGCAAACAATGGAAATGTTGCTAGGACTAGGATGGAGTATAGGAATATCCTAACACTTATGTCTATGGATGATACAATCCAGATTTTACTTATAGGATGATCAATCCTGATCCTTTTAAGACAAATCTCATGTCTAGGGACGATGCAGTCCATGATCCTTTTAAGACAAATCTCATGTCTAGGGACGATGCAGTCCCAACCACAGTGCCAATCCTTTTTCATACTGGATGTGACTTAGATTAGATCTAGGATTTATCACGTACATTTTGAACTAAAAGCTCAGGGACGATGCAGTCCTATCATCAATTTTCGAAGTCTACGGATCAATTTTGGGACCGAAGTCCGGGCAAGATACAATCCCCACATTCTCGGAGACAGATGTCTACGGATCAATTCTGGGACCGAAGTCCGGGGAAGATACAATCCCCACTTTCTCGGAGACAGATGTCTACGGATCAATTCTGGGACCGAAGTCCATGGATGATGCAATCCCTCTCCTTTCTCTGAGACATATGTCTACGAATAATTTTAGAACATGTGTTTAAGGATGATGCAATCTCTCTTCTTTCTCGGAGACATATGTCTACGAATCCTTTTAGAACATGTGTTCAAGGATGATGCAATCCCCTTGTCAACTTGGACCCTGTCTAAGGACCATCCACCAACCTCTCTGTTGGCATCACCAATATAGGTATCCACATCATCGACCTCACTGTCGATGCAGGAAATCTCATCATAAGTGACCACATCACTCCCCCTTTTGAGGAGGGTCCTTTTGAACTACACCAAGCTTGTCTCGGAAATACTCAAACTTTACTCGAGATAGAGGTTTGGTCAATATATCAACAACTTGTTCGTCAGTGCTTACATACTCGAGCTTGATAGCTCCTTTCTACACCATATCCCATATATAGAAATATCGGATCTCTATGTGCTTTGACTTGTCATGGAACATTGGATTTTTTGTCATCTTGATACAACTATGGTTGTTACACAGGATCTCAGTGGGTTCCATATCTAAGTCAAATAAACCAGATAATAGCTTCCGAAGCCATATTGCTTCAAAACTAGCAGAACAAGCAGCAATATATTCCGCTTCAACTGTACTAAGAGCCACACTGGACTGTTTCCTGCTAAACCATGAGATCATGGCAGATCCCAAGCAATAACATCCTCCTGATATGCTCTTCCTGTTTGATACACTTCCTGCCCAATCAGCATCTCTATAGCCATACAATCTGAAAACATGATCTCCAAGATAACATAGACCAAAGTCTATCGTACCCTTTAGGTACCTCATCACATGCTTTGTAGTTATGAGGTGAACTCATCTAGGTTCCACTAGATACTGACTCAAGGTATTCACGGCAAAGCATATGTCTGGTCTGGTATTTGTTAAATACATCAATGACCCAATAATCTCTCTGTACAGAGTCATATCCACTAACTCTGATGGTTTATCTACTAACAGCTTCAAGTTGGAATCCATGGGAGTGGCCATGGCCTTACATTCCAACATATCAAATCTTTTCAAGATTTCCACAGCATACTTTCCTTGGTTGAGAAAGATTCCCTCTGGGCCTTGCCATACTTCTAGACCTAAGAAGTAGTGCATCAATCCAAGATCTTTTATCTCAAACTCTAAAGAGATTTTCTTCTTGCATTTGATAATCTGTTTCTCATTTCCTGTCAAAAATAAATCATCCACATATAGCAGCAATATGACAGGTTCATCATCCATAACCTTGAGATAAAGATTAGGATCAGCTTTACTTTTGGTAAATCCTAAGCTTGTCAAGAAACTGTCAATTCTTCCATACCAAGCTCTGGGAGCTTGCTTCAACCCATACAAGGCCTTCTTTAATTTGCACACATGAGTTTTTCCATCTTTCACCTCAAATCCTTGAGGTTGTTCTATATACACTTCCTCCTCAATTACACCATTCAGGAAGGTTGTCTTTACATCCATCTGGTGTAATTTCCACTTCATCATGGATGCAAGTGCCATGATAGTCCTAATGGAAGTGTACCTTGCAACTGGTGCAAATGTTTCTTCATAGTCAATTCCCTCTTTCTGAGAGAACCCTCTGGCTACAAACCTTGCCTTGTATTTTTCAATACTGCCGTCTGCAATATGCTTTATCTTGTATATCCATTTGGAGGATACCACACTCTTGTCCTTTGGCTTGGGAACTATATCCCAAACATCATTCTTCATTATTGACTGGTACTCCTCAATCATTGCTTCTACCCACTCCTTCTTATGAACTGCTTCTTCATAATTAGTGGGTTCTTGATCTACAAGATCACACATTAGAGCCACATAGTTTGAGAATGTCTTTGGTTTCTTTCTTACCCTAGTGGAGCCTTCAGGAGCTCCATATTTTTCAGCTCCTAGTATAATGTCTCTTGTCCATGCTGGCTTTCTCTTCCTTGAAATTTCTATGACAGGGAGTTCTTATGGTTCCATCATGTCATGGTTGTCAGGAGTTGTCTCTTCAGGGGTGGGTGCAGCTTCTGTGATTCTGGAGGGTGTATTTTCCTCATATACTTCTTCATGTTGGCACTTTCTAGATCTCTTGAGAGCTGCCTCTTCATCAAATGTCATATCCCTACTTATTTCCATATGATGGAATCCTGGGCTGTATATTCTGAATGCTTTGGATGCTTCACAATATCCAACAAATATCCCTCTCTCCCCAGAAGGATCTATCTTGGTCCTCTTTTCTTTTGGAATGTGAATGTATACTGGGCATCCAAATATCTTGAGGTGACTTACCTCAGGCTTCTTCCCTGTGAATACTTCTTTTGGGGTCTTGAAGTCAAGAGAACTATGAGATAGTCTATTTTGCACATAGACTGCTGTCCTAGCTGCTTCAGCCCATAAATACATGGGTAGGTCTTGATTATGTATCATTGTCTTTACTGCCTCCATAATGGTTATATTCTTTCTTTCCGCAACACCATTCTGTTGGGGATTGTAGGGAGTGGTTAGTTCCCTCTTGATTCCAGCTTCCTTACAAAAGACTTCAAAATATTTTGAAGTATATTCTCCACCATTATCTGTCCTGAGTATCTTAATATTCTTTTCTGAATGGTTTTCTATCAAGGCTTTGAATTCCTTGAACTTTCCAAAAAATTCATCTTTTCCCTTCAGAAAATAGATCCAAGTCTTCCTTGAGTAGTCATCAATGAATGTGAAGTAGTATTCATATCCACTCAAGGATGTGGATGGCATTGGTCCACATACATCTGAGTGAATCAATTCCAATGTACTCTTAGTCTTTGTATCACTCTTTGGAAATGGGTTCTTGACATTCTTCCCTTTTGCACATCCTTTGCAAGTGCCATCATGGTCAATCTTTAAGTCTGGTAGTCCTATAACTACCTTGCTCACATGAGGTAGTGCTTTATAGTTTATGTGAGCAAGCCTTCTATGCCATAACTCACGTGCGCCAGTGGCTTCATGAACAAGGGTAGCCTCTAGATGGCCCTTGAGTTTGTATAGACTCACTTCCTCTTCGCCAATAACAATTGCATTCTCAATTGATTTTCCTTTGGACCGCATGAGTACTTGTCCATCTATGAATGAAATCCTATAGCCTTTCTTATCTAATGCTGAGATAGAAAGTAAATTCTTCTTTAACCCTGGTACATATAAAATTTCTTTCATCTTCAATGGGGTTCCAGAATCAAGCTTGTAGCTTGCTTCACCAATTCCCTTGATGGGATATTGATAGTCATCTCCTAGAGATACCTTCTATGGGGAGGTCTTTTATTCAAGTTTTGAGAGAGTCTTCTTTTGACCTATCATATGCTTTGAAGTACCACCATCAATAAGCCATGTGTCTTCTCCAGGCGTTATTGACCCAGAGAGTGCAGAGAATAGAACATATTCTTCTACATCTTCTTCTTCCTCTACCTTGGTCCTCTTCCTTTTAGGCCTCACCCCTTCTTCTTCTTCACTATCATCTTCTGTTAGGTGTGCATGATGTCTTTTGTGAAAATTCTTCTTCTTCTTTGAAGGACAATTTCTAGCAAAGTGTCCTAGTTTGTGACAACTATAACACTTAACTGAGGAGAGGTCTCTTTCTGAGCTTACTCTTTCCTTCTTTTGAAATCTATGTGGAGGGTGAGATTTCTTGTGGCCATTTTTCATGGAGTTGTAGTGACTCCTTCTTCTTCTAGTGTGAGTGGCCAAAGCTTGGTCATCTTCCTTGAGCAGGGCTTCTCTGTTGGCTACCCTAGCTTCTTCTTGAATGCAATCTTCCCATACCACATCAAACTTCATACTTTCTTCTCTTGCACACATAGTTTGGATGAATGACTCCCAAGGTCTAGTTAGACCATTTAGAGCAGTCATGACTAGTTCATCTTCATCAAGGGTATCTCCAATGGCATCTAGTTGTTCCTTGAGCTAGGAAACCCTTGAGAAATAGTCTTGAATGGATTCTCCTTTATTCATCTTGGTGCTCTTCAATTGAGTTCTCAGATTCATCTTTCTATTGATGTTTCTTCCTTCATACATTCTACCTAGGGCATCATACATTTCCTTTGGAGTCTTTTTGGATGCCACTTGGGGAATCAAGTGGTCCTTAATAGAATCAGTAATGATTCTCTTTGCCCTAATCAAGTCCTTCCTATACTTCTCTTTGGCTTCATCTTCTTCAGGTTCTGCAACCTCATCTTTAATATATTGGACAAGATCATTCTCTTCAAGAATGAGACCAATTATGTATTTCCATGCTCAGAAATTTTCTATACCTTCTAGCTTGTCTTCAAGCTTAGTGCTTGGATCCATCTTATCTAGGGATCAAAGAGATTGAGGTTTCAAAAGATAGAATAGTACTTACCAGGAGATGATCTTGATTGAATTGAGAATTCTGGTATGATCAACTTCTGGAAACTTCAACTTTACACCTTCCAGATCTGCAATAGAATTTCTGGTTTTCTGGTCTTTTCTTTTCTTGATTTCTGGTGCACAGGTTCGCAGCTTTTCTGGTTCACTGGTGCAGAGGTGCGCACTTTTTCTGGTTTTCTATTTTTTTGGTCCAGAAGTCAAACTACGGTTTGAAAAATCCCGGGGTTATACCCACTCAAAAATTTTGATCCAGGGCTCAAAACTTCGATTTTGAGGAGGGATATCCAACCATGCAATTAGAAACAAAAAATTCCAACTTTTGCAGAAACCCTAATTTTCACCAGAGGAGGAGAGAGAGGTATTTTCACCTTGTGAAAGATGTCCTATTCAGGCTAGCACTGATACCATGTTAATTTTACACTAATTTGACTAGAAAGATCACTGAAAGAAACACAATCACAAGATAGACAAATATTTACCCTGGGAAACCCTTATGGGGTAGAAAACCCAGCAAAGCTTTCCTCAATATAGATAATCAACCAAATACAAGATGTAGTCCAAGACTAGAGCTCCTACTCCTCCTATGCAGACCTCTCTCTCACTTGTGCGCTACTTCCAAGTGGATGAATGAATGAGATAAGTGAGGAACATCCTCCTCTACTTATACTTGTTTTCCGACTGAATTTTTACCTTATGGGGCCGACCGCTCCTAGGAGAGTCTAATAACCCTCAAATAACTAACTCAGGGCCGACCTCTCCTAGGATATCTAATAATCCTAGTTACCACAATCTCTTAGAGGAATAAACATCTCTGGATATACAATAGGGTCACCACGGAGGAATGTACCATCTCCGGAATAATAAAATACAAATATAATATTCTTGGAAGTTACAATATTTCAACAGACCTTAGCCAGCTAGGGCGTGGCCCTTTACTCGGCTTGGAGTGTATGTTTAAATAAGTATTTCATTTAAAAATATGTGTAATCTCAGCAAGCTAGGGCATGTGGCCCATTGCTTGGATGGGATTTCTGTTTGAAGTCGAATATACATTTCATTGTTTTTATATGTATATATTGATGCTGGACTGAACTCCTTTTCCTTACTTATGCAAAGTTGGATCAAAATACATATCAGATTATAAGATTAGGTGTTGCATTTGCATTTTGTTGTTTATATATATATATATATATATATATATATTCAATACTGGATTGAAATGCATATCAGCTTATAATATTAGATGCTGCATTTGCATTTCGTTGTTTTTATATAGATGTATTGATGCTGGATTGAAATTGCCTTTCTTTGCATATATAGGCATCGCTTGATTGAAATGTATATATGCTTATAGATTAAATGATGGATTGAATATACATTTCTATGCTTATATATTCAATACTTTATTGTGTTAGTTTTTCATCATTTAATTCAATATGATCTAGGATCTTAACTGAAAGAACAACATGTACAACATATCAAGCATAAGAGACAAGAGACAAGAGACACAAAACATTTCACTGGGGAAAACCAAGAAGGTGAAAAACCCTACAACTTCCTCAAAGATAGAATAAGCCACAATACAAGATCGCAATGATCAAACCCAAGAGATATATATCTTCAGCAACATACTCCTCCTCCACTTGTGCGCACTTCTCCTCTCTCTCACTAATGCGAAGTGAGTGAATGAGAGAATGTGTCAAATGAGAGAGTCACACTCTCTATTTATACTTTTACTTTCACTTGACCTTTACTCAACTAGGTCGGCCCCAACTTAACCACTTAACATAATTCTGACTGGGCTGACCCCACTAGGGTGGGCTAATAACCCTTTGACCCACATGACTCATACAGGTCCGACCCCATCAAGGTGGTCTAATAACCCATCAATTTTAAGTCACGACACTTACAATATAACTTGTGACACTTGCAAGTACAACTGACGACACTTCCAATTGGAGGAATAATACATATTCGTTGGGGATACAATAAAGTACAAATGTAATACATACAATATACAAGTGAATATCTTCCGAAGTTACAAATACATCAACACTCCCTCTTAACTAAGAAGGTATTCTCTTGACATAGATCATCAATACATATAGGCACAAGTCTTCAATACTGGAGTTGGGTCATTGTCACTGGATCACGGAGCATTATCATCACTGCTATTGTACTCGTCATCTCGATCACTGGGTTATCTCATAATTCTTCTTGTCATAGGAAGTTCTACAGAGCCAGCCCTTTTTCATGTTGGTTGTAGTCCTAGCCTCCTGTAGGTCTTCATCATCTCTGGCCATATTATGGAATCCTCAGGACTTATTGCGTGCGTCAACAAAACCTCAAAAGAGAATCCTAGCTCAGACTATAGGATATCCCAGGCTCTTTTACATGTTGACTGTCACAAAAACTTAAAAGAGTGACCTGCAACCTGCAAGAACTCTAAAGAGCATCCTAGCACAGACTATAGGATCTCCAGGGTTGATTACATGTGACCCCCACCACAAAACCTCGAAAGAGCATCCTAGCTCAGATGATAGGATCTCTCAGGATCTTTTCTATGTGGTTAGGAAAAACCTTAAAAGAGTGTCTTGTAACCTGCAAGAACTCTAAATAGCATCCTAGCACAGACTATAGGATCTCCAGGGTTGATTACATGCCTCTTGTAGCAAAACCTTGAAAGAGCATCCTATCTTAGACTATAGGATCTCCCAGGATCTTTTCCATGCTACCTACACAACCTGTCCATGGCCACAGAGTATCAACCTGATACTCATGATCATACTGATCATCATCATACAGTACATCATCCTGATGCACATCATCATCGCATGATCATCGTCACAACATCGTCCTGATGCATGTCATCTGGAGCATCATCCTGATGCTCGTCACATATGATCATCCTGATCATCATCACATCATTGTCCTGATGTATGTCATCATACATGATCCAATTGATCATGCAAAGCATCCACCTGATGCATATCATCATATATGATTCAACTGATCATGCAAAGCATCCACCTGATGCATATCATCAACTGATCATGCAAAGCATCCACCTGATGCATATCATCATATATGATCCAACTGATCATTCAAAGCATCCACCTAATGCATATCATCACACATGATCCAACTGATCATGCAACGCATCCACCTGATGCATATCATCATATATGATCATCCTGATCAACATCATGTAGAACATCATCCAAAGCATCGACTTGATGCTCATCACATGGCGCTTACTTCCACAGCCATGGGAAGGATCCTCCTACCACCATGCTTGGAATGGCTCCTACAAATGTGTCCCATCACTTCTTCCTTGAAGTATCTTCTATCTAAAGAACACCAAGCCTCTCTCTGAAGTACTCAAACTTCACTCTAGCTAGTGGTTTAGTCAACACATCTACAACTTGCTCATCCATCGCAACATACAGGAGCTTCATTGCTCCTCTCTGCACCATATCCCCGATATAGTGATATTTGATCTCGATGTGCCGAACTGTCATGTAACACTGGGTTCTAAAACAACTTCACACAACTCTGATTGTCACAGAAGATACAGGTAGCATCCAATGGGAGATCAAATAACTCAGACAATAGCTTCCTCAGCCATACTGCCTCACAACTGGCCAAACAAGCTACGACATACTCTGCTTTGGCTGTACTCAATGCTATGCGGGACTACTTCTTGCTAAACCAAGAGATCACACCTAATCCCATACTGAAGCAGCACCCCGAAGTGCTCTTCCTATCTGTAGAACTTCCTGCCCAATATGAATCAACATAACTCTCCAGGTTAAATTTGTGATTCGCATCATACTTGAGCCCATAATCAATCGTACCCTTCAGGTACTTCAGAATATGATTTACAACAATCAAGTGAATATGTCTAGGATCTGTCAGGAACTGGCTCAATGTGTTAATCACAAAGCAAATATCTGGTCTCATGTTCGTCAGGTACATAAAGGACCCAATCATCTGACAATACATCGTGACATCAACCGGCTCAGATGAAGCATCACATAATAGCTTCGGGTTCAATGCCATAGGTGTGGCCATGGCCTTGCAGTCCATCATCTCGAACTGCTTTGGGATCTCTACTTCATACTTCCCTTGTCCAAGGAAGATCCCATCTGCACTCTGCCACACCTCCATGCCTAAAAAGTAATGCATCATCCCCAAGTCTTTCATCTCGAACTCGACAGCAAGCTTCCTCTTCGTGTCGGCAATCAACCCATCTCACCTATTACAAACAGGTCATCTACATACAATAGGAGTATCACTGGATTGCCTTCCTCAACTTTGTAGTAAAGGTTGGAATCCGCTTTACTCTTGGTAAAGCCTAAACTGAATAGGAAGTTTTCTATCCTACCATACCAAGTCCTAGGAGCTTGCTTCAAGCCATACAAGGCTTTCTTCAATCTGCACACATATTACTCCCTGTCATGTGTCTCAAAACTGAGTGGTTGCTCCACATACACTTCCTCTTCGACTACACCATTTCAAGAAAGTTGTCTTGACATCCATCTGGTGTATCTTCCACTTCATCACTGCAACCAGAGCAAGTATTGTTCTGATGGAAGTGTATCTGGCTACAGGTGCAAAAGTTTATTCATAATCTATCCCTTCTTTCTGGGAGAAGCCACGAGCCACAAGCCACAAACCTTGCCTTGTATTTCTCTATGCTACCGTCTGCAGCATGCTTGATCTTATAGATCCACTTGGAAGTCACAACAGACTTCCCTTCTGGTCTCGATACCACATCCCAGACATCATTCTTCATGATCGACTGGTACTCCTCGATCATGGCATTCTTCCATTACTGCATCCCGGATCCTGGGAACTTCATATTCTTCAATATCTTCAATAGATAGTTTTCTTGAACTTAGTTGTTGGAACAAATGTTGTTGTCCTTCTTTTGTAGGTGATTGTACATGATATTTCCTACAAGTCAAATTCAATTGCATGATTAGAAACTTCTCATAGTTTTCAAAAACAAATTCTTATGCATAAGAATATATGTCATACAATCATGCAATTATCTTAGCCAATGCTTCAATACAACATTCATCCATGTCCCGTATTCATACAGTAACTTTCTAGATGCCTTCCATCTCCACCAGAACAATTGTTAAGAGTGTGCACAACTCCCAAACTGTCAGCAAAGAGATTTCATTCTAGATAAGTAGCAATGGAATGTTGTATAGTACCATAGGCCACTTACCCATTACTTGCATTTTAGTAGTATCTTGTTCATTAATGCAACTTTTATAACATGCATAATATACATCCTAAAGCTAAGAACATAAGTATGTATATGATTGAACAACATCATTTAAGTAATCATATATACAAGAAATGATAATTCAAATACTTATCTTTGTTTAGTTGTTGGGTGGACTCCCTCTCAATCTTTGCTTCCTTGCAGGAACTACTGGAGTGTGCTCCCTCTTGATCTTTGCTTCCTTTATGATATCATCATGATTATATGTCTTTGAACTTCTATTCATCCTAGACCACTATGCATGCTTAAGTGTGCACTAGTGTCATCATTGTGTCATCCTCAAGATCTCATACATAATCATACATTCATTAGTATAATCTCAATACTATCAAAACATTATGATTCTAAATAATATTAAATATATATCGTCATGATCATTTCATACACAGGTAATTTATCACAAGAATTAGTATTCAAGGTTTCAGGGAGGACTTCTATTACTCATGCATATTCTTATTTGACCATAGAAGTCTTCTAGTTTGTCATATCATTAATCAAACTAAGAAGCATAATATGCATAAACCCATTATTTCCCAAACTTATAACTTCATGAATAATCATTATCAATCATGCCAAATATACTTATATAAGAGATCCTAACACACGATAGGATTCTAACTTGATATAGGAAAAACATACTTGGATTGTCATGCTTTCTAGTTATGTCTAACATACCCACATAATGTATTCTTGTTATTTTCAATGACTTGTGTTAGTAACCTGCATATCTCATAAGTTAACCATTGTAGAACCAAATCATACATATCTCGTAAGTAGAGATTCTATGTGATCCATGACTATGGATGAGTCTTTGTCTTCATGTCACCATGGTCATATGTTCTTGATCTAGAACTTTCTTGATGTACCTTTCATGTTAGCAGACAATATCATCCTCATACAACACCACAGTGCATTAGTACAATCATAAGTGTCATAACCCTAATCAATGAATGTATTCTATCATTCACATGCATTCATAGTTTTACTAGGGTGATAAGACAAGTCTAAAATTAATCAAGATTGTACTAACCTCAATAATATGAAGACAACCATATCATAAACTTAATCATGAACAGATTTCAACAGATACCTGTATCTCCTCAAGTCATACCTGTCGAGATTTGCTTGTATCATTTTTATGTAAGGCCTTAGACTCATCTCCCTCTGGAACTGGAACTTCTTCACTTATGTAGGTGTCCAATTCATTCTCTTCTAGGATTAACCCAATCCACTTTGATTTGTTGAAACTGGATCTCGAGTTGGATTAGGGTTTGTCGGAGAAACCCTAAAAATTCAAACATTGAATTTCAAACCTCTGATTGGATGAAAAGATGTGCCTTGCTGAGTTGATCAAGCTGGTATACTTCAATTTTGAAAACTGTAAAATTTGACCCCTCGAAATTGCCTTTAAAACTTCTGGATCTTCTGGACAGGATCCCGAATTAAGGTTTGATAAATCCCGGTCTTCTACCCAACTAAAAGGTTCGATCTTGTACTCTAAACTTTGATTTTTCTGAGGAGCTTCCAGCCATGGTCACAGATTCCAAAAAATTTCAACTTTTGCAGAAACCCTAATTTTCCATTTTTCTGATCAAAATCTCGAACTAGGGTTTGATGATGCCCGGGGTTCTGCCCAACCAAAAACTTTGATCTTGGTCTCTAAATTTCGATTTTTCTGAGGAGAGCAATCCTATGCTGAGATCGTCCAAAATTCCAATTTTCTCAAAAGCCCTAATTTCCCACAGTAGTGACAAGCCAAAAAATGAGAATGCTCAGAATCCAATTTTATTTCACAGAAATATGTGCCTTATTGTTTTTGGTTCATCTCTGCAATTGTGGATCCACAAGGTCTGAAACTTTGTCCTGTGGTATCCTGACCTGTCATCTTTCCAACCCCATAGGTGTTACCTCAAATGGATTCTCTGAGGGAGAGTTATGCCAAGTGTCGCAACATGACCTGTTTATGGGATGAAACAACATAGCTAACTTGTACGGAGTTCCACATGTCACTGTTTCAACTTCGGCCTAAAAAGAGGACATGTGAAACTAAAGTCCGTGCCCTTACTGCCACTTTTTACATAATTTCATTTGGAGCTTCCTGGCCTAAGTTTTGACCTTTTTTCCTAGGTCACCTGTTTATGACTGATATCTGGAAGAGGCAGAAACCCTAGATAGTATGGATCATAAAACAGAAAGTACAACAAATTAGATGTTGTTCTTCAGACACAAGGTACATGGGGATGTTATCTTCTACCTGTAAAATTTTTAGAACCTCAACCTTCGCCAAAATGGATTTATAGTGAAAGTGCCACGATGACTTGATTTCGCTATATCAAGCCCTAGCTTCCAATTTGTCGCAAGTGCAACAAGTGTCATAAATGCCATACCATGCCTTCCTTCAAGATAGCTCTGATACCCTGTTAGATTTTCATCATTTAATTCAATATGATCTAGGATCTTAACTGAAAGAACAACATGTACAACATATCAAGCATAAGAGACAAGAGACAAGAGACACAAAACATTTCACTGGGGAAAACCAAGAAGGTGAAAAAACCCACAACTTCCTTAGAGATAGAATAATCCATAATACAAGATCACAATGATCAAACCCAATTGATATATATCTTCGGCAGCATACTCCTCCTCCACTTGTGCGCACTCCTCCTCTCTCTCACTAATGCGAAGTGAGTGAATGAGAGAATGTGTCAAATGAGAGAGTCACACTCTCTATTTATACTTTTACTTTCACTTGACCTTTACTCAACTAGGTCGGCCCCAAATTAGCCACTTAACGTAATTCTGACTGGGCTGACCCGACTAGGGTGGTCTAATAACCCTTTGACCCACATGACTCATACAGGGCTGACCTCATCAAGGTGGTCTAATAACCCATCAAGTATAAGTCACGACACTTACAATATAACTTACGACACTTGCAAGTACAACTGACGACCCTTCCAATCGGAGGAATAATACATCTCCGTTGGGGATACAATAAAGTACAAATGTAATACATACAATATACAAGTGAATATCTTCCGAAGTTACAAATACATCAACAGATTGAAATGCATATTTGCATATAGATGAGATGTTGTATTGATTATACATTTCTCTGCATATATAGTCAATGTTGGATTACAACACTTCTCCACTTATAGATTAGGTGTTGGAA
Organism: Larix kaempferi; assembly: GCA_027924585.1. NCBI lineage: Eukaryota > Viridiplantae > Streptophyta > Pinopsida > Pinales > Pinaceae > Larix > Larix kaempferi. Next base: position 6,567,013 of record BSBM01000438.1, read on the forward strand.
TTCCATTTTTGGATCCATCATTGCTATGGAAACGTTATAGTTTCTATGCACATATGGATACCAAGAAAATCAATTAGGTTTTCTAATAATTATCCCGTTGTTTCTTTGATCTCTATTTCACTAGCATGCCAACATTTATGGTATAGGTATTTGTATTACTAAAGTGAATTTGATTAAGGGAACTGGATACATATATGTATAGTCCGAATGGAACTAGGTTATACACTTTAGACCCCTTTAAAATGTGAAGTACGTATAAGTACTATTAAAATTGAATTATGATTGGTTGAAAGTGCACTTCATGGAGAAGCCTCAAGAAGTGGAAAGTAAGCTTTGTAACAACGAGGCTGCAGGATGTAACCCTTTCTATTTTGATGAATAATATAAGATATGAATCTCTTTGGTGGACGTAGCCCAAATATTGGGTGAACCACGTGAATTATCGTCTCTCTGATGGTGTGATCATAATGGTTGGTTGTTGTGTTAAGTGAATTTTGGTAAAGGATAGTTTAATGTGAATCATGTTATTTCCATGTAAATTTATTATGGTTTGGTTCAGGTGCATTATGTCACCACGTATGGCTAACAATTTCATGAAGGTAATTTCAAGGTAAAGATATCAATATATGATATTGAGCTAACATGTTTAGATGTTTTAGTTAAGTTATGAGTTGATGAAAAAATGTTCTTGTTATTAAAATCGGGCGTATCCACAATGACTTTTCAATACATATAATTGCTCCAAGTAAGTAAAGAAGTTATATGATCATTTCGCATTATGATTAATGTTGATCTGATTTCAAATCTCATAAGTATGAACACTAGAGTTAAGCAAACATTGTTATACGATTTTGCTTATATTTCACTAAATACTAACTCAAGTATTTTTAGGTATGTTACAAGGTTGTAGCTTATTTTCAGGACCAATTTATCCCTTGCATAAGAAGGGGGGATGCCAAGAGTGAAAATTTTGAAATGATTTTACACTTAGGAATGATACAAAAGGATTGTTTGGCTTAGAGAGGGTTGGTTGGCCTAAGAGGGAATGTATTGATGTTTTACCATTTTTGTGCAAGAAATTTATGATTTTGTATTATGTAATTGGTTGAGAAAATTATTGGTTTCTATAACCTAGTTTGAGTGGACTGATAATTTGGGATTGACTCCCCTTTTAAGGGGTAATAAAGTTCATATTGTGCCTAGCTACTTGCATTATTCTTTTGTTCCCTTGGTATGCCACTATTCAGTGTGACTTCATACAGAATAGGTGAGCGTTGTAGTGAGATCATTAGAGAGGGGTGCAACTACTAAGTGTGGCTGCAATAACTAGGGGAGAGGATGGTAGTAAGACCCTTGCACACCATACCTTGAGAGGTTTTGGGATTGATGTAGTCCAATATTCTCTCCACCACACTAAGGTTGATCAAATGGGAGTCTAATATGTGATAGTTCTTTTGGAATTGTGAATTATATGTAAATAATGTATTTGTTCCCTAAATTCCTCACCTCATTGAGTTTGATCTCTACTTAAGTGTGACCACTATTGAGTGTGACTTCATGCACCAAAGGTGAGGGTTGTAGTAAGATAATTACATAGGGGCACCACTATTTAGTGTGGTTCCAATCACTAGGGGCAAGGGTGGTAGTAAGACCCTTGCACACCATAACTTGAGAGGTTTTGGGATTGATGTAGTCCAACATCCTCTCCACCACACTAAGGTTCATCAAATGGGAGTCCAATATGTGATAGTCCTTTTGGAATTGTGAATTATATGAAAATATTTTATGTGTTCCCTAAATTCCTCACCTCATTGAGTTTGATCTCTACTGAAGGGGGAACGCATGTGAAGATAGTTGCATTGGTTGGGTAAAAAATCGACCCTTGGGTGCAATTTCTCCATTACTTGGTTGAGGATTGGATCATGGGATTTTGGAGCACTGACTAGATCAACACTTGGAATTTAGTAAGCTAAGGACTATAGGTACTTGTTTTCATGTTCAAATTGTGTTCTACTAGTTTATAGTGATTAAATTGTGTAGTTGTTTTATGCATTATGGAATCTTGGCATGTCTTCCTTATTTTATGTATTTGTTTGGTTTTTACTTTGATGATCATATTCTAGATTACTTAACTATGTTATAGCTTTAAAGAAGAAGAAAATATTTTTCAACACCCTCTTGGTTTGTTACAAAGTATGATGATTATCACCTAGATGAAGATGGGGTGTTTCTTTGGAGGAACCAAATTTATGGGCTAGAACACAAGGACCTGAGGGTCAGTGCAAGCTAATGAGGGTCACTTTTGGCGCGTTAGATGCAATAGAAAATTGAAAAAGAAGGCATCCCTCAACCTACTTGGATTTTTTGAGCTACTTACGCAAAATATCTTGCATTGAGTAAACAAGATGAAATGTAGGAAATTGAATCACGTTTCCGAATATATAACTTTTATGTATTGAAAATTTGCATAGCTATGTCAAGTTTCATTTTTCCTAACAAACACTTTTTATTTTTCAGGCAAATGATAAGGTATATGTTTTTGTGGGTAGAGCCTTTGAGGGCCTAAATGATGGAATCAAGCTACAAAAATCGGCATGCATGTAGAGAACACATAGCACTTGTGCGCCATTATTTTTCAAAAATTAAATTAGTAATTTTATAATTTTTTTATAATTGTCTAAGTGATCAAACCTCGAAAATAGTACCTCTTTTGTGGGTAGAGCCTTTGAAGGTCTTAATGCAAAAATTTTGAAATGGGTTTTTCATAGAATGTGGAGGTTAGTGTCCTCTTGTGCATCATACAATTTTTTTTTGAAATGATTGAGAATTGAAAAAGTTATGGAAGAAACACTAACAGTGTGTTTCACGAGTTAAGGAGGTAGGACAGAAAAGAAATTGAAAGAAAATAGGAAAAATTAATATTTCAAAATAAAAGTTATATATTTGGAATCTGTAGAAAAAATGCTATTTGTGTCTAAGATTTCGTCAAAAATGACTCTGTGTAGCATATTGTAACGAGTGGCTAAGCACAGGCTTCTCCAGAAACTGGAAGAAATACCCAATTAGCTTTGGTTTTTCATTAACATAGCACAGGTTTGGAATTACCGAAGCAAACTCCAAAGCATACCCATAGGATTATTGTTGACATGTGAGCATGTGACTCGGCCTGGTTTAGGCTCTACAAAACGCGAGCGCATTCTGTTTAAATTCAAAAATATTGCCGCGCTTTTAGATGTACATAACGCGCTCGCGTTATATAACTACATAACACGTACACGTTATATAACTACATAATGCGTACATGTTATATAGTTAAAAAACGCGCTCGCGTTATGCAAATCATAAAATACATGTTTAATACTTGAGAAAGAGGGGGTATGGAAGACTCAAGGGAATTTTTGTTTAATATTTGAGAAGGGGTGGGAAAGGGTCAAGGGAATCTATGGTTAATATTTAATAGGGGTGGGAAAGGGTCAAGGGCTTAGAAGGATGTTGGAAGCTTGAGTGGGGAGAGATGAAGGGAATGAGAACATGATGGGCTACAAGGGGTGAAGGGAAGTGGAGCTTGAGAGCACTATTAGGAGTAGAATAGGTTCTGAAGAGGTATAGGGTTAGAAGTTGAAAGTGAGACTTGAGTGACAAGGGGGAATGGATGGAGGCAAGGGGGATGTGAGAGAGAAATAAAGAATACAAGGGGGGGGGGAGACATAGAGAGAGGGAGGGAGAGGGACAATGGGGAGGAATGGATTTGGGGGGAGTGAGAGATATATGGGGATAGAATGAAATAAAGAGATAGGAAGGGAGGGACAGAAAGTGTTGGTGGGAGACATGTAGGGAGTGGTGGCGATGGAGAGAGAGAGAGAGAGAGAGAGAGAGAGAGAGAGAGAATATGAGAGGAGGGAGAAGGGACATAAAGTGTGTGAGAGAAAGGGAGTGATGGAGAGATTTGGATATGTTGAGGGAAAGATAACATGAGGGAGGGATAGAAGGTGAGAGAGAGACAGGTGATGACAGAGGGAGGGAGAGGAGGTAGGGTGAGGGATGGAGGGAGAAAGGTGGAGATAGATATGGATGGAGGGGGGATGGGTTTGAGAATGGAAAGGGACATAATGTGTGTGTGTTTGAGAGAGAGAGAGAGAGAGAGAGAGAGATTGATAGTTGGGGAGAGAGAGACTAGAGGGAGTTGTGAGAATCATATTCTCCATCAACATCATATTCTTCTTCATCATCATCTTCATGACCATCATTGTCATCATCAACATCTTCACCATCATCACCATCATCATCATCATCATCATATTCCTCATCAAATCAACATCTCCATCATATTTTGAATATCATCATGATCATCATCTAAACATCACCATCACCATCATCATCAACATCTTCATCATCATCACCATCACCATCATCATCAAAATCTTCATCGTCATCACCATCACCATCACCATCACCATCACCATCACCATCTTCATCATCATTGTCATCTCCGGGTTCCCCGTCAACATCAACATCTCCATCATCATCTTCTTCTTCATCATCATCTTCATCACCATCATCATCATCATCAACATATTCATCATCATCACCATCATCATCATCATCTTCCTTGAATCATATCAACATCTCCATCATGTCACCATCATCTTCATCATCATCATCATCATCATCTGAACATCACCATCACCATCACCATCATCATCAACATCTTCATCACCATTACCATCACCATCATCATCAACATCTTCATCGTCATCACCATCATCATCATCATCATTGGCATTTGTAGGTTCCTCATCAACATCTCCATCATCATCATCTTCTCCATCATCATCATCTTCATCACCATCATCATCAGCATCAACATCTTCATCATCATCACCATAATCATCATCTTCATCGTCATCATATCAACATCTCCATCATCATCATATTCTTCATCATCTTCACCATCATCATCATCATCATCATATTCATCGCCATCTCCATCATCTTCAACATCTCCATCATCATCACCATCACCATCATCATCATCTTCATGACCATAAACATCTTCATCATCATTATCATCTCCCCCTTCCTCATCAACATCTCCATCATCATCATCATCATCACCATCTAAACATCACCATCACCATCATCGTCAACATCTTCATCATCATCACCATCAACATCATCATCATCATCATCACCATCAGCATCATCATCAAAATATTCATCATCATCACCATCACCATCTTCATCATCATTGTCATCTCTAGGTTCCCCAGCAACACAACATCTCCATCATCATCATCTTCTTCATCATCATCATCTTCATCCCCATCATCATCATCATCAACATCTCCATCATGTCACCATCATCTTCATCATCATCATCATCATCATCATCATTGCCAGCACCATCATCAACAACATCTTCATCGTCATCACCATCATCATTGGCATCTATAGGTTCCTCATCAACATCTCCATCATCATCATCTTCATCACCATCATCATCATCATCATTGGCATCTGTAGGTTCCTCATCAACATATCCATCATCATCATCTTCTCCATCATCATCACCATCATGATCTTCTGAACATCATCATGATCATCATCTAAACATCACCATCACCATCATCGTCAACATCTTCATCATCATCACCACCAGCATCATCATCAAAATCTTCATCGTCATCACCATCACCATCACCATCACCATCTTCATCATCATTGTCATCTCTAGGTTCCCCATAAACACAACATCTCCATCATCATCATCTTCTTCATCATCATCATCTTCATCACCATCATCATCATCATCAACATCTTCATCATCATCACCATCATCATCATCATCTTCCTCATCAGATCAACATCTCCATCATGTCACCATCATCTTCATCATCATCATCATCATCATCATCATCATCCGAACATCACCATCACCATCATCATCAACATCTTCATCATCATTACCAACACCATCATCATCAACATCTTCATCATCATCACCATCATCATTGGCATCTGTAGGTTCCTCATCAGCATCTCCATCATCATCATCTTCATCACCATCATCATCATCATCATTGGCATCTACAGGTTCCTCATCAACATATCCATTGTCGTCATCTTCTCCATCATCATCACCATCATCACCATCATGATCTTCTGAACATCATCATGATCATCATCTAAACATCACCATCACCATCATCATCAACATCTTCATCATCATCACCATCACCATCATCATCAAAATCTTCATCGTCATCACCATCACCATCTTCATCGTCATTGTCATCTCAAGGTTCCCCATCAACACAACATCTCCATCATCATCATCTTCTTCATCATCATCATCTTCATCACCATCATCATCATCATCAACATCTTCGTCATCATCACCATCATCATCATCATCATCTTCCTCATCAGATCAACATCTCCATCATGTCACCATCATCTTCATCTTCATCATCATCATCATCATCATCCGAACATCACCATCACCATCATCATCAACATCATCATCATCATCACCATCATCTTCATCAACATCATCATCTTTATCATCTTTATCTGCATCATGATCATCTTCATTGTCATCACCCTCCTCCTCATCATCATCTTGTGCACTTATGCACTTAGGGATTAATGTTTAAAAGAGGGTCTAAAGGCCTTTATGGGGGAGGGGCTCTAAGAACAAGGTAAGACAGAGAGGGCAGGGGGGAGGGATAAAGGCATAGAGAGTTAGTGATTAAGGGAGAAGAGGGGAGAGAGTGTTATAGGGAGGGATAATGACGAAGATAAAGAGAAAGTGGAGAGATGGAGAATGGGGTGGTAGGGACATGGCTGGAGTAAGGGAGAGAAAGAAACATGTAGGGAGGGATATAGGGAGAATGAGGGACAAATATTTAGAAAGAGATAGGGGGTATCTAGGGATTATTGGGAGAGAGCTAGGGGGTATTAAACCATACAAAACATTTGTCCCCCCACTAAAAACATTTGTTTTGTATGTAACCATATAAATTATTAGTTTTCTTTTGATTTTGTTCATTGCCCTAGCTGTGCACCTAACCTATTTATTGTGCTTGACAATATCGCGTACGCGTTTTTGCACTACATATCGCGCACGCGTTTTTGCTTTATATAACGCGTACGCGTTTTGTAACTCCATAAACAGTGGACTGTCCCTATCCGAGAGCAACTTCACTTTGTCCGAGCCAAAACAACACTCCCGCAATTTTTCGAATAGCACGAGCCCGCGATTGGAAATTCTCACACTCTACACCAACTCCATCATTATTTTTTTTATGCAGGTGCAGCATTGAGGACATCTTTCATGGTTGCTCAGTGTGGTGTTGGGTTATATGGCCATATTTGAAGAAGATATTCAGCAAGCTTAAAGAATCTCCAATTGAATAATACCAAAGATAAGGCCTTTGAAAGATTCATTTTGCCTATATTTGAGGAGCACACAAGATAAGATATCAAGCTTCAAGACCATTTCATGGTGATGGTGGATATACACAAGTGTACAAGAGAATCAAAGAGCCCAAACAATTTATGATTTAACTTCCATTTTCTTATTATTGAAGAGCTTGTAATTGAGGAGCAACAAAAACAAACTATATTGAATTGATCATTGTGGTGATGGGGAATGCACATAACCGAGTAAACAAATCAACAAGGAAGAAGAGACCTCAAGAAGTCATTGAAGAAGAGAAAGAAAAGAAAAGAATATACATGATGAATCGGAGGCTTTCTTTGGAAACTAATCCAAATCCAATTGTAGAGGATACCACGGTTCATCCTATTAATCCACGACAAGAGGGACCTTCAATTTCCACAATAGTTGTTGAACAAGCACCCCATGGAATTAATCAAGAAGCAAAACGTAGGTGCTCATTAGGGGATGTTTCAATTCCCACTTCAAGTCAAAGTGATAAGTTACCATCGCAAGATGAAGCTCACGAAGAAACACCCAATTTGCTATCCGGATGTGGTTATACAAGCGATGAAGTCAGAGAGGCGTTGGAAATTTTGCCTACTGTTGAAGAAGAGAATGTTATCCACACCATCGATGAGGATGTTGGACTTCCACAAGGGGATGTTGGACTTCCACAGACCATCGATGAGGATGTTGGACTTCCACCATCCAACTACCAGGAAGAGAATGAAGGACACTAAGCTACTATTGAAACGCCAGAGCGTCTTGGTGATGCGCTACATGGTACAATTCCAACCCCCTTACCTCCATTAGCAAGCACACGTCGAAGAACTCCGAAGCGTATACAAGTTGATGAAAGTCTCATCAATTCCATTGAAGTTACGCTATCTAAATGTAGTATTGCTTATCAAACTCAACAGATACTTGATAAATATTTTGTTTCTAAATGTGATGGAGATAAATGTAGATTATTTTTATCATTGTTAAAATCTAGGAGCATGAATGTTGTTAGGAAAAAGTTAGGGATAAAGATGATAAAGAATTTTGAACCAAGTTCTCATATAGTTAAAAGCCTAGTAGATGCATTTGGTAAAATTGGTAAGAACACACCTTCAAAGGATAGCAATGCTGCTCGTCGTGTGTTGTCACAAGCAATTGCAAATAAGAACACCAGGGCTCTTCGTATTCTCAGGCCTACATCCGAACTAGTTAAATTGAATGTAAAAACCCTCCATAGGTATTCTATTAGAAGAGAACATATTGACACAACCGATCAGACAGATTTTTGGGCCTTTGTTGGTCGGTTTCCACGTCATGACATGAAGCTAGTTGATGCAGTAAAGGGACTAGTGCACAGTTTTTGGCATGATCACACAAGGCCTTCTTCAAACCGAAAGGATGTACTAAAACTGAGAAGGGGTTCAAAGGATCATGAACCACATACTAAGCATCTTCTTGATATAACACAGACAGAACTTTACGAGAAATTTAGGATTGAGCATAGACAATTGAACTTGGGGCAAAGATCTTTTGAGAAATGTAAGCCATGGTATGTTAGAATAAATACTCTTCGGAACACTTGTTGTTGTAGATACCATGTAGAATATGAATATTACTATGAAACATTTTTGTACATTCGTCGTGTGTTGCATACTAACCATGTGCAGGATTGCTCCATGACAATACCACCGACTTCATCAAGAGAATTCATTCATAGCATCATGTGCAATAGGCCCGAGGGGCAAACATACTATGCAAAATCTTGTTTGGATGGAACATGCTCCAACTATGCTGGAATGGCATTATTGAGCCAATGTATGCACGAGAATGGAGACAGTGAATTTGGGAAAATGGTTATAGACATGAAAAGTTTCAAATATATCAACTATGAAATAGTCCCAGGGAAAGAAAGCAAAAAAATACAATTGGTGACATCTCAAGTATGCATTTATATCTATAAATTATGTTGTAACGGTTACATTTCAATCCTTACTTACAACAAAAAACTGACATTGAGATCATTTTGTGTCACCAGGTACAAGTTAGTGACTTCATCAAGGAATTTATTTAAAAGACACATCAATATGTTCAACATGTCCATGTGGCATGATGGCAGGATGAGAAGTTTAGAATATGCAGAGATACATTTCCCCTTGGTACTATACTTTCAGTTGTTGATTTTGCCGAGAACTGCACTCTGCAACCTCAAAATGAGATCCAAAGTCAGTATTATCACTCTGAGCAGGTTTCCTTGATGGTCCATATCACATATAGGCATGGCCCAAATAGCACTGAAGAGCAAAGAGAAATTTTGAAGGAATATCACTTCTACATAAGTGATGATAGGTGCCACGACTTCCACTATGTACGTCATGGCTTCATCATGTTCTATGATCACTTGAAGGGAAGGAACATACAGATGCATCGACAATGGATTTGGTCTGATGGGTGTGCTGGTCAGTTCAAAAATGCATGCATATTTCAGTGGTTGTGTTGATTGCATAAAAACTACAAAGTGACACATATGTGGAACTATTTTGAGACTGGGCATGGTAAAGGAAAGCATGATGGAGCCGGAGCATGTGTAAAAATAGCCCTACGAAGAGAGGAATTGAAAGTATCTACAGAATCTACTATTCTAAATGCTCAATCTATAGTCAGGTGGTGCACGTCAGTAATGGGAGAGGAATCAACTATGCGAGTAGAATCCACAAGAAAGAGACATGTGGAGAGATTTTTTTGGGAGGTGGTAGACATAGATCGTTCACATGCATGGGAATGCAAGACTGTGCCTGGGACTCGTGGCTTTCATTCGGTTCGAAGCTCTGATAACCCGGTATTTGAAATTTGGACTAGAAATCTCGCTTGTTTTTGCCCGCCTTGTTGTGATGGTGACTGGGATGGGTGTGAATCATTGGATTGGGTTGATGGATGGGATCACATATCACTTCCACTTGATCAGCGTGCAATTGTTGAGTTAAATCTGTTGGAAGAAGACCAATCATCTATTTCTGTAGATTTTGATCATGTCTCAGACCTTGTACAACCCGGTATGATGCATTTCCTCAACATTTTTTGTTTGTTTACGTAGTCTTCAAATGCACATTAATGGCCTTGCATCGCACGAAAAATATTTTGATCATATACCTACAATCATATAATGCAGGGCACATATACGCAGTGGTTGCCTCAAAAGATACTGAATGGGGTGATGAATACTGGTTGGCATGCTGTTGTTGGCCCGGTTTTGCAACCAGGCTTAGTGCTATGGGCACCTGCTAACTAGTAGCAGCAGTTTCAATAGAATTAAACAAGAAACTAATATAAACAAAACTAATCATGGATCTATGCAAGAATATAAGTAAATAATGGAAATATTTAAAAAACAAGAACAAGAAAATATTAAAGAATGAATTTGTATTGAAAAATGGGGGGCAAGCAAGTGCTTGCGATAATACCTTCAATGGTGAAGGTTGATGTTGAGCAACTCCCAAGATGAGTAGCTCCAAGCTCCAAGAGGTCTCCTTCTCCAAGGTTGCTTACAATGGCCAAAATGCTCAAGGAAGATTTCGGTAGCATGAGGATGAGATAATGGATGGATGTGAAATGAGGAGCCCCTACCACCTTTTTATAGGTTTTGGTGGTGGGGAATACCATTTGTGGTTTTGTGGAAACCAATGGTATTGACCAACATGGTTTAGGTACTTTTCCCTCCTTTTTCCTTTTTTTGAATAAAATTAATATTTTTATTCCCTTTTTAATATTTTTGGGAATTTGGACCCTTTTTTAGGGTTTTTTATGCTTTTTAGGAAAAATAATCTTTTTGAGTGGGAAAAAGGGGTGTACTAAGGTCTTTTGGTGACCTTTTGTTGGTTTCAGAGGCTCAGATGGTGGAAAAGTGGACAAATGGGTTATATGAATAGGGAAATGAGCTAGTGAGCACTTTTTGGGTGTCAACAGATTGCCCCCTGATGTGTGAGGGCAGGAGCTCATCGTATGGCCGATAGACATCATAGTTCTTTTGTCTTTTTCTGGGGTTGAGGGGAGAGAAGATATCGGTTGGATATTGGAGCCACGACCCTTGGAAGCTGCAAAAACAAAAAATGTTACATGGCCTCAATATGAATGAGGTATAATCTCTGATAATGGACGAGGCGGGCATTCCCATGCTCGTATCAGGATATAGAACAATAATAACAATAGGGTCCAAAATATGGGGACCTGAAAGATACATGGCCTCAAACAAAGGATGAGGAAGAATCTCAATATATGGACGAGGCGGGCATTCCCATGCTCGTATCCGTAAAAAATAACTGTAAGGCCCGAACAAAAGGGGGGCCTGTAAGATACATAGAGAACCACTGTGACATCATAAGGGTCCAGAGGGGACACAAATTTGGGATGCACTACTGGGATGACCATGTCTGAGTGGAAGAACTGATATACTGAAATAACAACACTGCTGCTGAGTGTGGACTCAGAGGAACTGATGAGCTGCTAGATCAATGGTATACTGAACTGAAACTGAATTGGGTACTCGAGGAAGCATATGACTAGATGGCTTCCGAATACTATCACTATGTGCAACCCGGATATCTATAGAAAAAATGTAACTGGTTGTTTCCATAGGTAGACTCTCAAATGTGGAAGAGTCAGGAGGTATTCGGGGTCTTCGACGAAAAATATTGAAAGGATCAATGCCCTGTGCGAGTCTCAACGATGCGATCAAGGTGTTGAAGTCGAGCATGTGAGAAACAACCATTTCAAGAAGCATTGAGGAGTCTTCTCGAAATGATTCGTAGGCACTCATCATGAATGGTGATGAGTCCAAGACACAGGGACCTCTAGGTCTATTCTCTGGAATAAAGGTGGTTGTCGTCGACAGAGGGAGACCAGCAACTAACAAGGCAATGATGTTTCCTTGATAGGAGCACGAGGTGTAGAACTGAAGTGTTGTAGTACTGATGGTAGGACTGACATACTTGTGGGGGATGGGAAATAACTGGGTCATGAAGTGGGTAGACTCAAACTTCCTTTGTTCAGAGCATGATGAAATGGTTGACCAGGCAGCGTAGGGAACTGACTTGTAGGTGTGGGGATCATGACTTTTAGGGACTAAATGGTATATATTGACTCTGGGGGGGAGGACGAGCTGATAGGTGTTGTCGAGGGATTTTCAAGGTGACATACTGCAGAATACTCTGAACAAAGGCGACCAAAATGGGGAAGCTTCCATATGAGTAGATGTGATCTGTCGTGGCGCCAAGAGGCACCATTGATTCCTTCTTCGTAGTTTTAATGAGCTCCAAGAAGGGATAAAAGTGTGCTCTGAAATGGTACGTTCCTGTGGATTTTGTGAGCCCAGGACGGCTCGTGCTCATGGTTGCTTTCATATTTAGAGAGTCTGAAAGCGGTAAGTGGACTCTATTGTTGTTCTTTTTCGTACTTTAGTCTCCAAGGCCCGAAAAAGCATAAAATGATGCAAATGGAGAACTCTTCTAGCCGATGTGACTAGAGTATTCCTTTTTCGTAATTAGTCTACAAGGTCCGGAAAAGGGGTAAAATTATACCAGGTAGACGCCCTTTCAGATATGTTTAATGAGCATGAAAGGAAGCAAGGTTGCTCGGCAATCTTTTCATTGTTTTAGCAGTCAGAAAAGAGCTTAACAGAAACTCCCTAAGTGCCTTTTTCGTAAAAGGGGTTGCTCGGCCCGAAAAAGGGATAAAATTATACCGAACAAAAATGGATTGATGAGGGCGAGAAGAGGTCTCAAGCATCATCATCAGTGCGGAAAACTGGATCCGGTGACAGAAAGATTGTCCAAAAGGGGCTACGGCCAATGTGGCACGCAAACCGAGGTGATGAGTGGCATTTTGAAAAAATGCCCAAAAAATATGGGCGTGAGAGCGAGAAATGATCTCAAGCATCATCACGAGCACGAAAAACTGAATCCGGCGATATAAGACTTGTCCAAAATGGAGAACGGTCGATGTGGCACGCAAACCGAGGCGACGAGGGAGCATGAAAAAATGCCCTGAAAATCAGGACATGACAGCGAGAAATGATCTCAAGCACCATCACGAGCGCGGAAAATTGAATCCGGTGATATATGACATGTCCAAAATGGAGAACGTTCGATGTGGCACGCAAACCGAGGCGACGAGGGAGCATGAAAAAATGCCCTAAAAATCGAGACGTCATAGAGAGAAATGATCTCAAGCATTATCACGAGCGCTGAAAACTGAATCTGGTGATATAAGGCACGTCGAAAACGGAGAACGGTCGATGTGGCACGCAAATCGAGGCCACGAGGGAGGCCAAAAAAATGGTAAAAAAATAGACCCCGTGAAAACGGGAAAAGGAAGGAACCTGCATGAAGTTCTCGCTGTGCCGATTCCAACGGTACCAACGGTTTGAAAAATGAACTTCGTATGATACCGCAATGGTGGTTTGAAAATTGGTGGAATTTCTATAAATAGGGCGTGGGGCCCAAATGACTTGTCATTGTTACGTGCAAGTTTGGTAGAGCAGTCAGAGCTATTTATTGATTTCCGGGAGATTTCACCATTGGTTTTCGATTCCGCGAGTTTCAGGTAACTCTATTTGCCTTAGCCTTTTCAATTATGTCTTTTTTGTTTGGCGGCGGGCCCCCGAAGGCCGCGAAATTCCATGTTGACCCTCCAACGTGGAATATCGCGGGTTTTGGGTCCATTCCCGCGATGAACCGCGTGGGTTTCAGGCTGACAGTCGCGATGTTCATCGCGACTGTGAGGTTGGAACCCGCGATGTTCATCGCGAGTTCATGGGAGATAGCCGCGATGTTCATCGCGACTGTCTGGCCAATTTCCGCGATGTTCATCGCGGGTTTTAGCATGGAGGCCGCGATGGCCATCGCAGGTTTTGGTGGAAAAACCGTGATGGTCATCGCGGCTTTTGGTGGAAAAGCTGCGATGGGATTTTTTCAAAAATTTTTGTGTTGGGGCTAAAAATTTCTTCTTTTTTCTGGAAGGATGCTGAGGAGACCATTGTCCTCATGGCGAGAGCGGGAGATCGATGATGATCTGATGGAGAGAATTCAGACTGATCCAGGGGTGCGACAGACTCTGGCTGTGAGCGGACTTTTGAAGTTCGCTCAGATCCCACCTATTTGTTCAGTGAGACGGCTCCTGAACAAGCTGGTGAGTTGGTGGGTGCCGGCGGAGGGTGCTTTTATCATTAGGGGTGAGAGGTTAGAGATCACTCTCACGGATGTCTATTTTCTGACTGGGTTGCCTCGTTTGGGGGAGGTGGGCGATCTCCTGCCGAGGATCCCGCCGGGTGTAGATATGGAGGATTTGTTACAGACCTTCTGTGTTGGTGATGTTGTTTTACAGAACAGCTCTATTAGTCTACGATCCCTACGTGAGTGGGATATGCGGGCTGTTGGGGCATGTGTTCTACGGATATTGGGTGCTGCTGCGCCACATCGTTTGTCTGGGGGACAAACGATGATGGTGGACTCCATTCTTCGGGGGAATTATTATGCCTGGGGGCAGATGTTTCTGGCTGGTGTCCGGAGAGATCTGGATAAGGCCAGTCGAGAGGGAGGAGAGTTTTGTTATGCCTCCTTCCTATGCTGTTTTTTCTTCGAGCGCTTGCCGACCTTGCAGCCACGGGTACCCATTCGTGCTGGTCTGGTGAGTGAGCCTCGCATGATGCATTGGGGACAGATGATGCCTCGTGGCGGCGGTGGTGTCCGCGGTTTCTTCACGGAGGATTTTTTATGAGCAGTGGGAGCAGATGCCCCTGGTGATTGAGGACTACCCCTACGCCGGCATGGACTATCGAGGTGACCCAAAGATGCCTCGTGCCCCAGGACAGGCCTGGAGTTTAGACGGTATATTTTGTGTTTTATTTGATATTATATCATGTGTTGTTTGATTTATCGTTTATGATTATAGTTGGATGGTATATGATGGCTTATTTGCATTGTGCAAATGTTGGGGCCAATGCCACCGGCCGACTACGTGGCTCGTCAGGGGCAGGCAATGGTAGTTGCGCGACCACCTGTAGCGGTACCACCTCAACGTGGTGGAGGATTTGCGGCTCGTGGGCGAGGGGGTTGGCCCTCGAGATGACGCCATAGAGGGTGTCAGACGGACTTTCGACAGGATCCTAGCTAGACTCCTCAAGGATGGTTGGAGATACTTGAATCAGGATATTTTGGAGGGTTGCTTCGGTGCGCCACCTGAGTGGCGGTCGCTCTTGTTGAGGACAGCGGTTTTTGTGGTGGAGCACAGGGACGGTGGATGAGATGATCCGGCAGGGCCGGCTGATAGGAGGATACATCTCCGGGATGATCCAGCGGGGCTGCAGAGCGGACAGTTCGGGCTCGTCATGACCCGGCGGAGCCAGTGGAGGAGGAGCCGGAGGAGCCTAGGGATCCTGATGAGTAGATGATATTGTATCTGCCCCCAAATGCTGATGAGCATATGGGGAAGCATTTTTAGTACGATTGATGTATTTTTTGTATATCGAGTGCTGAGGGCACCTATGACATGTTGACTATTATGGTTTATATATATATGTGTATATATATTTGGATATATTGTCGTGTATGCACGTGGATGCACATTTGTCTTTTGTATATGCCCGTGGATGCAGTATTTGGTATTTATATATGCCCGTGGAGGCACATGTTATGCACGTGGATGCATTATTTTGTTATTTGTTTATGCCCGTGGAGGCACATGTTATGCACGTGGATGCATTTTGTTTATGGATATGCCCGTGGAGGCACATGTTATGCACGTGGATGCACATTTTGGTTATGACATGATGTGATTGGTGTGCCAGTCGAGGACATTGTTGGCCATATGGTCTGCTACACTATTGAGGTGTCTTGGGACATGTGTGAACGAAATGGATTCAAACTGTCTAACCATTTGTTTAGTGCGCAGGAATTTTCTGAAAAGACAGGGATCGCGTACCTGGTAATCATTGTTGAGCTGGGAAACTAAAAGCTGTGAGTCCAAGAAAACGTTGAGGTGACGGATGCTCATTTGGAGAGCTGCGGCTAGGAGACCGGTCATGACATCATATTCAGCTTGGTTATTGGTGGCGGCACCTAAACATACTCCGTCAATGTGAATTAATTCATGTGAAGGGGAGTATATTACCCAAGCTGCGGAGGCGAGATTGGGAGACCAACGGCTTGCACCATCAGTGAAACCGACATAGCAGAGTGGAAGAGGATCCATCTGTGGTCATGCAGAGAAAAACAAATATTTAGGTTTTTTGAATTTTTGTGAACAACAGAAAGTAAGCCTATACTAGAATGGATGGTGGTGTCCATAAGATTTTCTATGGGTAAAATCGTTTAAGGTACAACCCGTTGCGTGGGTTGCGTAGGGGATTGCCTTCTGAATCGGTCAGAATGTATGCCCCTTGCCCGAGGCAAGTGTGTACGATGTAGGGGCCTTTCCACATAGATACAAACTTTCCCTTTCCGGTTTTATCATGAGCTTGATCGTAAGCGAGGACAAGGTCTCCCTCAGAAAAGGTTCTTAGGTGGACGTGTTTGTCGTAACTTAGTTTGGATCGTTGTTTGGCTGCTTCCATGTTTTGAATGGCTGTGCGCCGATCTTCATCGGCTTGCTCTAGGAGTAGTAAACGTTGCTCAATGGGGGAAGTGTCCGGTAGGAGTTCAATGGCGATATGTAGAGCTGGAATCTGGCACTCGATAGGGAGAACGGATTCGACACCGTGAACTAAATGGAAAGGGGTAAAACCGGTGGCGGTTTTGGTTGAGGTGCGGTAGGCCCATAGTGCCGGGGAAAAGCATGTGGTGCCAATTGGATTTGTGTTTGTCTACAGTGCGTTGGAGAATGGTCTTCAAAATTTTATTGATCGCTTCGACTTGGCCGTTTCCTTGGGGATAGTAGGCGGAAGAGAAATGGTGTTCAAATTTTAACATGGTTGATAATTCTTTCCAGACGGCATCTTCGAAGTGAGAGCCGTGGTCAGAGACTAGTTGCTTCGGCACTCCGAAACGAGTGATAACATGGTTGAAGAAAAACCGTGCTGCAGTGTCGGCTTTGCAATTGTAAGTCGGCATGGCTTCCGCCCACTTGGTGAAATAATCTACGGCCACAACGATGTGTTTGTGACTGCCATCTAACATGGGGTTGCAGTCGAGGAAGTCGATGGCCCATTTGCAGAATGGTCCCACAGTGATGACTGGATGAAGGGGGGCGGGGGGGGTTCTTGCTTTGGGGGCAAAGAGTTGGCAGTTCTGGCAATGCTTGACTGCGGTGATACAATTAGTAAACAATGATGGCCAAAAGTAACCTGCCCGAATGATTTTCTGGGCGGTGGCCATGCCGGAGAAATGGCCTCCGTAGGCACCGCTATGACAATCATTGAGGACTTGTTCTGCCTCACTATGGGACAGGAAACGGCGTAGGATGGTATCAACGCCGCATCGATAAAGTACATCCCCTAACAAGAGGTATCGGGGGGCATTGTGTCGTATCCGACGGTGTCCGTCACGATCAATGTGTGGTCAAAATTTTTGTGTGCGGAGGTAAGTCAAAATGTCTCCGTACCATGGGTCGTCAGACGAAATGATGAAGATTTGTTCGTCAATCAGATCCATTTGGATAGAAGGTGATGACGAAGAGGATGGGAGGTCGGTGATGAGGTGAGAAAGCGCGAGGGCTTTGGTTCTTTTAGGAGTTCTGAAAGTAAGGTCATATTCCTGGAGGATAATGACCCATTTAACAACACGACCTTGTAGGAGCCGCCGGGTTAGGAGATAGACCATAGGGTTGGAGTCGGCCACAACCGTGGTATGACTGAGTAGAATGTAGTGTCGCAATTTTTGTACGGAAAAGACTACAGCTAGGGCTAATCTTTCCTCGTATGGGTAACGTAGGGGTGGGCCAGACAAGGTCTGGCTGACGTAATAAATTACATGCTCTTGGTGAGAGGTATCTTCTTGGACCAAAACTCCGGACATAGCATATTCAGATGCCGAGACATAAAGGGTGAAGTCTTGAGAGAAATCCGGTGGGGATATCAAGGGGGCTTGTGTGAGAGATTTCTTGAGGGCTTCGAATGTCGTGTCTGCTTGCTCATCCCAAACAAAGGGTATGTGGGTACGAAGTAAGCGTAAGAATCTGTGGACTTTGGTGGCGTAATCAGGAACGAAGCGTCGAAGGAAATTGGACCGCCCTTGTAGACTCTGGAGCTGCCGAAGCGTGTGAGGAGGGGGAAGTTCTAAGATGGCTTTGACTTTCAGGGGATCAACCGTAATTCCGTCTTGGGAAACAATGAAACCCAACAACCAGCCTGCCGGAACGCAAAACACACACTTGTGTGGGTTCAAGCGGATTTTATATTTGCGACAACGCAGGAAAACTTGCCGGAGGTCGTTAATGTGGTCTGATCGTTTTCGGGAACAGGCTGTAAGGTCATCAAGATTGACTCGCAAGATATGGACCAAGTCGTGAAAGCAATAGGTCATGGCTCACTGGAAAGTGGCACCAGCATTTTTAAGGCCGAATGGCATGACGCGATAGGCAAAGGTGCCCCATGGGGTGGTGAAGGCAGTCTTGTACTGATCCTCCTTACGGATGTGAATCTGGTTGTATCTGGAAAACCCGTCCATGAAAGATAGGACTTCATGGCCCGCACACTCATCAATGAGTTGGTCAATGAATGGCGTGGGGAAATTGTCTTTTGGACAAGCGTGGTTTAAATCACGGAAGTCAGTGCATACTCTAAGTGTGCCTTGCTTTTTGTTGACGGGAATGGGGTTCGACACCCAGGTGGTGTACAGAATAGGATAAATGAATCCTGCTTTGCGAAGTTTCTCGACCTCAGCTTTAACAGCGGGGAGTTTGGAAGGATGAATGGGTCGCTGTTTCTGACGAACAGGGGGTGCCTCAGGCCATGTATCAATGTGGTGCTCTATAATGGCGGGGTCAAGACCAAGCATTTCGGTATAGGACCAGGCGAAAACATCCCGAAATTCTTGAAAAAGTTTTTTATACGCCTGAGTTTCTGCTTGAGTGCAAGATGCACCCAGTGAGATGAGCTCAGGTTTCCCTGGTGTTGTGGAAATATCGATTTGTATAATGGGGGAAATGCTGGACATGTTCCCTTCTTCAAAGGCATCCAGTGCTGCGATGGGGTCTTTTAACCAATCAACCTTAGTGGGTATGAAATCTTTCGATTCGACCGATAGCTAGTTGGATGCGGTGGATGTAGATGTTTCCGGGAGGAAATACGAGTGATGATGCATATCATCCCAAGGGTAGTCGGGTGCAGTGAGTGTCTCCAAAATTTGCTCATCAGTATTAAAGTAGTCAGACCATAAATCAAGGGGTTCTGGTTTGAAATTTGTTGAAATCATATAGATTGTATTGACTTCTTCCGACGATGATGATGGCGGGGGGTAGATCTCCTCGATGAGGGGAGGAGATATCTCCAAATCGACGTTGTTTAACTCGTACAATGCTGCTCTATAGTCAGGGAGATCAGGACCATGGTGAGAGTAGTGGCCGTAAACACTGCATATGGCACAAGGATGGTTGGTGCGCAGTGATCTGTCGCGAGGCTGAGGAGGTGGCTCTAGTCTAACCACTGGGATGCTGGTGTCATCGTCCAACATATTCATATGTTCCTGGAGTGTTGGTAACTATGGGCATTGATGAGTGGGATGGCCTATCTCATCGCACAACGAGCATTTAGGAGGAGCTCAAAATACGGGTGGGGGATTAACTGCCTTAGGAGGTGGTATAGCAGTGTATGGTTGTGGACCTCTGCCCCCAGTGGGCTTGACAAGAGGAGGAGGATTCGTTGACGACAAAGGGATATTGAGAGTAGGAGGGGGTTTCGTTGACGACGAAGGGATTGTGACACCAGGAGGAGGTTGAGTAGTGGTAGCAATAGGTTGTACCGGTTGGAGGATGACATTTGGTGTCGGCGGTGGGACTGAAGGGGGAATGTACCACATAGGTAATCCCAAGGTTAAACCGGGTAGACTAAGGGTAGCCATAACCGGGGAACTTACTACGCCCGAGGGAGGGAATAGGAAGGGGATTGTGTGGATAGGTGTAACGCCAATGTGACTAGGTACCAATGGTGGTTTAGGGAACAAGGGTGGTTGATTACCGGGTGTTTGTGTATTCTGTGAAAGAGTACAGAGGTTTGGGACGTGGGTCTCCGGTGACGGTGGTGGAATGGCCTGGAATGTAGAGTTCATTGGTGTATCTGAGTAAAGTCCAAGTCCCACAGAAGAAACAAAGGAGGTAGTTGCACTAGAAGCGGGTTGTTCAACCATGGGGAGAACATTATCGGGTGCTACAGGGGCATTGGGATCATAGTAGGTGAGTTGGTCGATTTTGACCACGCGTCCCTCATGGGGGGACATCATGGTACGAAAAACGGATGAGGCAACCGCTTTCATGGCGTACATGTAACTGCGGCCAAGTAAAAGGTTATAATCGAGTTGGGCATTAATGATCTCTATGTCGATGAGCATAGTTTTCCCACCCAACTAGACGGGGACATTGGGTAGTAGACCTTGGGGTTGAGCTGACCGGCCCGTCGTAGGCCCGCAATGTAGTGGTGGATTGCTGGAGAGTAGGGGATCACAACTTCTGCCAAACGAATGTGGACATGACGCATGTAGAGGCACCCTCATCGATAATACATCGATGGATGACGAGATTCCGAATGGAAACAGAAACTTGGACTGCTATGGTGGAAGGCAGACGTGGTTCGGACTGGTCCAAATCAAAGGTCATCAATTTTGAATCATTTGGGTCAATCACCCCAATGGCGGAAAGTAAAGTCTTGCGCTGCATAGGACAGTTTTTCAAGACTTCTAACACAGACATGGCTGCGGGGGACTGAGCTAAATCATCGACGATGTTGTAATTTGAAGCAGCCCATGCATTGGGGTTGTTGTTGATACGGCGAAGTGGGAAGCGAGGTGCTTTAGAGACGCCATCAAGTGGAAGCGGGGGTATACGTAACGTCTGATCGGTGGGATGAGCATTAGTATCCTTATCGGCGGGGGGGGCTTCGGAGGTAGGGCCATATTGGTTCCGATGGGTATAGATGTTGACGTCGGCAGTTGACATCATCAGCAAGTGGTGAGTACCTGAATCAAACATTGGTTGATCGGGAGCGGCGTAGGTGATTTGTTGTGGTGGCACGTTGCCCTGTGGGGGAGCTAATGGATGAGTGTTCACCACTCCTTGTGTTGGAAAAGGGTTTTGTAGTACCAAAGGTTGAGGTTGTGGTGGTGGAGGGTTGGGTGGCGGCTGAGGAGCCGCCTGCCCTTGACGATGGGTGTCATCTGTCCATAGTTGCTGGGCTCGCTCCAAATGTGGGCAAGCGTGGGTATAGTGGCCATAGACCCCGCAAATAGAACAAGGATGTCTTGTTCATAAATTAGCATTTTTGGCTTGCTTAGGTGGCCGATCAGGATTCTGATGAGCAGGCACTGCGTTATTATTTTGCGGAGGATGGGGAGGTTGTGGACCTTGGTTATTGTGTTGGTTGTTGTCGCGGTTACGTCCTCTTCCACGGTTTGGTTGCCCACCCTGGTTGCGTTGGTTATTTTGGTATTGGGGCTGATGTTGTTGTGCGTACACATGCCCTTGAGCATTGGGGGGATTCTAGGGAGCCGCAGGTGCGGGAGCTAGTTGCGGTGGGTAATATGCAGGTGGAGCTGGCGGTGGTCCAGTTGCCTGTTGGGGTTGTTGGTACCCTTGAGCTATTGGATGTGTTGGATTAGCTGGTGCAACTTGCTGTGGGTACTGCATCTGTTGTGGCGAGAACTGAATGGGGTTCTGTGCAGCAGGTTGGTTATAGTATGTAGGAGGTACATATGCTGATGGCGCTTGCCCATAGCAGTGTTGTGGACAAGAGGGTCCATGAATGTGATGTGTCTGGTTTGTTGGGGCATAAGAAGTTGTCACTCCGGAACTGGATGTAGCCCTAGAGAGGTCTGGGGCAGGCATGGTGCTCACCATGCCGAAAGGTTTAGCTTGTGGTGTGACTTGGCCAGTAATGCCATCGGCGGCATGAGATGCCCCCGGCGCGTCACCGCGTGAAGAGTCGCATCGTGGGGCGTCCGGTATGATGGTGTATAGATAACCCGACTGGGCATAAATGAGATCAAACTGTTGGGATTTGAGGATGGCCTCTTCTTCAGACTGGGGTCTTTCGGATGCCACATCCTTCGCAATGAGAGGGAGGAGGGATTTTAGAAACCAATCTAAGAAGATACGGTCGTCTAACTTGATTTTGCAGCGGCTTCGGCGTCGACGCCACTCATGAATGTGGTCAGTGATGTGGGTGGCCATGTTCTGTCTGCAAGACAGTAGGATCTCGACTCCCGCATCATAGCGGATAGGTAGCTGGAAAAACTGCAGGAAGGTCGAGGCAAGGGAGGTAAAGGTGGCATGCGTCCCATGGGGCTGCTCGATATACCACTTAGCTGCAGAGCCAGTGAAGGTGCGCTGTAAAAGCCGGAGGCGGACAGAGTCATCCACTATGGAGTTGGAGGAACACCATAGATGGAAGGACATGATATGGTTCTGGGGGTCTTCACCTGCCTTACCCTCAAACTTAGGGATGTCAGAGGGGAGTTTGGTGGGCATGTGAGGCCACGCAGGATCGTGTCTGATGGGGTCATTAGTGAGCCTAGCTAAGTCTGGCAGGTTCAGACTTTCCATGTACGGTAAGCTAGCAGATGTAGTGACTGGAAATGGAACATGCCTAGTCATTGTGGTATGATGTAGGGGTCCAGTAGTTCCTAAAGGTATGCTAGGTATGGAGGGTATGTGCCCTCCAATAGGTGTGGTTTGGTATGAGCCAGTGCCTCCAAGTGCAACATGGGTTACACTTGGGTTAGGAATAGCAGTAGGGATTCCTGGGATAGGGTTTGTGGAAACCAGAGGGGGTGTGACCCCTATGTTGGGCATACCCATAAGAGGTGGTGGCCATGTGTTAGGAATTCCTATAACAGGAGGTGGCCCTGTGTTGGGCATTCCTAAATGTGGAGTGTTGCCCATATTGGGCATACCCAGGGGGGTGGTTGTTGCCATGGATGGCATCGCAGCAGAAGGGTCTGTGGATGTCTCACCTATGGTGCTGGTAAATAGTGGGTCAAATGGTGTTCCAGCCATAATGGTGGTTGGTGGTAATACAACGTAGTTTTCGGATTCTGCCTCAGAATCAGATGTGAATTGAGGCGTGTCAGAATCGGATGACCGTCTGGTTGACCGACAATGTGTCGAATCAAGGGATAAGGCTTTGCGTCAGTGACGTGGAGAGCCAAGTAGACTAAAATCTGGGAGTTCACCCTGGAGACGACGAGAGCGTCTAAAATTCTCAATGGTGAGAAATAAGTTTTGTGTAAAAAATCTGTTTAAGTATCATGTGGTGATATATATATAAAAAACTCAAAACCCTAATGCAACCAAGGGTGCAAGAAGGGGAGTGAAAATGAAGTCTCTCAGGCCAAAAAATCAACCTAAAAAAAAAGGCACTTATTCTAGCAGCTGTGCTACAATAAGTGGAGGGATGCAACAAATGGTCAGAATACCAACATGCAAACAACTGCTAGAAAAAATAGGTGTAACTAGACCAAAGGTGGGTTGAATCATGCAAACACCTAACTAAAAGTATTGTGAATCAACAAACGATATCCTCTGCAAGGTGATGAAATCCAAGTCAGACAATATGAGTGTTGAGACAACGGCTAGATATCCCCCTACCGAGAGGGACACCGGGTAATCAATCCTAGAGAAAGGCTACTAGGATACTCCGTTCATGACGCGTCGAGAAAAGGTAAATCTGTCGTTTGGTCCTTGATCGCAATATCCCAATACAGGGATATCCCGAGAACTGCGAATGGTAGCCCTTCGGTTACTGAATGGATTTCGGTATTCCACTCAGGCTTCCGGAACCATCCTCGCGACTTCAACCCTCCTAGGGGAGAGGCCTTCCCACAAACAGGTTGTGACCGCGCCAATAAATACTAAGAGATTTTAGCTCCCTAAATGGACAACTTCTATGTCTCAGATGTAATAACTGAGGGGTATTATTGGAACACCTATCCCCCCAATACTACCTAGCTACAAAGTTCTTTTAGTGTTCCCCAAGTGGGGTTAAAAGTGTGTTGAAATTAGGGTAAGTTTTAAGGCTCAATTCAATTAAGTGTTTGAGTGGGAGCACATGTGGTATTGTAAACTGAACTTGAAAAAAGTAAATGCTTTACTGAAAATTTTCAAAAAATAAAAGATCTTTCGAAAATAAAAAAGCAAATATTTATGACTTTTTTCAATAAATGAAAATTAAATTCTTTGCAAAATCAACTCAAAAAACAAAGGATCTTTTGAATCATGAAAGCAAATAATAGTCTTCTTAAAGAAATAAATGGATTTCTTTTTCAAGGAAATTGCTAAGGGCAAATTTTTTAAAGAAATACACAGCAAAATTTTTTTTAACCTAGATAAACTGCAAAATAAGTCTTTCTTTCACTTTCTTGAAAATTTTTAAAAAGACTTCTAGATGTGCATTTAAATAGTAAAATTTTTTTCTATGGCTGTAAAATATGCAGAATTTAATACTGTAAAAATGTGCTATGTGGGCAGAAAATACGGTAAAAAATAACTTTTTAAATCAGCATGGCCGAATGAAAAAATTAGCAGCGCGGGTTTTGACAGAAAAGCCGCGATGGACCGCGCTGGTTTCTGTCGCACAGTCGTGATGGACCGTGTAATGTCCCTTATTAGGAATTTTATTAAAATTGCAATTTTCCACTTTTTTTTCCCTTGTTCGACCTTTGACTAGTTTTGATCTCTAGGTCCCAAATTTGCCCCAAATGATCCCAAATCTTCTGAGAAGGTGTATGAATGATATTATAACATAAATATGTGTTTCAGGGATTCCTTTGGACCTTTAAAATACTTCTGCAAATCCTCTTTCAATTCTGATCAATGTAGGTAACTTTACTAGTGATTTTCCTTTGACTAGTATTGGTCTCTAGGTCTCAAATTGACTCCAAATGCCTTCAAATCTTAAAGGAAGGTGTATGAATGATATTAGAACTTGAATATGATGTTTATGGATGACATATGGCCACCAAAAGACCTCTGCAAACTCTCTTAATATTCTGGACCAATTATGCAATTTTACTAGTAATTTGGGGTTCAAATCCCCCTGGGGTAAACAATGAAAATGGCTTCCCAAATGCCCCCAAACCCACTCAAATTTATGAACAGAGGTATGTAATGTGTTAAGTATGTTATTAAAGTCTCATATGCACCATTAATGGATTATTACAACTGTTCTCACTCTCTCCCATTCAACTGCAAAAATCCCCAATTCGACCCTTGGGGAAATGGCACTATTTCACCTCCCAATACAACTAAACTGAGTAAAAATGCTTCAAATGCTCAAGTACAGTACATGAAACTTGCAGAAGACATCCATGGTAGTATATTGATCACAAATATATCATAGAATCATCCATTCATTCGAAATCATCATCAATACATTGGCTCACAACAAGGTAGTGGGGAAATGGCATTGTTCTTCCATTAAAAATGAGATTTATACATTTCTACTTGGAATTTCGACCTAAAAATTTTTGGAGATGAATAAAATAGTATTTAATTCATATTACAAAATAAATGGGGCATTAAAAGCTTCCCCAAAGAGTACAATAGCTCACCAAAAACGCCCTCCCTCAAGGATCAAGAATATGCCATCAAAACTGGAAATGGTTGAAGGAGTGAGCTGCAATAGAAGAAAACATGAGCTGCCCTGTAGCTTAAACCTGCAAATAAAGACTCCATTAAAGCTCCAAATGAAAGTTCTGAATGGCCTTTCCAATTACCAACTTGGATGGGAATCTTTCACCCTCGAAATTGGCTAAGGCAAGAAACTAGTCATCCACTAGCTCTCCCTCTTCACAAATGCAATTGCAAATTCTACAAATGATCAAAAGCTGGTTTCGTTCTGTTTTATTTACGTTTATAAAGTTCTAATGTCCTCCATGGGTCGAATTCCTTTCAAGAGACTCATGCCAACTCAAGTTGGGAAGAGATTCCAAAGAACGCCACTTGTACAACAATTCCTAGTTTCCCACTTCCACCAAATCACATGTGGAAGCATCTTAGCTTCCCTAACACCCTTGAGCGCCCTCTTGGAGTCTATTTTTAGCCCTGACATGTCATATATGTCATATGTCAGCCTTCAGGTCTGATTTGTGTCATAGGTGTCATAGCATCTTCATCATTGTTGTCATAGAGCTAGGGAATCTAGCCCAAGTGTCTCATTAACTCCAAATTGCCTCTTCCTCTTCCATGGGAGTTACTCTTCCTCTATATTTCGACCTTGGATGAGTCATGCCATGAATAATACCTTTTGGACTCCCCCAAGTATGTTACCATTCACCTTGAATTCGAATTGGTGAGAGAATGATGCCAAGTGTAGTGGGGAAATCTAGCCATATGTGGGTCCCACTTCCTCCATGTGTTTTCATGATCAAATGCCACTTTGATTTTCACTTGTATATATTTATTTAGATCCTTTATTAAATATTTATGCCACTCTAATGTTCAAACATCATTTATTATCCCCATTATTCCAAATCCCAAAGCTTCCACCCCAAACCTAGGAAACTAGTAATTTTTCTCCTTGGCAATTATTTGAACTTTAGTATCAATTTGACAAACTCTACTGAATAGGGACAATGTGATTAGGCCATTGTGACCCAATGCCAAATTTGGGACATTACAGACCGCGCGGGATTTTGGCGCACTGTCGCGATGTGCAGCGCGGAAAATGTCCGCGAAGCCGCGATGTGCAACGCGCAAATAGGTCGCGA
The DNA here is from genome assembly GCA_027924585.1 of Larix kaempferi. NCBI lineage: Eukaryota > Viridiplantae > Streptophyta > Pinopsida > Pinales > Pinaceae > Larix > Larix kaempferi. Next base: position 6,594,355 of record BSBM01000438.1, read on the forward strand.
AGCCGCGGGGAACCGCGCGGAAAAGGGTCACGCAGTCGCGATGTGCAATGCGGAAACAGGCCGCGAAGCCATGGTGAACCGCGCGGAAAAAAGCCGAAAAGTCGCGATGAGCCATGCGACTGTCAGGCTAAAAACTGCGAGGCGAAAGCCGTGCACGGAAGCCGAAAAACGAACCCGAAAATTGAGAATTCTGGGCTGTTAATGGCAATAGATGGGGCCAAAACTTAGAGCAGCAATGGATCTGTTGTCTAATATGGCATATCTATGGATCTAAAGGTTAAAAAATAATAAAAAACTAAGATTAAAAGCAAAACTAGAGATCTATTGTTCAAACCCAGCAGAGTCGCCAAAAACTGTTGGCCCGGTTTTGCAACCAGGCTTAGTGCTATGGGCACCTGCTAACTAGTAGCAGCAGTTTCAATAGAATTAAACAAGAAACTAATCTAAACAAAACTAATCATGGATCTATGCAAGAATATAAGCAAATAATGGAAATATTTAAAAAACAAGAACACAAGAAAATATTAAAGAATGAATTTGTATTGAAAAATGGGGGGCAAGCAAGTGCTTGCGATAATACCTTCAATGGTGAAGGTTGATGTTGAGCAACTCCCAAGATGAGTAGCTCCAAGCTCCAAGAGGTCTCCTTCTCCAAGGTTGCTTACAATGGCCAAAATGCTCAAGGAAGATTTCGGCAGCATGAGGATGAGATAATGGATGGATGTGAAATGAGGAGCCCCTACCACCTTTTTATAGGTTTTGGTAGTGGGGAATACCATTTGTGGTTTTGTGGAAACCAATGGTATTGACCAACATGGTTTAGGTACTTTTCCCTCCTTTTTCCTTTTTTTGAATAAAATTAATATTTTTATTCCCTTTTTAATATTTTTGGGAATTTGGACCCTTTTTTAGGGTTTTTTATGCTTTTTAGGAAAAATAATCTTTCTGAGTGGGAAAAAGGGGTGTACTAAGGTCTTTTGGTGACCTTTTGTTGGTTTCAGAGGCTCAGATGGTGGAAAAGTGGACAAATGGGTTATATGAATAGGGAAATGAGCTAGTGAGCACTTTTTGGGTGTCAACAGCTGTATAGATGGAAAGAAAACCCTCATTATGTCCATGACTAACGATGAAAACAACCACTTTCCAACTGGTTCTATGGTTGTTAAAGGTGAATACTTGACATGGGACAACAATGGAAGAAAGAAGGGTGGATATGTTTATAGGGATTACAAACCAGGTGCAATTGTGTATCACTTTACCAACTTAATCATTGGCACAAACCTTCAGGTACGAACAATGCCTAGTCGAAATACATCGAAGGTACGCTACTTCTTACTGGATACAGAGCACGAGAGACTAATGGAGACCATCAGTATAAGAGATTGACTTAACTTGTAATTTAATCATCCAAACTCACAAATTTTAATTACACCTATCCAATTAGTGTGCATGAGTGAGTTCGTTGAAACCTTGAAAAACATTGTATTGCATTTAGTTTGATTAAATTACATGAGCAAGAACTTTGACATAACTTGTAATGATCATCCAAAATCAAAAATTTTAATTAGATACCAATTAGTGCACGCATGTAGTGAGTTCGTTGAAACCTTTAAATATAATAGTTTTTTCTTTTGACATAGCGCATTCATGAGTAATAGATAATCCACACAAATCAACACATTAGATTGACACAAGAACACGTGGAAACCGAAGAACAAATACAAAGTGAAATGTCAATGTGCATGTCTCCAAAAGTACATGTATCCAAAAGTACATATATATCCAAAAGTGCATGTCTCCAAAAGTACATGTATATCCAAAAGTACATGTATCCAATGAAGTCAATGTACATGTCTCCAAAAGTACATGCACAATACAGTCAATGTACATGTCTCCAAAAGTGAATGTATCGAAAAGTACATATATATACAAAAGTATCCAAAAGCACATGTGTCCAAAACTATCAAAGCCACATGTACATGTATCCAAATGTACATATATCCCATAAGACACATCAAAACTCAAGCTTCCTCTTGTTCTTTCCCGACGTTGATCCTCTAGGCACATCTCTAGGATCAGTGTGCGTCTCTAGATCCTGGAAATTAAATATCAATCGTTAAATTCAACTAACTATGTACACTAATACATTAGCTCAACAATTAACTCAACAATTATCAACTAGTGCATGGAAAGTGCATGAAACACTTGGTCACTGAAGGACATCTTACCTCAACTAACAAAGGAGATTGTGTTGCTTGTGTAGCAGATGGAGCCGTTGGTTGAACATCCAAGATGGTCGAACTAGGGGGACCAGGAACTGCTCCTGCTGGTGGTGGCTACAATGAAAAAATGTTGAAATAGTTAGAAATGCATGAATAAACAATAGACAACAATAATAAACTATGTAAAGATAATGTTGAAATAGTTACATACCTGTGTGTGATCAGTTGCCATTGCAGATGCAACACTGAATGCTACATCAACCATCGATGCAAGGTTTTCAGTAGACAACTCGGGTTCCTGATGCAGTAAACATGCAATTCAAACATTAACAAAACGATTTATCCACTGGATTTCAAGTTAAACAACAAATATCATCGAAGGATATACATTACCATGGTGTGAGTAACCCCATGGTCGTGGGCAACTAGAGTCTTTCTAGGAGTAGAACGCCTCACATACACACGACCCTTGTTCACGAATGGCCTGGAGGGAGATACAAATCCAGGCAATGGTCCAGATGTCTCGGATGGTGCCTATAGTTAGCAAGTGTTCATGTAGTTAGACATGCATGATTCAACAAACAAACATGTATTTAAAAAATGTCATTTTTAATTGTTTACCTAGAGCCCAGATGTTTCATGGGACGGTACGACCATGGGTGCTACCTCCACATTACCTTGCCCCATTGAAGGATCTGCCATCTGCAAGTTTAATAATTGTAAATATTAGACCATAGATAGCATCAGTGAACTAAAATGTAAAGTATGTGGAAATTAACAAATTAACAAGTATTAAAAAACTAAAATTTTAAAATGTTTACCTCGGTGTGAGATACGGCAATAGGTGCTATATAAGATGGGCCTACCAAATGGGTAGCATCATGCCCCCCTATAGAGTCTGGAACATCCGTCTCTGGGGCATCGCTACCGGCATAAAGCATCAACTGCAAGTTCACAAAATTAATATATTAGCTCAAACTATATATATGTGTACAAAGATGAAAATAAATGAAGAATTTATTACAATTAAACATCAACATACCTCTCTCAAAAACCCACTGAAGGCAACATTTGAGGCAAGATCATAGCAGGGACGACCACATGATGTGCACTCGTGAATATTAGTACTAGGATGGGGATGTGTCGATGGTCCTGCACTAGTGGATGGTCCTGATGGTCCTGCATGGTGACGAGTTGGTGTATGTACCACACCAGGGACAGATGTCCCTTCCTCACCCATATGCTGAACCATAGTGCCATGGCAAACAACCGCCCGTGCCAAACTCAAAAATGCATCCCGTGCATGTGGAATAATACGATGTGCAGGTGGGACATCTGGCCGAGGCAACTGCCTGTGAGGTGCAGGGATAGGGCGATCCTGGTCTCGAAGCCTCGCATTGGGTCAATTTTGGGGCATCCCCCCACCGATCCCCTGAAACTGCAAGATGTCAAAATAGTTTACGTGTTTATGTAACATGAACTCTGCGTACATCTTTTGAAGGAAATACAAGGGAATTTCCCTGTTGTTGTGTGGTGGCATATCAAAAACCATGTACCATCTGTCCATCCAGTTATCAACAAATGGTTGAAACGTGCACCACTCAATGGAGATATGTGGCCTTCTTACATTTGGGATTTTCCCTATCCGAGGCTCCCTAAATAATGCAAATATGAGCTCTTTGGATATTTCAACTTTTTTATTGCATTGTAGTCTAGCCCATCAGCATATTGTTGTCTTTTCTTTCTCTATATGATGTAATATCATATAGTACATTGCTAGACTGTGAAATGGTGTCAACAATTGCATCCAAGGTTGATGCAAGCGAGCGGCGAATCCTATCACCGCCACTAAAAGATGCACTAATGCCCCTCAAGTGGACAAGCTCAATCAGTATCTCGGCATTGGTGTCCATAGCCGCAACTGCAATAAAGACATCAATACAAAAATCATTAGAAACATATACATGGTATATAATGACGTCTCTTCAAAATTGAAAATGTATTAAATCAAACTCAAGTAAGCAATTTAATGGCATTCACTTACATACATTTAAAACTTAAAATTAAACATTTAACAATTAAAAAGTAAGTTTCGTTCAACTTCTTTCTAGAAGTTAAGGCACTTCTTAACCCTCATTGGTGACTTTTCCATGCAAACTTGGGTTTAAACTTCTTAGAATTTAGGAGTGTTATTTTGACATGTTTTGGCCTTTACGTCTATTGCAGAAAATAATATTTCCATCAACTTCATGAGCTAACATTAAATTTATTGATTTCAACATATTGCGTTTTGTGGTTGGAGGGGATGACAAAGTGGCATGGAATGAAATGGATATGTATGAGTTTGCACACCTTTGCATTGCTTGTTCCACTCATTGAACCCCAGGTTCTACGCTTAGGATTGGCTCAGTGGTGGGTCGGGGCCCTCATCCAGAGTCCCTCCTCACATGGATGGAGAGATCTCAGAGGGGAGGAAGATAGCATTTAGACGGCTACTTCAGGATAGAGACCACCTTGAGGTGGTGGAGGAGGAATTTTATGAGTTTTCTAGTGGCACTGGGAGATTTGGAGGATATGAGGTGGTTAGAGACATGGGGGTTAAGAAACCCCTTGTTTAGTGGACAACTCATGGGGCAACATGCCCTCTTCTACAAAAGATAGCCTTGAGGGATGTCTTTCCTGATGAGATGGGTTTGGACAGTAGTACTAAGTTGGCATTAGCCAACATGGATCTTAATGATCTAGTGCTAGAGCCAGTCACTTTTGATGAGGGTGATCGTATGGAGGGGTCATCCTCCACACCAGCAGATGCAGTTAGTCAAATTGGCAGAGAGGAGGAGGAGGAGGAGGATCAGGGCAGTGATGAGTTTGTTGATTCAAGCATGGAGGAGGACTATTGAGTCATTGACAGATGGGATTCTTCCATCTTGATCCACTCCTTTTTTGTATTTACTATTAGACTATTAAACTATTAGTCTATTTGGTATTTGCCAGTGCCCAGTGGCATTCCGACATGTATGTAATACATTTTGATTTTGATGACTTAATGAGAAATATGGTTCTGAGTCTCTGACATGCATCTATGTGTCTCAATGTCTCGTTGTGATTTGTGATTGTGAATGACAAATGTGTTGTGATTTGTGAATGGTCTAATTTCTATTGAATACTTCATATTTGTAATTGTAAATGTAATTTCTATTGAATATTTGTAATTGTAAATGTAATTTCTATTGAATATTTGTAATTGTAAATGTTAAATTTTATTGGATCTATATGTCTATATTTTTTAATTTTAATATATTTTAAATATATATATATATGTATATAAAACGTGTCCTAATTCCGGGGGTCACCGTGTCTCGTGGGGACACTCGTGTCCCGTGTCCTCGTGTCAGGTGACTTAGATGGATACATTGTAGAAAGGGGGGAGTTCTATTTTTTTCAATTTTTGGTTGGATTAGGAATTTTTGAGTTTTTGAAAAGGGATTCATTTTAATTATTCACTCATCTTGGTTGAGGGAGATGTAAATTTAATTAGAGATTGGGTTATTCCCAATTTTATCAATATTACAAAACTAGGTTGTTTTAAACAATAAAAAATAGTAATTTAGGTTAAGAAATGACCAAAAAATGGTATGGGTGAATGAATTACCTGATTAGATGACAATCCACCGGTGAATTTTCCTCCCCTCCAGTTAAATAGAGCTCCACTGATACTCCAGGGCACACAAACCGTCCTCGTCCAACCTCTATTTCGCGTTTCTGATGCGTTAAGAGCGCCGCGGGTGATTGGGGGTGGTCGGGACTATGTTTTTAAATTGATTTTAGATTTCCATAACACGTACGCATTTTGTAGTTCTATAACGCGTACGCGTTATGGTTACCTATCCTACATGTCCAGTGACATGTCAGGCTTGGGTCTTACCATGGCAGGTGCTAAGTATCAGAAACGCGTTATGTTTTTATGTATCAGGAACGAGTTTTGAAAAAGTAGGATTGCATCTAAAGTGACCCTCATCTTCTTGCACACACCCTTGAAAAGACTAGTGTTTCGTGATGCATGGGATGCCCCTTATTCCAAACACATAGGATACCAAAGGACACATCAAAGTATGGATTAGTTGTATTATTGGCCTAGTTTGAAAATAAATAGTGTCGCTTATGCAACCCGGTGTTTGGATGTCAATAGATAAAAGTAGAACATCAATATATAGCCAAAAAATTAAATATCTTGAATATACCATCTTGGAAGTGCCTGGGAAGACATATATATGGATTTCATCTCGGGGTTACTAAGCACATCTAGAGGTAATGACTCAATATTGGTGGTAGTTAATCAATTAAGGAATATAGCCCACATCATTCCAATGAAGACTACTCATCGAGCATGTGATATAGCCCACATTATCATCAGAGAAGTAGTGAGGCCACATGATGTACCAAATTAATTGTGATAGATCATAACTCAAAGTTTACCTCCAAGTTTTGGCAAAGCTTGTTTGGTGAAAATTAAGTTTCAGTACAATCTACCATCAAATGGTTGGAAAAAAAGAGTCAATAGAAACCTTTGAGAGATGATCATAATGTAAGTGATGAATCAATCAAGAATCTGGGAAAAACAATTACCCTTAGTGGAATTTTCCAATAATAATGGATATCGTTACTCCATCAAGATAGAGTCCATTTAAAGCCTTATACATAAGGAAGTGGGAAGAAATATCTATGGATTTCATCTCGGGGTTACTAAGCACATCTAAAGGTAATGACTCGATATTGGTGGCAGTTAATCAATTAAGAAAGATAGACCACATCATTCCAGTGAAGACTACTCATTGAGCATGTGATATAGCCCACATTATCATCAGAGAAGTAGTGAGGCCACATGATGTACCAAATTAATCGTGAAAATCCATGATGTACCAAATGGGTATCATTTCTTACACACTTGCCTCACTATAGCATGTGAAAATCCATGATGTTTTTCACGTCCCTTTACTTAAGAAATATATACCTTAACCTAGTCATTTGTTGGACTTTGATGCTATATAGATGAAGGAAAATGAAGATCTCAATGAGCGCCTGGCAATCATAGGAAATAAGCCACTCCTATATGGATCTTTCTTTTGTGTGTGTATATCCATGCTTTTTCATATTAATAATGAAATTTTAATTCCTCTGAGGTGTAAAAAATTAGTGGTGGGTAAATCTATGAAGTGCAGTCGTACTTTATGGCATGTTAGGCATTCAAAAATGGCCTATGTGGACCCTTGAATGAGGGCTTAAACCATTAATCGAGGAAAAAGCTCAATCGGGAGTTTCAAACCAAAATCAACTATTTATGCCAAAAATACCTCAATCGAAGGTTTCAAAATAATTTGGTCGAGCACTTTTAAATCCCTCGATCAAGGTCTAAATCTTGATCAAAGACTTGAAAATAAAAAATCCTTCCCCATTTCTGTAGATTTTCATAGAGGTGCAACTTTCAAGAAATGGAATCTCTTCATCTCTTCCATGGAAGGTGGCAAACTTAATGCCTTTAGATTCCCTATTGAATCCTCTATCCAACGACATACAATTTTCTTTTTTTTTATATTATATTTATATTTATTGTTTTCTAAAACTTATACAAACTTTTTTTTCTCTATAAAGGCCCCATAGAAAAATAAATTGCTCAATGAAAAAATTATAAAAATGATGTGAGTACTCTATGGATATTTTATTTTCAAATAAGTATTTTTGGTTTTTCATTTTATATATAAAAAAAAGTGAGACACAAATATATATAAAACACTATTCAAATATCATTTCTTCTTAAAAATAATAAAAACATAATTTTCCAAAAGAAAATAAAAAAAGACATTACTGCATTTTGTATAGATCATACTCATTTAGATATATAACATTGAATTAAATGTTATTAAGAACAAAAAGTATGACACATCTCCTCATAACTTGGATTCTTATTTCATATATATATATATAAATAATAATCGTTTTTTGAAAGCTACAAATAAAAGAATAGGGACTACAATACAATCACACCAAATGTTCAAAATAAATCAAACATTCAAATTAAATATAAAATTCTCACACTTCAGTTAAAACTTTTTACAAACTTCTCCCATCATCAAGTCTATGATTTATTGTTTTATTAGAGAGTTATGTCTTGCACAAAGAATACAATTTACAATTTTACAAAAATTAGGTAAATATAGACAAAAACATGTGATTTTTTATGAATTTTTTTTTTATACATTTTTTATTTAAATTATTTGAAATGGATTATTTTTTGTTTTGTTATTTTCTGTTTGTTTTGAGAGATTTTATATATATTATTATAAATGAAATGTGTAGTTTCTTTCATGCTTAAGATACATTTGACACTTGTCACTACAAAAAATCTTAATTTAAAAAAATATAATGTTGATTCTAATTAAATTTTAAAACCACATACACATATATATTGCTTAGCTACCTTAGATATGGTGAAAATCTACTTAAGTTTATAAGCTATTTATTGTTGAAGAGTATTTGAGATAACAATATAGAACCATCTTAACTCTAGACCTATTATGCATTAAGTGTAATAAAATCCCTCGAGGTGCAAGTATAATTTACAATTTTGATTAGTAAAGCATGTACATGTGAGAAAAAAATGTATATGCATCTTAAAAAAACATTAACTCATCACTATTATCCAAGGAAATCACACCATGTGAGATAACCCACTAGTGGTGCGTAAGAGAGCAAACAAAATGTTATTGGTTCTTAGGTCTTTAACCCATTTCCTTATATCCAAGGAAGACAAACTCTTAACCAATTAGAAGCAATTTTAAATATTTAGTCCAAAACCTACATGAATGATTTCAAGCCCTTATAATATCCAATATCATTTGTTTTCCATCATAATTGAAGATAAATAAAGTTCATATGGTACTAAGTATCATCAAAATTTAACTCCATACATCATATCAAATTACTATATTTAATTATATTTAATTGCACTTTTACTTCATACCTATCCAAAACATTTATACTAAATAAAATTAAATACAATAAAATTGTTTTAAAATAGTGAATATTTAAAATCCCAACGTCATGATTTAATTTTTGGATAGGCAAAGATACTCTCATTTAATTTGGCTTCAAAGTCTTAACAAATTTATTATATTTAAATTTTTCTACAAATCGAATTCTGTACATTGGGTACAGTTTAGAAGATAACATAAAACATACATGAAATTCAATTCTGCACATTGAACAATGCATCTGCTTAATTTGGAGGTTCGGTCTGTTTAGAAATACTGTCTTCTTCCAGACTAAAACTAAAATCCAAGCAGCAACTCATAACTATGGTTTTAACTAGAATAAATACCAGTCTGCGTTTTCCTGTTTTCCTCTAAACCGTGGAGACAGATCCTACAACAAATGCCTGATCCATGGTTTTATTTTCAAATACAAATACTGGGAACATCTAATTGCTCATGTATCGCAGTACAAAATAAACCTTAAATGAGTTGAGATGTCTGTAGAGTTCTCATTTTATTTACCTCGGTTGTAATGTCCTCGCCATATTGAAATATATCATGGATTCAAGTAGCTTCATTCTTGGAGGAATTCATTGATATACCAGTTTTTTCTAGTCTCCAGAGAATATTATTCAACGAAATCATAAAAGCATCCTGGAACTCATCAAACCTGGAATTTGGGTCGCCATATACCAGACCAGGCATAATTTCCTGAATTATGGTTTTCCTCATTTCCTTCCTTTGTTCCCCTGGGATCTTCTGCAGAGCCTCTACTACGTTTATCTCCCTTTGTCTCACAGGCTCTTCTGGAATGTAAACCGAATAGGAGCTCTCATTAGCAGGCAGATGCCATGGATACTGATAATATGCTGTATAGGGATTGAACAGCACAGGAATGCATCCAGCTATAAGCGAATCGAACACAGATTTCCGAGTAGGGCTATCGCCAGGAGGCTGAAGGCAGAATTCGGATTTCTGGAAGAGCTTCACTGTGCTTTCAGGAGTCAGGCAAACGCCTGCATTGCAGTTCAAAAACTTGCAAGCCTCTGGGCTGCTTAGACACTGTTCGATGAGAATGGAACGAATGCTTTCTGTGCTGTTGGGTCTCGGTGCACCTGCAAAGCTTATCAGATAAGGTCTCTGGCTTGTCTTGATCTCCCATTGCCAATGCCAAATATCTTCATCGGAACGAGGATGGAAGAAGGTGGGATGTGGGACGCCAATTTCATTCATATCCCATGGGTAGCGTTCAATCAAAAGCTTTGTAATTGACTTCATTGCAGGCAGCTGTAACAGCCTGCTACCCCATTGATCAGTATCCTTGGATCTCCTGAAATCCCATGAGATCTTGCCAAGCACTAGAACATGATCTCTTCCTTCGTGTCTCCTCCACCATGGCTGACCTTGAAGCCAATTCACAAGCTCCAGAGCGAGTTCATCTCGTTTCTCGCTACTGATATTATTCCTCAAGTTCCATCTCACCACATCGAGGCCTCCATAATAGGGAATGTAGAACAAATTCGCCTCCTCGGGATTGGAAACCAGACATGGGTACTTATTGATTCTAGAATGGAAGAAGAGCTCTAATGCATATTGATGAGTCTCATAACAGTGCGGATAAAAATTTTCGATGGGCTTCCCCATTCCTCCATTGGTCACATAATCACAAAAATCGAACCACGGAAACAGACTGTGGCATTGCTCCACCAGTTCTGTGTTGAATTTTTTGGGCAGATCGTAGACATATATTTGCCTTCCTCTGCATTGTTTCTGGCTCGGATCCTTCATGCCAACAGGCATCGATGCAGACCTAATGGCCTCAATTTGCATTTCCACTGCATTGCGAGCAAACGTAGTGTTTTCTGCATCAATACTCTCGTTCCCCATTATGGCAAATTCCTTCGACACATTTCCAAATTTATCCAGCGATGAAATCTCAACTTGGGTAGTTGGGATCTCCCGTTTCAGAGCCACTTCATGCGCGCTAACAGACTCATTCAGCAATTGCGACGCAATCTTCAAGCCATGACTCTCCGCCCGGAGGCCTTGAATCTCCTCATCACCACCAAGACTAATCTTGTCATCCTCAAATACAAGTGCTTGCTGTGGTAAACGCGCGATGCTGGCAGAAACACAATATGCATTCAACCGGCCGCTCGAAATACAGGCATGAAGAACAGATACGGGCAACAGGCTTGTCATAATCCAAAAACATATAACAAGCATTAGGAACAATGGTGGCAACAGCAGCGCTCTTTTCATTACAGTCCCCATAGTACACTTCATCAGTACCAGTACTCCCGATCGCTCCACCACCGGCACCATGTTTAATATAACCAAGATCCCCCATCTTAATTACGTCACATTCAAAACTGGATGGTGAAGAGACAAAAGCCCAATTCAATTCAATATAATTTTCACCACAAGGGCAGATCGATTTTAACAGTTATGAAACGATGACGGTTCTACCGCTAAACAACAAACAACTGCGAGCATTAACCATTTTTTGAAGAATCAAACCCTAGTGGAACTATAACACCTAAAAATCAACGCTCAGCTTTTATCGACCAAATTTATCTGTGTACCTAAGTTTCTACTCCTGTAGTGTTTTTCTCTCTTTACAGAAACAATTTCAGAGTCTTCTTACTACCTCGGTAGGCCTCCATTTTTTTCTCATTATTGCATGTGGGCAGCCTCCAATTCCTATGGGTGGGCCTCCAATTCTTTATCAATTAAACCATCATGGCCACACATCTGAGGCAGATTCCAAGTAGATATCCTAACGACTGGGAGTTTGAAGATGGCACGTTCACATCTGCATCTATATTATAACTGGTCCAAACCATAAACGGACTCTACGCGAGCACGCGATTTATTTTAACAAAACAAACTAAACGAAAACTGATGCAACGGAGGCTGCTTGAAGTGCTCACAAAGTTTTATATGAATATTATAATGAAAGATAGCAAGATTAGGTCTGTCCATCTTCAACTCATGAAGTAATTTGATGGGAACTAAACTTTGTTAGTGAATACGGATAGGGTGTAGTCAATCATTGTGGAGATGGTTACTTGTTCAACAAAAGCTAAACATTAAATTAATTAATAGAAACATTAAACTAATAATATAAACATAAAAACAAATATTATTTAATAAACATAAACATAAAAACAAACACTATTTAATAAACATATACATAAAAACAAGTACTATTTAACTGAAATTTATTTAAATCTTAATCAAGATGCATTTGCCATAGATGTATTTACATAGTTGTAAAATATCATTAACTTCATTTCCTTCAATAAACATTTCCTTTTTAAAAGGAAAAGATTTCAATAAAGAATCACATGTATTTAAATTAATTATATCCATACTTAGAATTTGGGGTGGACTAGCATATGATTTAATGGTAATTGTTCCAAATTCCAAATAAACAATTATATATATATATATATATAGTAGTTATTGCATGAATAACTCGTTGTTTGTAGCAAATACACATGGAGAACAAGTAAAAAATAATTTATTTGTGACACTTAACTTGTAGCCTATGGGTGTTCACCAGCCACGAGTTAAGTGGTTGTGCTAGTATAATTATGGATGATGTCATATGGTTGGAGGAAAAAAGCATTTATCCCAAATTCTTTATTCATCGGGTTGCATTATTAAAGTGCTATTGGTTTCACTGTAGGTGGAATTTAAACCATAGGTCTTTAAAGAGATTAATAGAGGGAATTCCTACGGGTCTAAAAAGACAAAGCTCATGTTTGTGGTTGTGATGGTGGGTAGAGACAAAGCTCATGTTTGTTGTTGTGATGGTGGATAGAGATACTGGGTGAAAATATTTTTTTAAGCAAATTGAAGAGTGGTTGTAGTAGTGTTGATCATGTAGAAGCCAAAGACAATAATAGTGAATCTCTTCAAATTGTTGTAATGAAGGCTTGAGAGCTTGGTCAATTTTCATTAATAAAATATGCAAAGTATTGTTGTAGTTCAATTTTACATAATTAATTGTGTTGATTTTATTATTCAGTGTGATGGGTTCATCTTACAAGGATTTGTTAAATCCTAGTGGTTTTGTTTGGCTGCATCTTTACTTTAACTAGCAGGGAGGCATAGTCCATCTGCATCAAGTAGTATCCAAGCAGTTTGAACCTCTGATAGGGAGGAGTAAAGAAATTTGGGTCTCAAATTGAGTAATCTATGAATCTTGGTGAAATGGAGAGCACATAAGAAGAGCTCTCATAATAAAATCATAGTGATGGAAAATATAGGAAGAGGTTGTGGAAGATCCACAAGGTTAAAGGGTGTATAAGATGTGAATAATGGTGAGGGCAATGATGGCTAGAATGGATGCCATGGAAGCATCCCAAAGGAGAGGCATTACACATGTGGTGCAAGACATCAACGATGATGAAACAAATTCATAGAGTACAAGAAAATAAATGGAAGAGCACATACAGTGGAAGAGAGAATAATCAAAGTAATCAACGACATTGAAAAGTAAACCTAAACTTGATATTCATGTCTATTTTAGAAGTTTAAATCTCAAAGAATTGATAAATTGAATAAGAGAAATGGAAAATTGTGAAACCAAGTCATTACTTGAGCTTGACGCATATGTTTATGGCAAAATAAAACGTGAAAATGTACAAAGGAGAAGGTGGAGCTCTAAATATTTGGATGATTGATAAACAAATCTGAGAAGAAGATAAATAGCAGCAAAGAGAAAATAGAGCTCACCTAGAGTAAAAGAACAAACTAATAAGCATGTGTTGGTAATTTTCCCTAATTTTATCAGTAAACCTAGATGAAACTCATAACATGAAGAACATTTTTAATTTTTTGGTAAAGCATTTTTGACACAAAATTTAATAGCAATAATCATGGCCTTTATGGCATGCATGCAAATGCTTTAAATATTAATTCATAAATTATTTAAGTTAGTGTGGTTCCCTCATTACGTACTTGTTTGTTTAATAATAATCATAGCCTTTCTCGCATGCATGCAAATATTTAAGTTAGTGTGGTTCCCTCATTACGTAATTGTTTGTGTAATTATGCGTTGTTTACAACCATGTAGCTTGCTTACATACCCTTGATTGGTAGCATTATTATAACTATAAAATAGAATATTTTTCTCTTTGTTTTATTTTTTAATGATAATGTTTTCATCTTAATATAAATTATAATTAAGATAAAATAATTGATGATAATGAAGGTAGTGGTGATGATGGTGATGATGTAGCAGTGTTATAACTATAAAATAAAATATCTTCTCTTTATTTTATTTTTTTGATGATAATGTTGTCATTTTAATATAAATATTATTTTTTGATTGATTTTTTCATCAAGTAATATAAATTATAATTAAGATGATGATGATGATGATGATGGTGGTGGTGGTGGTAGTAGTGGTGGTGGTGTCATACCCAAGTTTTAGACATTTTATGTTATGCAGAAAACATTATGTTTTATTTTTATTGTAAAGTTTTATGACTATTGACCAAGTGGGGTCAATGATGACTGTAATTAATTACTTTGAATATTTTATTATAAATAAATAAAAGTGGAGACAAATATCCAAAGGAGACTGTTGAATGAGTGTTCACTGACCCACTAGGAGGAATGGACTGGGGTGGAGAGCAAACTGACACTTGGCAGCATCCTCAACTCACTTCTAACTGTTGCAGGGGGGAACTTCCCTACTTTTATGGTCATGTTCCCCAAGAAAGTGGAACTGAGCAGGTGGCTCATTTACTGAAATAAAATGACCAAAAGACCTAAGCATGCTACTTATCTAACCATCAAATTCAGCAGGAGGCTGTTCATTCTTACCTTGTGATCATTTCTGAGCACAAGAGATTCGATGAGGGGAAGGTTAGAAGTGATTGAGTGAACTAAGACTGCATTCTGAACTAGTGCAGCCACATTGTTGAGTTCAATATTGCTAAAAGCAGGAAGTACTACTGCTAAGTGCTACTGCTGAGTTGCAAAGTAATTTATTCCAATATTCCACACAGCATCTTCGTCCTGGTGGTTTAGTGAACAAGCTCGGGCGTCCTAAGGCAAGTAACTTGGCTGCCTTCAAGAGTAGGTTGGGTGGAACGGGCTCCTTTAGCTGTTTGTTTCTTCTGAACTACAGTTACCAAGTTCAGATTTTGTTATCTTATTTACTTCTGTCAAGTTAGTAAAATAAATATGAATGTTTCATGTTATCAGTTTTTCAATTAAATCTTAGATATTCTGTACTGTTAATGAATATTTTTACTTCTGTAATTTATAACTGTTAGGTTAAAATGCATTCTGGATAATGTTGTTACATGATAGAATGATCGAATAATAATGCTTCCCTGTATTTTTCCACACACTGGTTATAGTGTCGTACTCTAGTACAGGGAAGGGTATTTAGAATAGATCAGAATGATGTTATAATGTGAATAGACTTGATGACTTACATTCCAAAATAAATCTACATTATTTCAGTACTGTAATATTGTCTTATTTCAATAGACATCTTAGAATTTAAATAGGAAATACAAATATTTCATTGTTTATGCTTAACAATAAAATCCTAGCTTTTTAATTATAACAGCATATTATTCTAAGTATTTCCTTTCAAACTATAGCAGATACTGTCATCCAAACCAAATAATTTTTATAGAGATTCTTTTAAATTATCAAACTCACTATATAAATATTAACAAATTACTCGCATCAATTTGTACAATACAGAGATCATGTCAAGGTTAGACAACTACTATATAAAAACCTATCTTCATCGAAACTCATGGTGTAAGTATCTTATAACAAAATGAAGTTAATACTATAACATAGAAATACAAATTTATATTCATAAACTGTATTATACACTTCCAGCATTAATACAATCTATCATTGTAAGTTTCATTTTGAACTTAAATATATTTACAGTATAAATAGTATCTATTAAATCTCTGCGATTGCCCAGGGTTCAAACCCTAAAGCGTAAGCTCCTCTTAGCTTTTCAAGTATTTGATTCCATTCGAATTTCGAAAACGTAGGAGTGTAACACGACCAGGGTTCGAAACCTTTAACAAAAGCACAATAAAGTTTCTTGCAGTAAGGTTACAACCCAGCCATTACGGCTTGTTTGTAAAATAAAACCTAACCCTTATAACCTTTCAAAATACAGTAATGGGCTCTGCCCTAAACATTTTGATAACTAACAAACTTTACAAATAACATTTGAAATGCCAAAATATTACTCTACGACTATCAACATTTGATTCTCTTGCAAAATCATTTCATACTCATGCTTTTCGAATTAAAAATAAAACGAGTTATGGTCGAGGGTTCAACCCTCCCTACTTTACATCATAAACCAGAATCAGTTTCCAAAACCATTCTTCAGAATTTCTCATCAAAACAACTAATTCATTTTCGATTAAGTACATTTAGACAGTGGACCAAACACAACGATTTCGAAATAGTCTCTTTTTATTTCAAAACTCAAAAAAAAACATATCATAGCAGTAAGAAGAAATCATTGAGAATCCAACGAGAGCCCTACAAGCTCGAGAGCAAACTCTCCAAATCCTAACAACTGCCTTTCGACATGTACATTCTACAACATGCCTTACAGCATAAAGATTGTCTTTACAACCGACTGTAAAATCAAGTCTGTACACGGTTAGCTTCAACCATTGCCGAGAAGAAGCCACATGCCCATAACACAATACGACCATTGGTTAAAATTAGAATCAAGTATTAAAACCAGAAGGGACATTGTTAAAACAACCATTGATTTTTATGAATGAAGAACTAATAGCTCACCTACGAATAACTGGAGCACGGTGGAGTATCTCGGATTCATCAACGCCTACCGTATATGTAGGAATTTCCCACATCAACTCCAAAAAGAGCCAAAACCCTGCTAGTTTGCAAATGCCAAAGCACACCTGAACCTTCAAACTCCATCAACTCCTACAGCATAGAAGAAGGACTCACCATCGAATCTCAAGAAAGAGTGAGACCTGTACACAATGCGAACTATCCTGAGAACATTGTATACAGCAAGGTCGAGGTATCGAAACCCTGGGAGGTACCTTCAAACAAAGTTACAAACCCTGAAGGATAGAGAGCCGGTCGGCCTCACCCTCACAAATCGCAAAATGAACTAAGTGTCGAGAAGGTTGGCATATCAATGCAGGTTAGGGTTAAACCCAAAACCTGAGACCATCCTAGAGATCGACGGTGTAGATCCTACCACAAGGTAGATCCAACATACGACCACCAACCTCATTAATTAGCATTTAAAACCTTAGCTATCAAAGCTCGGTGCTTTGCCAACACATAATCCCATGCATACAAATCGATGCACATCTCAGCATTTAAGGTATTACGTAACAAATGTTTTCCACCATGTTCCATGTTCCATTCACGTAAATATTTCCACGAGAGCTGCCATCAACTAATCCACCATAACGCAGTTATTGAACCATAAATACTTAGTACTGGTTCGAAGGGCATGCCAACGCATTATCCACTATCACATTATCACCTTAAGTTAAACATTTATGCAATGAACATATAGTTATGCCTATAGTTATCGTGCTTATGATTCTATACAATTCTACGCATATAGAATGCACATTCTGCTTCTTAAATATAACATATAGTTGTAGAAGTTTTATTATATTGCATAACATTGGTAAAGTACATATAATCTATGAAATGGAAAAGTATTACAATGTTTTCTCCATAGTTTTGGATTGCGAACATGTAATGTATTACAATGCAATTTTTCCATAGTATTGATATAACAAGTAGGTATGATTAACACATATTTTTTCTCCATAGTAATTGGCTTTAGTAGGATGTTCTTTGTTCATCAAAATAGATAAAAAACAGGCATTCATACAATTACAAATTATGCGGAGATAACTGACCCAAACACATAAAATACCTGAGTTGTTGCATAGCAGATAAATCCTCTACAGGGTCATATTTTAACTTTAAAGGCTAACATGGTACTGCGAGATAAATTGAAATACATTGGCATACTCTAGTTGGAATTTCTCTGTCTTACATGTTCTCTGCATTTAGAATTCATGAGCGTTAGCTAGCAATAGCTAAGTAAGCCTCGGGGCGTACACAAGGACCCCTTCATTACAGTAAGACGATCAATTAGTCTCTAGAAACAAAATGTATAACATAGAACGAAAGTGACGTTATGCATGCTAACAATAAAGTACATAATAGAAGCATTATTCAAACATTCTAACATTGGTTTGACGATAATTGACTTTACGACTTTATAGGACACTATTTTAAGTTAACAGCTGTTAAGACAATTGTTGCGATTCATAAGTAATTTAAACTCTTAGTCAATAATGATAAATGTTAGGAGTTGATTATCGCTAAGTACTTTGTTTAGTGTTTAGTTGTGTTTAAGTTAACAATTTCATATAGCAAACACAAGCAATTATTGATAGTTGAAAATTTTAAATTTTAGTGAATTTTTGGGGATGTTACAGGTGGTGATCTCTTTATTTTATTTTTTGATGATGATGTTGTCATCTTAATATAAATTTTATTTTTTGATGATGATATTGTCATCTTAATATAAATTATAATTAAGATAAAATTGGCGATGATGATGATGATGATGATGATGACAACGACGACGACGGCGGCGGCGACACCTTATTATAAAATTATGATGATGGTGGTGGTGATGATGATGATGACGATGACAACGAAGACTTGATGATGACGACAATGATGATGGTAACAATGACACCTTATTATAAAATTATGATGATGATGATGATGATGATGATGACAACAAAGACAATGATGTTGTGATGACGTCATCGTCTTAATATAAAATTATGATAATGATTATGATGATGTCGATGTCTATGTCATCATCGTTGATGATGATGTCAATGTTGGCATCATCGCCTTAAGATAAAATTATAATTAAGATAAATTCTTAATGAGGAATTTGATGATGATGATGATGGTGGTGGTGGTGGTGACGACGACGATGACGGAAATAATGGTGACAACGAAAACTATTAATTTCCACTAAGACCAACTTTGATCTATCAAACCTTAAAAGGAAAAGAAGTCACTTGGTTTTCTTTAAAATTTATTTTTATGGACATCTCATGTATATAATTTATAATAGATTATAATTTCACAAATAAATTTCATATAAACACATAATGTATATAATAAATTTCATATAAACACATAATGTATATGACTTGCAACGGGTTAGAATTTCACAAAAACATTTCATGTGTATGTATGTGAACAAAAAATTATATAAATGAAGGATTTATCACAAACATATATTTTAATTTTTCTTTTAGTTCTATATTTTAAAATTTCATAAAACAGCTATAGAAATAAAGCGGTTTTTATGTATAATTATATTGTTGAAAAAAGAATAAGCATATTCATATATTGATATATATAATTTTAATTTTTTATTATTTTTTATTTTAAAATAAAAAATATATTATATTAATTATGTGTTGTTCTTTATTAATTTCTATTTTTCCATTTGTTTTTAATCTAACATAACATGTTTAATATAAAGAATGTAAATAGCGTCTTGGCGCATGCAAATATGGCAAGAGCTTAAAGCAAACTGCGAAACGGGCCGGGTACGATTCTCGTAGCCTGATTTCAGGTTCATGGGCAATCTTGATATGAGCTAGCGGTACTCTACATAAAGAATGCAAATAAAATGAAAAATATTATAGAGGTCAATATAGGTGCTTTTCTTATTTAAATTTGAATTTGTTTTTATGTGGTGAAAATTGTATGAGACTTGCACCTAATTTTTATTTGTGTTTTTTATTTAAATTTGAATTTGTTTTTATGTGGTGAAAATTGTATGAAACTTATATTTATTTTATATAGGTGTATTTTAAATATTATATATTTTTAATTTTTTTAATATATTTTTTGTTTTGTTTTTATTGAAAGTTTAATTGGAAATATGTAAAAAAATTCTTAGAATCACATATATTAGTTATGGAAATTGCATAATTTAGGTGCTATATGGCATTTGAGAGTGTTGAATCTATTTCAAAAACAAAATTTGAAAACTTCCAAATTTAGATTTTACAAAAAAAAAATTATCGGATTCTCACCAAAACTCACTCGATTAAAATCCAAAACATAGAATAAATAGACTAATACATTTTTTATTTTTGTTATTTAAATGGATTTTTTCAAAGTAAAGATGTAGTCATATTAAGTGATGTGTAATTTCATAATTTTTAAAGAAATAGTAATGGCTAAGTTATATTAATAAAAATGTTGAGGTGATTTCTCTTTAGATTTAAACTAAGAAAAAAATGTCTTGTTCTAATAGTAGAAAACCATTTTTTAACACATGAATGTAGTTTAACAATATCATCTGACTTAAGAATGTAGCAGTGTGGATTCTAATGGATTGATGTAATAATAGCACTATGCCCACTCAGGGATTTCACAAGAGGCTCCACTTGGATGCTTGGATGCTTAGGTTGATAATTTCTTCCACATTTAAGGATAATAGAGTCTTTAAAGAGGTTCAATTCAATGGAAGCATCAAATTCTTAACCAGGGCTAAGGATAATTGGGAGATTGAAGTGGGTTGAAATATATTTCATGAGGCCAAAGATACCATATAGAATGATTGATTGTTCAAGTTTCTTTCCTCGTGGAACAATCATGTTCACTATAGATTCCAACTGCCAATCCCAAATAGTCAGGAGGTGAGGGGCTTTCCTACCAACAAGGCACACTTTTCCCTTGCCAAATTATTCACCATCCTTTATTGTCCATTGGCCGTGTTCCACTTGTCCCACTCTAGTGCCAAAATTTTAGACATCACCTTAACATCCTCAATTTCCCTTTCACACTATTAGACCATGCCTCAAACCTCTCATCTCCTTAAAAAAAATAGAAAGAATGACAACCATGGGGCATTATGCCCTTGTAATGCTTTCAAGTTGTTCTAAGCACATAATGGGACATTATGGGACATTATATGGGAAGTACCTAAGGGATCCTAAGACCATATATTCTAGATACCATTCCTCAGTGTCTCAACAATTAAGTATGTAAACTAGATGTAGGGAGGATTGTGCTTCCATATGCCTATATCACCTCTTAACCCAAGTTTCTTAACCAGTTTCCAAATTGGAATAAACAAGAGTTATCTCCATTACTGGATGATAGAGTTCACATACAAGAGAATTGACTAAACATTGCCTTCACATTAAGGTTTCAATGAAAATTGTGCGGGTTGTTGGATGGGAGTGTGTATTTCTTCTTGTCAACCACATGCATAAGACATGGCACGTGGAGGGATAATATTGACCCCCTTCCAATGCTAAGTTCACACTTTTGAGGATATTGAACTATATAGGTAGGAACCATAATCATGGGATTCCCCTTTGCACCCATTACAACACAATTACCTTCACTTAGGGAAGCCTCCTTGTTTTCCATCCTATTTGCCTCTAAGTTGAGCTCTTGCAAGACCTGGAAATCGAAAATGGTATCATGTTTCCAAGCACAAGAAAGGACCCTTTGGATGGTTTTGACTATTCTTGGATCTTTGGTAGGTTTTCCAATCCTTAGGGATAGACTTATGATAAAAGACGAATCCACCATGATCATAACCTCTTGAATTCTATATTCTGTGAGTATCGTCACTCCTTTGATAATAGCTAGGACCTTCACTTCATTGTTAAAAGTAATGATCAAACCCCAAGATAGTTCAATTTCTTAATTTCCATCAAAATCAAATAGAATCCCCCATAATTGAAATTTCCTCTCTCTCCATACCCATACCCATACCCATACCCATACCCATACCCATACCCCTACCCCTTTAATCAAAATAAATTACATAGTCCATAGTCTTACTTGAATTCGAATGTCCATAGATGAAATGTTATTTCACTCTAAATCTTATAGGAGCATGATTCAAACTTACACAAAATGCAAGTCTCCCGCGAACCATTGTTAATGCCTGCGAAAAAGTTTAGCAATGATATAATATATTGTGATTATTTAAAGTTCAAACGATACTATACCTACGAAAGTTGAGTATCCGTATGATATTGTAAGGGTCAACTATATTATACATTATAACTTGTGAATATGTTTCCATTATTACGCCCAAGGCATCTTTTACGGCACGGCATCCTTGAAACTTAATGTTGAAAACCACCTCTATCCATTTGTCCTATTCCATGGTCAACTTACATGTCTGTGTCCTCTCCTTCCACGTGTCATCCTAACTCATTAATTTGTAAAACCTCTAATAATGTATTTGATATGATCCATCTAATTTGTACAATCTTAAAAAATATACTTCGTATACATCTCAAAACACTGAAATGGAAATCTCCTAAATTGTTAATTGTCTAGACAATGAGGAGTGGTATATAGAAATTATGGTCGTAGGCCCCCTTAGGTGCCCATATGATGTCTCCAGAGCTCTTGTGGGAACAACTTGAAAGGGAAATTGAGGAAAATTGAGGATGTCAAGGTAATGGCCAAAATTTTGGCACTAGAGTGGGATAAGTGGAACAAGGTTAATCGACAACAAAGCATGGTGAATAATTTGGCAAGTGATGGTAGATAAGAAACCCACCTCTTCATATTCTAGATTGGGAGGACTTTGTAGTGATTATGATGGGAGGACTTTGTAGTGATTATGATAATTCTGTAGGAAAAGAAACGTGAATAATCAATCATTTTATACGATCTCTCTAACCTCATGGCATGCATTTCAATTCACTTCAATCTCTCAATTATCCTTAACATGGTGAAGAATGTAGATGTTTCCACTAAACTTATTTTATTTAAAGACTCTATTAGCCCATATGTGGGCAAAATTAACAACCTACCCATCTAGGTGGAATACTTTATTTAAAGACTCTATTGGCCCATATATGGGCAAAATTAATAACCTATCCATCTAGGTGGAACCTCTTATAAAATCCCTAAATAAGCATAATGCTACTATTACATCAATCCATTAGAATCTACACTTGCATACTAACCTACCCATCTAGGTGGAACCTCTTATAAAATCCCTAAATAAGCATAATGCTACTATTACATCAATCCATTAGAATCTACACTTGCATACTATTAAGTAGATTGATATTGTTAGACTACCTTCATGTGTTAAAGGATGTTTTTCTACTAACTCTTGGAATAAGAAATTTTCTCATTCTAAATATATAAATATTAAATAAAACTGACTTCACCAAGGATAATTTTAGGGGCGAAATTTAGCCCATGAGCTATTTGTCCATGTTTTTTTCCAAAAAAGATTCGCCAATTTGCATTTTTTAAAGCCCCGTTTTGCCCAATTTTGATGGGAAAAGCTTTTTTCACTTTAAAAGTCGCCAAATTATTATATAAACTATATAAAATCCTTAGAAAGTGAAATAATTTTAGAAAAATATTGCCAAATATTTTATAGTTGACATTTTAAGAATTAGTAAGATTCGCCAAGTGTTATACACTTTTAAATAAGTATGGGTCCTTAAAATTATCCGTGAACTTTACTATTTTTTTTTTTGGCGAAAAAAAAAGCGTACTATTGCTATTTATAGAAATAAATCAAATAGTACAATGATGGGTATATTTGAGCACTGATTTGTCCAGAGTAACAAAATAATCAATCTGGATCATCAAGATCCCGAAGATATATGTCCAAAAAAAATATACAAATAACTACAAAAAGCTAGATTGTCACACATATATCTACCCTTAAATCTCAAAAATAGAAAATGAACCAGTAGAATCCAACTTGGATTCTATGAATTCCTCCCAGAATATGATTCCTTCTTCTGTCTCCAGAGCCTCCTTTGATAACTTATTTGCTATAGTATTGTTTTCTCTATAAATATGTTGTAGAGAATATGTATGGAATCTAGAAAATTCCAGTCTGATGCGATCACACCATGGAATCAAAACAACAACCTGGAGCTTATATTCACCACATGCCCACTTTATAGTGACCCTAGAGTCACCTTAGATTTTAACATCTGCCAGACCAAAAAGATTTGCCACCTTTACCATCATCCAAAGTGCCACAATTTCAGCTTTCATGTTAGTTCATTTGCCACATTTCAGTTTGCAAGTATAATAATGATCCTGATTAAGAAATAGAACTCCACTAACTACACAATGATCCTGAGCAGCAGCTCCATCAAAATATAGAACTGGATAATCAAACTGAATATGCAGTGTTGCCACTTCACTATTTTTAATAATATAACTTAATCATTATTATTTAAAAATTACTAAATTATAAATCATTTAATATAATTAAATTTTTTTATTTGAATAACTTCATTTAAGTAACACAATAACATTTAAGTGCAAGTGCAAGTCTCAGTCTCATACCATGTTCTCACATATCAAATTTAAATAACAAAATGATATTAATGTTGGGTTGACCTCTCTTTTGTATCATTCCAAATTGTAAGTCATTGTTAGATAACTTTTATTTGATTCGATGCCTAGGTTTAATTTTCCTTTCATTATCCGAAAATAAAATTCTTACTTGTGGACTTTGTGATATATGGAATTTTCATTTAACGAGACACGACATAAAATTCCAAATTACACTAGAACTTTGCGAGATAACTCGGCATTAATAAGAAACGGGAGATTATAAACTAATGCAAAGACTAACACATGAATTTTAAAATAAAAAGCAATGGTTTAAAATCTTAAAAATTAAATAATATAAAATATATGTTAATGATTGATGTTTCCTAGGATGCAGATGTCTATAAGAATTTTTTGCACATACATTTACGAAATTCTAAAATATAAAACAAAAAGAAGGGAATATATATGCCCATGATGTAATGTAGATGTCCATAAGGATGTCATGCTTATGTAAAATTTTGGATTATCACTCATCATTATTTTTATTCCTCTACATTAACTTATTTTAAGTATATATAATTTTATATTAAGAAATATTTGAAAGAGAACAAAGAGAGGATATTTTATAGTTGTAAAAACTAAAACATGTTACCATTTAAGGTATGTTAGTAAGTTACATGGTTGTAGTTTAAATTTCAACGCATGGATAATTTAATGGAAGGATACATACAACATATGAGCAAGCATATAATGGGGAACCACACTAGCTTAAATAGTATATGAATTAATTTTCAAAGCATTTACATGCAGACCACATAGGCTCTTATTGTTGTTGAATTTTAAGTCAAATGTTTCGTCAAAAAATTAAAAATCTTCTCCATGTTACAAGTTTTACTCAAGCTTATAAAAATAGAGAAAATTACCACTACATGCTTACTAGATTGTTTTCTTCTTCCTCTAGCTAAGCTCTCCTTCCTCTCTGCTACTATTCATTTTCTTCTCAAACTTGTTTGTCAAACATCCAAATGTTTATATTTATGGGCTTCTCCTTTCTACCTTTTCACATTTTATTTGGCCAAATACACATGTGTTTCCCTCGACAACCCACCAATCATATTAATGTTTCAATGATTGTCCACATATTCATTTTTTTTCGAGCTCATGTCATGCCTTGGTTTCATGGTCGCTTCATTCCTCCTTCATTCAGAACACCATGGGATTCATTATTCTCAATAGGAGTAAAAATAGTATGTTAGCCTTGAAGAAGAATATGAGTGATGGGGGTAGTACTAATAATTGTTTTGGAAAAAGGGTTATGATGTGTTCAGCAAGGGAGTTTCTGAGAGAAGAAAAGAAAATGAGTTTTGATTTCGTAGTCATAACAAAAGGTCTTAGTACAGAAGCACAAAAGGAAGATATTCTCATGGAAATTGATGAAATGTTGTTTGAATTTAAGGAAATTATACTAAGGAGATGTCAAAGGGGTTACTGCTTGTGAAGGGTATATCCCATCAAATCGATCTCATTCCAGGTTCTGGTTTTCCAAACAAGGCACCGCATGGGATGGCACCAACAAGGAAACGATGAGATGAACCAATAAGCTCAGTAACTTTTGGAAAGAGGACCGATAAGAGAAAGTTTAAGTCCATGTCCAATACTTGTTGTGCTTGCACCAACGAAGGGAGGAGAATGGAGGATGTGCACCAATTCAAGAGACATCAACAAGATTACCATTAAGTACAAATTTCCATTACCAAGGTTGGATCATTTGCTAGATTGCTTGAGTGGAGCAAAGTACTTCAACAAGATTGATTTGAAGAGTGGGTATCATTAAATAAGAATCCGAGAAGGAGATGAATGGAAAATCGCATTCAAGACAAAGGAAGGGCTATATGAATGGCTCGGCATGCTATTTGGGATGAATAATGCTCCTAGTACTTCTATGAGGATGATGAATGAAGTGTTTTCGTATTTGGGTAAGTTCGTGGTTGTTTATTTAGATGATATTTTGATTTTTAGGAAGACGTTGGTAGAGGAGGAGGAGCGATATTATTGGCCAGAATTGGATAAAGATTTGAAGAGATGGGTTTCACATTGTAGAGTTTGCCAACATGTAGAGGGGAGAAGTCAAAAAACAGGTTTGTATACACCATTACCTGAACCAGAAGCACCTTGGGAAAACATCAGCATGGATTTTTTGTTTGGCTTGCCAAGAACCCAACGAGGTAATGATTCCATATTTTTTTTTGTTGACCGATTTTCAAAAATGACACATTTTATTCCTTGTAAAAAAAATAATGATGCAACCAATATAGTGTTTTATTTTCAAATAAGTGGTTAGATTGCATGGATTACATAGGAGCATTACTTTAGACATTAAAGATAGAAAATTTATGGGACATTTTTAGAGGACAACGTGGAAGAAGTTGGAAACCAAGTTTCAGTTTAGTTCCACATATCACCCATAGACAGATGGTCAAATAGAGGTCGTGAATAGGAGACTTGGAAACCTACTAAGGTGTTTGATATCATACAAACCAGGAAAATGGAAAAATATATTGGCGCAGGATGGATTCTCCTATAATAATTCCATGAACATACCAACCAAGAATATGAGTCATTTCATATTGTAAATGGAAGATCACCCAGAGGGGTTGTAGATCTGGCACCATTACCAGAAACAAAGCAAATAAGTGCATATGGAGAGTCATTCGTAAAGCACATAAAAGAGATTCATGAACAATTCTGAAAACATATGCAGAGGAGCAACTCATATTACAAGTAGAGGGTCGACCTAAAGAGAAAGGAAAATGCATTTGAAGAAAGAGATATAGATTTAACACACCTGAGAAGGGAAAGGCTTCCACAAGGGACATATAATAAGTTGAAGATGAAGAAAATTGGGCCTTATAGAATTCTAAAGAAGATATCCAACAATGCATATTCTCTAGAGTTTCCCGTGGATGTGGATATTTCACCTATATTCAATATGGCATATTTACATGAGTACGATGAAGGAATTTCGGAGGAATATGATGAATTTATTGCATACTGGAAGGAGTAATTTCCAAAGCGAAAGAAAATCGAACTATAAGAAATATTGGACAAAAGAACAACCAGACGCTCTAGGATTCACATCCTATCAAGTCTCGTCTTCTTGATTTCTATCTTCTTATATGTGCACTTTAGAAGCCTTTCATTCCTCAAGTGTGACAATACGAGGTCTCCTTCAAATTTCTACACTATTTTAAGTATTCATATCATCCCTTTGCTTGTATTCTTCGTTTCTCTTCTTAGTTGTTGTTGCATGTGCTTGTGCATTTTCTTCATATTTTAAATATACATATTGAAGCAAATATGCAATCCTTCATTTTATAAATAATGTGTATGTTACAAAGGTGAAATATTAAAGACATGTTTAAAACATGATTTTATCATTTGAAAACATGCTTTTATCATTTGTGTTTACAATGGGATATTTATATATCTGATTTAATATCTTTGATTATAGTAGCACATTATGTTTGAAGTGGAAAATGTTTGAAAGTTTTTTTTGTTTTTTTCAAACAAAAATGGATAAAATGATGTATTAAAAGAAATTGCAATTGAGTTGAATAGTGAAATAATACAAAAAGAGAGCTAATCTTAACTTACAAAAATCAACGAATATGCCAACAAGATATAAGCTATAAAGTTCTATGGCATTTCTTACAAAATTGTTCAAAGTATTTTTACTAGTGTATATTTTGAAAATACTACTAAATATAAAGCAAATTTTCAAAACATTGGCATCTGCAAACTTAGAAAAAAACATCCTTGATCATAGCATCATCATGGGCCTGGTTGGGGTGCCAATATTCTTGCTTGTCCAAGTCCATGCTGTCCATCAATTGTGCATGGTTTCATGTTCCTTTAACTCCAAATGATACGACCCACATAAATATTTAGATTGGAGGTTGAGGAGAGAGAACTGAACTTGCTGAGATTTATGACCATGTATTTTAACATAGAAAATTCTTCCTCTAAAACCTAAATTTTCCTCTTTGATTTAACCAATTTATCCATTATAATTGCATTCTAAGAAACCTATTGGTTCTCCAATTCATTAACTTTAAAAGTGACAAATAATATGGACTCATGTTCCTATTTGTTAAGTCCTCATGGTGTCAAAGAATCTTGTGTATCTCTTGAATATATCTTTTAAAGGAGTGAGGACTATTTCCATCCATGATTTATAAAAAAACTAATTGAAATACCAAAAGGAACCAGTCATATAATTGTTTCACGACAACAATATCGAACCCCTATTATAGGGTGGGCTTATCTTGCTAGTTCATAGGAAAATTATTTTATGACTGAAGAATAATCGGGGAGGAGTCCCATGGTATATAGGGGAATCCTTTTCCCAAAATTATAATGACAAAACATAGAACAAACAGAGTGATGAGGGAGAATATGAATCAAAGAACTTGTAGGTCACTCGAATAGACTCGAATTTTTCAACGGTTCCAATCAAAGAGAAAACCAAGAATAAACATAGATCCCAGAAGCCATCATGAAGGAAATTCACTACGGTCACTATAGACATCACGAAGGAAATTCACAAATCAAAATTTCCAGAATTCATAAGAAAGGAGCTTGGCCAAGCTACAAAAGCATGGTAGGTTGGAGTAAAAAGAGCTCATAGCTTTAAGAACTATATCCCTAATAAGAAAGGAAAAATAACAATGAGCCTTCTTAAAGAGGATGCTTTTCTATGGTGGGTTAATGAGGAGGTAAAACTTCATGCCATGCCCTTACAGGTCACATGGGAATTATTTAAGGAAAATTTATGAACCCGCTACTTGTCAAATGAATACAAACATCAACATGTTGTGGCCTTCCATGTAGTTCACCAAAAAGGAAGACCCATGGAAGAATATGAGAAATAATTCTTCTCCTTAGTCCATCATATTGTTTATATGTTGATGATGGAAGGAAGGTTGAAAGATTTCTGCATGGATTAGGTGAAGAAGTAAGAGTTGAGGTTGCAATGTGGAAACCCACTACCATGGTTGAAACACCAAGCTTAGCCAGCCAGGTTCAGAAAAATTTTAGCATGAGAAAAAATAAATAAATTTAGGACTCTTGGAAGCATCCAAATAGGAGAAAGAAGGTTTGGGAATCATGATAAGAAATATAGCGTAAACCGCATTTCCAGTATTTCAACAATACCACTCACATCGGGTCTGATAACCACCCCACAGTATCATGGAAATGGTAGTCAAGGTAGGGGTCATGGTGGAAAGGGTTAAGTGTTGTTGGAAATTAAAATGTAGGTTAAGTGCTACAATGACCAAGGCCCTCATTTGAGGTGGAAGTATATTCAACTTCTACCAGGATCTAGGCATAGAGAAACTAATGCTAAAATGAATCCACCCCAAAACCAACATCGAATCCACACAGTGATCAACCATCAATAGGAAAAGGACCAGGTCACAGTCGCACAATCTGAAGGTATAATTAGTGATATTCACTTGAATATTTTGATTGATCCAGGTGCTACTAACAACTTTATTTCTCCCTTTGCATTAGCAAGATGTGGGTTGGAATCCCAAGAACAAAGCGATTTTGAATTAGTAGAAATGGCCTCAGGTCAGAAGCAAGCAGTAGGGCGTATGATTAGGAATTGTACTACCAAAAATGGGAAATTATATACCAAGATGAACTTATATGCCACAAACTTGGGTTTCTACGACCTTATAGTGGGGATGGATTGGTTGCAGTCTCATTAAGCATTGGTGGATTTCTTTAGAAAGAAGTTATTTTGCAATAATGACCTAGGAGAGCTAGTAGTGATTGAAGGAATGGAGCAATATGTTTCTTTGCACTTTATCTCAGCAACAAAGTTTAAGAAAAGAATGAACAAAGGGTGAAATATCTATGCGGAAGAGACAATATAGGATATTGTAAACTCACCCACTAAATTGCACCCGATACTCTCAGAGTTTGTAGATGTCTTTCCCCCATAATTACTCGAGTTACAATTGGTGTGGGAATTTGATTTCTCAATTTCTCTTAAAACAGGGACATAACTTATATCCAATACACCCTACTAAATGATAGTTCCAGAAATTAAAGAGCTAAGTATCCAACTTAAGGATTTTATCGATCAAGGATGGATTAGACCTAATGTGTTTCCTTGGGGAACTCTAGTGATTTTTGTTAAAAAGAAGGATGGTATCCTTCACATATGTATTGATTATCGATATTTGAACAAGGAAAACATTAGAAATTGATACCCAATTCCACACATTGTTGATATGTTTGATCAATTAAAGAGAGCCTCAGTATTCTCTAAGATATATCTACGACCAAGATACCATCAACTAAGGAATAGGATCAAAGAGGAAGATATTTCCAATTCTGCATTTTGAACTAAATTTGGCCACTACGAGTTCGTGGTCATACCCTTTAGAATATAAAATTTAGTGATGATGTTATGAAAAATAATGTGGTTATATGATGCTTGCAATGTTATGACATGATGACAACTAACACTTTCTATATGTTGAGAGTTGAATTTATTACAGGGAATCCACTCAAGGGCCTAAAAGGCCATTTCATTCAGTGATTTTGTGGGAGCCCATAACCATGAATGGGAATTCTTACAAATATAATCTTATGGGATATGGACAGCTCAACGAATAAACCTATTCTAGTAGTCCTATTAACTTCCAACAAATATGGAATTCCATGGTTAGAGTCATACTTGTTGGTGGGAGGTATATGGAGAGGAATTCTAATGCTTGGGGATTCATGTCATTAGGAAAGATAGGGAGGAATTTGGGTCATCCTTTCAAGATTCTTGGTAGTGTTAGATTTTTAAATTTTAATCTATAATTATCTAGGATCTTACTGAGAGAATAACAAGAACAGCATAAACACAAGAGACACAAATATTTTCCTCGGGGAAACCATAAAGGAGAAAACCCTGCAACTTCCTCAGAGATAGAATGATCACCAAAACAATGTCACAAAAGTAAACCCCAAAAATAGAGATGGTATTCAACAACTTCTCTCTTCTTCACTTGTGCGAACTTGTCCTCCTTCTCACTAATGCAAACTTGGTGAGTGAGTGAATGAATAAATGAGAGATCCTAACTCTCTATTTATACATTCACTTCCACTTCCACTTTACCACTTGACATGTCGACCCCAACTAATTCTAACTAGGCCGACTCCTCTAGGGGACTTAAAAACCCCTTTGCATTTGACTCTATTGGGATCTATTGCCCTGACTTACAAGGGAGGATTTACCTCAATGACTTTACATGACCAAATGTAATAATTGAGGATTGGATCATGGGATTTTGGAGCACTTATTGGATCACCACTTGGAATTTAGTAAGCTAAGGACTACAAGTACTTGTTTTCATGTTCAAATTGTGTTCTACTAGTTTATAGTGATTACATTGTGTATTTGTTTTATGCATTTTGGAATCTTGGCATGTCTTCCTTATTTTATGTATTTGTTCGGTTTTACTTTGATGATCAGATTCTAGATTACTTAACTATGTTATAGCCTTAAATAAGAAGAAAATGTTTTTCAACACCCTCTTGGGTTGTTACAAAGTATGATGATTATCACCTGGATGAAGATGGGGTGTTTCTTTGGAGGAACCAAATTTATGGGCTAGAACAAAAGGGACTGAAAAGACTGGTGCTTCATGATGCGCGAGATGCCCCTTATTACAAACACCAAGGATACCAAAGGACACATCAAAGTATGAATTAGTTGTACTATTGGCCTAGTTTGAAAAGAGATAGTGTCACTTATGCAAACCGGTGTTTGTAATGTCAATAGATAAAAGTAGAACATCAATATCTAGCCAAAAAATTAAATATCTTGAATATACCATCTTGGAAGTGGGAAGAAATATCTATGGATTTCATCTCAGGGTTACTAAGAACATCTAGAGGTAATGACTCGATATTGGTGGTAGTTAATCAAATAAGGAAGATAGCCCACATCATTCCAATGAAGACTACTCATCGAGCATGTGATATAACCCACATTATCATTTGAGAAGTAGTGAGGCCACATGATGTACCGAATTAATTGTGATAGATCATAACTCAAAGTTTACTTCCAAGTTTTGGCAAAGCTTGTTTTGTGAAAATTAAGTTTCAGTACAACCTACCATCAAATGGTTGGAAAAAAGAGTCAATAGAATCCTTTAAGACATGATCATAATGTAAGTGATGAATCAATCGAGAATATGGAAAAACAATTACCCTTAGTGGAATTTTCCAATAATAATGGATACCGTTACTCCATCAAGATAGAGCCCATTTGAAGCCTTATACAGAAAAAAGTGAAACCCCCATATTAATTGGGACAACTTAGAAGTAACGTTGACTTACTGAGAACGATGACTTGGAATAAATGGAAAATATAGTGAACCAAGTTTAGCAAAATCTAAAGACTGCTCAAGACTAACAAAATAACTATGTAGATAAAAAGGAGATTAGAAAGAAGCTTTAGAGTTTGAAGAAAATGTGTTTCTTATAATTAAGTAAAAAATAAGTTCTTTATGCTTGGAGAAATGGAAGAAACTAACACCAAGATAATAAGGACCTTTTGAGATCTTGGCACAAATGGGTATCATTTCTTACACACTTGCCTCACTACAGCATGTGAAAATCCATGATGTTTTTCATGTCTCTTTACTTAAGAAATATATACCTGACCCTAGTCATGTGTTAGAATTTGATGCTATATAGATGAAGGAAAATGAAGATCTCAATGAGCCCCTAGCAATCATAGGCAGTAAGACACTCCTATATGGATCTTTCTTTTGTGTGTGTGTGTATATCCATGCCTTTTTATATTAATAATGAAATTTTAATTCCTCTGAGGTGTAAAAAAATTAGTGGTGCGTGAATCTATGAAGTGCAATTGTACTTTATGGCATGTTAGACATTCAAAAATGGCCTATGTGGACCCTTGGATGAGGGATTAAACCATTAATCGAGCAAAAACTCAATCGAGAGTTTCAAACCAATATCAACTATTTATGTCAAAAATACCTCAATAGAAGGTTTTAAAATAATTTGGTCGAGCACTTTTAAATCCCTCAATCGAGGTCTAAACCTTGATGGAAAGCTTGAAAATCAAGAATCCTTCCCCATTTCTGTAGGATTTCATGGAAATGCAACTTTCAAGAAATGGAATCCCTTCATCTCTTCCATGGAAGGTGGCAAACTTAATGCCTTTAGATTCCCCATTAAATCCTCTATCCAATGACCTATAATTTTCTCTTTTTTATTTATATTATATTTATATTTATTGTTTTCTAAAACTTATACAAACTTTTTTTCTCCATAAAGACCCTATAGAAAAATAAGTTTCTCAAAAACTACACAATAAAAAAATTATAAAAATTATGTGAGTACTCTATGAATATTTTATCTTCAAATGAATATTTTTTATTTTTCATTTTACATAAAAAAAATAACACAAATATATATAAAATACGATTCAAATACTATTTTTTCTTAAAAAATAATAAAAACGTGATTTTCCAAAAAAATAAAAAAGAGAAGACACTACTACATTTTGTTTGTATAGATCATACTCACACATATATAACATTGAATTAATATAACATTGAATTAAATATTATAAAGAACAAAAAATATGACACATCTCCTCATAAGTTGGACATTGAATTAAATATTATTAAGAACAAAAAGTATGACACATCTCCTCATAACTTGGACTTTTATTATATATATAAATTGAATGTTTGATTTATTTTAAACTTTTTTATTTTTTTAAGGTGTGATTGTAGTCCATATTCTTTTATTTGCAGAAAACGATATATATATAGTCTATATTCTTTTATTTGCAGAAAACGTTATATATATATAGAGAGTTCATATTCTCTTATTTGCAGATAACGTTATATATATAGTCCATATTCTTTTATTTGCAGAAAAGAATATGGACTATATATTATAGTCTATATTCTTTTCTGCAAATAAAAGAAATAAAAGAATATGGACTATATATTATAGTCTATATTCTTTTCTGCAAATAAAAGAATATGGACTATATATTAAAGTCCATATTTTTTTATTTGCAGAAAAGAATATAGACTATAATATATAGTCCATATTCTTTTATTTGCAGAAAAGAATATGGACTATATATATATAGTCCATATTCTTTTCTGCAAATAAAAGAATATATATATATATATATATATATATATCGTTTTCTGCAAATAAAAGAATATGGACTACAATCACACCTTAAAAAAATAAAAAACATTTAAAATAAATAAAACATTCAATTTGAAAATAAAATTCTCACACTTAAAGGATAGTTAAAACTTCTTACAAACTTCTCCCATCATCAAGTCTATGATTTATTGTTTAATTATGTTTAATTAGAGATTTATGTCTTGCACAAAAAAATACAAATTGCAATTTTACAAAAATTAGGTGAATATGGACAAAAACATGTGATTTTTTTATGAATGTTTTCTTATGTCTTTAGTTATACATTTTTCTATTCAAATTATTTGAAAACAATGTTAAAATTACTTTTAGAATTTTTATTTTTTGTTATTTTATGTTTGTTTTGAGAGATACTTTATATATCTTAGTATAAAGGAGATGTGTAGTTCCTTCCATGCTTAAGATACATTTGATACTTGTCACTAAAAAATATTAACTTAAAAAAATGCAATGTTGTCTCTAATTAAAATTTAAAACCACACACATACATATATATTACTTAGCTACCTTAGATATG
Source organism: Larix kaempferi (assembly GCA_027924585.1). Classification (NCBI taxonomy): domain Eukaryota; kingdom Viridiplantae; phylum Streptophyta; class Pinopsida; order Pinales; family Pinaceae; genus Larix; species Larix kaempferi. The sequence goes on from BSBM01000438.1 coordinate 6,629,826, forward strand.
GTGAAGAACTATCGAAGTTTATAGGCTATTTATTGTTGAAGAGTATTTGCCATAACAACATAGAACCATATTAACTCTATATCTATTACGCATCAAGTGCGATGCAAACCTGGTTTGCAACTAGAGGGATTTGGCCCATCTTGGAGGATGATATATCCAGAGTTAAGATGGATACATGCTAGTATAATTTACAATTTTGATTAGTAAGGGAGCAAAATTTAGCTAGTGCCAAATGTTATTAGGTCTTAGGTCTTTAACCCAAACTCTTAACCAACTAGAAGCAATTTTAGGTATTTAGTCCAAGACCTATATGGATGATTTCAGGTCCTTATAATATCCAATATCATTTGTTTTCCATCATAGTTGAGGATATGTGGTGATAAGTACCAAAATTTAACTCCATACATAATATCAAAATACTATATTTAATTGCAATTTTACTTCATACCTATGAAAAAAGTTTATACTAAATTAAATTAAATACAATAAAATTGTCTTAAAACAGTGAAACTATTTAAAATCCCAATGTCATGATTTAATTTTTCGATAGGCAAAGATACTCTCATTTAATTTGGCTTCAAAGTCTTAACAAATTTATTATATTTAAATTTTCTACAAATCAACTTCTATACATTGGGTACAGCTTAGAAGATAACATAAAACATACTTGAAATTCAATTCTACACATTGAACAATGCATCTGCTTAATTTGGAGGTTCGGTCTGTTTAGAAATACTGTCTTCTTCCAGACTAAAACTAAAATCCAAGCAGCAACTCATAACTATGGTTTTAACTAGAATAAATACCAGTCTGCGTTTTCCTTTTTTCCTCTAAACCATGGAGACAGATCCTACAACAAATGCCTAATCCATGGTTTTATTTTCAAATACAAATACTGGGAACATCTAATTGCTCATGTATGGAAGTACAAAATAATCCTTAAATGAGTTGAGATGTCTATAGAGTTCTCATTTTTTTTACCTCGGCTGTAATGTCCTCGCCATATTGAAATATATCATGGATTCAAATAGCTTCATTTTTGGAGGAATTCATTGATATACCAGGTTTTTCTAGTCTCCAGAGAGTATTATTCAATGAAATCATAAAAGCACCCTGGAACTCATCAAACTTGGAATTTGGGTTGCCATATACCAGACGAGGCATAATTTCCTGGATTATGGTTTTCCTCATTTCCTTCCTTTGTTCCCCTGGGATCTTCTGCAGAGCCTCTACTACGTTTATCTCCCTTTGTCTCACAGGCTCTTCTGGAATGTAAACCAAATAGGAGCTCTGATTAGCAGGAAGATGCCATGGATACTGATAATATGTTGTATAGGGATTGAACAACACATGAATGCATCCAACTATAAGAGAATCGAATGCAGATCTCCGAGTAGGGCTATCGCCAAGAGGCTGAAGGAAGAATTCAGATTTCAGGAAGAGCTTCACTGTGCTTTCGGGAATCAGGAAAACATTTGCATTGCAGTTCAAAAACTTGCAAGCCTCTGGTCTGCTTAGACACTGTTCGATGAGAATGGAATGAATGCTTTCTGTGCTGTTGGGTCTCGGTGCACCTGCAAAGCAGATCAAATACGGTCTCTGGCCTGTTCTTATCTTCCAATGCCAATGCCAAATATCTTCACCAGAATGAGGATGGAAGAAGGTGGGATGTGGGACGCTAATTTCATTCATATCCCATGGGTGGCGTTCAATCAAAAGCTTTGTAACTGACTTCATTTTAGGGAGCTGTAACAGCCTGCTACCCCATTGATCAATATCCTTGGATCTCCTAAAATCCCATGAAATCTTGCCAAGCACTAGAACATGATCTCTTCTTTCGTGTCTCCTCCACCATGGTTGACCTTGAAGCCAATTCAAAAGATCCACACCGATTTCATCTCGTTTCTCACTACTGATATTATTCCTCAAGTTCCATCTCACCACATTGAGGCCTCCATAATAGGGAATGTAGAACAAATTCGCCTCCTCGGGATTGGAAACTAGACATGGGTACTTATTGATTCTAGAATGGAAGGAGAACTCTAATGCATATTGATGAGTTTGATAACAGTGCGGATAAAAATTTTCGATGGGCTTCCCCATTCCTCCATTGGTAACATAATCACAAAAATTGGACCACGGAATCAGACTGCGACATTGCTCCACCAGTTCTGTGTTGAATCTTTTGGGCAGATCGTAGACATATATTTGCCTCCCTCTACATTGTTTTTGTCTCAGATCCTTCATTCAAGGGAAAAGAGGAAACCACCTGCGCAGTTCAAAAGATTTGCATTGCGCAGTAAATAAATAATATCCTTCTTTTGTTTGCTTTAGGGCTACGCTTCACTTAGCAAATACTTTGCTCTAATTATTTTTTTGAAGACTTTTCTTCACAAATTAACTGTGTGGAAAATAGCTGCGCAAGTCACCCTTTTACTGCGCGTAGGTTAACTGTGCATTTCTACTTTTTACTGCGCGGAGATTACCTGCGCATTTCAACTTTCTACTGCGCAGGTGAACTCTGCTGCTCAGTTCTCTAACCTTCGCGGAATACTTTACTTTGCATGAGCTTCGCACTTCATACAAATTACTTTTTGCATAAGTTCTTTTAACTTTACGAAGGTTAACTACGCACAAGTTAACTTACATACCTATTTAGCTGCGCATAACCCAATCTTAAAAAAACTTTGAATAAATGTATTTCATGCTAAAAAATAAGAACCGAAACATATGTAGAACTTACTGCGCAGTTAAACTAGGTCTTTTACCACCGTGAAATACTTAGAAATCTTGATTTGATTTACAAACCGTAAATGTAAACAACATTTACACAGGGAAATATGAAGAAGATGTGCGGGATGCATAAACCAACATTCTTGAGAATGAATACATAAAACTTAAAGACTTATATATTACCACTGTAAAACAAAGTAACTTTGCCACACTTACAGAGAGATGAGTTTTACTTCAATCTTTCACAATTTTACAGAGCTTGGGCTCTTCATACATTTCACGGGATGAGCTTCTCCTTATTTCACCCTTCTTCCCTCACATACATCTCTATCTCTATCTCTATCTCTATCTAATCTTCTGTGAGTGATTGTCATTTATACACAAACTTGATTTGGCTTCTCCTAGAAGCTACAGGGATTCATTAAAGACTGTAATAAATTTCTACCTAAGAAGTCTATGGCCTGCGAAATACAAACTTAGCTACTTAAATACTAACTTGCCGTGAGCCGGATTGGTTGCAAACTAACCGACTATCTGACATTGCAGACTGAAAAAATGACTAACTGAGAGTCTAACAGAGCCGACGCATATCAGATGCGCTATCAGCTCATTAATTACAATATTCCAACACTCCCCCTTAATTATAAGCATATGGGGACGATACACAAAAATAAAATTTTACAAAATATTTCAGAGCTGAAACATGCTCTGTTCATGACATAGTTCACTGCGCAGAACATGTCACTCCCAAACAACTTTGCAGATATTGGAATGTGTCCCTTGCCAATGGTTTTGTAAATATATCTGCTACCTGATCTTGAAACCTACAAAATTCTAAATAGATTTCCTTGTTGTTTATCAATTCTATGATAAAATGATACCTTGTGTCGATGTGCTTGGTTCTCTTGTGGAACACATGATTCTTTGACAGTGCGATAGCTGAATTGTTTTCACAGTAAATGACTGTCGGTTCTTGTTGGACGTTCGGCGACAAATCACTTAACATCCTCCACATCCAAACAGCTTGACATGCAGTGCTTGTAGCTACGACATACTCTGCTTCTGCTGAAGAAAGAATTACTATGGCTTATTTCTTTGAAGCCCATGATACAACACCTGTTCCTAAATGAAATGTATTCCTAGATTTTCTTTTTCGATCATCCATGTTGCCTCCATTATCGCTATCAGTGTATCCAATGAGTTTGAAATTTTCTGAGATTGAATACAAAATACCAAAGTCTTTTGTTCCACTTACATACCTCGGAATTCTTTTACCTGCTTGCCAATGAGATTCTTTTGGTGAATCCATGAATCTTGAGATTAAACTGACTCCATACATGATGTTTGGCCTTGTTGCTGTAAGATACATAAGGCTTCCAACAAGCCTTTTAAACAGCGGATCTACATTGGATCCATCATCATCCTTGCTCAATTTCAAACCTGTTATTACTGGTGTTGGAGCTGTCTTACAGTTTAAAATATTAAATCTATTCAAGACATCACTTGTATACTTCGACTGAGATATAAAAATAACCTTTTCAGTTTGTTGGAATTCAATGCCAAGAAAATACTTCATAAGACCCAAATTAGTCATTTTAAAATTCACTTTCCATGACTGATCTAAATTCTTCTATGCCAAAATCACTAGTAAATATTAAATCATCTACATACAGGCAGACAATTAGCTTATTACCTTGCTAGTTGATTTTTGTGTATAGCGTTGGCTCACATTCACTTCTATGAAATACATTCTGAATAAGGTAAGAGTCAATGTGACTGTACCAAGCTCTAAAAGCTTGCTTCAAACCGAAGAGTTCCTTTTTCAGTCTGTATACTCTATGTCCTTGTCCTGGAACTTCATAGCCTTGTGGCTGCTCCACATATACTTCTTCCTCCAAATAACCATTTAAAAATGCAGACTTAACATCCATTTGATAAACAAGCCATGTCTTATGTGCTGCAATGGCCAAAACTATTCTGATAGTGTCCATTAGTGCTACAAGTGCAAAGGTTTCATTGAATTCTATGCCAGGCTGCTGTGTGAACCCCCTTGCTACCAATCTCGCCTTGTGCTTCTGCACATTTCCATCAGCATCTTGCTTGGTATTATAAATCCATTTCACGCTTATCACATCCTTGTCCTTAGGAACATCAACTAGTTCCCATGTTTGATTCTTTGCATTCTATTACTTCATCCATGGTTTGTGCCCAAACTTTATTTTCAACAGCTTCTTCATATGTTATAGGATCATTACCTTGAGAAAATAATGCAAAAACTGAGAATGAATTAGGTGTACCAGTCTCATATATCTCACGCAGAGTTCTTGTCCTTCTCGGAGTTGCTGGTGTCGAACTGCACGAGCTGCGTGAACTGCTTGATGGAGTTTGCTACGCACTTGGTGTGATTGTCAGGGTTGCTTGAGATGCGACTTGTGTCGGATTTCTTTGTGCTGGAACATGCTGTGCATTCCTGGGAGTAGACGGAGCTGCGCGGTTTTGATTCACATGCAGAGTCTCAACCACATCTTCTGCGATGTCATCATGTTCAACATGTGACATGATTTTAACATTCTTCTCTACAGTTCCATCCGATGCTTCATTTTCTACAAACTGAACATCTTGACTGATAATTACTTTTCTTGCAACGGGATCATATAACTTGTATGCTTTTGTGTCTTCAAAATACCCAATAAAAATGCATTTATGTCCTTTATTGTCTAATTTTCTTCTCAGCTCATATGGAACATGTGCGTATGCTACACAACCAAAAAATTTTAAATGCGAAACACTATGTTTCATACCTGTCCATGCTTCCTATGGATTTTTCTTCTTCATGCTCTTCGTCGGACATCGATTCATGATGTAAACAACAGTTTCCACTGCTTCAGCCCAGTATTCATTTGACAGATGCATGGCTTCCAACATACTACGCGCCATCTCCATAATGGTTATGTTCTTCCTCTCCACGATACCATTCTGCTGCGGTGTATACTACGCAGTGAATTGCTTCTGTATGCCATGATTTTTGAAAAAATTTAAGAAATCATTTGAAACATACTCACCACCTCTATCTTTTCTTAAGATCTTGATGCCGTAACCACTCTGCTTCTCCACGAGGTGCTTTGAACTACTGAAAACAACCAAATGCATCATATTTATGTTTTAGAAAATAGAACCATGTTTTTCTTGTGAAATCATCAATAAATGTGAGAAGATAAGTGCATCCTCCCATGGACAGTGTTTGCATCGGTCCACAAATATCAGAGTGCACAATTTCAAGTGGTGTGCGAGCTCTATATGACTTTCCGATTGGAAAAGTATCTCTGTGTTGTTTTCCAAAAATACAGCCTTCACAAATTCTCTCTGGCTTTTCAATCAATGGAAATCCTTTCACCATGTCCTTCATATGCAGTAGCTTTAGCCCACCAAAATTCAGATGACCAAATCTGAAGTGCCATAACCAGGATTCATCCTTTATTTCTGTTTGAAACGCAGCTTGCATTGCGTTGTCTTTTTCTTCCTTGTTGCAATGAATTTCTGCTTCTTTGCTTTCTGCTTTGAACGAAGATCTAGAATTTTCATTCTATCTTTCATGAACAACTTGAGTTGTTTTTTCTTTTATGATTGGTCTTATCCTCAAAGGAAACAAGCGATTGCTTGTCATATGCACTTTTGCTATTAACTGATTGCTTGGATATATGTCTGTGATCATACAATGCTTTCCTATCATGTGAACTCTGTAACCTTTTTCCATCAGCTATCCAATGCTCATTAAATTATGCTTCAAACCTTGAACATAATAAACATCACACATATATTTCTGCTCCCCCTGTTTGGTTAGAATATCAATAGTACCCTTTCCCAAAACAGTAACTTGAATAGTATTTCCAAGTGTTACATCAGTTTGAACTTATTCATCTAGAATAGAAAGACTTAAATTACCAGTCATATGATTGCTACAGCCTGAATCTAAATACCATATGTCATTTGGACTTTCTTGGATAACATTGCATTCAAGTGGAGATGCACATGCTAAGAACAATGAACTATTCGGAGTGCTGTTGTTGCTTGACTGTGTTTGGACTTGCTTTCCTTGGTCATACTGCTTTTTCCTGCATTCATATGCAAAGTGTCCAAACCTCTTACAGTAATGACATTGAATTTTTTTATTCATCATACCTCTGTCCACTTGGTTGATTGAAGGGTCTAATTTTGGCATTTACCAGCGACATGTGCGAGGCTGCTGCTGCGACCTCCTCTGAAAGAACTTCGTCCTCTGCCTCTAGAGTTTGATCTTCCTCTTCCATGACTTATGGATGACTGTGCTGTGAATGCACTTTCCAGTGATGTTTCTGAACCACTGATTCTATGTTCATGATTGAGTAATGAGGCTTGGAACTCATCAATAGTAAATGTGGACATGCCTTTGTTTTCCTCCAGGGTCAAAACTAAAGATTCAAATTTCTTTGGAAGAACTCTAAGTACTTTTCAACATCTCTTTGGTCACCTAGAGTTTCTCCATGAGACTTTATTTGATTAACCAGACCAATAACATGAGTATAGAATGATTCTACTGACTCTGTATTTTTCATCGACAGAGATTCAAAATCTCTTCTAAGAATTTGAAGTTTTGCAGTTTTTATCTTGTTCAAACCTTGATAGGAAGTTTCCAATGTGTCCCACACTTCCTTAGCTAACTGTGCTGCTGCTACTCTTGGGAGTATGGATTCATGTGTTTCTTGATGTATGTGGAACAATGCATTTCCATCTTTCTTCCTCTATTCCTTTAAGACATCCTTCTCAGCTTGTATGAGATTGTTGTATGCTGCTAGATTTGATGGTTCTGCATAACCATTCTGGACTATTTCCCATACATCTTGACCTCTAAACAAAGATTTCATAGTTAGAGACCAATATTCATAATTTTTACCAGAAAATATTGGAGTTTGCAAATTACCCAAAGTGGAATCCATTCTTAATCACTTTTCCCTTTTTGTAAATACAATTTCTACTTTCTGTAAACCAAGCTCTGATACCAGATCAAGGTAAAAGAGGAAACACCCTACGCAGTTCAAAATATTTGAGCTGCACAGTAAATAAATAATATCCTTCTTTTCTTTGCTTTAGGGTTGCGCTTCACTTAGCAAATACTTTGCTCTAATTGTTTTTGTGAACACTTTTCTTCACAAATTAACTGCACGGAAAATAGCTGCGCAATTCACCCTTTTACTGCACGTAGGTTAACTGCGTATTTCTACTTTTTAGTGTGCGGAGATTACCTGCGCATTTCAACTTTCTACTGTGTAGGTGAACTCTGCTGCGCAGTTCTCTAACCTTCGCAGAATACTTTACTTTGCATGAGCTTCGCACTTCATACAAATTACTTTTTGCATAAGTTCTTTTAACTTTACGAAGGTTAACTGTGCACAAGTTAACTTCGCATACTTATTTAGCTGTGCATAACCCAATCTTAAACAAAATTTGAATAAATGTATTTCATGCTAAAACATAAGAACTGAAACATATGTAGAAGTTACTCCACAGTTAAACTAGGTCTTTTACCACTGTGAAATACTTAGAAATCTTGATTTGATTTACAGACCGTAAATGTAAACAACATTTACACAGGTCAATATGAAGAAGATGAGCTGGATGCATAAACCAACATTATTGAGAATGAATACATAAAACTTAAAGACTTATATATTACCACTGTAAAACAGAGTAACTTTGCTGCACTTACAGAGAGATGAGTTTTACTTCAATCTTTCACAATTTTACAGAGCTTGGGCTCTTCATACATTTCACAGGATGAGCTTCTCCTTCTTTCACCCTTCTTCCGTCACATACATCTCTATCTCTATCTCTATCTAATATTCTGTGAGTGATTTTCATTTATACACAAACTTGTTTTGGCTTCTTCTGGAAGCTACATGGATTCATTAAATACTGTAATAAATTTCTACCTAAGAATTTTTAGGTCTGCGAAATAAAAACTCGGCTACTTAAATACTAACTTGTTGTGAGCCAGATTCGTTGCAATTTGACCGACTGTCTCACATTGCAGACTGAAAAAATGACTGACTGAGAGTCTAATAGAGCCGACGCATATCAGATACGCTATCAGCTCATTAATTACAATATTCCAACATTCATGTCGACAGGCATCGATCTAGACCTAATGGCCTCAATTTGCATTTTCACTACATTGCGAGCAAACGTACTGTTTTCTACATCAATACTCTCATTCCCCATTATGGAAATTTCCTTCGACACATTTCCAAATTTATCCAGTGATGAAATCTCAACTTGGGTAGTTGGGATCTCCCGTTCATCAATTGCGACGCAAACTTCAAGCCATGACTCTCCGCTCGGAGGCCTTGAATCTTCTCATCACTACCAAGACTAATCTTGTCATTGTCAAATACAAGTGCTTGCTGTGGGAAATGCGCGGTGCTGGCAGAAACACAATATACATTCAACCGACGGCTCGAAATACAAACATGAAGAACAGATAAGGGCAACAGGCTTGTCATAACCCAAAAACATATAACAAGCATTAGGAACAATGGTGGCAACAACGACGCTCTTTTTATTACAGTCCCCATACACTTCATCAGTACCCGTACTCCCGATTGCTCCACCATTGGCACCACGTTTAATATAACCAAGATCCCCCATCTTAATTACCTCACATTCAAAACTAGACGGTGAAGAGACAAAATCCCAATTCAATCCAATATAATTTTCACCACAAGGGCAGATCGATTTTAACAACTATGAAACTATGACGGTTCTACCGCTAAACAACAAACAACTGCGAGCATTAACCATTTTTTGAAGAATCAAACCCTAGTGGAACTATAACAGCTAAAAATCAACGCTCAGCTTTTATCGACCAAATTTATCTGTGTAGTTAAGTTTCTACTCCTGTCATAGTGTTTTTCTCTCTTTACAGAAACAATTTTAGAGTCTTCTTACTACATGGGTAGGCCTCCATTTTTTTCTCATTATTGCATGTGGGCAGGCCTCCAATTCTACCTATGGGTGGGCCTGGGAGTTTGAAGATGGCACGTTCATATCTGCATCTGCGTATTATAACTGGTACAAACCATAAACGGAATCTACACGAGCACACGATTTATTTTAACAAAACAAACTAAACGAAAACTGATGCAACAGAGGCTGCTTGAAGTGCTCACAAAGTGTTTTAGATGAATTTTACAAGGAAATATAGCAATATTAGGTCGTGCCTATCTTTAACTCTCATCCGTAACTAAACTTTGCTAGTGAACACGGATAGGTGTAATCAACCACTTAGTTTTTTGCAGATGGTTGGTTGTTAAAAGAAAGGTTAAACAGTAAACTAATTATTATAAACATTAAACTAATAATATAAACATAAACACAAATACTATTTAATAAACATAAACATAAAAAAAATACTATTTAATAAACATATCTCTTTTCTTAACCACCGAATATCTAAAACTTATTTAAATCTTAATCAAGATGCATTTGAGCATTACAAGATATGACGACCATGAAATGAATCCCCATTGTACACTTGTAAACATAGTTGTAATATATCATTAACTTCATTTCCTTCAATAAACATTTCTTTTTTAAGAGGAAAAAATTTCAATAAAGAATCAAATGTATTTAAATTAATTATATTCATACTTAGAATTTGGGTTGGAGTGGCATCTATGTTTTTTCTAGATTGCAAGGATGGGACAAGTGTACTGTCCAAATTGATTTAATAGCAATTGTTCCAAATTCCAAATAAACAATTATAAAAAAAAAGAATATAAAAAATAACTAGTCGCTATTGCATGAATAACTTATTTGTGACACTTAACTTGTAGCCTATGGGTGTTCACCGGCCACAAGTTAAGTGGTTGTGCTAGTATAATTATGGATGATGTCATACGGTTGGAGGAACAGAGCATCTTAATTAAGGAAAATATTTTTCTCTTTGTTTTATTTTTTAATGATAATGTTTTCATCTTAATATAAGTTATAATTAAGATAAAATAATTGATAATAATGATGGTAGTGGTGATGATGTTGTCATCTTAATATAAATTTTATTTTTTGATGATGATATTGTCATCTTAATATAAATTATAATTAAATTAAAATTGCCGATGATGATGATGATGATGATGATGATGATGATGACGACGACGATGACGACGACGACAACGGTGGCGGCGGCGACGGTGCCTTATTATAAAATTATGATGATTGTGGTGGTGACGATGATGATGATGAAGACAACGAAGACTTGATGATGACGACGACAATGACGGTAGCAACGATGCCTTGTTATAAACTTATGATGATGATGATGATGTCAATGTTGTCATCATCGCCTTAAGTTAAAATTATAATTAAGATAAATTCTTAATGAGGAGTTTGATGATGATGATGATGATGGTGGTGGTGACAACGATGATGACGGAAATAATGGTGGCAACGACAAATTTTAATTTCCACGAAAACCAACTTTGATCAATCAAACTTTAAAAAGAAAGGAAGTCACTTGGTTTTCTTTAAAATTTATTTTTAAAGACATCTCATATGTATAATTTATGATAGGTTAGAATTTCACAAAAAAATCCATATAGACATATAATGTATATGACTTGCAACCGGTTACAAAAACATTTCATGTGTATGTATGCGAAAAAAAATTATATGAATGAAGGATTTATCACAAATATATATTTTAATTTTTCTTTTAGTTCTATATTTTATAATTTCATAAAACATCTATTGAAATAGAGCGGTTTTTATGTATAATTATATTATTGAAAAAAGAATAATCATATTCATATATTGATATATATAATTTTAATTTATTATTATTTTTTAATTTTAAAATAAAAATATATTATATTAATTATGTGTTGTTCTTTATTAATTTCTAATTTTCCATTTGTTTTTTATATAAGTCCATTATTTATATTAATTAATTAATTATGGTTTATAATATTGATCGATATTGTTAGAATGCAAATAACATGTTTAATATAAAGAATGCAAATAAAATGAAAAATATTATAGAGGTCAATATAGGTGCTTTTCTTATTTAAATTTGAATTTGTTTTATGTGGTAAAAATGGTATGAGACTTGCGTTTTTTTATTTAAATTTGAATTTGTTTTTATTTGTGTTTTTTTATTTAAATTTGAATTTGTTTTTATGGGGTGAAAATTGTATGAAACTTACATTTATTTTATATAGGCGTATTCTAAATATTATATTTTTTAATTTTTTTAATATATGTTTTGTTTGTTTTTTTCAAAGTTTAATTGGAAATATGTAAAAATATTTTAGAATCACATATATTAATTAAGGAAATTGTATCATCTAAGTGCTATAAGGTATTTGAGAGTGTTAAATCTATTCATGAATTCAAAAACAAAATTTGAAAACTTCCAAATTTAGATTTTACAAAAACAAAATTACCGGATTCTGACCAAAACTCACTAGATTAAAATCCAAAACGTAGAATAAATAGACTACTCCACTTTTTAATTTTTGTTATTTAAAAGAAGTTTTTCAAAGTAAAGATGTAGTCATATTAAATGATGTGTAATTTTTTAATTTTTAAATAAATAGTAATGGTTAAGTTATATTAATAAAATTGTTGGGGTGATTTCTATTTAGACTTAAACTAAGAATAAAATGTCTTGTCCTAATAGTAGAAAACCATTTTTTAACACGTGAATGTAGTTTAACAATATCATCTGACTTAAGAATGTAAAAGTGTAGATTCTTATGGATTGATGTAATAATAGCACTATGCCCACTCAGGGATTTCACAAGAGGCTCCACTTGGATGCTTAGGTTGATAATTTCTTCCACATAAAGGATAATAGAGTCTTTAAATAGGGTCAATTTAATGGAAGCATCAAAGTCTTAACCATAGCTAAAGATACTTGGGAGATTGAAGTGGGCTAAAATATATGTCATGAGGTCAAAGAGACCATATAGAATAATTGATTGTTCAAGTTTCTTTCCTTGTGGAACAATCATGTTCACTCTAGATTCCAACTACAAATCCCAAATAGTCAAGAGGTGGTGGGCTTTCCTACCAACAAGGCACACTTTTCCCTTGCCAAATTATTCACCATCCTTTATTGTCCATTGGCCTTGTTCCACTTGTCCCACTCTAGTGCCAAAATTTTAGACATCACCTTAACATCCTCAATTTCCGTTTCACACTATTAGACCATGCCTCAAACCTCTCATCTCCTTAAAAAAAATAGAAAGAATGACAGCGATGGGAAATTATGCCCTTGTAATGCTTTCAAATTGTTCTTGTTGGAGGTCTAGAGACATTATATGGGAAATACCTAAGGGAGCCTAAGACCATATATTCTAGATACCATTCCTCAATGTCTCAATAATTAAGTATGTAAACTAGATGTAGGGAGGATTGTGCTTCCATATGCCTATCTCACCTCTTAACCCAAGTTTCTTAACCAGTTTCCCAATTGGAATAGACAAGAGTTATCTCCATTATTGGATGATAGAGTTCACATACAAGTGAATTGACTAAACATTACCTTCACATTAAGGTTTCAATGTAAATTGTCGGGGTTGTTGGATGGGAATGTGTATGTCTTCTTGTCAACCACATGCATAAGACATGGCACGTGGAGGGATAATATTGACCCCTTTCCAATGCTAAGTTCACACTTTTGAGGATATTGAACTATATAGGTAGGAACCATAATCATGGGATTCCCCTTTGCACCCATTATAACACAATTACCTTCACTTAGGGAAATCTCCTTGTTTTCCATCCTATTTTCCTCTAAGTTGAGCTCTTGCAAGACCTGGAAATCAAAAAATGGTATCATGTTTCCAAGCACGGGAGAGGACCCTTTGGATAGTTTTGACTATTCTTGGATCTTTGGTAGGTTTTCCAATCCTTAGGGATAGACTTATGATAAAAGACGAATCCACCATGATCATAACCTCTTGAATTCTATATTCTGTGAGTATCGTCACTCCTTTGAAAATAGCTAGAACCTTCACTTCATTGTTAAAAATAATGGTCAAACCCCAAGATAGTTCAATTTCTTAATTTCCATCAAAATCAAATAGAATCCCCCATAATTGAAATTTCCTCTCCACACACACCCCTTCAATCAAAATAAATTACATAGTCCATACTCTTACTCGAATTCGAATGTCCATAGATGAAATGTTATTTCACTCTAAATCTTATATGAGCATGATTAAAACTTACACAAGATGCAAGTCTCGCGCGAACCATTGTTAATGCCTGCGAAAAATGTCAGCAACGATATAATATATTGTGATTATTTAAAGTTCAAACGATACTATACCTACGAAAGTTGAGTATCCATATGATATGGTAAGGGTCAACTATATTATACATTATAACTTGTGAATATGTTTCCATTATTACGCCCGAGGGATCTTTTTAAGGCATGGCATCGTTGTCATAGATATTTTTGAAACTTAGTGTAGAAAACCAAATGTTTTTGAAAACTACCTCTATCCATTTGTCCTATTCCACGGTCAACTTACATGTCTTTGTGCTCTCCTTCCACCTATCATCCTAACTTATTAATTTGTAAAACCTCTAATAATGTTTAATTTGTAAAACCTCTAATAATGTATTTGATATGATCCATCTAATTTGTACAATCTTAAAAATATACTTCGTATACATCTCAAACATTGAAATAGAAATCTCCTAAATGGTTAATTGTCGAGACAATGAGGAGTGGTATGTAGGAATTATGGTCTTAGGCCCCCTTAGGTGCCCATATGATGTCTCCAGAGCTCTTGTGATATTGTGGGAACAACTTGAAAGCATTTTAAAGGAATAATGTCCCATCACTGACATTCTTGCTATTTGTTTAAGGAGATGAGAGGTTTGAGGCACAGTTTGAAAGGGAAATTGAGGATGTAAGGAATAATGTCTCATCACTGACATTCTTGTTATTTGTTCAAGGAGATGAGAGGTTTGAGGTATAATTTGAAAGGGAAATTGAGGATGTAAAAGTAATGGCCAAAATTTTGGCACTAGAGTGGGATAAGTGGAACAAGGTTAATAGACAACAAAGCATGGTGAGTAATTTGACAAGTGATGAGCGTGCTTTGATGGTAGATAAGCAACTCACCTCCTCATATTCTAGATTGGGAGGACTTTGGAGTGTATGATAATTCTGTAGGGAAAAAAACATGAATAATCAATCATTCTATACGATCTCTCTAACCTCATGGCATGCATTTCAGTTCTCTTCAATCTCTCAATTGTCTTTAACATGGTGAAAAATTTAGATGCTTCCACTAAACTTGCTTCATTTAAAGACTCTATTAGCACATATGTGGGCAAAATTAACAACCTAACCATCTAGGTGGAACCTCTTATAAAATCCCTAAATAAGCATAGTGCTACTACTACATCAATCCATTAGAATCTACACTTGCATACTATTAAGTAGGTTGATATTGTTAGACTACCTTCATGTGTTAAAGGACGACTTTCTACTAACTCTTGAAATAAGAAATTTTATCATTCTAAATATATAAATATTAAATAAAAATGACTTCACCAAGGATAATTTTAGGGGCGAAATTTAGCCCATGGGTTATTTGTCCATGTTTTTTTCCAAAAAGAGATTCGCCAATCTGCATTTTTTAAAGCCCTGTTTCGTCCAATTTTGATGGAGTAAACTTTTTTCACTCTAAAAATCGCCAAATTATTATATAAACTATATAAAATCCTTAGAAATTGAAATAATTTTAGAAAAATATCTCCAAATATTTTATAGTTGGCATTTTAAGAATTGGTGAGATTCCCCAAGTGTTATACACTTTTAAATAAGTTTAAGTCCTTACAATTATCCATAGACTTCACTATTTTTAATAATATAACTTAATTATTATTATTTATTTAAACATTCCTAAATTATAAATCATTTAATATAATTAAATTTTTTATTTGAGTAACTTCATTTAAATATAACAATAACATTTAAGTGCAAGTCTCATACAATTTTCTCACATATCAAATTTAAATAACAAAATGATATTAATGTTGGGTTGACCCCTCTTTTGTATCATTCCAAATTGTTAATCATTGTTAGATACCTTTTATTTGATTCGATGCCTAGGTTTAATCTTCCTTTCATTATCCGAAAATAAAATTCTTACTTGTGGACTTTGTGATATATGGAATTTTCATTTAATGAAACATGACATAAAATTTCAAATTAAATTAGAACTTTGCGAGATAACTCGACAATAATCGAGGATATTAAACTAATAATAGTAATAAACGGGAGATTATAAATTAATGTAAAGATTAACATATGATTTATTTTAAAATAATGAACTTAGATCCAAATCTTAGGTTTTATTAAGCGTCGAGAGGGATCAAAGGTGCAAACCTCTCTTTTAATAGCTTTTTGAATGCAATACTTGAGCCACCTAATCCTAAGCTCTAAAGTCTCTAGTTTAAGTGCCATATTTACTTTTTACTTTGTATTATTCTTTTTTGTTTATGGCCAACATAATATTTATTACTTTTTATTTTGTGTTTATTCTTTTTTGTTTACTTTGTATTATTTACCACCTAATCCTAAGCTCTAAAGTCTATAGTTTAAGTCTCATATTTACTTTTTACTTTATTATTCTTTTTTGTTTATGGTTGACACAATATTTATTACTTTTTACTTTGTATTATTTTTTTTGTTTATTTTGTATTATTTTGTTACTCCATAAACACTCGGCTAACAAGATCTCCCTCATACTAGACTGTAGAACGCCTCTAAACACAAAAAATAATAGTTTTAAAATTTAAAAACTAAACAGTATAAAATATATGTTCATGATTAATGTTTCCTAGGATGCAGATATTTATAAAAATGTTTTCACATACATTTACAAAATTCTAAAATATAAAACAAAAAGAAGGGATTATATATGTCCATGATTAATGGTTCCTATGATGTAGGTGTCCAAAAGGATTTCTTCGCATACATGAAATGCCTTTTAAACCATCCCAAGTCATACACACGAGATGCTTATGTAAAATTTTGGATTATCACTCATCATTATTTTTATTCCTCTACAGGAACTTATTTTAAGTATATATAATTTTATATTAAGAAATATTTGAAAAAGAACAAAGAGAGGATATTTTATAGCTGTAAAAACTAAAACATTGTTACAATTTAGGGCATGTTAGTAAGTTACATGGTTGCGGTTTAAATTTCAAAGCACAAAGCATTTAATGGAAGGATACATACAACATATGAGCAAGCACACAATGGGGGAACCACATTAGCTTAAATAATATATGAATTAATCTTCAAAGCATTTATATGCAGACCACATAGGCTCTTGTTGTTGTTGAATTCTAAGTCAAATGCTTCGTCAAAAAATTAAAATCTTCTCCATGTTACGAGTCTCACCCAAGCTTATAAAAATAGAGAAAATTACCAACACGTGCTTACTAGATTGTTTTCTTCTTCCTCTAGTTAAGCTCTCCTTCCTCTCTACTACTATTCATCTTCTTCTAAAACTTGTTTGTCAAAGATCCAAATTTTTATATTTCTGGGCCTCTCCTTTGTACCTTTTCACATTTTATTTGGCCAAATACACATGTGTTTCCCTCGACAACCCACCAATCATATTAATGTTTCAATGATTGTCCACATGTTCATTGTTTTTCGAGCTCATGCCATGCCTTGGTTTCATGATCCCTTTATTCCTCCTTCATTCAAAACACCATGGGATTTCTTAGTCTCAATAGGAGTAAAACTATTATGTTAGCCTTGAAGAAGAATAGGAGTGATGGGGGTAGTACTAATAATTGTTTTGGAAAAAGGGTTATGATGTGTTTAGTAAGGGAGTTTCTGAGAGAAGAAAAGAAAATGAGTTTTTATTTCGTAGTCATGACAAAAGGTCTCAATACATAGGCACAAAAGGAAAATATTCCCATGGAAATTGATGAAATGTTGTTTGAATTTAAGGAAATCATACTGAGGAGATGTTAAAGGGATTACTTCTTGTGAGGAGTATATCCCATCAAATCGATCTCATTCCAGGTTATGGTTTGCCAAACAAGGCACCACATAGGATGACACCAACAAGGAAATGATGAGATGAACCAACAAGCTCAGGAAATTTTGGAAAGAGGACCGATAAGAGAAATTTTAAGTCCATGTCCAATACTTGTTGTGCTTGCACCAACAAAGGGAGGAGAATGGAGGATGTGCACCAATTCAAGGGCCATCAACAAGATTACCATTAAGTACAAATTTCCATTACCAAGGTTGGATCATTTGCTAGATTGCTTGAGTGGAGCAAAGTACTTCACCAAGATTGATTTGAAGAGTGGGTATCCGAGAAGGAGATGAATGGAAAATCGCATCCAAGACAAAGGAAGGGCTATATGAATCGATCGACATGCTATTTGGGATGAATAATGCTCCTAGTACTTCTATGAGACTGATGAATGAAGTGTTTCCGTATTTGGGTAAGTTCGTGGTATTTTTAGATGATATTTTGATTTTTAGGAAAGCATTGGTAGAGGAGGAGGAGCGATATTATCTGCCAGAATTGGATAAATATGTGAAGAGATGGGTTGCACATTGTAGAGTTTGCTAACATGCAGAGGGGAGAAGTCAAAAAATAGGTTTGTATACACCATTACCTGAACCAGAAGCACCTTGGGAAAACATCAGGATGGATTTTTCGTTTGGCTTGCCAAGAACCCAACGAGGTAATGATTCCATATTTGTTGTTGTTGACAGATTTTAAAAAATGACACATTTTATTCCTTCTACAAATAATAATGATGCAACCAGTATACTATTTTATTTTTCAAATAAGTGGTTAGATTGCATGGATTACCTAGGAGCATTACTTTAGAAACTAAAGATAGAAAATTTATCGGACATTTCTAGTGGACAACGTGGAAGAAGTTGGATACCAAGTTGCAGTTTAGTTCCGCATATCACCCATAGACAGATGGTCAAACAAAGGTCGTGAATAGGAGACTTGGAAACCTACTAAGGTGTTTGATATCATACAAACCAGGGAAATGGGAAAATATCTTAGCACATGATGGGTTCTCCTATAATAATTCCATGAACATACCAACCAAGAATATGAGTCATTTCATATTGTAAATGGAAGATCACCCAGAGGGTTTGTAGATCTGGAACCATTACCAGAAACAAAGCAAATAAGTGTATATGGAGAGTCATTCGTAGAGCACATAAAAGAGATTCATGAACAACTCTGAAAACAATTGCAGAGGAGCAGTCAATATTACAAGTAGAGGGTCAACCTAAAAAGAAAAGAAAATGCATTTGAAGAAGGAGATATAGATTTAACACACCTGAGAAGGGAAAGGTTTCCACGAGGGGCATATAATAAGTTGAAGATGAAGAAAATTAGGCTTTATAGAATTCTAAAGAAGATATCCAACAATGCATATTCTCTAGAGTTTCCCGTGGAAGTGGATATTTCACCTATATTCAATGTGGCATATTTACATGGCTACCATGAAGGAATTTCAAAGGAATATGATGAGTTTATTGCATATTGGAAGGAGTAATTGCCAAAGCGAAAGAAAATCGAATTATAAGAAATATTGGACAAAAGAACAATCAACGCACTAGAATTCAAATCCTATCAAGTCTCGTCTTCTTGATTTCTATCTTCTTAGATGTGCACTTTAGAAGCCTTTCATTTCTCAAGTATTGTCTCCTTCTTCAAATTTCTACACTATTTTATTCATATCATCCCTTTGCTTGCATTCTTCGTTTCTCTTCTATAGTTGTTGTTGCATGTGCTTGTGCATTTTCTTCATATTTTAAATATACATATCGAAACAAATAGACAATACTTCATTTTATAAATTGTGTGTATGTTACTAAGGTGAAATATTAAAAACATGTTTAAAACATAATTTTATCATTTGTGTCTATAATGGGATATTTATATATCTGATTTAATATCTTTGATTATAGTAGCACAGTATGTTTGAAGTGGAAAATATTTGTTAGTTTTTTTGTTTTTTTCAAATAAAAATAGATAAAATGATGTATTGAAAGAAATTGTAATTGAATTGGATAGTGAAATAATACAAAAAGAGAGTTAATCTTAGTACAAAAATCAACAAATATATAATATCAACAAGATATAAGCTATAAAGCTCTATGACATTTCTTACAAAACTGTTCAAAGTATTTATACTAGAGTATATTTTGAAAAATACTACTAAATATAAAGCAATTTTTCAAAACATTGGCATCTGCAAACTTAGAAAAAAACATGCTTGATCATAGCATCATCTCGGGCCTGGTTGGGGTGCCAAGATACTTGCTTGTCCAAGTCCATGCTCTCCATCAATTGTGCATTGTTTCATGTTCCTTTAACTCCATATGGTACAACCCACATAAATATTTAGATTGGAGGTTGAGGAGAGAGAACCGGACTTGCTGGGATTTATCACCATGTATTTTAACATAGAAAATTCTTCCTAAAACCTGAATTTGCCTCTTTTTTTAACCAATTTATCCATTATAATTTCATTCTAAGAAACCTATTGGTTCTCCAATTCATGATCGTTAAAAGTGACAAATAATATGGAGTCATGTTCCTATTTGTTACGTCCTCATGGTGTGAAAGAATCTTGTGTATTTATTGAATGTATCTTTTATAGGAGTGAGGATTGTTTCCATCCATGATTTCAAAAAACACTAATTGAAATGCCAAAAGGAACTAGTTATATAATCATTTAACCACAACAATATCAAACCCCTATTATAGGGTGGGCTTAGCCTGCTAGTTCATAGGAAAATTATTTCATGACTGAAGAATAGTCGGGGAGCTGTCCCATGGTATACATGGGAATCCTTTTCCCAAAATTATAATGACAAAACATAGAATGAATAGAGTGGTGAGGGAGAATATGAATCAAAGAACTTGTATGTCACTCGAATTTTTCAATGGTTCCAATCAAAGAGAAAACCAAGAATAAACATAGAGCCCAAATGCCATCATGAAGGAAATTCACTAGGGTCACTATAGACATCATGAAGGAAATTCACAAATCAAAATTTCCAGAATTCATAGGAAAGGAGCATGTCCAAGCTACAAAAGCATGGTTGGTCAGAGTAAAAAGAGCTCATATCTTTAAGAACTATAGCCCTAATAAGAAAGGACAGATAACAATGAGCCTTCTTAAAGAGGATGCTTTTCTATGGTGGGTTAATGAGGAGGTAAAAATTCATGCCATGCCCTTACAGGTCACATGGGAATTATTTAAGGAAAATTTCTGAACCCGCTACTTGTCAGATGAATACAAACATCAACATGTTGTGGCCTTCCATGTAGCTCAACAAAAAGAAAGACCCATGGAAGAATATGAGAAATAATTATTCTCCTTAGTCCATGATATTTTTTATATGTTGATGATGGAAGGCAGGTTGAAATATTTCTTCATGGTTTAGGTAAAGAAGTAAGAGTTGAGGTTGCAATGTGGAAACCCACTACCATGGTTTAAACATCAAGCTTGGCCAACCAGGTTCAACCTAATATTAACATGAGAAAACAAAATAAATTTAGGACTCTTGGAAGCATCCAAATAGGAGAAAGAAGGTTTGGTAATCATGATAAGAATTATGGCGTAAACCGTATTTCTAGTATTTCAACAATACCACCCACGTCAAGACTGATAACCACCCCACAGTATCATGGAAATGGTAGTCAAGGTAGGGGTCATGGTGGCAAGGGTTAAGTGTTGTTGGAAACTAAAATGTTGGTTAAGTGCTACAATTACCAAGGCCCTCATTTGAGGTGGAATTATCCTCAACTTCTACCAGGAGCTAGGCATAGAGAAACTAATGCCAAAAGGAATCCACCCCAAATCCAACATCGAATCCACACAGTGGTCAACCATCACCAGGAAAAGCACCAGGCCACAGTCGTACAATCTGAAGGTATAATTAGCGATATTCACTTGAATATTTTGATTGATCTAGGTGCTACTGACAACTTTATTTCTTCCTTTTCATTAGCAAGATGTGGGTTCGAATCCCAAGAACAAAGCGATTTTGAATTAGTAGAAATGGCCTCAAGTCAGAAGCAAGTAGTAGGGCGTATGATTAGGAACTGTAATACCAAAAATGGGAAATTATATACCAAGATGAACTTATAAGCCACAAACTTGGGTTTATATGACCTTATAGTGGGGATGGATTGGTTGGAGTCTCATCGAGCATTGGTGGATTTATTTAGAAATAAGGTATTTTGCAATAATGACCTAGGAGGGCCAGTAATGATTGAAGGAATGGATCAAGATGTTTCTTTGCACTTTACCTCAGCAACAAAGTTTAAGAAAAGAATGAACAAAGGGTGAAAGATCTATGCGACAGAGACAATAAAGGATATTGTAAACTCACCCACTAAATTGCACCCGATACTCTCAGAGTTTGTAGACGTCTTTCCCCCATAATTACTCGAGTTACATTTGGTGTGGGAATTTGATTTCTCAATTTCTCTTAAACCAAGGACATAACCTATATCCAAGACACCCTACTAAATGATAGTTCCATAAAAATAAGAGCTAAGTATCCAACATAAGGATTTGATTGATCAAGGATGGATTAGACCTAGTGTGTTTCCTTGGGGAACTCTAGTGATTTTTGTTAAAAAGGAGGATAGTATCCTTCATATATGTATTGATTATCGATATTTGAACAATGAAACCATTAGAAATTGATACCCAATTCCACACATTGGTTATATGTTTGATCAATTGAAGGGAGCCTCAGTATTCTCTAAGATAGATCTACGACCAAGATACCATCAAATAAGGATCAAAGAGGAAGATATTTCCAATACTGCATTTTGAACTAGATTTGGTCACTACAAGTTCATGGTCATACCCTTTAGAATATAAAATGTAGTGATGATATTATGAAAAAGAATGTGGCTATATGATGTTTGTAATGTTATGACATCATGACAACTAACACTTTCTATATGTTGAGAGTTGAAGTTGTTATAGGGAATCCACTCAAGGGCCTAAAAGGCCAGTTCATTCAGTGATTTTGTGGGAGACCATAACCATGAATGGGAATTCTTACAAATATAATATTATGGGATAGGGAAAACTCAACCAATAAACCTATTCTAGTAGTCCTTTTAACTTCCAAGAAATATGGAAGTCCATGGTTAGAGTCATACTTGTTGAGGGAGGTATATGGAGAGGATTTCTAATGCTTGGAGATGGATGTCAATAGGGAAAATAGTGAGGACGTTGGGTCATCCTTTCAATATTCTTGGTAGTACACTGGGGTAGTGTACTTATAACTAGATTCCTAACCTAACCTAGAAAAGACCTTTGAGGGCGAAAAAACCTAAAGGGGAAGGTGGTTGAAGGCATGGTAACTTCTTAGTAACTTGTAATGCCTACTATATGATTCCTAGATAGGTTATAGTAGAGGGTCCATGCCATGGAAAGCGTGACCATATGAAGTATTGGTGCATAGGATTATGGAGGTTGATCGAATGCTATGATTATCAAGGAGAGGGTGTATAAGGGAGGAAGTAAACCATATATAAAGATAATCATGATACCTAATAATTTCAATTCATTAATACATAATTCAATGATGCATGATGGTATGAATTGATTGCATATTAGGCATCTAATAAGAATAATCAATAACATATAGTAATATAGGTTACTATATATGCTATTAGTACATAATTGAGAATTACTCGTACTGACCACGCAAGTAACTCTCACTTGTGCAATATTACGAGTTACTTAGGTACATATTGTGTGGTGCTTGAGCATATTAGATACTACCTAAGTATAACTTAACTTCGGGATGAAGTTTCCTGAAGGAGGGAAGTATGTAACAACATAAAAATACTATTATTTTAACTATAAATAAAAACATGGGAAAACTAAATTAAATATAAAATATTTAATTGATATTAAATTTAATATTAAAAGAAACAATTGTTACCACCAATAATAGGATAACTATGACTAATAATATCAAAATAATAAATAAATAAAAACAAATTTGGTAATTGAAACTAATAAAATATACTTGGTTCAAATACCAAAGAAAAGAGAAAAAAAAGTATCAAAAGAGAAGGATTGGAGGAGAAAGGGGAATTATTCTTAGGTTTTGAAGGAATATAAGAATGGTTATGGAAGGGAGGAGAAAACATTTGGCTACGTTTTCTTGGTTTGGGGCTCAGGGGCTCTCAGTGCACTCTCAGTGTCTCACTAAGGGGTTGGTTGGGTGGAGAGTCATCTCCCACACATTATTTTCCCTCATTGATTGTGGAGATATAGAAGTAAAATATTTCAACAACTCATTGGATTACAAGTATGTTTTCTCCTACTATCATTAGATTGATATGATATCTTTGAAATTTTTTAGATCTATTTTTTTATGGAAATGAATTCAATTCTAATTAATTGTATTTTTTTCTAATAAATTTTGTCCTCTAAGGCCCATCGGGTCCTTATAGATTCTCGCTGATTAATCCTAATAGGTTCGTACTAATAGGATATCTGCTAACCAGTCCCTTTTCTTAGCATCTAACATGTACACTTGATAACCCTTTAGTTATTTGGTTCTACTTTCCTCTATCATTAATCATCAATCTTTAGCTTCTATACACCTAGGAGGTTCCAATTATTGTTGAAAAATAACTTTGTTTCTTGCTAGCCAAACTTTCCAATATATGTTTAGGTAGGGCATTCCAATATCTTTTGAGGGTTGGGTTGTTAGTAGATGGACCTCTATAATTTTTATTCCATTGAAAAAACATGTCTCTCCAGTTATTTAGGGAATTCAATCTAGAAATCATATTTTGAAAGGAAAACTACCACACCTACTTGGTAAAGTTGCACTATTCATGAGTTTTGTATATATGTTAGTGTCCTACCCTAACCCCCTTAATACATAGGTTGTTATTTACTGAGGCCGTTTATATTACATATAGACAATAAAGTAGAGATAGTGTGAGAGGAATATGTTTAAAAAGACTTACTAGAAGTTTCCACCTATTAGAGAGTCTCTATAGTCTAAAAGAAATATTTGTAAGAAGACTTACTAGAAGATTACAACTACTAGAAAGTTCCATCATTGAGAAGGCTTACTAGAATGTTATGCCTAATAGAAATTTCCTTCACTAGAAACTATATATAGGAGTAGAAGCGATGAAACAAAATGTCTTGTGAAGTATTTTGTAATTGGAGATCAACTTCATTTGGAGGCTTCCCCTTCGATGAGGAAACTGAAAATTTATTTTATCAATAAAGATATTGCTATTGTGATATTTTGTTATAACAAATTGTCCATCGGTGTGGTAATTCTATCTTTTTTCATATTGAAATCTTGCTTTGTTTCCTTTTTATGCTATAAATTTCAAATTATACTATTAAGGTATGTAACATCTAGTATAAGAGTACTTTCCTAAGCTAAAAATTTTAGACTTTTTTTAGGCTAGAGACATGTTCCAGTGTCTATAAATAACACAATGATCTATCCTTCAACGAGTAAACTTGTGGTTGTGGAATCATACATGTAGAGAATAAAATTGGTGCTTAGTCACATTTTTTGGACACCGTTGTAACCTATGTTGGTACCCCTTCGAGTAGTACTACACTAAACAACACATGTATATGACATTTCACTTCCACTTACTCTCGATTATATCATAAGTCCCTTAGGCAACCTGATATCAGTTTTAGATAATTTGATTGGCTATCTTACTTCTATAATGGAACTGAGCACAAAACTTGAGAAGATTAATCTCTTGTACTTGGGTAGCCAAGTAGTACAACTAAGGGCATGTATAAGCATCCTTAGTTAGTTCCCTAATATATTGGTTTTAGTACTATTGTTGGACCATGTAAGTATATCAAAGAGATATATCACCTAAAATTCGCTTACCATTAGGACCTTGGAAGCATTGGAGAGAGAGAAAGAGAGAGCGGGGGCGACTCTGGGTTTTTCTTACACCCTTATTTCACCACAATCCTTGCACTATGATGACTACCTTGGTACCAATCTTCCATACTCCTTTTTTCTGACCCATTTCATCCCATGGCTAACACTCAAGGAGGTGATCTCTTTGAAAAAATTTCCACCTAGAAACACTATATGATGAGTTGCAAAACAAGTTAAACCACAACCACTCCTCTACAGAACAAAATATTCATGGAATCCATGGATTGCTTACCAAATTGGATTCTCTTTATGACCATCTAACCTAATTAATGACACTCTTTCCTTCCATCTGATACCCGGAGATAGAACAACCTTCCCACAAGGAAGGAGTTGATTCATGAAATCCCCATGGGCCTCACTCCACTCAACTTGTTTGAGATCCAATGAATCACATGTGGATTAGACTTCCTAAAGTCAATCTCACCAAATCCAATGGGTCAAACCCAAAATGATGGGTCACTTAGATTGAACATTACTTTTCTTTGCATGGCATCACATATTATATGATAATACTTAGAGTGGATGTCTTATATTTAGATCCTGAATACTAGAAATGATGGAAATGACACAAGAAACACTACAATTGTTATTTTTCTTGGACATAATTTTTTTCTGATCTCTATGAATGTTTTGAAATAAACACTCATTATTTGGGGAAATTGACCAAGCTCAAATAATTTGGCACGGTCAAAGTTTTCATCTCATCTTTTGAGTAGCTATCCATTTGCACTAAAGACATGTTTGATACTTTTTACAAGGAATGTTTCATCAATGGTTTTAAAAAATAGATCAATGCAACGGTCTTAATGGCCCATCCTACTACTTGGTTGGATGCCACTCAAAGAGATAGAGAATCCCAAAAGGTGATGAATGCTCAAATAAAAAATGCCCCCTTTATTCCTCGTCCTCATCCACCTACCTTCCCTTCCACTAATCTTTCCTTGTCTTCTCCACCTCTCAAGATCCAAAAGTTAACTCAATTTGAAATGGTGGAGCACCAACTCAAAGGTATTTTCTACAAATGTGATGAGAAATATTCCCGTAGACATAAATGTAAGGAGAAAAAATTTGCTATGGCCATTCAAAGAACAATTTGTATGCGAACATTAACGTTATAACCCATGAAGTATCTCATACACCCATGGAATACATTCCCAACTTGATTTGTCAAAGGAGGAACCCCATATTTCTTTGCATGCCTTAACTGATATTTATGACCTACCAAAACCTCAAATTAATTGGATATGTCAAACATCGGAAGGTGATCATATTAATTGACAGTGGTAGCATTCATAACTTTATTCATCTTCGGGTCACCCCAAAAACAAACTACTATATCCATGTTGTGAACAACTTCCAAATCATGATCTCAAATGGAGGAGCTATGAGATGTGGGCATCCTTGTGAAAATGTGTGGCTTTAAATGAGTGATTATTCCCTCAATACCCACATGTTTTCTTAGGTGTTGAATGGTTACACAAATTAGGTCCTATCACCATGGATTTCAATGCCCCGTGACCATGGATCATGTCCTAAAACTCCTTCAAGATCATAAAATCTTTCTTAAAATGTCTAAATGTGCCTTTGTTGTCTTTGAAGTGGAATATTTGGGTCATATTTTCAGTTAGGGGGGTGTAAATGTGGATCCAAATAAAATTGTAGCAATGAAGGATTGGACTCCCCCTAAATTCTTAAAATAATCATAGTTTTTTAGGGTCTCATGGGATATTACAAAAAAATCGTTTGGAACTATGGTAAGATTGCAACCTCACTCACAACTTTGCTAAAAAATATTCTTTCAATTGGAATGATGTGGTAGAAAAGGATTTCCGGGACTTAAAGGAAGTTACGTATACTACTTTGATACACTCTTTACACAACTTCACTAAAACCTGTGTCCTAAAATGTGATACCTCAAGTAAAGGCCTCATAGAAGTCCTCATGCAAGAAAGCAAACCATTGGCCATTACCAGCATAAAACTCTATGAGAAGAACTTGGAAATATAAAATTATGAAAAAGACATGATAAAATTTCATGATGTGGGCGTTTGTTGTCCATATCTTCCTGGGAAACATTTCAAGATCAAAATCGATCATCGCAGTCTAAAATATTTTCTTGAACAAATAAATTCTTCCCTTGAGCAACAAAAATGGGTCACCAAAATGTTGGGATATGACTATGAGATAATTTACAAAAATGGAAAGGAGAATGTGGTAGTAGATGCTCTATCTTGACACTTTGAAGAAGAAAGTTCCCTTTTTTCCCTCTCCTTCATCATTGCAGACTAGTTGAATGTTGTTCAAAATTAAGGGTTGACAAATCCCACACTTGCTACCATGATCAAACAACTCCAATAGGAATTCTATGCATATCTAAGATACACTTCGCGCAATGATGAGATTCACTATAAAGGATACCTACATTTGCATAAGAAATTGTCATTGAAATCATAGGTGTTATCTGAGCTCCATTCATCCCCCCCAGTCAGTCATTTAGGATTTTATAAAGAATATGAAAGGATCAAATGATCATTTTTCTGGGAAGGAATGAAGAAGGACATCCGCACATTTGTGGCTAAATGTGACATTTTCCAAAGACATAAAGAGGAGACCATGAAATCTCCAGGTGAACTTCAACCAATTCCTATTCCAACTGTTGTATGGAATGACATTTTTATGGATTGCATTATGGGCTCAACCAAAATATGGAAATAATTCTGTAATCATGGATACTATCTTCAAACTCCTTCCAAAATTGGGTGAAGATTATTTCATTTGGTTGCAGTTCGAGGTCATTCTTGACAAAAGGGAACACCGTCTCCATAATCGCACCATCCAAGAGGTCTTGATCCATTGGAAAGATACCCATTTTGAGGATGCTATATGGGAACTGACACAAATAATTCAACATTTTCCACATCTTTAGCCTTAAGGACAATGTTTTTTTAAGGGGAGGGCATGTTAGAGTCCTACCCTAACCCCATTAATAGATAGGTTGTTATGTATTAAGACCATCTATATTAAATAAGGTCAATAAAGTAGATATAGTGTGAAACCTATATCTGTAAAAAGTCTTACTAGAAGGTTCCACCTATTAGAAGTCTCTATAGTGTGAAGACAATATTTGTCAAAAGAATTACTAGAAGGTTCCACCTACTATAAAATTTCTTCAATCAGAAGGCTTACTAGAAGGTTTTTCCTATTAGAAAGTTTCTTCACTAGAAACAATATATAGGAGTAGAAGCAATGAAACAATATGTCTTGTGAAGCATTTTGTAATTGGACCTTGGAATCATTTAGAGATTGACCCCTTAAAGACGTAAGTGAACATTGCTTTCATCAATAAAGATATTGTTATTATGATATTTTGTTATCTGCAATTATATATTGTTGTGGTAATGATGTCATTTCATAGTGAAATCTTGCTTTATTTTATTATTTATGCTTTAAATTTTCATTTATGATATTAAGATACATAGCAATATAAGGTTTTCACTCTATTTATATATGATTTATGAAATAATGGTGATTATTATTTTTCACTTTAATAAAAAACATTAATAATTTTTAATATATATCATATTAAATTATATAAAACATAACTAATCAAATTATCAAAATACAGTTATACTTTTTATTTCATAAATTTATATAGAAATGCCTAATATATTAATTACACATTCTAAATTTACATACCAGTATAGATTCATCTTAAACCTGGATCTATTAAGCATTGAGAGGGATCCAATTTCCTAAGGTGTATATATTTTTTATTTTAATTTTTTTACACATTAATAAAAATTACACCCCAAGATATTCAATCACTCTCCTACTTGATATATCTAGGTTTAAGATGAAATCAATATAATTAAAAAAAATTAAGCCGACATCATTTGCACTTGTATTTCCTTTTTTATGGGAATGCCACACTACATAATGTTACACAATGTTACGTGTTACAACATCTCCCCCATAATGGGATGTAGAGCACATTGCTACTCTCATGCAAAATTACATTCACCAAGACTACATTTATTAAATTTATATAAAATGCATTCATCAATTATGCATATATTAAAATGGAGAAGCATTTTATTATTGATTAAATTGTTGTTATGGTTGAAAGGTTACATGCCCTATAAATGGTTCATTATATTTAGAAGAAGGTTACTTATGTTATTGGACAAATTATATCCTCCTTTGGCTTAAGAATATTGTTAGTTTAAATGGTTTAATGTTCACGTGAATAAATTTTATTAAAGTTTGGTCAATTTTGTCTCTTAGATAAAGAGAACTCTAAACAATTAAATATCTTGGGTCAATTTATTCATATGAATCATTTACATATAAATACATTCCTTATTATGTTATATTAAAGATTTTTTTTTTTATTTCTAAACTATCAAAACTACGGTGAACTAGGAATGTTTCTTTTCAGTTGACCATAAATTAAAATTTTAAAACAAACCAAAAACTTCATTTTCAAGATTCAATAAATCAAAATTAGTCGAAATGGACATTAACCACCATCACCATATTTATAATAAGATTTTGAATTTGATTTTGATTTTCTAATTCAAATAATTTTATCCTCCTTTCTTTATACTCTTCCCTTAAGAAAAACAAAGTTCTCTTTCTTTAAAAGACTCTTTACTTCATTACACTTTACATTCATATCATACAACCATATTAAACAAATCTAAACTGATATCATCGTCGTCGTCATCATCTCCATCACCATCACCATAATACCTATATTTTTATAATCATTCCTTTAAAAACAAACTTCTCCTTCCTAAGAATATTATTCACTTCATTACACTTTACAAAATAATTGTAATTGATGGAGGATTGTTCGTTTGCTTTTTATTATTACTTTAAAAATTAAATTAAAAATTATAAGTTGACTTTCTAAGTAAAAATATATAAAGTTTAATTATTCATAAAAATAAATCAATTTAATCAAATAAGATTTAATTTAGTATAATAAGATTTTGAATTTGATTTTCCTAACTCAAATAATTTTATCCTCCTTTCTTTATACTCTTCCTTTACAAACAAACAAAAGTTA
Source organism: Larix kaempferi (assembly GCA_027924585.1). Taxonomy (NCBI): domain Eukaryota; kingdom Viridiplantae; phylum Streptophyta; class Pinopsida; order Pinales; family Pinaceae; genus Larix; species Larix kaempferi. The sequence continues at coordinate 6,660,686 of BSBM01000438.1, forward strand.
TGTTTCTTTGAGAGACTCTTTACTTCATTACACTTTACATTCATACCATACAATCATATTAATCAAATCTAAACTGATATCATCGTCATCGTCATCATCTCCATCACCATCACCATAATACCTATATTTTTATTATCGTTCCTTTAAAAACAAACTTCTCCTTCGTAAGAATATTATTCACTTCATTACACTTTACAAAATAATTGTAATTCATTACACTTTACCAAATAATTGTAATTGATGGAGGATTGTTCATTTGTTTTTTATTATTACTCTAAAAAATTAAATTAAAAATTATAAGTAGACTTTCTAAGTAAAAATATATAAAGTTTAATTATTCATAAAAATAAATAAATTTAATCCAATTTCTAGTTATAATTTTTATCTATTTTCTATTTATGTTAATTAGCATTTTAGTCGATCAATCAAAAATCTTTAAAAAAAAACACCAAGCATCATCAAATTATTTCATCGAAAGATAAAGACTATTTTTAATCAAAAAATTATTATTACATTCTAGTAATAATTATAAAAAACAACTAAGGTTGATTAGTTCTACTTCTCTAGATGCTGAACTTTACCTCAGTGCATGCGTCATACCCAATCCCCAATGCATTTTTATTATACTTATTTAGTGCTGAAAAGATTAATCAAATAAAATCTTTAAATATATTAAAATCTTAATAAGAACAATCGAGATTGATATTGTGGGTCTTTTTAATATTATTTTTGTGCAATGCTAAAGGTTGATATTCAAAGTCAATGGAAACGTATTTTATGTTAAAATAAAATATATAACAAAAGTCATTTATGTTAAAGAAAAGATAAAACAGAGTATATTTCAACTATATAAAGAGTATATCAAGTTTAATAATGGATCCCATTTTGATAAATATATTAGGAATTTAAATATATATATTTTTTCCAAAGAATAGGAATTTAAATATATATATATTTTTATGTGAATTATTTTTATTTCTTTTATATATTTAAACATATTGGAAAAAAGTATTTTATTTAATAGAAAATATAATATAAAGGTTATACGTTAAATTAATGATGGGATAGGGTAGGTATATTTATATAGATTTTAGTAATTAAGAATGAGATTCTTTGTCCTATAAACAAGGAGATCTCATACACTAATTTGGTATGTGTCATTGACCTTAAATTTACATTATTATTATCATATATCAATTATATAAAGAATATTTAATTAATCTTGTTTTAATATGTGTTTTCATTTTTTATAAATTTTATATAAATTTAAACATTATATTTTTATTTTGAATTTATTTTTTATAATTAATTTTTAATATTTATAAAGAGAATTATATTCATAATTAAAGAATAAAACATATTTATGTAGGATAGGTAGGTGCGAGGGATCATTTATGATCTAAATGAAAAAATGCTACAATGACTCACCATGAACAAATGTAACATGGTAAATTCATAGGAATTGGAGAGTGTGGTTATTATAAGAACTCTTCATTATCCTTGCTCAATGAAGGCATCTTTAGTATGAAGGAGGGGCATGGAAAGAAAATTAACTCCATGTCCTCTCAGCATTGCCATTAAGGTGATATCACTCCACATCTCCTTGTGTCTCAACATGGAATCTACAACAAGGGTATCATTGATACCTCTAACCTCACCCTGAAGGATATTGAATCCTCCCATGACATTGTTAATATAAGTATAAGAGAGGATTCTGGTCTCACGTGGGAATTTTTTGAAATCCATTGGAATAAACATGGCAAGATGTGAAGCTGAACATGTAGTCAACAATGTTGGAGAGACTTTGAGAGTCCACTCAAGTCTAGTTAATATTGATTATAGTGTTTCTCGCTAGTGAGGGTAGTCATCCATGGCACACTATCAATTTCACAATTGGTGATACATAACCTATGAATTGAAGTAGCTTCAAAGAGGTTTGAAGCATGGTGAGAACAATGTAGAGGAACCAATATAATCGTAGCCTCCTCAAGCAAGCATTGTAGTCAATGGAAAGAGAAAATATCAAGTCAAAATAAGGGAAAAGAAATAGGTTCATGACTATGCATCATTGAAGCATGTAAACAATTCATTAGCTTGCAAGAATGCAAGGTAAAAATTGGACTTTCATGATAGTTCACTAAGGAAGCAAGTTGAAATGGCATCTACCATAACAATATGCTACAATACATGGTTGGAAAAATGGTGAACCGCCTCCATTTCCCTTCTAAAATTTCATTATCTCCTGCAAATACTTATGTTGATTCAATTTTAAGTGACTTCCCTAAAACAACTATAATTTTTCATGTTCTCATCCTAACACGTGTAGTTGGACTTTCCATGGACCTTCTAGGTAGATTTGCCACTTGGGAAATGAAAAAAGATAGTAGTACAACAAAGGTGGACTTGGACAATGTTTCCCATTTCAAATATAGTTAAATTTCTAGTTTATTATTATGTATTATCACTTTCTGTTTCCAATATTAAGGATAGTTTATGAGGGAGTACTTACATTTCAAGATTTACATGTTATTGGAAGTTTCAATGTAAGCAATTTTTTAATAGACATTATTCACATGAAGATCCAGAGACATGGCCACATTATCTAGTTCCCTATATTACATTATAATATTGTTCACATTTTTGGTCCAACACTAAGCTCTCATGGAAAATTGTGCATGTATTTAATAACATTGTTATAAAATTGGGTTTCTCTCATGGCATAATTTAGGGTTTCAGTTTGGAGAGGGTTTTTAGTTTTTATTCAGTAGATGACCTGGTTTGATGGGACTATCTACTCGGTCTTGATTATTGGCGTGGGACTCTTTTCTTGGAGCTATTAGAAAAACAGGATTGCAGAGAAATAACAATCAACAAGATGCAAATATAAATCACATAAAACACATTACAAGAGAGACACCATTATAACGTGGTTCACCCAAGATGGGCTACGTCCACACAGAAATTGCCAGTCCTTATTATTATACCATCCAACAAAATGAAGGGATACAACCTGCAACACATCTGTTGCAACTTCCTCTTCACTCTCTCTCAGTCTCTCTTACACAATCATATAGATATTTACAATGCTACAATACATTACACAACTATATCACAATGCCTTCCTTTTAAAGGGAAATTACCATGGGAAAATACTATGGGCTACCCAATACCATGGGCCCATAAACTGTTGGCCAACAAACAACCCCAAAGAAGTTTATTTCAGGGGATTCACCTTTGAACCCCATTTCTTGGGGGCACTACCCCCGAACCTCCTTTCTTGGGGGCACTTCCCCGAAACCCTCGTAGGGGGGCAATGCCCCCCACACCCCCCCGCTGGGATGAGTGTACAGTCCACCTGCACAACATATAAAACTGGGGTACAAACACAACTAAAACAAACAACATCTCTGAATCAGGAAGATCAGGATCCACAACCAACAAGAGTGTTGTTCGTGGATTCTGGAATCCTTGGTCGGACTTGTTAGTTTGGCCTCTTGTGGGTCCGTGTTTTTTGATTGATTGAATCACCCCACAACTTGATTTGAATGCGATATTTATAGTCAATGACATGCATTCTACACGTGGAGGACTTTCTTCGAGGTTTTTGAGAGGTGTTAGATCCTCAGCTCAGAAAAATGGTTTCTTGTCCAATAGTTTCCTCAAGGAGGTTTCAACTTATCCTTCCTAGATAAAAGATTGTTGGGGTCTTACTCATTCTCCCTCTGAAGAAATGGTTGTAAGAAAAATGGTTTTCTCAATTTTTTTAGATGATCGATCTAGTGGGGAGGATTTTTCTCAATCGGGTAGGAAGAGGATCCAAAGAAAACCTTATGAATGTCGTTTGGCATTAGGAGCTGATGTTCCTCTAACTCTTTGTGAGGTTCGTGCTATGTCCAGGTCGGCATTGATATGACGTTTTGTGGGATGAAGAATGGGCCTCACTCCTTTTAAACAATGGAGCAAGGAGCTTTGGGGTAGCCGCCTGGGTTACCCTCCTCGTGTGTATTATTTGGCCAGGGGATGGCTAGGTGTGGTTCTAGGTTGTCCAAAAGACACAAAAAATATTCTGAAGGGGTATGGTTCTAGGAAGGTGCTCCTTTAAAGATTCAGCGGTGGACGTCATTCTTTCATGCGAAGCAAACCAAGACGTTCATTTAGGCCGTTTGGGTCAAGTTAATGGGTTTTCCAACAGAGCTATGGACCCCAGAGATATTCAACAAAATAGGCTTGTCTCTTGGAATTTATGTCTCTGCTTTTCTGGAGATTGGTAACATGTCCATGGCCACGATTCTAGTGGAACTAGACCTTCTGGAGGGTTTTCTTACTGAGATTAGAATTTCTATTGGGGATTGTCATATAATGCAAATGATTGATTACACCGGGATTCCTTTTAGATGTAATCATCGTCATTTCCTGGACCATCTTGTCTAGCATTGCAATCTTCCTTTTAGGAGGGGTTTTTGGACCAAGAAACAGGTCTCTTCTCAGTTTAAGGGGAAGACTAAAAGTCTTATTGAAAAATATGATGGGATTTCCTACTCGACTACAATGGTGAAGAGGGATACCCAATTATTTAATGACTCACAAAGTTTATTGACATCTTTGATTGATGTTGCTGAGGATGTGGAACTAGGGTTTCTGGATGGAGATGGATCGACATGAAAATCATGTTTGAATAATCCAAAGTCTTTAGTGTTTGAATTGAGTAAGTCCATTTTTTCCTATAAGAATTAGTGCTTAGTTTATCGTGGTTTCCCCTTATTATCTTTTGGTTCTAGTAGAAAGATCCTTGACTATCCTATCTTTGTTGACAGAATATTTAAGAGTCATTTTAATTTAAATCCAAGACAGTTTCCTAGAGTCTTGTATGAATATTCTATTGGGTCCTCTCATTTTGAGTTTGGAAATCGCTTAGGCTCGTCATGCTTGTTTTATGGCCGATCGAAATCCCCTATTTGATCTTCCATCTCCCTTAAGGTGGCTTCAAAGGGTCTCCTTAGTTGTTATCTTGGTGTTGTTATATGACACTTTTCATATTTTAGTCATCCCACGGATTTAAGTGGGGAACCATTGGATGCATCTATATGCTTGTCCTCATTTAAGTATTTGGAGAATACTCATTGTGTTTCTCTTCCTTCTCGTTTTACTATTTTTTAAGCTAGTAATGAGTGGGTGGCATCCTTGTCGAATCCTTTAAGTCTTTTTTTTTCATTTAGGGGGACGGTATTTCCCTTGGTGAGCGTGGAAGGTTGTATGGATGGTTAGGTTGAGGCTATGGATTTTTTTTTCAATGAGATTCCTTTATCATCAATCAAGGAAGATATTATTGGGGATTTGGTCTCTGAGACAAAAATATTCAGTGATCAACCATGTGTTTCGTCCTCTGGAGGATATTGTGGGATTTCTAAGGGAATAATGGAAGGAGTTTTTGGTTATGATTCCATAGAGGAGCTACCTGTTGATAAATTCCTTGGGAAGGCCATTCACATAGAGAAGGAATGTGTCTTTTGTCCCAGGTCGTCTAGATACTATTTTATACCTAGGAATGGTGCGCAAAACCTCAGTGGGATGTAGATGACAGGTGGTTTGTCACTTGATGTAACACTAAACAATCCAAGAATCAAAGGTAGACGTTCAGTGATGGAATTTTCTAGGGATCTGGAAGTGAGATGTAAATGAAATTCATCAGAGAACAATCCAAGGGACTCTTAGAACAAGATATCCCAGTTCTTTGGTTACCTAATGCTTGTCATGTCCTTGAATATATGAGGGTTAGGGCTTCCCTCTAAAAAAATTGAGCTAAAAATATTGCTTTTGGCTAAGGACCCTTTGATTATTCTATTGCAAGAATCATTGGCCATTGGTTTAGACATTCTAGAGGATTTGAAGAGACTGCTTCTAGGGTGGGATTTTGTCAATATTGATGCTGAAGGGAGATCGGATGGACTGATAAATGTTGATATATTGTAACTTCTAAGAATATTATATTTGTACTTTATTATTCCGGAGATGTTTCATTCCTCCGTGAAGACCTTATTGTATATCCGGAGATGTTTTATTCCTCCGTGGAGAATGTGGTAACTTGGGTTATTAGACTTCCCTAGCGGGGGTCGGCCTTGTATGAGTCATGTGGGTTAAAGGGTTATTAGACCACCCTAGTGGGGTCATCCCTGCCACATTATGTTAAGTAGTTAAGTTGGGGTTGACCTAGTTAATGTAAAAGATAAGTCGGAGTTGTGTATAAATAGAGGAGGTGTGTTCCTCATTTAACACACAGTCACTCACTTGTGATTAACACATAAGTGAGAGAGAGATCTGCTGTGGAGAAGAAGGAGCTCATAGTTGTGGATTACATCTTTGTATTTGATGTTCATCTATATTGAGGAAGCTTTGCTGGGTTTTCTACCCCATGAGGGTTTCCCAGGATAAATCTGTGTCTCTTGTGTTTATGTTGTGCTTGTTGTTCTTTCAGTGATCCTGTATATGCTATTGTTGTGCAATGGAATGAAATGCTTATATTTTCTATCTTATCATATTAAATCTTAACATGGTATCGGAGCTAACCTAAAGGAAGGGAATGTATGGCACTTACGACACTTGCTTCACTTGCAACAATTTGAAGGTTAGGGTTTTATATAGCAAACACCAGTCATCGTGGAACTTTCACTATAAATCCATTTTGGCGAAGGTTCAGGATCTGAAACCTTTATAGGTCATAGATAACATCCCACTATACCTTGTGTCCAAATTACAGCCTCAGATTCATTGTACTTTGTGAGTTATGATCAGTACAAGTTAACGTTTCTGCTTCTTCCAGATCTCAGTCATAAACAGGTGACCTAGGAAAAAAGGTCACAACTTGGGTTAGGAAGCTCCAAATGAAATTTCGTAAAAAATTACAGGTAGAGAACAGATTGTAGTTTTTCAGGTAATTTTTTCAGAGGCCGAACTTGAACCAGTGATACGTGGCACTCTGTACAAGTTTGATCTCCTGTTTTATCCCATAAACAGGTCATGTTGCGACACTTGGCATAACTCTCTCTCAGAGAATCCAATTGAAGTCAAACCTATGGGGTTGGAAAGATAACAGGTCAGGCAACAACAGGCCAAGGTTTTAGACCCTATGCATTCGTAATTTCAGAGATGCACCAGAAACAATTAGGTGCATATTTATGTCAAAACAGAATTGGATTTTGAGCACCTCCATTCTTGGCTTGTCACTGCTGCAGGAATTTAGGGGTTCGGAGAAAGTTGGAATTTTTGGAGTCGGATACCATGGCTGAATAATCCTCATCAAAATCGAAATTTAGAGACCAAGATCGAATTTTTTGGTTGGGTAGAAGGCCGTGCTTGATCAAACCCTAGTTTGGGACTTTGATCGGAAAGATGGAAAATTAGGGCTTCTGCAAAAGTTGGAATTTTTGAAGTCTGTGACCACGACTGGAAGCTCCTTAGAAAAATCAAAGTTTAGAGATTTGGATCTAACCTTTTGATTGTGCCGAAGGGTGGGATTTATCAAACCTTATTTCAGGGTCCTGTACAGTGAATCCAGAAGTTTCAAAGGCAATTTTGAGGGGTCAAATTTTGCAGTTTTCAAAATTGAAGTATACCAGCTTGATCAGCTCAGCAAGCCACATATTTCCATCCATTCAGAAGTGTGAAATTCAAATTTTGATTTTTTAGGGTTTCTCTAACAAACCCTAATCCAGCTCCAGATTCAGTTTCAGGGGGAGATGAGGCTAAGGACTTACATAAGAAGACTACAAGAAATCTCGACAGGTATATGTTGAAATATGTTCATGATATGTTTGTCTTCATATTATTGAGGTTAGTACAATTATGATTGTTTGATAATGAATGCATGTGAATTATAGAAGACATTCATTGATTAGGGTTATGACACCTATGATTGTACTAATGCACTTGTGGTGTTGTATGAGGATGATGTTGTCTGCTAACAAGATACAGGTACATTAAGAAAGACAAATCAAGTTCTAGGACCATGATGACACGAAGACAAAGACTCCGCCATAATCTTTGATCACATAGAAGCTTTACTTACGAGGTATGTATGACTTTGTTCTACTATGCTTAACCTATGAGATATGCAGGTTCTGTTAGAAAAACAGGATCGCAGAGCAATAACAATAAACAGAAATGCAAATATAATCACACATACACATTACAAGAGAGACACAGATATATCGTGGTTCACCCAACTTGGGCTACGTCCACACTGAATTTGCCAGTCCTTATTATTATTACCATCCAGCAAGTCGAAGGGATACAACCTGCAGCACAACCGCTGCACTTCCTCTTCTCTGTTTTACAGTCTCTCTCCAGATCTCAAAGATGTTTACAATGCATAAAACCTAATACATCAACCCTAGCCGTATTACAATGTCTTTCTTTTATAAGGGAAATACAATGGGAAAATACCACGGGATACCCAAAAAACCATGGGCCCGCAAAACAGCTCGCGAAAACAGCCCTAAAAAATTTCTTCGGGGGCGTTGCCCCCGAACCCCCGCCGGGGGACCGCTGGCCCCTGGAACCCCGTGGGGGGGCGATGCCCCCCCACACCCCCCCGCTGGGGTGAGTGTACAGTCCACCTACACATCATATAGAACTGGGGTGCAAACACGGCTAATACAATATCATCTATGAGACTAGAAGATCTGGCTCCACAACCAACAATCTCCCACTTGGAGACTGATCACAACAAATCCACCGCTGCTGCACTTGCTGGACTTGGACTTGGAAAATTTCTCCTCTTCACCTTCATGCTAGAAGGCCAACTGAAACTGAGCATGAACTCAGTTTCTCTCTGGTCACTACCTTTGTGAACATGTCTGCAGGATTCTGGCTAGTATGTATCTTTTCCAACTTTAACAGTTCATCTTCCAGAACAGAGCGTATGAAATGGTACTTGAGCTGTATATGTTTAGTCTTGGAATGGAATGCTGAGTTCTTTGCAAGATGAATGGCACTCTGCCTGTCACTATACAGTCTGCTATCCTTCTGCTTCTTACCCACTTCCTCCATAAACCTCTGCAACCAAATCATCTCTTTACTCGCCTCTGTAATGGCAACATACTCTGCTTCTGTTGTTGAAAGTGCAACAACCTTCTGTAGTTTCGAAATCCAGCTTACTGCTGTTCCACCTACAGTAAACACATACCCTGTGGTACTCCTCCTGCTATCCTTGTCACCTGCCATATCTGCATCAACATATCCCTGTAGAACAGTGTCTGAACCTCCAAAACATAATGCCTCAGTGGTAGTGCCTCTCAAATACCTGAGAATCCACTGTACTGCCTTCCAATGTTCTTTACCTGGATTGTTCATATATCTGCTCACAACTCCCACTGCATGTGCAATATCTGGTCTTGTGCACACCATGGCATACATCAAGCTGCCAACTGCTGATTGATAGGGAACCTTGGACATGTAATCTATCTCTTCTTGTGTCTTGGGACACATTTCCTTACTTAGACTGAAATGGCTAGCCAAAGGTGTACTTACAGGTTTTGCATTCTGCATTCTGAACCTCTCCAACACCTTTTGTATGTACTCACTTTGAGACAATGTCAATTTGCGATTTTTCCTATCTCTCATTATTCTCATACCAAGGATTTGCTTTGCAGCACCCAAATCCTTCATCGCAAATGAATTAGCTAGCTTCCTTTTGAGTACATTTATATCCTGCATGTCAGACCCTGCAACAAGCATGTCATCCACATACAATAACAAGATAATATATCTTCCATTGTCTAGCTTCTTGAAATAAACACAGTGGTCAGAATGACATCTACTATAACCTTGTTCTGTCATAAACCTGTCAAACTTTAGATACCATTGCCTTGGAGCTTGCTTCAAGCCATACAAGCTCTTTTTCAACCTGCATACCAGATCCTCCTTACCTTTGACTTCATACCCTTGTGGCTGCTGCATATATATTTCTTCCTCCAAATCCCCATGGAGGAAAGCTGTTTTTACATCTAATTGTTCAAGATGCAAATCTTCTACCGCCACTAGACTTAAGATAGTCCTAATTGAAGTCATCTTTACAACAGGAGAAAATATTTCATCAAAATCTATACCTTTCTTCTGTGCAAACCCCTTTACAACAAGTCTGGCCTTGTACCGCTTCTTTCCTCCTTCTTCTTCCTTCAACCTGTAAATCCATTTGTTTTGCAATGCTCTTTTACCAGCAGGCAATTTAACCAAATCCCAAGTCTGGTTTCCTACCAATGAGTCCATCTCCTCATTCATGCCTTGCTCCCACTTCTTTCTAGTTTCCACCTGCATTGCTTCTTCATAACATTCTGGTTCACCAGAATCAGTCATCAATAAATAATACATTGAAGGAGAGTATCGTTCAGGGAGTCTACTTAACCTGGTAGATCTTCTTACAGTTGCAGGAGTTTCGGGTACTTGCTGCTGCTCTTGATTTTCTGGCACCTTCGGAACTTCATTTTCTTTAACTTCATCAAGCACTATGTACTCTGTGCTTTCCTTTTCCTGTTTCTTTCCCTGCAACTGATCTTTATACATGACCTTTTCATTGAATATCACATCTCTACTCCTGATGATTTTGTTATTTTCATAATCCCATAAACGATAACCAAATTCCTCAACCCCATATCCAATAAAGGTACATTTCTTGGATTTTGCTTCAAGCTTTGTTCTATTTTCTTTATCAATATGGACAAATGCTTCACGACCAAACGTTCTCAGAAATGAGTAGTTTACCTTTTTATCTGTCCATGCTTCCTCTGGAATACCACCATCCAAAGCACTTGAAGGTCCTCTGTTTATTAAATAAACAGCAGTATTTACAGCATCCGCCCAAAACTGTAAGGGCAACCCTGCATGCAGTCGCATACACCTTGCACGCTCCATGATCGTTCTATTCATCCTTTCTGACACACCATTTTCCTGTGGTGTTCCTGGGACTGTCTTCTCTCTACGAATCCCATGGTATGAACAGTAACTATCAAACTCCTTGCCGCAGTACTCACCTCCATTATCAGATCTGAGACACTTCAACCTTTTTCCTGTCTCATTCTCAACCAAAGCTTTCCACTTCTTAAAAGTAGCAAACACATCAGATTTCTGTCTAATGCAATAAACCCAAGTTTTTCTAGTTGCATCATCAATAAATGTAACATAATAATGAGAGCCACCAAGAGATTGTACCTGAGCCGGTCCCCATACATCTGTATGCACAAGCTCTAATTTTTCATTCTTCTTCTGTTTCCTAACCCTGAGAAATATGACTCTCTTCTGTTTTCCATAAACACAGTTTTCACAAAATTCCAAACTTACCTGCTTCAAATCCGGCAGCAATTTCCTTGAGTGGAGAATCTGCATCCCCTTCTCACTCATGTGGCCAAGCCTATGATGCCACAATTCTGTATCTGTTCCTGTGGAAGCTAAAGAGATAGAATGGTCAGTATTATGAGGACATAAATACAACGTACCTACTCTGTCTCCTTTTGCTATCACCATTGATCCTTTAGTGATCTTCCACCACTTTTCTCCGAACGTAGATAGACAGCCGCCATCTCCCAACTGCCCTGTTGAGATCAGATTTCTTTTCATAGCAGGAATATGCCTAACATCTTTCAACAACCAATCAGTTCCATTCTTACCTTTTATCCATACCTTACCCATTCCAACAATTTTACATGGCTCATCATCACCCAATAAAACATGTCCAAAATCGCCAGGAACATACTCATGAAAGTATTTCCTATGGGGTGTAGCATGACATGAAGCTCCTGAATCTACTACCCAATAATCACTAGTATTATCTAATGCAAGAATCAAAGCATCTTGTAACACATCACCTGCTACATTTGCTTCCTGGGTAGTTTCCTTCTGTGCATCTCCTTTCTTCTTTAGAGATTTGCAGTCTTTCTTCAGATGTCCTTTCTTTCCACAGTTCCAGCACTCTATCTTTCCTAGTCTGGACTTAGATCTGCCTGTTTTATACTTTCCACGATTACCTTGGCTCTTTCCTCTCTCCTTTTGTCTTCCTCTGCTCTCCATGGTCAATGCATTACCTGATGTCTCACCTGTGCTTTTTCTTCGCATTTCCTCGCTAAGAATAACACCAATAACATCATCAAATTTCAAGGTGTTTGAACCAGAGTCAGAGTTACTTACAGCCATGACCAAGCTATTCCAGCTTTCTGGAAATGAACACAAGATTAGAAGAGCCCTAACCTCATCATCAAAGGTCACACTTACAGAACTTAGCTGATTTGTAACCGTATTAAACTCATTTAAATGATCAGTAACAGATCCACCTTCAGACATCTTCATATTAAATAAACGCTTCATTAGAAATACCTTGTTGGAAGCCGAGGGTTTTTCATACAGCTTACCCAATGCTTTCATCAAACCCTCTGTTGTCGTTTCTTTTGAGATATTGAAAGCCACCGACGAAGCCAGGCTCAACCGTATTGTTCCTAGAGCCTTTCTGTCAAGAACCACCCATTCTTCGTCCTTCATAGTCGTCGGCTGCTTTGCTTTTCCTCCCAACGGTAGGTATAGATCCTTCTGGTACAGATAGTCCTCCATTTGCATCTTCCATAACCCGAAGTTTTGGCCGTTAAACTTTTCGACCTTAAACTTTCCTTCTTCTGCCATTGCTCCCACTCGAACCAGAAACCCTAGCTTCCTGCGGGTTTAACTGCCAAATAGACCTTTGGCTCTGATACCAATTGTTAGAAAAACAGGATCGCAGAGCAATAACAATAAACAGAAATGCAAATATAATCACACATACACATTATGCAAATATAATCACACATACACATTACAAGAGAGACACAGATATATCGTGGTTCACCCAACTTGGGCTACGTCCACACTGAATTTGCCAGTCCTTATTATTATTACCATCCAGCAAGTCGAAGGGATACAACCTGCAGCACAACCGCTGCACTTCCTCTTCTCTGTTTTACAGTCTCTCTCCAGATCTCAAAGATCTTTACAATGCATAAAACCTAATACATCAACCCTAGCCGTATTACAATGTCTTTCTTTTATAAGGGAAATACAATGGGAAAATACCACGGGATACCCAAAAAACCATGGGCCCGCAAAACAGCTCGCGAAAACAGCCCTAAAAAATTTCTTCGGGGGCGTTGCCCCCGAACCCCCGCCGGGGGACCGTTGGCCCCCGGACCCCCCAGCCAGGGGGGATGGGCCCCCCTGGAACCCCGTGGGGGGGCGATGCCCCCCCACACCCCCCCGCTGGGGTGAGTGTACAGTCCACCTACACATCATATAGAACTGGGGTACAAACACGGCTAATACAATATCATCTATGAGACTAGAAGATCTGGCTCCACAACCAACAGGTTCTAGCACGAGGTCTCTAAATCATTGAAGAGAACAAAGAAGATCTTGTTTGGTATGTTAAGACATAACCAAGCATGATAATCCAGGTATGTTTTCCTATATCAAGTTAGAATCCTACTTTGTGTTAGGATCTTAGGTAAGTATACCTGTGTATGAAATGATCATGACCATACATAATGTTTTGATAGTATTGAGACTATAGTAATGAATGTATGATTATGTATGAGATCATTAGGATGACACTAGTGCACACTTGAGCATGCATAGTGGTCTAGGATAGCTAAAAAGTTCAAAGACATATAGAGATCAAGCAGGAGGCAACCATAAAAGATAAGTATTTGAATTGTTATTTGAATCTCTGAAATAGTAAATGATATTGCTTATGCTTATTCCTAGAATCTATCATGCATAGTGTGAGCATTCATATAGCATTGAAAACTATACTACTAATATGAAATGATGGGTAAGTTGGAAAAACATTCCATTGTTGTTTATCTAGAATGAAACCTCTTTGCTGACATGCTGAGAGTTGTGCATGCTCTTGACAGTATGTTCTGGTAGAGATGGAAGGAATCTAGATAGCCAATGTATGGATACAGTTTATGGAAAAGAGTTGTGCTAAAGTATTGGTCAACATAGTTGCATAACTATGTGAATCATATCTATATGCATAATAGGTTATCATGATTTGATGATTATGAAATATTACTAATTATGTAATTAACTTTGATTTGTAGGAAAGATCATGTGCTATGATCTGGAAAAGAAGGATGGTGAACATCAAACAAGTGATGGATGTTCAACAAGAAAACTTACAAATCAAACATAATATAGAAGGCTCGTGGATAGAAGATTCTCTTAGAAAGAGGAAGAGGATAATGACGAGATGTTTGCTCCAAGTGGCTAGATAAGACCATTTTCTTAATGATGTAATTGAAGAAAGCTCTGTACGGGTACCCAGGATCGATAGTCATTTGATGAGCTTAATGATCACCATGGGTGATGCGGATTTCAACCTTTGCTACAAGGTTGAAGATGGTGTCTATATACAGATGACATTCTTCTCTTAGATGGATGCAAGAAGGAATTCACCATAGAGTTCGAATGATCTTGAGGCTCATATCAGTAGACCCATCTGACAGGAGATGGTACAAATAGATATGCAGAAGATCACTCAATGCAGAGTGTGAATGATGTTCAGTCACAGAGGGAGAATTGATAGCTTCTTGACAAGCTTGGGATTTACCAAAAGTAAAGCTGATCCTAACCTTTATCTTAAGGTTATGGATGATGAAACTGTCATACTATTACTATATGTGGATGATCTCTTTTTGACAGGGAATGAGAAACAGGCCGTGGAAATCAAGAAGAAGCTAGCTACATAATTTGAGATGAAAGATCTCATATTGATGCATTACTTCCTAAGTATGGAAGTATGGAAAGGACTAGAAGGAATCTTTCTCAACCAGAGAAAGTATGCTGTAAAGATTTGATATGTTGGAATGCAAATCCATGGCCACTCCATGGATTACAACTTGAAGTTGTTAACTGATGACTCATCAGAGTTAGTGAATGTGACTCTGTACAGACAGATTATTGGGTCATTGATGTATCTAATGAATACCAGGCCATATATATGCTTTGTTGTGAAAACCTTGAGCCAGTATCTAGTGGAACCTAGGTGTGTTCACCTGATAGCTGCAAAGCATGTGATGAGGTACTTAAATGGTACGATAGAGTTTGATCTATGTTATCTTGGAGATCATGACTTCAGATTGTATGGCTACATAGATGCTGATTGGGTAGGAAGTGTATCAGACAGGAAGAGCACATCGGGAGGATGTTATTGTCTGGGATCTTCCATGATCTCGTGGTTTAGCAGGAAGCAGTCTAGTGTGGCTCTCAGCATAGCTGAAGCGAAATATATAGCTACTTGTTCTGCTAGTTGTGAAGCGGTATGGCTTCGGAAACTATTATTGGGACTATTTGACTTAGAGATGGACCCCACTGTGATCCTGTGTGACAACCAGAGTTGCATCAAGATGACAGAGAATCCAGTGTTCCATGATAAGTCAAAGCACATAGAAATATGATATTTTTATATACGGGATATGGTGCAGAAAGGAGATATCAAGCTCGAGTATGTGAGCACTAACGAACAAGTTGATTATATATTGACCAAACCTTTGTCTTGAGTAAAGTTTGAGTATTTCTGAGACAAGCTTGGTGTAGTTCAGAAGGACCCTCCTCGAAAGGGGGAGTGATGTGGTCATTGATGATGAGATTGCTTGCATCGACAGAAAGTTTGATGATGTGGATACCTGTATTGGTGATACCGACGGTGAGGTCGATGATGTGGATACCTATATTGGTGATACCGAGGATGAGGTCGATGAGAGGTCCTTAGAATGGGTCTAAGTTGACAAGAGGGATTCCATCATCCTTGGACTTTGGTCCCCTGAATTGATCTGTAGACATATGTCTTTGAGAAAGTAGTCCCTAGTGGACGAGAGGGATTGCATCATGCCTGGACTTTGGTCCCCTGAATTGATCCGTAGACATATGTCTCTGAGAAAGTTGTCCCTAGTGGATGAGGGGGATTGTATCATCCCTAGACTTCGGTCCCAGAATTGATCTGTAGACAGATGTCTCCGAGAATGTGGTCCCTAGTGGACGAGAGGGGATTGTATCATCCCCGAACTTCAGTCCCAGAATTGATCCGTAGACAGATGTCTCCGAGAATGTGGCCCCTAGTGGATGAGAGGGGATTGTATCATCCCCGAACTTCGGTCCTAGAATTGATCTGTAGACATCTGTCTTCGAGAATTGATGATAGGACTACATCGTCCCTGAGCTTTTAGTTCAAAATGCATGTGTCTGGATTGCATTGTCCAAAGACATGGAACTTGTCTTAAATTGATAAGGATTGATCATCCTGGGAACTTGATCTGGATTGCATCGTCCATAGACATGAGACTTGTCTTAAATTGATAAGGATTGATCATCCTGGGAACTTGATCTAGATTGCATCGTCCATAGACATGAGACTTGTCTTAAATTGATAAGGATTGATCATCCTGGGAACTTGATCTGGATTGCATCGTCCATAGACATGAGACTTGTCTTAAATTGATAAGGATTGATCATCCTGAGAACTTGATCTGGATTGCATCGTCCATAGACATGAGACTTGTCTTAAATTGATAAGGATTGATCATCCCTGGAACTTGATTTGGATTGCATCGTCCATAGACATGAGACTTGTCTTAAATTGATAAGGATCGATCATCCTGGGAACTTGATCTGGATTGCATCGTCCATAGACATGAGACTTGTATTAAATTGATAAGGATTGATCATCCTGGGAACTTGATTTGGATTGCATCGTCCATAGACATGAGACTTGTCTTAAATTGATAAGGATTGATCATCCTGGGAACTTGATCTGGATTGCATCATCCATAGACATGAGACTTGTCTTAAATTGATAAGGATTGATCATCCTAGGAACTTGATCTGGATTGCATTGTCCATAGACATGAGACTTGTATTAAATTGATAAGGATTGATCATCCTGGGAATTGGATTTGGATTTCATCATCCATAGACATGAGACTTGTCTTAAAACGAGAGGGATTGATCATCCCGTAATTGGATCATGTGTATTGCAGGGTATGCTGCTATGATGTTGTTGATCAAGAGGATCTAGTTGATGATGTGATGCTATAGATATCAATGATCCATATGCTGTCAATCGAGATGATCCAGATGCTGTCGATCGAGATGATCCAGACACTGTTGATCCAGATGATCCAGATGTTGTCAATCGAGATGATCCAGATGCTGTTGATCGAGATGATCCAGATGCTGTTGATCGAGATGATCCAGATGTTGTTGATCGAGATGATCCAGATGCTGTTGATCAAGATGTTCCAGATGTTGTTGATCGAGATGATCCAGATGTTGTTGATCGTGATGATCTAGATGACGATGATGTTGATCGTGATGATCTAGATGACGATGATGTTGACCATGATGATCTAGATGATGATGCTTTTGATCGTGAGGATCCAGATGTTGATGTTGCTGTAGCTGTTCAAGTGCTGCAGAAGATGAAGATTCAATACAGAAGATGTTGATGTTCTAGTTTTGAAGATGTTCCAGTCACTGCTTGAGTTACTGATGATGTATAAAGAAAGCTTCCAATGATTTATAGATGTATCATGTATGATGTTGATGACTCCTTGCTCCTGTAGATGTTGTTATAATATCCTTCTCATTAAGGGGGAGTGTTGATATATTGTAACTTCTAAGAATATTATATTTGTACTTTATTATTCCAGATATGTTTCATTCCTCCGTGAAGACCTTATTGTATATCCAGAGATGTTTTATTCTTCCATGGAGAATGTGGTAACTTGGGTTATTAGACTTCCCTAGTGGGGGTCAGCCCTGTATGAGTCATGTGAGTTAAAGGATTATTATACCACCCTAGTGGGGTCGGCCCTGCCACATTATGTTAATTAGTTAAGTTGAGGCCAACCTAGTTGATGTAAAAGACAAGTCAGAGTTGTGTATAAATAGAGGAGGTGTGTTCCTCATTTAACACACATTCACTCACTGGTGATTAGCACATAAGTGAGAGAGAGATCTGTTGTGGAGGAGAAGGAGCTCATGGTTGTGGATTACATCTTTGTATTTGTTGGTCATCTATATTGAGGAAGCTTTGCTGGGTTTTCTACCCCATGAGGGTTTCCCAGGATAAATCTGTGTCTCTTGTGTTTATGCTGTGCTTGTTGTTCTTTCAGTGATCCTGTATATGCTATTGTTGTGAAATGGAATGCAATGCTGATATTTTCTGTCTTAGCATATTAAATCTTAACAATAAATTGATGGAATAAAAGTATTTTCTTCTGTATATCCTATGGGGATTCAAAATCCAGTATAGGAACTGTGCTCTTCTATTGATTATTTGGCCAATATTTCAAAGTTATAAACATATATGGGCTATATTAACACAGGGTACATTTTTGGGAAAATTTGTTTACCTCTGATTTGCTTTGTGGAGATCAAGTTATTTTAGGTGGAGATTTAAGTTTGTCTCTGGGTGAGGGAGATATCTAGGGCTTGAAGGCTCAAATGGATTCCTTATCGGACTATTTCATTTGTATCCTTGATGAGTGCTCACTTTTTGATATTTTACCATCCAATGTAAAACCTACCTGGTGGAATATGAGGATTGGTGAAGACCGAATAGCCAAGAGACTAGATAGATTCTTAATCAATGAAGGCCTCCTATAGCTCCTTGCTGATATTAGGAAATGGGTGGGGGAAGGAGGTAATGTAGATCACTTTCCTGTCTTCCTGGAGATCTTTATGGATGGTCAGAAAATTCCAATTTCATTCAAGTTTAATGCTTGCTAGTTAGACGAGGAGGATTATAGGGATATTGTCAAAGAATTTGGATTAAATATGGTATAGTGTTAATGCATAAATATCGCACATATGCGATATTTTTGCAATTCACACAGTAAGACGTCACTAAAATATAGCATGTAGCTCACCAAAAACATCCTCACCAGATCCAAGAAGCAATATGAGTCCAGAAATGCCAAAGGAAAGATAAGACCGCCTAGCCTAATCTTTGTTTAGGTGCACGACTACGCATGTTACCAATTATGTGTGTGCACGAACCCTACATAGGTTTTCCATCGATATCTGCACGACAGTCAAAATAGCGGGACCACAACCACCCACAACGCATTGAAGGCTCATCAAATCCCCATCACCTCCAAAAATTTGAATTTGGGCTCCTTATGTTTCTTGGGTTCGTTGAATGGCCCACCTTTATGTACTTTGGAGCCAAATCATGGAGTCAATGGGTTCACACTTGGATCTAGATGTTTCTTGGCCACCTCTTAGCCTATAAAAGGAAGCCATGGGAATGCATCTTAAGGGAGAAACCAAGAGCAAGGTTATGCTGTAGAAATTGTATTGGAGATTCCTCATGGCCCATCTCTTTCATAGTTTGGCATTCCCCATTGCTCCATTTTCTCCTTCCTCCAAGGATCAAGTGCTTCTCTCCATTGGTTCTATTAGCTATCTAACATCTAGAGTGAGAAAAATAAGCCTCCCTAAGGGATATTATTGGATTTCCTTTGAATCCTCAACCTCCTAGGTGACACTACATGTATTTGGTTAAGCCTTGGGCACTCTAAATTGGTTCATGCATTGGATCTTTGTTTTGGTTTGCATCCTCTTTCCCCTTTTTATCATTTTTAGTCATTTTTGTTTTTATTCTGTTCTATTTACACTTATTTTATTTTTAAATACAAGTTCATTAACTCATAATTAGAAAGAACCTACATGTGGTGACTCTTTCACTAAACCTACTTTGCACATATCACTCACTTGTTGCACCATATTTGCATCTGTTGTGGTTGGCATATTTTTGCATTTGTCAATTATTTTGTATTCACCATCACTCTCATTTGGCTCTAACATTTCACCATTGAGGAACTAAACAACCCATTAAGCCATTCCTGAAGACTACAAGACCTATCCCCTCTCTCATGGGGTTTTTTCCAATTTCTCCATGTGGTTCACGCAGAGATACTCTAGCCAGGGACGCTCTCGGGGCCCATTGATAGGATCATCAATTCAAGGCCTCTCCTTTCTTGGTTTATTATCTCCTCTTGGAGAAGGTGTAGATCCTTTGACATCATCCTCCATTGGAAGAGGTTCCCCTTCATTCTCTTCCCTCAGAGAGGATCTAGATACATTTGCCTCCTCTCCTCTTAGAAGAGGCCCTCCATTGTCTTCTCCCCTCAGAGACCCTTCATACCATGTTGACCCCTCCTTTCTCATAGGAGGTCGTTCAATATTTTCAACACGGCCCTGGTCTCCCCCTCGTAGAAACCATACATAACATACAATGGAAGGACGAAATCCCACCTTACCTTTCATGGCTAGCCTTAATCTCCCATATTTTGCTAAATTGATCAATGACCCTATCATGCATGATCAAACTTGGCCAACTATGATAGATAGACTCCCCTTGGATATTCCTAAATTCAAAGGGAAAAAAGGAGACAATCCCACTAACCATGTCACGTCCTTTCACTTATGGTCTTCCTCTAACAACATAGCAGAAGACTTAGTGAGGATTTGGCTCTTTCAACGCACCCTCACAGAGATGAAAACTAAATGATATGTGAAGTTACTAGGATTAACCCATGCCACCTTTGCAACATTGGCCACCGCCTTTCTCACATACTTCCAGCTGCCAATTCGCCATAACCTCAGCCTCGAAATTCTCATAGAATTTTGACAAAACACATCTACACACATCGCGAACCATATCCATGAGTGGAGTAGACACCGAACGTTGTGTAAGATCACAATACAACCTCCATTGTTGTTGGATTGGTTTGAAAATTAAATCAATCGAACCAACCATTGTGAAATATGTCTCCACATCCATGCTGCAAAATGACGAAGAGGCCATCCGCAAGGCCCAACATTTTGATATTATCTATTCCCAATCCGAGTATTTATACACCATCCTTCCTAATGCCCCTTGGAATCTGTCGTTGGATCCTACACCTGCGGGTTCGTCACACTCATTTGATGGGATTATTAGGTCCATTTCCCACCAAGGAAAGGTTCCTCCCCTACCCCTATTCCATTCAATTTGGTTCATCCCCCACACCTCATATGGGGGTAAATCTAGTTCAACCCTCTTTAGCTCAACAGGCCTAACAATTTGAGTAGTTGAATGCAACCAATACCTGGTACCCTCAAAACCATGGGAAGAAGAAGGGAAAGAAAAATAAAAACTAACAATAGGGGCAAGGGGGCGACCCCCCTCCCCATCAAAACCAGAACTAGGGAAACCTAAATGCAGGGGATAATATCCCCCCAAGCAATGGAATAACGCAAACCTGAGAACCAATTATTCTTTCTCCATTTGAGAATAATATGGTCATTACAGTTGGTGGAGTCCAAGGAGTAGACAATGGTAAATCCCCCTCGGGTCCCTAACCCTACACAAACCCAAATCATTGTATTACAACAACCCTTTTTCAAACAAGGGGTCATTACTCAACAGTAGGAACCCCGACCCTCCAGGGATGTCTCCTTCCAGAACATCTATACCCTGGATGTCAACCTTCAGACTAGATACAAAGGTTATGATAGGCTTGAATCCCCCCAAGTGGAAGACGTACCCATCCCCTCGGGGGGCCCTTCATAGATTTTGTGCCCAAGTAATGAACAGATCCCTCGGATCCCCAAAGTCCCACTTCGGTGCACCCCTAATAACCCTCATATGAAAGTCTCCCACAATTACAGTATTGTGGATGACTTGGTTTAGTTTCTAGCCGCGATGTCCACATTAGAGGTGCTACAGTTTTTACCAAATCAGTTTAAGGAATCACTTAATGCACTTGGCTCTGTTGACCCTTCTAACTCGCGCCTCATGAATTTTGACCTCGACAAAGGTTAACCATGACTACCCTTGTCAATCGCATTCCAAGTCCCCATCACCATTCAAAACATTATGATTCATCAATGTATCATCGATGACGGTGCATCTACTTGCGTTATGTCCTCTAATGTTTGGAAGTGATTGAGATCACCTGATTTTTTCCCCTCTTCTATCACTCTTCACGCATATGATGGGAGGGCATCCCAATCGAGAGGATTGTACCAAAATTTCCCCATCGAGCTAGGGGGAAAGATGGTCATGATCGATATCAAGGTAGTCGATGCCCAACTCGACTACACCATCCTCTTGGGACATAGTTACATGTACACCATGAAAGAGGTTTCCTCCTCGGTCTTATGTGTTAGGATATTTAGACACTTAGGAGTTAGTTAAGATCAACTTGTGTAATATATCCGTTAGGGGTAGTGTGTTTCTTTAGTATGCATTAGTATGCATTTGTAAATACTTAATCCGACGGTCACGATATGTTTCCGACATAGAGTGATCCGACGGCTCAACTTCTCTTAGATCAAACCTAACCTTGATCCGTGGCTTAACACCTGATTGGTCCATGATCTCTATTTAAAGAGCATGGAGGGTCATTGTTTAGTTGATCGATTATGAGAAGCTCATTTGTAACTTTCTTTCTTTGCATAATAAATTGTCCCGTAGAAGCTATTTGGCCGGGGCCGTGGAGTGTTTCCCTCAAGAGGGTTTAAACCACGTCAAAACATCGGTGTATTGATCTGTGATCTGTTTGTGTGAAGTGGTTGCTCTTGGTGTTCGGTCCTTTGGTAGTACCCTGTGTACCCGAACATGGTATCAGAGCTTTTATGAAGTGCCGCTTCCGGTTATGATCTAGATCTTGAACTACTGTTGCCGAAACTCGAAAGGGTTTCTAGTTCTGGTATTTTTGTGAATTTCTGGGCTGTGGGAGGTGTTCCATTGCGTCCGGAGCGTTGTTTCCATTGGGAAATAGTTTTCGTTTGATCGAAAATGGTTCCCGGTTGCTCTAGAAACGCGTATTTCATCAGATCTGAAGGTATAATGTTACAGTGACGCATTTTTTTATTTCGTTTTTTGAAAAGAAAAAATCTCATATTTCATCTTTTTTTTATTGTTAGATTTTATTTGGTTCGGATTGTTGCTTTCCCGTTTGCGTATGCTCTTTGCCGTGCACCTTGAGCGATCTCGGCAAATCAGAAACAAAAAGGGAAAGTGTTTTTCTCGGCTGCGTATGCTCTTTGCCGTGCACCTTGCGCGATCTCGGCAAATCAGAAACAAAGAGAAAACGTAGACTTTCTGGGCAAGCTAACAAGATCTAACTCCACAAGTGTGGAAAAGTTTTTTTTTGTTTCGATTTGTGGTTTGTTTTGCAGGAAAAAGGGCAAGCACGCAAACCAAGCAAGAAGAGTAGAAAAAAAAAAAAAAAAAAAACCCCTTCCTCATTCCCATATTTTAAAGTGCATCTCACTTAAATAATAAAAAATAAAAATACAAGTGAGCCACTTAAGTTTTTTTTTCATTGTTGCACTATTTAAAAGTAATATCATTGTAAAAGTGAAATCACTTATTTTACAAAAGTGGTTCACTTAAAGCAACTTTATTGTAAAGTGATTGTCAAAAGGTTCATCTTGGGAAGAGGGGGGTTCTTTTTTTTGCTGGACATTCTCTAGCTGCCACGTCACTATTAGGGACATCTTCAACAGTTTCTTTGTTCAAGCATAATTTCATCATACAGAGTCAGTTTTCAGTGCCGTTTTTTTTGAAACCACCTATTTTTTCGAGCTCTTCACATCCAGACTATTGGTTTCTTCTTTTATATCCATTAATTTACAAATATGGCCGCCCATTGTGATATTCTACTTAACAGTTCCAACTATTTCTCATGGAAATCTCGTATGGAGGATGTTCTACGAAGTAGGGGACTTTTCAGAATTACCACAGGGAAAGAAAAAGAACCCACTGATGATGATAAGAAAATAAAATGGGAAAATAGATGTGATGAAGCTCGTGGATTGATTGGGATGTCAATCTCTACTGATTTGCGATTCCACATATCTGGAATTGATGAACCTAACACTGCTTGGGACAAGTTGGAATCTGTGTTTGGTAAACACAATGAAATTCGAGGTCACCAACTCGAAAATGAGTTGATTTCTTTAAATACAAGTGACTTTTCATGCATTCAAGATTATTTATCTAAGTACAAAACTCTTAAGCTCTTATGTGCAGAATGTAAGATTGAGAGGGAAGACAAACAGTGCATTTATCATATTCTTTCCAAACTTGGACCTGCATATTCTGTTTTTGTATCTACATTTTACTCCATGAAAGCATCATTGAATGCAGCTAGCTATCAAGAGCCTAGTCTTGAATCCTTTTGTGATTTCTTGATTAGGGAACAAGATAAACTCATTCATCTTGGAATAATCAACAATGCAGATACATCTGGGAAAGCCTTATTGTCCCAACAGAAAGAAAAGTCCAAGCCTCCCAAGAAACAAAATTTTTGCAATAATAAGTCAAACAAGGGTCCAAAACCCTCTCAGTCAGCTCCTTCTTTAAAAAATGACAAAGGATCCAAGCCAAAAGGCAAGAAGACTGAGCGTCATTGCAACTATTGTGGGAAAGATAATCATGATGAATCTAAGTGTTTCAAGAAGATGGCAGCCTTGGAAGAAGCAATGAAGAAGCACCACATCAGCCTAGATTCGCCTTCAGAATCTACCTCTCATGGACATGCACTTTGTGCTTCTGGTTATTCTTATAATGCATCTTCTTCTTCTACTTCAAATGAATGGCTCATTGATTCTGGAGCATCTTATCATATGGCTAAGGATCAAGCCATCTTTTCTACTATGCATGAATGTAACACCAAACAAATATTTGTTGGTGATGATAGATCTCTAAGTGTTGTAGGAGCTGGAACAATTCCAGTAGATAATGGTCATTTTAGTGATGTACTATGTGTTCCAAGAATTTCCTGCAATTTGTTATCAGTCTATCAGATCACTCATTCTGGTGAAGGTAAAACTGTGACCTTTACACCTCTCCAAGTTGTAATCAAGAATTTTAAAGATCCTCAACAGGTCCTAGCTACCGGAATTGTTGATGATATTACCAGGTTGTATAAGTTTAACAACTTTGGGTCATCACCTTTCCCTTCAGTTTTTGTTGCTCATAGTGATAACTTGAGCAAACTTTGGCATGAGCGATTTGGTCACTTAAATTATCGCTCATTGCAACAACTATGTAAAGAAAATATGGTGACAGGTCTTCCGATGGTATCTTGCAGAGATGGTGTTTGTTCCGATTTTGTACTTGGAAAACATCATCGGGACAGTTTTGACAAACGTGCCTCTTGGCACGCCTCGGTTTCCTTGGAGCTTGTGCATAGTGACTTGTGTGGTCCTCTTCCATCTGCTTCCTTTTCTGGTTTCAAGTATTTCTTAACTTTCATTGATGATTACACCAGACGCACTTGGGTTTATTTCCTAAAACTTAAGAGCGAAGTATTTAACATGTTCTTGGACTACAAGGCCCTTGTTGAAAAACAATCTGGTCATCAAATTATTAAGTTAAGATCTGACAATGGAGGAGAATATGTTAACAAACAGTTCACTACTTTCTGCACTGAACAAGGCATCCAGCAACAGCACACTGTTCCATATACACCACAACAAAATGGTGTAGCTGAGCGGAAGAACCGCACTTTAAAAGAAATGGCTAATTGTATGATCCAATCTAAGGGACTAAGTCTTCAATTTTGGGCTGAAGCCATAAATTGTGCAAATTACATAGTTAATCGCACCCCCACAAAAGCATTACAAGGTATAACACCGGAAGAAGCATGGAGTAAAATTAAACCTGATGTAAGTCACTTTCGTGTGTTTGGTAGTGAAGCATGGGCTCACATTCCGGATGAAAAACGAAAAGCATTGCAGCCTAAAAGTGAAAAGTGCATATTTATTGGATATTCTGAAGATGTAAAAGGTTATAGACTTCTTCAACCACATTCTCATGCTATAATCATTAGAAGAGATGTTAAATTTGATGAAAATCTCTTGGCCTGCGAGCCTTACTCGGCGATTGTGCCATCTTTGGCCTGCGAGCCTGATTCGGCGTTTGTGCCTTCTTCTTCTTCTTCCAACTTCCTTGACAGGTTTCCAACTCCAGTTTCTGATGATGACAGTGAGGATGAAAATCCACTTCCGCCTGCTCATGTTCCTCCAGTTGCACTAGCACAAATGGTTCCTCGATGGGTCCGTTCAACATGTGAAGCAGCTGGTGATCTTGCCAGTGATCCTAGAGATCAACGTCGAACACGTTCTCAGTTTCAGCGAGCCTCTTCTCTTTTGGCTCAAGTTTTCGAGAATCATGATCCAGAAACTTTTGCAGAAGCTTCAGGGAATCCAGATTGGGATGCAGCCACGGATGAAGAATATCGTTCCTTAATGGCGAACGATACTTGGGATCTTGTACCTCTTCCAAAAGGAAGAAAACTTTTCAGATGTAAATGGGTCTACAGAACTAAGTATGCATCAGATGGAAGTGTTGAAAGACTTAAGGCAAGGTTAGTTGCCAAAGGTTTTTCCCAAGTTGAAGGGATTGACTACAATGAAACCTTTGCTCCCGTCGCCAAAATGAACTCCATCCGCCTTGTTCTTTCCCTTGCAGCCTTACACAACTGGGAAGTCCATCAAATGGATGTCAAGTCTGCCTTCTTACATGGTATGCCAAAATGCCAAAATGGATAACTTTCTCCTTGACACTGGTTTTTCTAGATGCCATTCTAACCCCAATGTCTATACCAAGAAAGTAGGAAACCATCTCATCATACTTGTTCTATATGTTGATGACCTTATTCTTACTGGTAGTGACCCTAAGCTTATAACCCATGTGAAATCCAGTCTTAAACAAAATTTTGAAATGTCAGACTTAGGACATTTGCATTATTTTCTTGGTCTCCAAGTCCTGCAAACCAAAGAAGGAATCTTTCTTTCTCAGTCTAAGTATGCTTGTGACCTTCTTCGATGCTTTCACATGGAAGATTGTACACCAGCCCCTTCTCCCTTCTAGGTTGGAGTCAAACTTTCTACCACTTGTACTTCACCTGAAGTAGATGCCACCTTGTATCGTCAGCTTGTTGGCAGTCTTTTATACTTGACTCATTCCCGTCCTGACCTTTCCTTTGCTGTTGGTCGAGTTGCCCGTTATATGCAGACACCTCATGAAAGTCACTGGAAAGCAGCTAAAAGAATACTTCGATATATTCGAGGTACAGTTCAGTTTGGGATTCATTACAGTACAGGGGGGAAACCTTTGTTGGTTGGTTTCACTGATTCAGATTGGGCCGGCGATCCTGATGATCGAAAGTCTACTGCAGGTTATGTTTTCAGTCTGGGATCTGGACCTATTACTTAGGCTTGTAAGAAACAACAAGCTCTTGCTCTTTCTTCAGTAGAGGTAGAATATCGAGCAGCAGTTAATGCTAGTCAGGAAGCTTTATGGCTTCGACAGATCCTTTCATAGTTTGGATTCGAGCAGCAGCAGCCTACTCCACTTTGGTGCGACAATCAAAGTTCCATCAAGCTTGCCAAAGATCCAGTTCTACATCAACACAGCAAACACATTGAGTTACATATGCACTTCATCAGAAATCTTGTTCATGATCATGTTCTTGAAGTGCTCTTTTTCCCTATAGATGATCAAGTTGTAGACATCTTCACCAAGTCTCTTACAGAAGCGAAGTTTTCTAAACTTTGATCTATGTTAGGAGTTCAGGAACTTGTCATTAAGGGGGGATATGCTCTAATGCCTCCTTCCTTCTCCTAATAGTGTCACTTTGTAAATCCTTCAATCCTATCCCAAGTTGTTCTTAAGGGGAGATGTTAGGATATTTAGACACTTAGGAGTTAGTTAAGATCAACTTGTGTAATATATCCGTTAGGGGTAGTGTGTTTCTTTAGTATGCATTAGTATGCATTTGTAAATACTTAATCCGACGGTCATGATATGTTTCCGACATAGAGTGATCCGACGGCTCAACTTCTCTTAGATCAAACCTAACCTTGATCCGTGGCTTAACACCCGATTGGTCCATGATCTCTATTTAAAGAGCATGGAGGGTC
Organism: Larix kaempferi; assembly: GCA_027924585.1. Taxonomy (NCBI): domain Eukaryota; kingdom Viridiplantae; phylum Streptophyta; class Pinopsida; order Pinales; family Pinaceae; genus Larix; species Larix kaempferi. Next base: position 6,688,685 of record BSBM01000438.1, read on the forward strand.
ATTGTTTAGTTGATCGATTATGAGAAGCTCATTTGTAACTTTCTTTCTTTGCATAATAAATTTTCCCGTAGAAGCTATTTGGCCGGGGCCGTGGAGTGTTTCCCTCAAGAGGGTTTAAACCACGTCAAAACATCGGTGTGTTGATCTGTGATCTGTTTGTGTGAAGTGGTTGCTCTTGGTGTTCGGTCCTTTGGTAGTACCCTGTGTACCTGAACATTATGTATCATGATGTTTCCCTTAAATGGGAATATTGTCACCCTCGAGCAACTCAACTACTACGATCCCAATACCACCATCAATCCAAACAATGTCCTACCCATTTTCATTGGGACAAATCAACCTCCTTGTGTCAAAATTTCCCCAGGAATGTACAAGGACTCTAACTTGCTATGGGTTTACTCCGTCCCACCACCTAAGATCCACGCATCCACCAATGGCCTTATGTGTGCAATTTTTGTTTACGAAAATTTTCCCACCTATCCCTCGACAACATCATCATCACCACCTCCGATGAGCCACATCGTTCAAACAAGCGTTGAGTCCATTGGTGCCTCCTATTTTTAAAATCCCATTCTTGTACCCCCCACAGGATTTCAAGGGACACCGGTGATGGCTCAGTTGAATTTACCTAAGTTAACCTTGGGTATACCTATGTGGTACCTTATTCCACTATACCCAGAAATGGATTCAAAATCTATATCCCATTATGAGTTTGTCTTTGTTTCGATTGTCCTACCTTCTAGAATGGTCACACCATGTGCACCACTAGTTGAACCTATGACATCTGCAACTAAACCACCACCTGTAGTCACTAAACCCAACACTAGGGGCATGAAACAACCTAATATGAAAGGAACCCTCCTACCTAATCCATCTCTCGAATTAGCTTCAGGAGTCTCTAAGCCTAAATTAAGGGGAATCAACCAACAACGGTTAAAATCCCTAATAATGACCAATAATCCCATACAGAGAGTCCCTCCACCATGTGCTCTTTGTGGGTAAAAAGGCCATGCAACCAATATATGCCCCACCTTGTCGGAGCTTAGGAATTTTCTCAAAACCCCTGTTAGTGTGACCCATGATCCATCGTTAGTAGCAGGGGGCACCTCATCTTCTACCACACCTAAGTCCAAATCATTATCTACCAATCATGCACGTTCAATTTGTTCCCAATTTGGGCATTACACACATCATTCTCCTAATCTCCCTTAATTTCATGAAGCTTTGGAGACCATTCACCTCACTCATCATTTGGTCAAGTATCCTTCCTTGCAAACCGAGGAAACAACTTCCATCAATGAGGTCACTACATCGGTGACAAAAACACTTGTGCCTATCTCTGAAATAGCCACTACAACAATTCCATTGAGCCTTAGACGCCGCAAGATCCCCGACCCACGGATCTTATGACAATGGAACACCATGATGGATGCTCCTACTATGGGGATCACACTTGCATGATCCCTTCCAGGGACATCACAACCATTCTGGATAAAGCCACCCCTCCTCCGGCATAGATACCTCTCCATGCCTGGGTACGATGCCCATGTTGATTCGGTGGTGACACTTCCCACTTTTCGTTCCATTTTACCATTCTACGCGTCAAACGAGAATCCCACCTTGAACTAATGAGGCTCCAATATCAACTCTCCTACCTTAGCACAATCCCTCATGAATTACCCATTGATGAAGTTATTCTCCCTTTACCAGATACCATCGATATCGCCTCTTCATTGGCCAATTTACTCACTAGCGAGGATTCCTCATATTCCTACAAATACTTGGACCATATGCAAGCATTGCTAGGTGTCTAAGAAACACTGGGGGATCTCCTTTCAAATGTCATATCCTCACCATTTCACAATGAGGATGATGCCACTTCGTCATCACCTTAAACTCAAATATTTGAAAGGTCCCCTCAGCTAGAAGGGAGAACCCACCTTTTTCCCTTTACCTCTTTTATACATTTTCTATTTTTATATTTTAAATCCATTTGATTGATAATAAGACCATCTTTTGTTTATGCAGATGTCCTAGCAAGAAAATATCTACATCAACTTCGCCGATGGTGCAAGTCAGTGGTCCAAGAATCTCGCATCAACTTCTTGGGATATTTATACCTCCTCCTGAACCTTCTACCAGACTAGAAGAGTTTGTCTGGGGGCACTTACCAACAAAAAAACATAATATAATTCCTTCACTGGTCTTTTAAATGATTCACCCACCTTGGAATCCACCATATGCACATATACCTAGATTCCCAACTCAACCAGGTCTTCAATTTCATCAATCCACTCCTCTTTCATAAATTATTATGGGTGCTCCTCCTAATTCAACATTTTGAAACCATCTCCTTCATGCATGTCCCTAGGAACATCAACATGTTCGCTGACCACATCACAAACTAGGTGTTGGATTGGCATCTGACAAACCAACCATCTATCTGACCCTTGCATACACAAACCAAGCATGTATATATGTGTGTCACTCATTATACAAATCATGTGCAAGTACCTCTTACTACACATCGATCATACCAAAAGAATACATATAAACATCATCATCACATACACCATCACATCAAATACATCACATACATCCATGAGGCAATACATGTGCCACCCATAGGATACATCTCTATAAAATACAATGTCAGTATCTCAACCCTATACAAAAGAGTGCCCGATAATATATATATATATATATATCATAAAAAAAAAATGTGTGTCATGTACAAAATGTGGCTTCATAGGCCATACACAAAAATAATCAACTGCCTTATGGGGAATATATAAAACAATCAGCCTCCCCTAGTCTACATCTCTATAAAATACAATGTCAAGAAATCAACCCTATACAAAAGAGTGGTCGATGCTCAAGTTTCTCCACTAGCCACTAGATCACGAGGCTCCATAATATCTAAAGGGAGTACAACCTCGCCCCTCGCTCCTGTTGTTTCCCTTGGATCTAGTTCCCCAACCGGTCGTGGCCCCTTCAGTGTCCTCCTCCCCGCAGGAGGACCCTTCCCTCCCTCCACACCTTATGCTATGTAACATGCCATTTCCAACAACTGCATCAATGGATTCCATCCAACACCATATGATACCAGTATTTTGAGAATCTGGGACAAATCCTCATCTTCCAAAATGGTAATCCCCTGATCGTTGATCCCCACAGTTAGCACACCTACCCGCATCTCTATCTTTTCCAAGGTAGGCGCAACATCATCTCCCCAGCTACTCCCCCAATGGGAGAATATTCACCAAAAATAACACCAACACCTCTGATCGCTCCACCTGCTGCCTTGCATCCCCTGCTAGTCCTATCCCCTCATCACGATAGTAGCAGTGGTGGCCCCTGTGGGATGGTGGACATCACAGATAGGAACCCATACTTAGTACCCAACATGTACATATAAAATATGTGCATAATCATAACATTTACATAAACATATGTAAACACTAAACAATATAGCATACCTATGGCATACCACCCATGGAAAGATGGGGGAAACTCCAGGTCGCTGGTATAATCCATACCCCTCCCTGGATACCGCTCCCTTGGCCCTATCTTTTGCCTTCATACCTCTAGATAGTGCGGTGTGAACACATGTAACCACCTCACCACCACCAGTATGAGGCATCACTTGTCCCCAATAAACCATCCGAGGCTCCCGTGCCCCACCTTGTTGGTACCACAACTGGAGGTCTCAAAGATGGAAAACCTCTCAAAGGAATAGGAGCATAGTACGCTCCCAAAATAGAAGGTCCTATGACCTCCCTCACCACCAAAAAATCCCTCATCTGATCCATCATACAATAGAGCAGCATCGGCCCCCAAGCCACTTGGTGACCCACGATCACGCACTCAACCAGTAGAAACTACCCACCGATGATCCTATGGGGAGAGGATATCTCCAACACTCGCAACACCACCATTTCTACTGCTCACACCCGATAAAATCACAAGGATCCCATAAAAATATTCCCCCGAGTTTATCACGTGCTCATCACCTCCACAGTATTGATATGCAAGTCCCTTGATTGTGTGACCTCCCCCCATCGCAGGTTTGGTCGACTCTCGTACTCCACGGCTAGGAAAACCAGTCAAAAAATATATATCCTGAGAAGTGATGATCAAGTCCTCCCCATCGACATGAAAAATAGACATTTCCCCCCACGCACCTTTTTCATCAAACAACTGCGTGGCTGCATGGCCTTACAATCCATTTGGTCACACTTAGCATGACTATCTCACAAAATCCCGCATAGTTGTTTCTCGCAACGGGAGATGCACACCTCAGTTGTGTGAACCATGCAACTGTACCTTCACCAGTAGTGTTATCTTCTCGCACGACCAAAGCATGGATCTGTCATGGTCCACACAGAAATATCCATTATCGCACGCGAGAGCAGCGCGTGATAATGGATTTTCCCTGCACATGTGAGTGTTAAAACCCCCAATACCCACGTGATCAATTTTTACCCCTAAAAACCAACCATACAGGTAAAAGGGGACCTCAACCCTAAAATCTACCTAGATAAAATTGACAAGGATTTGGTTTAGGATTACCTGACTCTTGTTGCTTAGAGAATGGATATTGGGATATCTCATAAGCACAAAAAAATGCACTCCGGAGCTCGAAATTCAAAAGGTACAAAATGATTTCGAAATGTGGGCCCCACCCCTATTTATAGAATTTGTCTTGAACTTCAAATGGTCACCACATCCAAACCATCGCTCCATTTGACAAACCGACTGCACCACCCTGATCAGCAAGGCAATATCTACATAATGACACTTCTCACTCTCCGAACCAGGAAGTTCAATCATGCAATACCTATTTTTCTAATCCACACCAAAGGTATGCTATGTTTTGGTTTTCAATTTTTCATCATCAATACCTTTGTCATGTTCTTTACTACACTTGGGTATTTGCACCATATGTGTAGGATTATGACCAAGACTCAACTACCTCTTGTTTTTCCATTATAAGAATAAGGCTCCGCCCCTCAACAATGGCGCCAGACTTCTATCGCATGTATCATCTCGAAACTGGCATATAGGAAATGCCTTCCCTCTATTTGCATTGAACTAGCCAAATATTCACGCTGATGACCATGGGGTCCCCCTCCCTAGTAAAGATATGCCATCAATATCACTACCATGGATAACAGATTCCCCCCATGGATGTGTGCACCATTGTATCCTAGTCATTATTTGACACCCATTATGTCGAACCCCCCCACAAGTCCAAGGAATTCTATAAATCTTGAAATGATCAACCCATAGTTCATTATTTTATAGCTTCGCATTTATTACCCCATCCTAAGCAGTCAATGCCATCAAATTACTTAACACATGTTACTATCAAGAAACACAGTTGACCACTCATAGCCCCATGAGCACTCCACCATTTGCAATCTTCTTCATACCACCCACCCATGCCAAGACACCAATGGGTTCGCCACCCTTAGAAGTAACCCAGTTCAATTCAGTTATTCCCACAGGAACAATATATATGGCATAAATTCATGGGAATCCATCTTGTGTTTTCAAAACAACTCTCACATCATTCATGAAATCGATTCCTCGATTCACCCAAAACCACGGGAATCCCAACCATCATCAAATAGGTCCCCCGAAACTGCCAAAACCATGGGGACCCCCACCAATTATTCTTTATGAACAAAACTGTTCCCTAATCCACTCAAAACAATGGGAATGCCACTATTCTTTTGGTAGAAACCACTAGTCACCTTTGATCGATGTCATTGAGTCTTCTCATCTGCAAGATTATAAGTTTTTTCAGTCACTTTCACCCTCATTGTCTTGTGCCCCACAAGGCCCTTCATCAACAGTTTGTCTCCCTCTATTACACTCTGCACCTTTATTTGAATAATGTTTTCCATCCATTACTCCTCGAGTTGACATCAATCAAAGGAATTCATGAGACTCATGCTTACCATCCTATCTTCTGTCAGGTCTTTCGATCCAACAATTGGTTAGAAAATTATCTAGGTTCTTAGGATAAGACACTTGTATTATCATGTACTTCATCTCTCGTCGACATCAACTCCCTATATTCCGAGAGTTGTAGTATTTGTAGTTGTACCTTGGGGTCCCACTCACTATAAGGGATTGCCTCAAAATAAGTAGGGAGAGCCCTTAGTGCTTTCTAACTTAGTCATATCTCCTATGCTTAATGTCAACACATTTGTTGCATCAGGGAGCGTCATACGTTTTTAAGGTAGCAATGTTCACCTTTACAAATCATTATCATAGTCATTCAGTAAGGTGCCACATCCAACACCCTTACTCATGTTTTGGTCCCCCACCCCCGTGGAATTATCATGGTTATCAGTAGTATCACTTCTTCAACACCTGTAACAACATTTCAAGTTTCAGATACTCTTGCATGGATTGAAGCCTCCTTCATCCACGTGTTAGTAGTATATTGAGTAGACCCCTCAGTCCTCCTCTTTTTGTAGCCACTTCTGTAGATTTTCATGAGCATGAGTATGTCCGCCTCATTTGTATAAAACACTATTCTTTATTACGACTTCACCAGCAATATTCTCCCACGGAAGGACCCTATTCATTCACACATGCTTCATAGCTTCTAATAACACCAGAGAGCACAAAAGAAATGATGATGCATTGTTGGCCCCACAATACCCTCCAAACCTCATATATTAGGGGCATCTGTTAACGCATAAATCTTGCACACATGCGAAAATTTTTGCAATTCTCACAATAAGGCTTCATCAACATATAGCATGTATCTCACTAAATACATCCTCATCAGATCCAAGAAGCAATATGAGTCCAGAAATTCCAAAGGATAGTCAAAATATCGGAGCACGAGCTAATCTCTATTTAGGTGCGTAGCTTCCCATGTTACCAGTTATGTGTGTACGCCACCCTTGCATGGGTTTTCTTTCGATATCCATGCAACTATCAAAATGGCGAGAGAACAACCACCTGCGGTGCATTGAAGGCTCATCAAAGCCTCGTCACCTCCAAAAATTTGACTTTTTCCTCTTTATGTACTTGGTTACATTGAATGGCCTCCCTTTATGTACTTTGGAGCCAAATCATGGATTTAATGGTTTCACACTTGGATCTAGTTGTTTCTTGGCCACCTCTTGGCCTATACAAGGAATCCTTGGGCATGCATCTTAAGGGAGAAACCAAGAGCACAGTTATGCTTAATAAATTGTATTGGAGCTTCCTCATATCCCATCTCTTTCATAGTTTGGCATTTACCATTGCTCTGTTGCCTCCTTCATCCAAGGGCAAGTGCTTCTCCCCATTGGTTCTATTAGCTATATAGCATCTAGTGTGAACAAAACAGGCCTCCCTAAGGGATATTGTTGGCTTCCTTTAAATCCTCAACCTCCTAGGTGGCACTACCTCTATTTTCTTAACCATTAGGAAATCTAAAGTGGTTCAAGCAATGGCTCTTTGTTGTGGTTTGCATCCTCTTCCCCCTTTTTATAATGTTTAGTCATTTTTGTTTTTATATTTTTCTATTTGCACTAACAAATCCTTGCAGGATCTACTATGGGGTTATCACATTTGTTTTTTGTTTCTAAATAGTGGGTCTAGTCAACAACCTAAAAGGATTTCACCCAAAGTGGGATAATTTCCCACAACATCCAGGTCAGATTGAATCTACAGCTATTCGTTTTCTCAATAACTTTAAAAGGATCAAGAAAAAGACTCTTGCTTGGGCAGCTAAACGTAAAAAAAGGATGGAGTGGGACCTTATGTATATTGAAGACTCTCTGGATAGTTTTCATGATAATTTTAAAGAAGGATTTCTATCCCTCAGTCGTAAAAAGGAGATAGTAGATCCGAAGAATCAATGTACGGAGATTCCAGATGAAAAAGAAGTTAGATGGAGGTTAAAGAGTCGAGCTCTTTGGATCCAAAATGACAATGACATAACAAATTTATTTCATAATTTTGTTAAACACGGACAACATAATAACTGTATTTGGAATATTGAAGAGCATGATGGATCTGAAGTATCTGGATTTAGTCAATTGGCTAGATCAAGAGTAGAGCATTTTAAGAATTTATATAAAGATGACGAGGGGGCTTCAATTAAAAAAATGTTAGGAATGACATATTTTTATTTGATTTTTGTCAATGAGGAGTAGAGCCAAGAAATAATGGAAGAGGTTAGTTTAGAGGAGCTGAGACCAACAATCCTTTCTATGCAGAAGGACAAAATTCCAAGCCCAGATGGATGGTCCATGGAATTTTTCAAGGGTTTTATGGACCTGTTTGAAGAAGACTTGCTCGCAGTCATAGAGGAATCCTGATGAAATGGTAGAATATTGGCCCTATTCAATGCCATGTTCATTGCCCTCATCCCTAAAGTGGAGAATGTGACGAAGTGGGAAGATTTCAGACCGATCTTGATATGTACTGTGTGTATAAAATTATTTTCAAGATTATAGTGGGGAGATTGAAACCTATTCTCTCTCAAGTGATCTCTGAAGAAAAATATGGCCTTTGTTAAAGGTCATCATATTCATAATGCCATTGGTATAGCACAGGAAGTGATGCATTTGATAGAGTAAAAAAATATTTCATGCTATTATTAAAGTTTAGAGTCACGAAGGCCTATGACAGAGTGAACTGGCTTTACGTCAGGTTGGTTATGCAACAGGTTGGTTTTAATTTATAGTTTGTTAATTGGGTTTTCTCCTGCGTATAATTGGTTTCTTTTGTTGTACAAATCAATGACTCTGCTTCATAATTTTTTATGCCAGGGAGGGGACTTAGACATGGATGTCCCCTATCTCCTCTTCTCCTTATATTGGTTATGGAAGGCCTTAGTCATGCTATTTCCCATGGCCGCATATGTGGTACATTCAAAGGTGTAAGTATTGCTGATAGAATATTTATTTCCCATCTGTTTTTTGTTGATGATATCCTTTTGTTCACGAATGGATCTAGACAAGGATTGTCCTCTCTTAGAGCTATTATGGATCAATTTGTAGAGGCCTTTGGCATGCTTATTAATAGCAGGAAATATTCTATATATTTTTTGAACTTAACAGCAGATTAGTTTGATTTGGTCTCCTCTTATTTGGGCTTTGTACTCAAGCCAAATGACTATAAATGCAGAGATTGGTCATGGCTAGTGGGTAAGGTAGAAATAATATTACATTTATGGTGTAATAAATGGCTAACTAAGGTTGAGGTAGACTGATTTTGTTGAAATCAGTGTTAGAAGGACTCCCTATTTTCTAGTCATCGTTGGCCTACATTCCTGCTGGTACTCTTGAGAAAATACATAAATTGTCTTTTCAGTTCTTATGGAAGAGTCCTTTTAAGGATCGATCATTTTCCTGGGTTTCTTGGTAAAGGATTTCTCTTCCAAAAGAGTTCGACGATTAGGGATTGAAACACCCCAGTTGTTTTGATGAATCCCTCGTTGCCAAAATAATATGGAGGATTATTAAAGGTGAGGGTTTGTGGGAAAATGTTGTTACCAGAAAGTATATTCATCCACTTTCTGTAGAAGAATGGATTCACAAGCCTAAGTAATCGAGTAGTAATGCTTCTTCAATGTGGAGAGATATGAAATACTTTGAGGTGATAGGTCCGGGCCTCATCTGGAAAGTTGGGAACGACCAGAAAATTCGACTTGGACAAGACCCCTAGATTGGTTTCTCCAAAAAATATAAGTCGCATGAACATTTAGTTTGTTCTCTACATGAATATGGGATTATGTTTCCTGAAGAAAATTGGGATTGGTACTTCATTGGATGGTTGTAGTCAAAATTGGATGAGTGCAGACAACTTGAATTTGGATAGGAATAACCAAAATCTATGGGAAATATTAATTTATGATATGCATAGGTCAAATATTTTCCTCAAAGAATCAGAGGATGAATTGGTATGGTTTAAGAATGATCAGGGAGTCTAATATACTCCATGTTTGTGTTACAAATCCATTAGGATTGGAGAAAATAATCCTCAACCTTAGTGGTGGAATTCTTTCAACTGGAAGCTAAAATTTCCTTTAAAATGAAACTATTATTGTGGTTTTGTTGGTGGATTATTCTATCGATGCATATAAAGATGGAATTCCCTAGTCCAAATGGTTTTGATCTAGAAAAAAAAGGGACAAAACACACAACTTTCCCTAACTTTTTTGTAATGAATGATACAAGTAAAAGAAGTCTGACCTGTATAATTTGAAGGTTGGACTTGCTTTAACTCTCAACTCTATCATTCAACGCTAGAACCCAAATAGGACACCTGCAAAGAATTGACAAGAAGAGAGAACAAAATAATTGCAACCTACAAGAACTTATGTAAACAACCAATGAGGAAAACAACAATATTAATAACAAATAATTTTGTGAAAGAAAATGTATTGTTGTATTATTGAATAAAAGAGAGAAAAGTTACAACCAATCACCTTAGCGTTGCAAGCTTCCACTCAATAGTCCTTTTGCCTTAACCTCGTCACCTTTCTCCAAGAGGATGATCTCAAAGGTTCAATTCTCTAGCACAATTACTCCAGCATGTAGCTATCATAGACTCCTCCCCCCAACCCATGGGAATAAGTTTGATTTTATATGGAAAATAGGATAAGGGGAAGATGAGAGATAAGATGTTACACAGAAATCTTCCACCCTGTGAGCATCAACATTCTTTGGCCTGTAGGATCCATTTCAGTGACTCGGATCCATTTTCATCCTTCAGTGATACCAGTCTATCCTATTTTTTTCCTACCCGCATGTTGCATCACTATAGCATGCGTACCCGTGAGTTTCATCCCTATAGCTCACGGGTATCAAGTAAAGTGGTAAAAACCACTATTTTATTACTTTTTACTCCCAAAAAGCAGTCATTGGGTGACCTTTGGCTCTCCATCTACCCAAGCAACGTTTCGATGAGTCCTTTCACCTACCTTTGAGAGGACTATATATTGAGCACATATGGCTTATGGACGTGAGGAAGAAGAGAATAGTAAAGGCACTCTAGTGGATTTTTGCCCTATCTTGAGTCTACACTCATTGATCCTTGTAGTTGTGAACCATTTATGTTCACCTTCCAAACTCCTTTCTAGTTTGAGTTTGCCATTCATGGAGGATTGAAGTGGTGGAGGCACAAGTGGATTGATCTAGATCTTGGTTCAGATTGGTTGCCGGCAAGAGGTCGTATCACTTTGTACTTCTTCTTGTTCATTAATAGAAATACTCATATTCTCGTCCATTCATGGTGTGAATGTCGTTTATTATACATTGGGTTGCATTTGCTTATGATATTATGGACCATTGTTATTGATGATGTTAATGTTATTTGTATATCACATGTACTTGTTAGATATTGGTTGTCGAGACTAATTTGCAGATTACAAGTGCTTGGATGTGCACGGATTCAAAGCTCCAGCGGGGATCTACATCAAACGTTGGATCGATGTTGGTTATATTTCTCCATTATTTTAACATTGTCATTTATAATAGCATTGTTTGAGAATTGAGTAGATTTCTAGTAGTCATCTGTCTGTTGTGGTATTCCCAAGCCATAGTGAGTTTTCTCCAATACAAAAATGGCAACTCCACTGGGGAAAACATCCATGTTTGGGAAATTTTTTGAGCGTTAGTCCATATTTAGAGTTGTTGTTTATCAAAGCTCTGTGTCACTGATTGGCCTTTAAGATACACTGTAGAAAACTTGCTTTTTCTGAGCCTCTGGACTCTCTGTTTGACCATTTGTTGTTCCTCAACCGTGGGCTAGCTTAGCTCTGCCCGCGTCTACCCGCCTCTGTTTACTCTACTGCTCACCGGGTAGCCGCAGGTATTCCTTCAACAGTAGCGTGTAACTCCGGCTTTTGTTGGTTCATGGCTATTGGTTGTTACTGGGTGAATTTGGTTGACTCCTGAGTCTTTGTTGGCCTCTTTCTTGACTGTTTCATGCCTTGGTTGTGACCATATCTCTTCGTTTCTTTTGGTTGAGCCTTCTTGGTTTTTTTACCAATCCTTGGTTTTAACCTCTTGGTTTTTTCTTGTTGAGATCTGTAATACCCCCAATTCGACCCTTAGGATATATTAGCCTTTAATGTAAATAATGTGTACATGTGATATATGTTTTCCTAGCGTGGAGCTCAAGGCCAAGTCCCCGCTAATAAAAGCCCGAATTTTATTTAAAGGGCAAGTATTTTATATTTTGATACCATGTGCTCTTAAGCCATGGAAATTGTAATAGGATGTAAATTAAACATCATGCAATATAAAATACCAAAGCTGGCTACGGAGGCAACGAATGAGAAGGGGCCACGTGTATCCACTAGGGAGTGGTGAGGGGGCTATGGGAGTGAACCATAGGTTGCCATATGTCTTTATGAGAACCCATTTGACCTTTCTAGATGACATTTATTCATATTGTAAGGAAGTGGTTGAGATTTCAGCCCATGACTTTGATGGAGTATGGGCAGCCCTAAATTCGTATGGGAAGGTATGGGCTCTTTTGACTTGTCCCACAAGTCACTCTACATCTTGGGGGTTGCTCCATCCTTATCCCCATTCCATTGTGGAAGTATGGGACATCTTTCTCCACCCAAAAACGAGCTCCCAACAGGGAGAAAACCGAAAATCGCGACTGTGAGAGAACCCACGTTTTGGGAAGCCAAAAACGTCCCGATTGGGCATTGGACAATGAAATCCAATGGGGGATCCATTGGTAGGAACCTTGGGGCGAATTTGGGAGCAATAGCTACCCCAAAAGCCATGGGAAAACCCAGTTTTAATGGCCCAGAAAATCAGTGACGGATTTGGGGTTATTTGTTGAACAAAGCTGTGAGAAATCCAAGTGTGGATGTTCGAATGGAGGCTGGGATCGTTTGAGTCTAGCTTGATGTGTACCTAGCTCCGGGATTGAGATTAGTGGACTAGCATCCTCCTCCATCTCCTATTGCATGCTTGAGAAACCCAACCGTGTGTTGGCTTAGCATGGCTATCTGAGTGAAACCCTGACTGTGAGTGAGCCATCTAGTCCTCCTTAGTGGATACACAGCCCAGCTCGGGGGTGATCTCTCAGCTGAAAGAATACAGGCTGGACAGAGATCTATGGTTGGGTGGAACGTTGCTCTCACGTAGCCAGTCGTTTGGACCATTATAATTCGAGATAAGTATTCTTGATGTTAATTCTATGCCCTGCAAGCATTTTAAATAATGACTGTTGTTTATATGTTGAATGCATGATGAAACTGTGTGCCTATGTAATGTTTAAATTCCGCTGCGTTTATATTGAATTGAATCTGCATACATAAGTTTCAAAATTAAGGAATTTATGTGCAAAAATATTGGGGCTAACTTTACAAAAGCCCGGTATGTTGTTAATGTTTCCTTCCCTGTTGTTCTATGGAAAAGGGGACGTTACAGAGTGGTATCAGAGCTCTAGGTTCAACCCTACGGCTGTTGGGGCCCTTCACAGAAATACAAATCATTGTGTGTTCATGCATTTTGTATTTGGAACTAAAATGCATTAAAAAAAAAAAAAAAAAACCTCAAGATCGCATGACTGTTTGGGGATTTTTGCAAGCTGCTTGCATTAATTGCATTGATGGCATTCTATGAAACAGAGAAAGGAGCATGGGCAACCTCTGCCATCTTATGCTGTTTTGTTGTTTTGTTGTTGTTATTAATCGTTGTGCATAGGAGATGATGCATCATGTGCTTGAGACCTTGAGTAATGATGAATGACCATGATGCTTGAATGCATGAACTTGAATGTTGAGCATGGTTGGAAATGAGTTCTATTTGTTAATTTCCTGAATAAAAGCATGAACAGACAATTGTTAGGAAAGCTTGCAAATTACGCCCTTATACTCATGCGTTTCCTTGCCCATGATTGTTGGTTGCTTGGAGATTAATTGTGAATACATTGGTTGGATTGTCGAATGTTAAATGAATGAAAGATTTCAAATTTTTCCTAAGTCTGTTTGAAAAATCCGTTTAAGTCTGTTTCGGAAAGAATTCCCGAATGTCTTCCACAGTTGCGGAAGCATTCGGCGAATTGCTCCGAAACTGCGGAAGCATTCCACGAGTTTTTCCGCAGCGCGGAAGAGTTCGGGAAGTCGCCCGAAATTTGCGGAAGGAATTCCCTTCCGAAGTTGCGGAAGGAATTCTCTTCCGAAATTTGCGGAAGGATTCCGCGAGTTGTCCCGCAACGCGGAAAAATTCGGCGAAATGCTCCGAAAAAGATGAAAAATTTTCTAAGTGTCGGCGTCGAAAGGAATTTTCGGAAGGAATTCTCTTCCGAAATTGCGGAAGGAATTCTCTTCCGAAATTTCGGAAGGATTCCGCGAACGGATCAGAAATCGCGGGAGGATTCGGGAAAGTCTTCTGAAACGGCGGAAGCCTTCGCCGAATGGCTCCACAATTGCGGGAGCATTCGTCGAATGGCTCCGCAACGGAAGCCTTCGCAGAATGGCTCCGCAGTTGCGGGAGAATTCAGCGAATCGCTCCGCCATTGCGGAAGCGTTCGCCGAACTGCTCCGCAATTGCGGAAGCATTCGACGAACTGCTCCGCAATTGCGGAAGCGTTCGCCGAACTGCTCCGCATTGCGGAAGCGTTCGGAGAACCGGCCCGCGCGCCCGAACTCAGAATGGCTAAAACTTAATTTTTTGATAGCAGGAGCATCCGAACTCAGAATGGAATGATTCCTGTGGGGCTTGGAGGCCATTGGCGAAGGCCATGAAAGGACCAGTGAAGACCCGTAGCCCATTACACTCCGATTTGACAAAAAATGGATAATAGTGACTTTTGAAGGACAGAGTCCCGAGGCTTGACAGAAGGCCGGTTTAAGCTGAAATTGATACGAGGCAGTCATGAAGTAGGCACAATGTTAAGTTCCGAATCTTGGAGCCAAACTCCAAGGGATGTGGTGTCGGGGTGATCAAGAAGGCCAAAAAGCACTGTTCTGGGCCACTTTTTCGGGATTTTGAAAAGCTTGTGGGCAGTAAAAGTGACCCTAGATTTGGGAATTAGAAATTTTACTGAACTAGACATTTCATATTCTCATTAAGACGGACAGCTTCCGTTAGACGAAGATTTTCCAGAAATGCACCATTTAGGAGATAGCCGTTTTTGGCCCAAAATTTGGAATTTTGGGAAAAATGTGAAAAGTGAGAAGTAGTGAAATCCAGAAAGTAATAGAAGATGAATGGTGCATCGGAATTGAAATCCGTGAATTGCTGAGTGTTCCTTGTTATATGGACTAACTTCGCCCGATAGATAAGTTTTTGTGATTCCTCATAGATTTTCTTCCACGGGTGGCTGAAGTTGGCATTCGGGACCAAAATGCAACTGTGTAAAATGTGCAGAACTGGAGTGAAAGTTGTCATTTTTGAAGGGATGCAGTTTCCGCACCTGATGTCGGAATGGAGCATGAAGACAGGCATTGGAAAGCTTGTCCAGCAGGGAACAATGATGCATGACCAGAGTTTGAATGTGGTCTACAGATATGATAGTTATTTAGTGCAGAAGAGTGCCAGCGGCTGTTTTGACAAACAAATTTTGTTGTCAATGTGGGCAATTTCTACAATTGCATGATATGGAAGAGCAATTCCATGATACGAGGAGGGGTCGAAAAGGGAAGAATTCTTTAAACCTCTGTTTTTTATCATACTTATAATTATGAAATTGTCATATGGCATAAAAATGTTAAAAATGTAAGGGATTACATAGATGTATATGCACTAGATGGCATCTTAACAAACATTGCATAGTGCGTATGGAAATGCTTGTGCATAAATGGGATATTGCATATTGGTAGAATAATGAAGTCTGGATATGCAATGAATCACTAATGGAGAATATTGTGATTGATAATCACTTTTGACGTTGGTATTGGTTGTAGGACCAAAGATAACAATGAGCATGGCTAAATGTGCTGAGGATGTTGTTGCATGAAGCCAACAACCTTATGCAGAAAGGATGGTGCAACAAATCTATGATCATAAATTTGGCAAAAAGACTGAGTAGCCTTGGTAAGAGGCCAACTGATCAGGTAACATCAGGCGATGTTAATGGTAACCATGCAGGTAATGATTATTGGTGCCAAATTGCAGGAATGTTGAAAGAGGATTTGGTAAGATCTCTTCAATTATGTTTGAGCTATGTTGAGTTAGTTTGCTTGTGATATTGAATACCGATTGAGACTGTTAACCTACCAAGCTTGGTGAGGTGTGGGTAAGTGAAGGAAATGATCCTTACACCCTATGATTGTTTAAAAATTTCAATGCATTCATATGAATTTATATCATGCCATGTGTATGTTGGTTATGTGCTTAATAACCAAAGCAAGTGAGGACTGGTGGTCCTGATTATGGTCATGCAAGTTATATAAGATAGTCATGATTCGATCATAGTATGCTCGAATGCATAGTACTCATGAAACAATGCAAGATAGCATTAAGTAGATGTGCATTAAGAGATTTTATAAATCTTGTGATGCATTGTATGAATGCATAGGGATGATGCATATGTTATTGCAAAATAAATAATGAATGAAATGATGAATTGATGATAATTCTAGGATCATTTCATGAGTTGTTGTGAATGCAAAATAGTAAGTGCATGAAGAGCCCAATCATGATCGATGGGCTGCTAGAATACTTTGTGGAAGGACAGAATTGTATGAATGATATGACTGTGGAATAATGAGTATTTACGATTTATTTAAGTTGCATGGATATGGTGACTATGTCTTGAAATTATATTGTGATAAGGATGCATATATATAAGTGTAAATATTTCATTGCATTTCAAATGTAACAGCTGAAGGTGTTTGAATTATTGAGTGTTATAATTCTGAGATCACTTCAGTGACTATTATGGCAATGAATGATTATGTGCGTAGATACTCACAACGTGTTTGGCTGATTGAAGTTTCAGTTTCCGGTAGGAAGGTCTTGCATATGGAAATGAGGATAAGTCCATAGTAGAGACCGGGATCTACCACACGTAGAAGCCAAAGTTTATGAGAAGGTTCTCATGGTTGAGAGCTCTAAGTTCTGTTAGTAAGAACAGTTGTAAATATCAGATTTGTAAATGTTTCGGATTTGAAATTTTACTAATAATTGCTAATGACTGTTTGGCTTATATGAAAATGTGTCAGGAGGACATGCTGTAAGTGGATGCTCATGTATGGCAGCAGGTATAAGACCATAATGGGTAGAGTGGTGTCACTTACAGGAGCCAAACAATATGAGGATAGCCTCATGGATAAGAAAACCAATTTCTGTAGTAGACAGAATTGTAAAATTCATGTTGAATTTAATTATTAATGTTACTGATTGGTTATGAAACAATCATATTTGAAGCTTATTGCTAAATGTTGCTGACTGTTTGGATGTTTAATAAGTGTGCCAGGGAGACACATTGCAGTAAGACCGATGGAGAGGTCCTGCAGAAGCCAAACTTCATGGGAAGGGATTCCATGATTTGAAAATGGGTTTCAGGTGAAATGCCATAAGACATTATTAATGTTTCATCTGCACTACATGATTGGTAAACAATATGAGTGGGATGGTGAAGAATATGTCAGTAAGACATATGAAGGATATGTAACATCAAAAGGAATTGGGATGGCAAACCGAGGGACTGTCAACTCAGAGAAGGAGCCTCCATTCCTCATTAAAGAAGGGAAATAACATCGGCAAAATGGATAAGTTTTCCATAAACCCTGAATGATATATATATATCTAATTATTAGAGTTAATATGCAGAGCATGGTTTGATTTTATTTCCATCATGAAAGACTGCTTGAAGTATGATTAGGACCTTCATAGTTCACATCAGTAAGGAGTGCACGCCTTTCTGGTGCTGAGTTATGTTAGGGATGCCAATATTGACTACGCCTTAAGGGAATGGACGCATTCCTGGTGTTTCAAGGTTGGATAGTGAATGTTATAAAATATGTTTACAATTCTAGGGCAGCGATACTAACGAGCTTGCTATCCATTTTGTGTTGATAGATTATACATATGAAACTCAGTGCTGCACATTAAAGGGAAAAGTGAAGAAAATAGTACTCAAGAGGAATGTATGAGCAGTGGTAACCCTCGTGAAGGGTGAGTGGGTATCATGAGGCCATGATAGCCTGCAGTTAAGAAAGTCACCTAAAGAATTCCTTAATGGAACCGCCGGCTTACATAAGAGAAGAAGTGCCACCCTTGTGTGGGTGAAGAATTGTTATTCGCATTGAGGGATTGTGATACCGTGAAAGGCTGATGCAAGCCTAAGGCAGAGTAGTGGAGCCTTGACCTGTAATGGTTGGTGGCGCAGTTACCTTCCATTGGTCGATGACCCAGACGTATGTGCTGGCTCGGCAATGGAGAGGGCCAACCAGGTATGGGACTGGTTGGGCACCACCAAATGCTTGGTAAACCCAGTCGGCGTGAAGGTGTACTGGTAGGGCATTAATTATTTGATGATTTGGAACAGCCTACATGCTGGCCAAACATCTTAAGTCCGCAAGAGGATCCCAAGGCTTATAAAGTAAAAGCAGGACCCTGTGGACCAGAGAGGAAATGCACAGTACAGATAAGTATTCATTTTCATTCATTTCTTATTTGAAATAATGAAGGTTTCAAGCATAAAGCTTGTAACAGTGAGCTGATGCATTATTGTTTCTTTGTTGGAAACCTTGGTCAATACAGGAAGCAGGGACCCTGAAAGAACTAAAAGTTGCTTGGTAAATCCAGAAAGTGGCTGGTTGAGCGAGATTATTGATGATTTGGAGCAGCTTGCGTGCTGTCCAAACATGCGAGATGGTTGATGATTTGGAGCAGCCTGCGTGCTGGCCAAACATGCGAGATGGTTGATGATTTGGAGCAGCCTGCGTGCTGGCCAAACATACAAGGTTATTTGATGTTGTGGAGCAGCCTGCGTGCTGGACAAACATACAAGACTGTTAGATTTTGAGGGGCAGCCTGCGCGCTGGCCAAACACCCAAATCCATAGGCGATTCCAAGGCTTGTAAAACAAAGGACCCTATGGAATAAAGTGAAGACATCTAGTGCAGATAAGTATTTGGTTATCTTGTAATCTCTTGCTTATGAATATACATGTGTATATGATTTGGTTATGATTTCCTATGAAAATAAACTAAACATGCAAATTAATTCAATGTTTGAGTGTAGGTATTGTTGGAAGCAATGACTATGGAAGCATCTTAAGGATGCATGTGGACATGTAACCACCCTAAAGAGCTCAGCATGAGCAGTAATGAAAGATGGGGCTAGTGGAACTGTGTGAGTCCTAGCAGCTAGGAATTAGACCAACCAAGTGGAGGAACTCCATGGTTGAGAGATCTGGAATAGACCATAGACACTACGTGTCTTAGCCAAGAAGGGCAGGTCAAGCATTCACGTTGAAGTGAAAGAGGACAGGAGCATGAAAACCACAGTGGTGGTGTGGGTTCCAGGACGGAACAAAACTAAGAGGAGAAACTCTTACTGCTCTCTCTCTCTTTCCCTTTTATTGATACATTTATAGAATTAGAAAATTGCTGAATGCATGCATGACTGAAATTAAAAGTGTGTTTATTTGATTAAAGTGAATTGTGAATGCTAATTAATGAATTTCCTGTGAATGGATGAACATGAAGGAATTCATGTGTATGTTGGGCAAGCATGAAAAGTGTGGAAGTCTCATGAGTAAAACATGGACTATCCATGTCAACTGGGGAAAAACCATTGACTGATTTTTAAATGTTTGGGTTATGCTTGGCCTAACGAGAATTGTAATGATGAATTTCATAGGTGGAAATTGAATCGATTGGTTGCAGCCGGTGCAGGCAAGTGTTTCTAGTGAGCAAAGTGTGGTCAGTTGTTTCCATTGACCATGGCGGCAGACCAAGGGCTATTAGGATTGGCTGGAAGTTTTCTTCAAACAATTGCCAAGACCCAAGAAAATCTTGGAGAGATGCTCAAGATGCAAAAGCAGCAGAACGAGATGAACCACGAGGTCTTGCAGGACACTCTTTGTCTACAGAAAGAGGTAAAAAGCATTATGAAAGCAATCAGCATGGGAGAGAAAAGTGGATCAATGAAGAAGAATTCATCCAATCGTCCGATTAAGAGACGCTCCAGGTGGAAAGACTCAAAGGAAATCGAGCAGGTAAAGATGAAGCAACTAGTGAAGTGTTGGAAATGTGGAGGGGATCATTGCCCCCCGCAATTGCCCAACAAGAGAACCTCAAGAAGGTAGCAGCCATAAAGTTTTCAGACTTGTGGACGAGCTGGAAGATCCGAATCAGCAGGAGCAGCTCGTGAAAATCAAAGGACTTGGTCCTGAAAGTTCAAAGTAAAGGATAGAATGCAGGGCAGATCTGCAAAGATTTTGAAGTTTTGGATATATGTAAATTGTATATATATGCCTAGGTCTTGGAACACCGAGGACGGTGTTGTTCTAAGGGGGAGGGGAATGTAATACCCCCAATTCGACCCTTAGGATATATTAGCCTTTAATGTAAATAATGTGTACATGTGATATATGTTTTCCTAGCGTGGAGCTCAAGGCCAAGGCCCCGCTAGTAAAAGCCCGAATTTTATTTAAAGGGCAAGTATTTGATATTTTGATACCATGTGCTCTTAAGCCATGGAAATTGTAATAGGATGTAAATTAAACATCATGCAATATAAAATACCAAAGCTGGCTATGGAGGCAACGAATGAGAAGGGGCCACGTGTATCCACTAGGGAGTGGTGAGGGGGCTATGGGAGTGAACCATAGGTTGCCATATGTCTTTATGAGAACCCATTTGACCTTTCTAGATGACATTTATTCATATTGTAAGGAAGTGGTTGAGATTTCAGCCCATGACTTTGATGGAGTATGGGCAGCCCTAAATTCGTATGGGAAGGTATGGGCTCTTTTGACTTGTCCCACAAGTCACTCTACATCTTGGGGGTTGCTCCATCCTTATCCCCATTCCATTGTGGAAGTATGGGACATCTTTTTCCACCCAAAAACGAGCTCCCAACAGGGAGAAAACTGAAAATCGCGACTGTGAGAGAACCCACATTTTGGGAACCTAAAAACGTCCCGATTGGGCATTGGACAGTGAAATCTAATGGGGGATCCATTGGTAGGAACCTTGGGGCGAATTTGGGAGCAATAGCTACCCCAAAAGCCATGGGAAACCCCAGTTTTAATGGCCCAGAAAATCAGTGACGGATTTGGGGTTATTTGTTGAACAAAGCTGTGAGAAATCCAAGTGTGGATGTTCGAATGGAGGCTGGGATCGTTTGAGTCTAGCTTGATGTGTACCTAGCTCCGGTATTGAGCTTAGTGGACTAGCATCCTCCTCCATCTCCTATTGCATGCTTGAGAAACCCAACCGTGTGTTGGCTTAGCATGGCTATCTGAGTGAAACCCTGACTGTGAGTGAGCCATCTAGTCCTCCTTAGTGGATACACAGCCCAGCTCGGGGGTGATCTCTCAGCTGAAAGAATACAGGCTGGACAGAGATCTATGGTTGGGTGGAACGTTGCTCTCACGTAGCCAGTCGTTTGGACCATTATAATTCGAGATAAGTATTCTTGATGTTAATTCTATGCCCTGCAAGCATTTTAAATAATGATTGCTGTTTATATGTTGAATGCATGATGAAACTGTGTGCCTATGTAATGTTTAAATTCCGCTGCGTTTATATTGAATTGAATCTGCATACATAAGTTTCAAAATTAAGGAATTTATGTGCAAAAATATTGGGGCTAACTTTACAAAATCCCGGTATGTTGTTAATGTTTCCTTCCCTGTTGTTCTATGGAGAAGGGGACGTTACAAGATCATTCCTTTGGCTGAGTCTTACTGTTTAGGATCTGCTGGGTTTTCTTAGTGATCTTCTCGACACTTCAATGACTGAATAGTAGGATTTTGCTTGCATTTTTTCATTCCATATTTATTGAAAAAATAAAAAAATATTCATTTAGTTTTTTGCATTTTCCTTTCTGTTTATAAGAGAAAATACAAAAATATTTTATTTCCATGTACTGCATTTTGCATTGAGTGCTTGTTGCCTTCATTTTAGGTTCTGCTTGTGCATTGAAAAGATACAAGTTTGCATATTTATTTCGGAATTGTTGGTTGATTTTGCATATTAGTGACATTGTTTTATTGGATAGTTGAGTCTAGGATTGGATGATGGTGCATATTATTGAGTCTACACATCACTAGTTTCACGACCATATCCCTTGAGTAATCACAACCACTAAAATTAACGCTTAATCATAAAATTGATTAGACTTATTTTATTTATAGGGTACACCAACTAGCATAGGTTTAGAGTCTTGGAATAGATCATTGTGAGTTAACAATCCAAGAATACTGAACGAAACATTAGGTGTATGACCAGGGAGTGGATGAATCCATGGTATAGATCGGTGTTCTCAGGAAATCTCTACTCAAACCAGAGTTAAGCACGAGGTCATGGGAGATTGGTTGAGGAGATATCCCTCTGATACCAGCTGAACGCGGGAGATATATCCAGGATTTGTTCGTATTTGGGGGTACCGGAGGTTCGTCCTCTTGTGCTTCGGGCTTAGCTACCCTACCCATACGACGGGTCCCACCTGCGACTGTCCCCTTGAGCATTGGCTATATTGCGGTAGACATAGTTGCCTTACCTAGGTACCGCACAAGGTACTTGCAGTGGTTATGTTGTTTGTGCCCTGAGTCAGATAGGGATTGGACAACACAGTTGTGTTCGTGCAGTGGACTTGACCCTGTCAACATAGTGAATCCTGGGTGTCTCTATAACTGATTCTATTACCTTTGGCTATAGTTTGGGAGTCTCAAGCCTCTCCTAGGAAAGACATACCGAATCTAGTATCGAGAGCTCATTTAGCCACTCTGTTTGTCTGCTCTTGGCTGTAGATTCTCTAGGTGTGTGATTTTGATTTACTATTTTTTGATCGATAGTTGGCCTTTAGGAGACACTGTGTCTCTCTCCGGAGAGAACGTGGCGCGAATCCCTACTCTCCGCCGGTCCCGTCGTTTGGCTGGTTTAAAGCCAGCTTTGGATACACAACGCATTACTAGAGGACGCCGGAGGGCTCCCTCTGAGTCTTCAGATTCTTACACGACTTACATTGAGGATTACATGGCTACACATCCTGATATCGGGCAAGACCTTTCTACTCCTTCGAGTAGAGTTGAACACATTTCTGATCCCCAGACTCCTCGTGAGGATTGGGGAGGTGATCCACCTGTGACTCAACCTGGTTCTATTTGGCCTAATCCACTTAACCGGGATCCATTTGATCCTTCAAATCCGGATAATTATCTTTACAGGATGCCCGACTTACCCGAGGAGGAAGAACAGGACGAGCTTTTCGTTCCTTCGTTTCCACGCGATTCTAGATATATGAGGCCTGAGACTCATGATGATTCTGGCCCTATGGTCAACCCCACTACACTTTCTTTTGGTATTCCTAGTCACAATACTGTCGAACCTTCCACTATGGTTGGTACTCATGCTGGCACTAGTTAAAGTGTTAGCCATATTATACCCACTGAGGGCACTACCCTAGCTGGGGGCACTACGTTGTCCACCCACTCACATAGTATGGGGACTGGTCAGATTCCTAACCATGCTAATGTTGGAACATGACCACCTCCTAGGAATACCCAACCTAGTCAGAATGCTGTCCGAAACATGACTTGCCATCCACCACCTAGTACACATGTCGCTACTCATCAACCTAGGACCACTTTCGCACATGATACCGTTCCTCCAAACCACGGGGGAGGACACATACCGCATACTTTTGTGTCCACTACCTCAGCTAGTAATAGTAATGTAGGGGGTGGGAATATTTCATATCCACATGGACATCACACCACCAACCCTACTACTGGTCATGCCCATATTGGACCTGGGAATACTTCTCATGCTTATGGTCATCACACGACTAGTCAAGTTAATCCTAATATTAGGGGTGGGAACATACCATACCATTACGGTCAATACAAGATGGTTCCCACTATGAATAGTACATACATGCCCCATACCCATGGTGGAAACCCTTACTACAACACAGTCGGTGCTGGCCACCAGTATCACCCACCACCCCCGATATGGTGCTCAAAACACACGTATACCTGCTTACTCTCAAATGGGTCAGGCAGGGAGAGGTTATCCATCTTATGGCCATGAGCAAGCTTATGGGCCATCAGGTCCTCAGTATCAGCAGTTTAATCCTCATGGTCAATCTTTTGGTCCATCGTATAACACAATTCCATTCAATCAACCTTTTATGGGAGCTTATAATCAAGCTTTCCAGCCACAACTCCCATTCCTTGCATGCTTGAATCTCCTGGATCTTTCGAAGCTCATGAATGATCCGGTGTGTCACGACCCTACTTGGACCCTGGTCCCTACAAAGCTCCCTTCGGGCATTCCAAAGTTTAAGGGGAAAGGTGGTGAGGACCCGGGAGATCATGTCACGACATTTCACCTTTGGTGCTCCTCCAACTCTTTGAATCATGATTCCATTCAATTACGACTATTTCAACGCACCCTCACAGGGGCAGCCGCGAAGTGGTATGTGGAGTTGCCCAGAAACACCTATAGGGGATTCAACATGATTGCTTTGGTTTTCTTAGACCATTTTCAGTTGCCGGTTCATTATGATACTGGTATTGAGTTGTTGTCCACCTTCCGTCAGAATAAGGCCACACATATTTCTGACCATGTTCAAGAGTGGCGTCGGCGGAAGAGATTAGTGAAAGCCAACATTCCTCCAGAGTTCTTGTTGGAATGGTTCCTCAAGTCTTTACTTCCATATATTGCTAAGGATGTTTCGATGTCCGGCATTATGACTGAGGAACAAGCTGTCTTGAAAGTCCAGCAGTTAGATCTTCTTTATTCTCAGTCTAGCATTTTGTATGACATTATTCCTGACGCACCGAGAACAAGACATGAGCCCACGTCAGTTCTTGGACCACATGCTGATGGCATCGTGGGGTCCGCATGCAATCGCCCTGTAGACTTGGTAGCTAATCAAATGAATTTTTTTTCGCTAAACCAGTCTGCACCCAGACAGGTTCACACCTTGTCCACTTCCACTCCGTCGTCTGATGTACACAATGTGCAATCAACGAAACCATCGAGTAACTAGAAACTTGGTGGTAAGAAAAAGGGGAGAAATAATCGTAGGGGTGGAAACAATGGAAGTAACAACAATAGCAATCGTAATACTCCTCGTAAAGAGAATGCCAACCCTCCTCGGGAAGGCGGTAATGCTGGCGAGGATCGTAAACCTAGGCATAAGGTGAAATTCCCTTGCAAGCTTTGTGGGGAGGATCATCTTACTCACTTATGTCCTCGTATTGAGGAAGCATCTAAGCATTTGGCATAGAGCCCAGCTGTGTTGAAGGATCCCCTACCTCATCACCAAAACATGGCTTCGCATGCTCCCAACACTGGTTATGGTACTAATGAAACGACAACGTCTTCTTCTAATACTAGTGGTTATGGATGCGTGAATATGGTTCAGTCGGAGGTTTGTGTTGCTACTCGTCAATGTGATTATGGTGCACCACAACCGAATTTGGGGAATGAGCCTCTCCCTCCTCCTAATAATTCCTTGCACATCGAGAAGCCTTCTATTATGCCGCGGATACCGAAAGGTGTTCTCAAGCACTCCACGCATAATCCTAATGCTCGAGCTACCCAGAACTACTCCATCGTAGAAGATTTGGGCCAAACTCCGTGTTCCATGTCGGCTCTTGAAGTTTTGCAAGCTTGTCCTTCTCAGAAGCATGCCCTTTTGAGTGCCTTAGGATTTCAGGATGGGGGAAGTCCTAGTGTTATCAAGTTCGATACTACCGATGTCCAACCTTGCTTTCCTTACCACGTGGCTTTTCAAATCCAAGTGGTTTCCTTAAGAGCTTTGTCAAACACACTATGGTTGATGAAGGTGCTTCCGCATCGGTAATGTCGTTAACTTGTTGGAAAGCTCTTGTCTCTCCTCCCCTACTCGCGTCTAGAACTACACTCACTGCATTCAACGGTAAATCTTTTACATTGCATGGAATTATCCCTTCCCTTGTTGTCTCCTTGGGAGGTAAGTCCGTGCCTATTGAAGTCGAAGTGGTTGATGCGCCCATCGACTACAACCTTTTACTGGGTTAGAACTGAATGTATGCTATGAAGGCTGTCGCATCTACTGTATTTCGAGTTATTTGCTTTCCCCATGAAGGCAAAATTGTGACGATTGATCAGCTGGATTATGTCGACACTCCTTCCACAGCATCTACGGGATTAGTAGTCCTGCAAGTTTCTGATTCTCAGTCGGCAACTGGGAACATAGGTGTTGGAATGTACCCCTCGTTGATGGGAACTTTTAACCATTCTGCACCTGTCAATTTTATTGGAACCATTTCCGACAGTGTGCCTCCTCCTTCGAATTGTATGCCATTCCGGACTTCCTATTGTGGTGATCCATGGATTTTTCCATCCGTGGATTCTATGTCTGGAGACATTGTGCACGTCGGGATGTCTATGCCTTTATCTGTAGCGGAGCTCACTTATGATCACATCCAACAAACCACTGCAGATCTAGATCTTTCTTCTTCCCAGACAGTTGAGGAAGATCCCGTTATGCTGCCAGTTTTGGCAGCCAACCTATCTTGTTCACATGATTGCCTCGATGGTATCCTACCTTCAAATGGAGTTCTTTTTGAGGCCATGGGTGGTGATGACAAGCCGTGGGGGGATCTTTATCATAGATCTCATTCCCCTCCTCCCCTTGATCTTATTGAACAAGATGGGCCTATAATACAACCTACCATCCATTTGAATTTGGATCCATTCACAGTCTCGTCCAGCCCTGATTTGATGTTTGAGTCTAATGAGTCTTTGAGCTCTCCTATAGATCCGCAAATTGGTGATCCTGATGAGTTAGATTCTACTTCTAGAATTTCCAACTCCTGTGATGATGAATTTTCCACTGCAGATTCCTTCACATCCTTCAGCTTTGCTCTTCATTTTGAAGATGATCATTTTGATCCCTCAGGTATTGGTACTATGGCACCTTTAGTGGTTAGCTCTACCTGTGTTATGTCTAAGGTCAACAATAATGAAGTTGAAAATGTTTCTACCGCAGTGACTTGTATCGGATTTTTCTTTACGTATGTTTTAGAAATGATCTTGGTACTTATGTTTCTTGGAGATAGGATTCTTAGCTGGACTTATACTTGTTTACTGGTCCTTTTCGACATTTGCTTCGGCCATGGTAGGAATATTCGGAACCTTGCATATAGGTTTAGGCCTCCCAATTGTTATGATGCATTTGAACCTATTACTATCCGAATTTGCAGACACCCCCTGAGTGTCCTTATCTTGCTCATGTTCCTTGCATTATGCATAGCTTTGTCCCATGCGCTTGGAACTAGTCTCGCATATCCCTGACACTCGTCTGCTCTCACTACAAGCATTCTTCCATATCTCCTTTGAGCTCGTTAAAAACAGTAAGGAGGTCACGATTTTACTTTTTCGGGCTCGTTAAACCTTTACGGAAAAGATTTTTATAAAGTCTTTTTTAAGCCCTTGTTAGACTTTTTCAAAATCAAACAAGATTGCCGAGTATACTTGTCATTTCAGACTCGTTAAGGATTTGAAGCGACATTCACTTAGGTATAAGTTTACCCCTTTTCCAGACCTTTGTGGATTAATTACAAAAAAGGTATACTCTAGTCATATGTGACTAGAAGAGTTCTTCTCTCATTGTTTTACAATTTTTCGGGTGAGGAGACTAACTTTATGAAAAAGGACTTCTCAGTTATATCATGTTGTGATTGCATTGCATCATCCTGCTTGCCACTTGAGCCTTGTGCCGGCTCCCACTTACTAAGTTGATAGCCTGGTGCCTGAGCACTTTTCCCTGTCGAGCCCTGCAGAGCTTATATATTTTCCCTTCACAATTTGATGACCCTTTGACCCTGAGGGAACACACCCTCGAGTGTCCACATCCTGCACGCACTTCCTTGCATTGAGCATAGGTATGTTCCACTTCTTGGGACTAGTTTGCTAGCTATTTGACACTCGTTCCCTCACTTGTTGTACTATAAGCAATTTTATTCTTTTTCAAGCTTTTCCCAAATATGAAAAAGACAAAAAAATCAAATATTCCAAAAAGCCAGATGGGTTTATGGTCACTATTTCTTGTTGGAAGCTGTTGTGTCGCCTTTGAACAGAGCATTCATTCCACTCCGTACATTATGAGTCGGGACTGTAGTTGGGCCTTAGGAGCTGTACTTGTTTCTCAGTTTTCTCCACCGATTGGTTAAGCTTCCAGTCATTATGGAGCCCTCCGTAATGTCTCCTACATTGCACAGTTTATGTCAAGTCTATGCTACCTGAGTCTATCCATCTGCTCATGCTCTTGTTCAAAGGAAGTCCTGAAACCAGTGTCGGCCACTCTTCAGATATCTTGACTATTGCATGTCGGCCATCCTTATTGAGTCAATCCGTTTCACCTGAGATCTTCCAAATCTTTCAGCATTGCTGGTACCTCTCGTGCTGGTTGATGGGGCATGCCTTAATTCCCTCCTTCCAGCGAGTCTCGTTCCGTCGACTTCAACTCATTTATTCCGGGACTTGAGGCTTAGAGTTCGGTTGAGTACCTTGAGGCTTGCAGTCATTAGTGGTAGGTTCTCTCACCATCGATAGTTTTGGGAATACATCAATGTCCCCTGATCAATGGATTCATCATAATGTTCGACATCAACACTTTGATGATTGTGCTCTGTGCCTTGATGCCCATTTTCATTATCGGTGGGTCATCTCGCTTCTGTTAACGGTATACATCAATGACCGGTAATCAGACGATGTCTCATCAGGTTTAACCCCAACTCCTTTATTCACTTGATGGGACTTGCACTGTTGAAGACTTGTGTAGAAGACCCCAGGCGATTGTGGCATTCAGTATGCTACATATGACTTTGACTTTACATCTGAGATATCACCTCTCAGATTTCAACAGTTTGTACTTCCAGTTTGCACCAGTTGTCTTCTTTTCAGCATAAGACCATATCTTACTGTAGAGGGATCATGGCTATGATCACTTATGACATGTATCTACTTATGTACTGCCTATTCATGGCCATTGTATCATATTGTTGTACTATACTGACATGTATTCAGAGATACTATTGTACTATGATGAGTGAGCCGTTCTTTCCACTTGTGTCTCCATCACTCCACTTCTGAGTTTTATAATGTATTTCAGCCATCGTAGCACATTTCAGTCTCTGACCTCACACATTAGGGGGCATATGTTACACAGAAATCTTCCACCCTGTGAGCATCAACATTCTTTGGCCTGTAGGATCCATTTCAGTGACTCAGATCCATTTTCATCCTTCAGTGATACCAGTCTATCCTATTTTTGTTCCTACCCACATGTTGCATCACTATAGCATGCGTACCCGCGAGTTGCATCCCTATAGCCCGCGGGTATCAAGTAAAGTGGTAAAAACCACTATTGTATTACTTTTTACTCCCAAAAAGCGGTCATTGGGTGACCTTTGGCTCTCCATCTTCCCAAGTAACGTCTCGATGAGTCCTTTCACCTACCTTTGAGAGGACTATATATTGAGCACATATGGCTTATGGATGGGAGGAAGAAGAGAATAGTAAAGGCACTCTAGTGGGTTTTTTCCCTATCTTGAGTCTGCACTCATTGATCCTTGTAGTTGTGAACCAGTTATGTTCACCTTCCAAACTCCTTTCTAGTTTGAGTTTGCCATTCATGGAGGATTGAAGTGGTGGAGGCACAAGTGGATTGATCTAGATCTTGGTTCAGATTGGTTGCCGACAAGAGGTCGTATCACTTTGTACTTCTTCTTGTTCATTAATAGAAATACTCATATTCTCGTCCATTCATGGTGTGAATGTCGTTTATTATACATTGGGTTGCATTTGCTTATGATATTATGGACCATTGTTATTGATGATGTTAATGTTATTTATATATCACATGTACTTGTTAGATATTGGTTGTCGAGACTAATTTGCAGATTACAAGTGCTTGGATGTGTGCGGATTGAAAGCTCCAACGGGGATCTACATCAAACGTTGGATCGAGGTTGGTTATATTTCTCCATTGTTTTAACATTGTCATTTATAATAGCATTGTTTTGAGAAGAGTAGATTTCTGGTAGTCATCTGTCTGTTGTGGTATTCCCAGGCCATAGTGAGTTTTCTCCAATACATAAGAGGAGAATGATAGGGTGATATCCCAATACGTTAGGGTTTCCGCTAAGATCCACCCTAATAGGATGGGATATCCATCCACAAGAGCTTCTATCTAGAAGCTCCTCGAAGCTTCTCTTTTTCCATTCTAATGAATAGTGTCACACCATGCTCACTAGCACCTTGCAACACACTAGAGTGTCACAATCTGCATAACATGAAAGCTGGGAAAATGTCTCATGTTGCTTGAGAGCAACCTATGACAAGGGAAAGTGTCGCAAGTTGTCCTTCAACAACCTGCGACACTGTTGCAAAACGGGTTGCTTGAAGGAAAAAAATTTCAAGGTTCTCATCTTCTTGACAAGTCTGATCAATGGGAATTTAGGGATTGTGGCAAGGTACAAGGTTCATGATGAAATTTCCATGTAACAGATTGGTCTTGCCTAAATTTGTTTCGGTGTGGGATATTATGATCAAGCGATATTGGATTGGTCCCAGCATGTGTCCTCTCTGCCACGTCCATGGCGATATAATTGAGCATCTATTTATCCATTGTCCTTACACTGTCAAACTATGGGACCATCTATGTCAGGTAAAGGGGATTAGGTTCAGTTCGTATGGTTTGTTAATCTCAGAGGCCTTACAACATTGGATTAACAATAAATATTTTAGTAATTTCATGGATCTTCCTGCTATTTTTTTATGGTTTATCTAGATAGCCAAGAATCGAGCTATATTCGATGATTTTTTTTGTGGCTCCTAAAATTACAGGTAACAAAAGCTTATATATTCTTGGGCTCTTTTCTTAGACAACGAATTCAAACATGATTAGACTTATTTAGGAGGAAGTAATAGAGATGATTGAATCTTGGGCATATTTTGATGGGGTGGTCCAAATAAACCCCAACAAGGGTGGTGTTGTGTGGTTTATAGAACTGAATCATTTTTTTACCAATTTGTTGCAGGCCTTGGTCCATGTACTAACAATGTAGAGGAATTTATGGAATTGAAGCTTCTTCTTCAAACTGCTCTTGATAAAGACATTAGAAAGCTTCAAGTCTTTGGTGATTCACAATTGGTTGTGGATCTTATTCAACAATGGAAACCACCAGAGAGTATTCACCATGTTGCAATTTATGAGGCTCATAGTTTGTGAGGGTTTTCAGGAAATTTATTTTTGTCATATCTATAGAGAAAGGAACATGCTGGTAGACCATCTTTCAAAATTGGGGCTTAGGGAAACAAAAGGGACGTGACGTCAATGGGAGCAAGAAAATGATACTTTGGTGGAATTTGATCTGGGACCATTCCTAGTCTAGTTTTTCACACTCCAATGACAAGCTCCATTAATGAGATTGCATTTTGGTCATTGGAGAGCGACTTTTTTGATGATTTTTCACTGATATATATCAGGTTATTGAACCATTTTTTGTATACTTTTTGTGCAAAGGCTAAGTACCTAGTTTTTTCTATGTTTTGAGGAATCACTGCTCTTATTAATAGTCATCTGGATGTATAACAGGGTGTATAAAGGACTACTTTTTTGTAGCTTTGGATATTTCTCTTTTGCAGAAATATTTGGAAAAAGATAACCATACAGCCTCTGTAGAAAGTGTTATATTTAAATTAATATAATGCAAGTTTTTTTCGGGAAAAAAAACATTGTTTTCAAATTTAGAGTATGTAATTAACATCGAAACAACATTTCATCTCGAGAGACTATATAGGAATGGAGCCTATGGTACTTATTTTGAGTAATAGTGTAAGTATGTGCATATATACAATCACGATTCATCCGTATATGTTGTTAAAATTTGCATTGAGGTTATCATGTAATCATCTAACACAAAATTAAAATGATTTAGTCAAACAAGGATTATTTATTTATTAAAAAGGATTACTCATGATTAATTGTTGAAAGTTGTAAATTTGTTTGTTTATTTATTTTTTAAGTATTATTTTAAAATATTAAAATAAGTGGGTTATTTTTATTTATTATTTAAATAAAAATATAAAAATCAATTATTTAAAAAATTATTATTATTATTTAATTTTATTATGATAAAATAAATTATTATTTATTATTAATTAAAATTTTAAATAACTAAATTTAATAAAAAAAATAAAGTATTCATAAATGAAATATTTAACAACTTTGCAAATATCATTATTCATTATGTAATTTTTTTATGGGTATATATATGATATTATTATGAAATTTCTTAAATACCTTACACTTATGGTAAAAATTGATAATTATCTTCATCTCAACCATATATATTTTCAAATAAAAACTTCATATTAAATAATTTTACTTTTTTATTTATATTTAATTTATTGATTTTATTTAATTTTATATACTCAATTTAAAAAAATTTTATGAAAAAATAAAAATAAAACAAAACAAAACACAACACAAATAAATGTTATAGCGATGTCTCGTTGTATTTTTCTTTCACTACTTTTAGAACCCACTAAATGAGTGGATTGCCACCTCAAAAAACCTTTGTGACATCAAGAAAAACTGTGCAAAAACTAAGTTCTATAAACTATTCATTTTAAGTGTGGGTTATATATATATATATATATATAATATAATATAATATGTTTAATTTTATAATTTTTGGGATGATGATAGTGGTATAGTGGTAGTTAACATTTATTCATATCAATTTTGAAATTTTAAAAGAAAATAAAAAAATTATTTGATTTGCTGTAAAGTTTTATTTTTATGCTTAAAAATCTTAAAATAAAATATTTTTAACTTACCATAGTTTTGAGAAATTAGAAAATTAGTGTATGTATAATATATATTAATAAAAGGTTCAATTATTCATTATAAAAAAGGTTTTCTACTTAAAGTTCTAGATATATATAAAAAAGATATTAAGAGGTAAATTGTTAAAGTAATATATGATATAAACTAAGAATGATCCATTAATGCTTTATTAGGAAGGAAATTAAAATTTGGAAAGAAATATTTTTATTGAAACATAAAGTGAAAAGAAAATTATATTAGTTGGCATTTAATATATATATATATATATATATATATTAAATCTTTATTTGAA
This sequence comes from Larix kaempferi, assembly GCA_027924585.1. Taxonomy (NCBI): domain Eukaryota; kingdom Viridiplantae; phylum Streptophyta; class Pinopsida; order Pinales; family Pinaceae; genus Larix; species Larix kaempferi. Next base: position 6,722,000 of record BSBM01000438.1, read on the forward strand.
AACTTAACCTTAAATATTACTATTCTTCTCAATAGGATCATTTTGGTGATCTCAGAACAATGTAGTGAAAGCAACAAATTTGGAAGTAATAGAAAAAACACTTTTTGTCTTCCTCAGAATAGACCAATTGCTTATTTTGATGGTGCAGCAAGTGATGGACTATGTGTAGTAGGTGGTGTCATATATCTCAATGAGAAACATTTTTTTACGTTAAAGATGAATGGAGGTCAAGGTACAAATATGAAATCAGAAATTCTAGCCCTTTGGTGTGTGATTATGGTTGCACAACACTTTGGCATTCCTGATCTGGCTGTCTTTGGTGACTCAAAGGTTACAATAAAATGGGTCAGGGGAGAGTATAATTTAAATATTATAGCTCTTCATCAGTGGTGCATCCGAATCAAAGAAAAAATTCAACTTTTTGACACAATATATTTTGATCACATCTACCGTGAACATAACTCTTTTGCAGACGAGCTATTCAAAGTTGCTTACATTGGAGAAGAAGGAGAAATCCTATGGGAGGAATTTCAGGAATCTCAGTTGATCAATTTTGGCTCGGTTCAGATTTTTTATTTTTAATTGCTGAATTGATATACTCTTTGCCTTTTTTGTAAAACTGTGTAGTGCATAGTTCTGTATGTCGGGTGGGATCTTTGTGTCTATTACAAGTCAAGTGAATGTAATGGGTAGCAGAATAGCAACATATAAGTCTCGTCTTTCAGACTTATATATGTTTGTAGTATTTGATTCACACATTTGAATATCAATAGTATGGTTTTTTTTTTGTTGAAATATATATATATATATATATATATATATATATATTACAATGGTTAATCATAATTGATTATGGTTGGCTAAAGTTTGCAACAGTTGACTATAACTATGAGAATTAATAGTTGGACAATGTTGTTTGTTGATAATTATGGTTAATCATGGTTGTTTATGGCTGACCATAGTGTGCAGTAATTGATAATAGTAAACTATGGTTTCCCATGCTAACTATAGTTGATTATACGTGACTATGGTTGACCATATTAACCATGATTAATGACATTTGACTATGGTTTGTCTATATTCAAATAGTATAATGCCCCTCCTTTCCTTGTGTTGTGTAAGATTAGGAGGTTAATCCTAGACTAGTTGGTGAGTTTTATGGTCATGGTATTGATTTTTTATCAATGCCCATGACAAGTGGAATTTTCATTGCTTGAATTTAAGTTTACTATGAGCATGTTGGTGAATATTTACTTGTTAAAGTGACATCACTAAACATAAGAGTTGTTGAGGGATAATGTTCCACAAAACCTATATTTGAGGTATCCCAATAGAGAAATCCAATGTAATTACTCCATTAATAATGATAGTGAATTATTCATACCATTACGATGTAGGAGTGTCAGACTATAGCAACTAGACATGCTAAATAATTAGATATTTACAAAAAATATCAATCAACTATTTAGAATACTTGTCATTTGTAATTAATCAAATAATTAATGAAGTCCATAAAAATGATTTCATGTAGCTTGATGGGTTAGTTGGAGTGGTTGAGAGCTATAAATTGCAAGTAAGAGGTCATGGGGTCAACTTTTTAGGCTATTTGCCTCTATGATATTGTGGGTCTCACTCGATGTCCCTATAAGATTAGGTTTCCAAAATCGCAACTGAACAATTTACCTTGGGCACCATCTTTGAAATGAGGGGGGAGGTTCCTAGAGGGTTTCCCATGATGTGTATTCCATCATGCAAAAAACGATTTCATAATAACCTCATCCATCAAAGTCTCTTTTACAAGAACCACCATTGGTCGATATACTATTACAATACAAGTCTATAGCATTGTTGTTTTGTGTCACGACAACCCTTTTTTATATTTTCAATTTCTTTTTGCTAGCATCTGTCAAGATTTCATGATGTGATTTTTGCATTGAGTTTGCATCGAACCCACTAGTATGTTAAAAAACATTGAAAATGTTTTTTTTTGTCTTGCATTATACTTGTGTCAACTAGCATTATACTATTGGCATGGTTATGTTGTTTTCACATTACTAAAAATATTCATGCGTCAAAGGCATTGTGCTTGGGTCATGTTGCATTGAAATAACATCGTATTTGTAAATGTATAGCATATAAGTGTTGTAATAATATATTCGATAAAAAACTGCATGCTATGAAATTATTATCGTATTTGCACACAATTTTGGTGTCATTCTTTCAGGAAGTTCCAATTGATCATTGTAAATAGTGTATTCTATAGAACCTAATTTGAGGAATCATCATAGAAATTAGGAAATCATATGTCCTTCCTATAACCCATCTCTTCTCTTCAAATTTAAGGCTAATACACTGCACCGAAGAATAAAAAACACCATTCAAGCTATTGCCAAGTACTTAATGTTATGATAGAATACCTAGCCTAGATTCACGCTAAAGAAATTATTCCATGTCAACTTAATTGATTGTGGTGGCATTGTAAAACCTTCATATCCTCAAATCATAATATTTCAGTTCCTTAAGGATTTAGACCTACCCATAACACAATTTTGATCCATCAATATCTCTTCTCTTCCATTTATTGGGGGCTTAATCCATTACTCTTGTAATCTTTCTAATCCAGGAGGATTTTTTGACTAATCCAAAATTACTTATTTGAATTTAAACATAAGTACGCCATTGCGTAGGGCTCGTTGAGACCTTTCTGGCAATGTTTGTTTCGTCCCAAACAGACTCTGGACGGATGAGATATTGAGTTCTGGATTTTTCTCCAAACAGGGAAAAAATGGAAAAAGGGTGCCACATGGCACACACACAATGTTCCATGTGCAATGTACGGACATGATGTATGCTCATGGGGAAGCACCATGAAGTGCCATGTTGCGAAATTGTAGATGATGTGGTAGGTTGCAGGTTCTGAGTTAGCAACCCAGTTGGCAGTATGAGGTGGACTAATTATATTGTGACATGTGGACCAACTGGAAGAGGCCACATGGAATTCCAGATTGGTCCTTTACAGTTGTGTTACCCAAAATTGATGCAGGTCCAATAGAATTGAACCCACGATCTACTCTAACAAGCTCCAGTGAATTTTCCATTACACCAATAGTTATTCCTTGATGTGCATATGGCATAAACATTATTTGAATGTAAGTGAAGTTTTTATGGGCGATTAAAAGAGATCAGGGCTAAGCCCCTACCCCGTGGAATTATGTTGTATTATGGAGCCTAACCCATGGGTCTAGTGGGATGTGCCAACATGTATATATTCAAACCAACAAACCATAATATATGCCACCGAAATGTCAACGGAGGAGAGCTCCTCGAGATTGAACCTGTGACCTCCTCCCACATATACCAACACTTAAACCAATGTGCCACACATGGAGGTTTCTATGGGGATGAATAATTAGTTATTTTGAATTTGATCTGGATTTAATCCCCAAATATGGGCTCTCCCTATCCACGGGGTTTGAATATTATGCATTATATATTATATGGTTTTTTTACCATATATTTTTTATTTCCCATATATTTAATTTCTAAAAATGCATGATATTGTATAAGTTAACCATATATTTTATCTCCATTAATTTGGGATCAAATATTTTCAAATCCCATTACAATTGGAGTTGGGTTATGAACCCTTGGGTATATAAACAAATGTATTTTCCCATGTGAAGACAATTTTTTGAGTGACAAGTTTTTGGGAAAAGAATGGTAGAATGCCATTATGCCTTTGTAAAATCGTGTAAGCTTACTCATTTTGTAAAGAGGCTTTTCAACCACTCTTGAGAGGTTGAGAGTGAGAGCCATCATGATTGGAATCCTAAGTCTCTTTTGTAGCAGCATGAAGGAATTTTGTACTTGATGAAGACCACATTTTTTATGTTGCGGCATTCGACTTCATATTAATAAGATCGATTCCTCCATTTGGAAGCAGACCCAGATACGTAGTCCACATCGGATGAACTCCATTATCAACTGCTGTCAACATTCTTTTGGTTTGCATCTCTTTTTTATTCATGTTTTCAGTTCTTTAATCCTTTTTAAAAGCTTGATATTTAAATCCTTTTTACAAGTTAACTATTTAAGAATTCACATGCAATTCAAGTGTTAGTTAAAGATTCGTCATTTTCAGATCACTTTCACCCCCTCACTAGCTAGATTTAGCATTCGTTTATTATGTTCAACCACTAAAGAAGAAAAACAACCACCATTCACATTGTTGCTAAGTACCTAATGTTGTGGCCTATCCTATATTCTTGGTAAAGAATTATTCCTTATCAATTTATTTTATTTTGATGACATTGATAACACCTTCATATCCCCAAATCACAACCTTTAAGTTCCTCAAAGATTTAAGCCTACCTGAAACACATTTCTGATCCATAAGTATCTCTACTCTTCCACTTCATAACTGGATTACTTTGATAATAATGCAATCTTCCACTTCCTACTAGTTGGATTTAACCCTTGCTTATGTATGACCATGGGAAATGGAAGGGAAAGAGTGAGTGGTCTTTCAAAGGAATAAATCTTCTTTCGCATCCTCTCAAAGATTCCTTCGAGAGACACAATATGTTTCGCTTCTCTCTCTTGGAGATGGAAATTCCTTTGTACTTTACTCCCCATTATTAATTTCTCCCATTGATTTTTTTTTATTGTATCATATATTAAGAAGAAAAATAAAGAATATGCACAATTGATAACATCCTTTTCTTTTATTATGTATTCTGTTCAAATTGAATGCATAAATATTTATATGGCTGGGTTTAAAAAAAGGAATTCCATGAAAGAATGATTTGGAAATAGGTCAAGAAATGGATTCATTGTGTGGCTTCAACAATAATAAAATAATTATTTTTCTAGGTATAACTTATTATTATTAATAGGGAGTTCAAATAAACGGACATATTCCAGGCAGCGTGCCTAGCAAGGTTTCTAGGAAGATGAATCAATAAGCTGCAAAATTAAATCATGTTTTCATCTTCGAATATTCTAATTACTTGTTGATACATTTTTTTATGATACTTTCTTCGTTCAGTGGTCCTAAGAGGGATTTTGCTTATAACATCAAGCACATCATTTCAATCTTTTTTGAACTTGACTTACCCATAGAGTATGCAATGATCATTTTTTTGATATAATAAAAACATTTGGACTACCAAAAGATCTATCAAATGCCTAAATCAAAGGTAAAAAGAATGTGAAGTCAGGATATCAAGGGATAGAATGCCCTCTTTTATGTAAACGAGAATTGTGTTGCGCAACCAAAGCACCCACAACCAAAACAAGGAGGAGCCACAACAAAAAAACATATGCCTATTGCTATTAACCCACATTTCACATTGAACTATAATGCCATGAACCTAATTCCAATTTTCACAAGTGAGCAAATGAATATAATAGTAAAATGACATAGATTCATAACTAGCAGTAGTTTCAACCTTGGATTGCCTTCCAAATATACATCTATTAAATATTTAGGCCTCTTTTAATATATTTGTTTATAATTTCTCTTATATTGACCATAGAATATACACCACTTCCACCACATGAATCACTTGGGATTTAAAGAGTAAGAGGGATTTGTATAAGGATAATGCCCCAGCTTCATTATTTGTGGTAGTCCCAACCCCATGATCTATTTTACTTTGCGGTTTCCCTCAAAGTTGATAATGACTTCCTCTACACATGTAACCCTTGAATTTTAATTATAAAATTATTAATTAATGTAAATTATAATTACAATTATAATCATTCTTAAATAATAATAATAATAATTTTCAATGTTTATATCAATAACAATAACAATTTTTTTATGACATGAAAACAACAATTTTTTTGTTTCATCACCATAATTTTACGATGCAAAACGATGCCATCCAAATGCATAATGATGCTATCATGACTCTTTGGTGAAATTTTTTATATGCTAAAATAGCATAGAATAATGCACACTTGAATTCAATGTCATGACAATCAATGCATAAATGAAGCAAGGCTAACAAAACATCCAACGCAAAATTATTCTTGCATCAAACTTGTTGTATGTTTCTCTTATAAGCTAAAAAAAGGGGTGGCATTGTGGGGTCCCTCACATAAGGGTGTGGGGAAAATCTCATTGGGTTGAAAAGGATTTGTGGGGATACAAAATAGGAGAAAGAAAGGGAGATTTATGGGGCATTACAAAAACATTTGGATTTAAAAGCAAGTGTTTTTTTGTCATTTCCTCCAATTTGGGTTTGGGATTTTAGAGATGGGTTTTGAGTTTTAGATATGCATCATGGGTTTTCCTTCCTCTTCTCCCAATTCTCTACCTTTTAATATGTTCCTTGCCCTCGTTTTCCTCATGAAAAGTAATGAAGAAATAATGCAAGGTCAACACAACATCAAAACAAATTAAAAATAAAGAATGCAAAATACATTCTTGTCTCGAACTCATTGTTCATGTCTCTCATAAGATGAAAAGGAGGAACAACTGAGGGTCCCTCATTTATTTTTTACATGAGGGTGTGGGGAAGACTCTATTTGAGTTGAAAGGGATCTATGGGAGCACTCAGTAGGAGCAAGAAAGGGATATTTATGGGGCATCACTCGATCTCTTGGTTTCAAACGTAACTTTTTTGTCATTTGTGATATGTAATCTATGATGGATATTCCACTAGAATAGTTCGTCATAATGGATCTTACAACTTAATTCATTATGTTAGCTTAATTCCACATAATGATAAAATAAATTGAAAATGAAAGGAAAATAACTAGAGAAAAATAACACATCCACACAAACAACACAAGATATGCCCTAGGAAAACCCAATATGAAGAAAATACTAGCCAAAAGTGAGGACTGTGCCTTGCTCTTTTCTTCTCGAATATGCAAGAAAATACAAAGAAAAGTGGTACTCGATATGGAGTTACCTCTTACACTATGGCTTGCATAGCTACTATAGGATCTCCTACTCCTATGTTATTCTCTAATATCCACTCCCTTACTATTGCGTAGCTATGGAACAATACAATAAAATCATCAAAATGGGACCCCTTCTCCTCCTAACGGCTTGATATTTAACATAGCCCGATAGCTATCTCGGGTTAGTTTTAGGGTTTGTAAATGCCTCAAATACCAATTAGGGTTAGGTTTTGTACCCTCTAGAATGTTCTTGAAATTCCACACATGACTAAATTCACATGTATGGGGAATGAGATTTGACGTGGAATCCACTCAATACTATGGTGGTCAATTGGATAGGTCAACGTGTGAGAGACATAACTTCCTCATACATACTTTGATTGAGGTGGTTCTTGCACTGTTGGAAAGGTATTGGACTGTAGAACAATGTCGATGGGGTGGGAGTTATGATCACAAACTTTTAGCCTGAGAAAACATTGTCTAATCCCTCAAACAAGCCTCAAAAGGTTCCAAATCCCAAATATGCAAGTAAGACATGCCCATAAAATGGGCCCTACAAGCTAGTTCATTCAATTTTTTCACCCATAAAGAACCAAAATAAATGACAAAATATATATTGATCCAGTTTGGATCATACCTCCTCATTTTGGGAGGCTTTTGGTCCCCAAAATATCTTACTAACTAAGGTGAGGAATTCTTTACTCTACCTTCCCTAGAGTACCATTTAGCCTTGCTTAGAAGTTGTCCTTTCAACCCAATATGCTAAAGATCATTCCACCCATGTCTAGTGGTTTTGGAATTCTTTTTCAAAACTTTATTTTCAACCAACTCTCTTTGAGCATCAAGTGCTGATTTAAAATGGATGGCTCATAGAGTTTCAAATTTTCTACATTAACTATTGGGTAAATGTGTACATGTTGAGACCCAATCCTCATGATTATGGTCCAAAGTGTAAATAAGGTAAATATGGTTCCCTTTATTGGGTAAATGTGTATGTGTTGAGACCCAATCCTCATGATTATGGTCCAAAGTGTAAATAAGGTAAATATGGTTCCCTTTAATAAGGGGAAGTTGAGGAGTCATTTGGATTCCAACAGATCTCTTCTCTTGGAATCTGAAGTGCAAGAGACATCTGCCAAATGTATAAATACACATCTTAACTCATGAATAGCCAAATGTATAAATAAGCATCTTAACTCATGAATACAATCAATTTGGGATTTAATTAGATTTAATTACACTTCAGTGGTATGAGAGCTTGGGTTATCTTCCATAACTCCTGCTCTGGCATTCTACCATCCTTCAAATCTGCTCCTCCTTCTATTCTGATTTCTGCAAGATTCTCTACAAAACACTGCAAGAATCTCTGCAAAACACCTACAAAGGCATTTCTCCTCTCTTGCACCCTACCCAGTCCTGCTTCCTGCATTCTACTGATGACCATTATATTTTAGTCTCCATCTCTATGTTGGCATCAGATGGAAACAATGCTACTGTATTAACTATCCTTGAGAGAGATTAGACCATCTTCTAAGAGATTTGTGTTCTTAATCTTGAGGCAACCTTGAAACCTTAGACTGTTCTCACAAGAGTAGTTTGGATTACTATATCTGTGCATTAACTATCCTTGAGAGAGCTTAGCCCATATTCTGAGAGATTTGTGTTCTTCTTGAGGCTATTGCAACCTCGAAATGCTAGACTCTTCTCACAAGAGTCATGTGTATTACTATATCCGAGTGAAATCAATTATGGTGAGCTCTCTTATCTTCCATTTTTTGTATTTTGCGACAAGTTAGAAGGTGTGGTCGCACTGCTACCCTGTTAGAGCTATGAATCCTCATTAGAAAAGATCTGTGAGTTCTCAAGTGTGAATATTGGATCTGAATATTGAGATACGACTTCTCTCCAGTGTTGTGACCTCAAAATGAAGATGCATCTCAACATTGAAACTGTACATCCTCTTGAGGGTGGAAACACTAATTTTCTAATGCGTGATTGCTACTTGATGTCTGTAGCTAAAAAGGTGAGCCCACTAGAGCATGAGTTAGTTAGATCGTGATCCCGTTAGCCTGTTGGTGGAGAGGGTGAAGACTGCTCTTTTGGGAGCTGCCACCTCCAGTTGGCTGCTATGACCTCAACCAGTGTGAGCTGCGACCTCCAATATCGAGCTACATCCTTCATTTGCAGCTGCGAGTCCCATTTGAATACTAGCTGTGAGAGTATATATGGAAGCACATTGAAGCTCATGAACATTGAAGTTCTCTCTCTCTGGTGGATTCACCATGAAGTGAAGATTGGTCTATCCCATGTCTCGTGGAAAGCTCATTCACCACGAACTGAATTGATTGAATGTCATTGAACCCTAATTTTGAGTTGCAGTCATTTGTAATTCTTTGTGGGATATCCCTACACCTTTGTGTTTTAGGATGCCTGTAACATTCGTTTGTAAATTTTATAAATGTAATGACCATTAGGGTGAGCCCTTACGGTATGTATCGCATTCTTATAAGAGTAAGCTTCTTTAAATCTAGGCGATGCCTTTTGAATGGCTCGGCCCGTGTTGTACTTACTAGTGTGTTGGAAATATGGAAAGCACTAGTGCTAGCACTTGTTGAAGACTGTTGCTTACTCCATTGGATGGATATTGTGAGATGTGGTGCCAACCTACCTATGGCAGCCTAGAAACAAGTGATGTGAATATTGGCATCACTTTGGACCTGCGATGTATGATGCATGCCGCTTTGAAGAGCTTGCTCGGTGAATGCTCGTGGAAACCATGTAGAGATGAAACCTCTAAAAATGTTGGATTCCATTGAGAGCTTCCAGCTGCATAATACATTCAAGGGAAAAAGGGCATGCGCAATCAATTAAAATTTACTGCGCAATACATGAATATTTCTTTTCTTTTGCTAAGGACATGCGCTAGACCTAGCAAATACTTTGCTTTAATTTTTCTTCCACTTTACTTCACAAATTAATTGGGCAGAGATGAGATGCGCATAGATTGTGCACTTTATACAAATTACTTTTGCACACACTTTTAACTTTTACAAAGATTAACTGCGCTGTTAACTTTGTATACTTATCTAAGTGTGCACAACTCAAACTTAAACAAACTTTGTATAAATGAACTTCATGCTAAAACATAAGAACCAAAATATATGTAGAAGTTACTGCGCGTTAAACTAGGGCATTCACCACCGTGAAATACTTAGAAATCTTGATTTCTTTTACAGCGCGTAAATGTAAACAATATTTACATAGGTCAATATGAAATAGATGTGTGGCATACATAAACAATCATTCTTGAGAATGAATACATGAAACTTGAGAACTTATATATTTACCACTGTAAAATAGAGTAACTTTGTCGCAATACAGAAAGATGAGATTTACTTCAAACTTTCTCTTCTTACAGAGAGATTGGGCTCTTGAAACACTTCATGGGATTTCACTTCTTCTCTTCTTCACCCCTCTCACTCTTTCATCTCTTATGCTATCTCTGTGAATGATTTATATTTATAGTGTTTCATTTCACAGACTCAAGATGGCTTTGCTTGGAAGCTACAAGGTTGCATTAAAAACTGTATTAAATTCTACCTAAGAAGTTATGAGCCTGCGAACTACAAACGTGGCTACTTAAATACTAACATGACATGCACTGGATTGGTTGACAACTTACTAACATCTCAGACTCTGCGCGATGACACAAACTGACTGACAGGGTGACTGACAGAGCCGACGTAGTTAGATACGTTATCAACTCATTAATTATGATATTTCCAACACTCCCCCTTAATTTATGAGTGGATGGGGATCATTAAACAAAAGTAAAATATTACAAAATATTTCAGAGCTGAAACATGCTCTATTCATGACATAGTTCACTGTGCAGAACTTGTCACTCCCAAACAACTTCGCAGAAATTGGAATGGGTCCTTTGCCAATGGTTTTGTAAAGATGTCTGCGACTTGATCTTCAGACCTGCAAAATTCTAAACAGATTTCCTTGTTGTTTATCAATTCTCTCATGAAGTGATACCTTGTGTCAATGTGCTTCGTTCTCTTGTGAAACACATGATTCTTTGACAGTGCGATAGCTGAATTGTTGTCACAATAAATGACTGTGGGTTCTTGTTGGTTCTGTGACAGATCACTTATCATCCTCCGCATCCAAACTGCTTGACATGCAGCGCTTGTAGCTACAACATACTCTGCTTCTGCTGAAGAGAGAGTTACTATGATTTGTTTCTTTGAAGCCCATGATACAACACCTGTTCCTACATGAAATGTATTCCCAAATGTGCTTTTTCTATCATCCATGTTGCCTCCATTATCGCTATCAGTGTATCCAATGAGTTTGAAATTTTTTGAGGTTGAATACAAAATACCAAAGTCTTTTGTTCCACTTACATACCTCAGAATTCTTTTACCTACTTGCTAATGCGATTATTTTGGTGACTCCATGAATCTTGAGATTAAACTGACTCCATACATGATATCTGGCCTTGTTGCTGTAAGATACATGAGGCTACCAACAAGCCTTTTAAACAGTGTAGGATCTACAGTGGATCCATCATCATCCTTGCTCAATTTCAAACCTGTTGTTACTAGTGTTGGAGTTGTCTTGGAATTTAACATCTTAAATATGTTCAAGACATCACTTGCATACTTTGACTGTGATATAAATATACCATTTTCAGTCTGTTGGACTTCAATGCCCAGAAAATACTTCATAAGACCCAAATTAGTCATTTCAAATTCACTTTCCATGACTGATCTAAATTCTTCTATGCCAAAATCACTAGTAAATATTAAATCATCTACATACAGGAAGACAATTAACTTATTACCTTATTGATTGATTTTTGTGTACATCGTTGGCTCACATTCACTTCTGTGAAATCCATTCTAAATGAGGTATGAGTCAATGCGACTGTACCAAGATCTAAGAGCTTGCTTCAAACCATACAGTGCCTTTTTCAGCTTGTATACTCTGTGTCCTTGTCCTGGAATTTCATAGCCTTGTGGCTTCTCAACATATACTTCTTCCTCCAAATAACCATTTAGGAACGCAGACTTAACATCCATTTGATAGACATGCCATTTCTTTTGTGCTGCGATGGCCAAAACTGTTCTGATAGTGTACATCCGTGCTATAGGTGCAAAAGTTTCATTGAAGTCTATGCCTGGATGCTGAGTGAATCCTCTTGCTACCAATCTTTCCTTGTGCTTCTGCACATTTCCATCAGCATCTTGCTTGGTCTTATAAATCCATTTGACACTTATCACATACTTGTTTTCAGGAACATCAACTAATTCCCATGTTTGATTCTTCTCAATGCATTATATTTCTTCATCCATGGCTTGTGCCCAAACTTTCTCTTCAACTGCTTCTTCAAATGTTAAAGGATCATTAACTTGAGAAAATAATGCAAAACATGAAAGTGAATTAGGTGTACCAGCATCATATATCTCGCGTAGAATTCTTGTCCTTGGTGGAGTTGCTGGTGTCGAACTGCGCGAGTTGCTTGATGGAGTTTGCTGCGCACTTGGTGTGCTTGTTGGAGTAGCTTAAGCTGCACCTTGTGTCAGAGTTGCTTGTGCTAGAGCATGTTGCCCAATCCTTGGAGTAGATGGAGCTGTGTAGTTCTGATTTACATGTGGATTTTCAACCACATCTTTTGTACTGTCATCATGTTCAACATGTGACACGATTTTGACATTCTTATCTACAGCTCCATCCCATGCTTCGTTTTCTACAAACTGAACATTGCGGCTGATAATAAATTTCCTTGCAACAGGATCATACAACTTGTATGCTTTTGTGTCTTCAGAATATCCAATAAAAATGCATTTATGTCCTTTATTGTCTAATTTCCTTCTTAGCTCATCTGGAACATGAGCATATGCTACACAACCAAAAAATTTCAAATATGAAACACTATGTTTCATACCTGCCCATGCTTCCTGCAGAACCTTGTTCTTCATGTTGTTCGTTAGACATTGATTCATGATGTATACAGCAGTTGCCACTGCTTCAGCCCAGTATTCATTTGACAGATGCGCGACTGTCAACATGATGCCCGCCATCTCCATGATGGTTCTGTTCTTCCTCTCTGCGATACCATTCTGCTGTGGTGTATACCGCACAGTGAATTGCTTTTGTATGCCATGATTTTTGCAAAATTTTAAGAAATCATTTGAAACATACTCACCACCTCTACATGTTCTTAATATCTTGATACTATAACCACTCTACTTTTCCACAAGTGCCTTGAACTGCTGAAAACAACTAAACGCATTAGATTTATGTTTTAGAAAGTAAAACCATTTTTTTCTTGTGAAATCATCTATGAATGTGAGAAGATAAGTGCATCCTCCCATGGACGGTGTTTGCATCGGTCCACAAATGTCTGAATGCACAATTTCAAGTGGTGCGCGAGCTGTGTATAACTTTCCGACTGGAAAAGTCTCTCTATGTTGTTTTCCAAAAATATAGCCTTCACAAATTCTCTCTGTCTTTTCAATCAATGGCAATCCTTTCACCATGTCCTTCGTGTGCAGTAGCTTCAGCCCGCCAAAATTTAGATGTCCAAATCTGAAATGCCATAACCAGGATTCATCCTTCATTTATGTTTGAAATGTTGCTTGCATTGCGCTATCTTCTTCTTCATCTGCGCAATGAATTTCTGCTTCTTTGCTTTCTGCTTTGAACGCAGATCCAGAATTTTCATTCTGATTTCCATGAACAACTTGAGTTGTTTTTCCTCTTACGATTGGTATTATCCTCAAAGGAAACAAGTGGTTGCTTGTCATCTGCACTTCAACAATTAACTGATTGCTTGGGTATATGTCTTTGATCACACAGTGCTTCCCTACCATGTGAACTCTGTAACCTTTTTCCAACAGTTGACCAATGCTCATCAGGTTGTGTTTCAAACCTTGAACATAATAAACATCAGGCATACATTTCTGCTCACCTTGTTTGGTTAGAATGTCAACAATACCCTTACCCAAAGCAGTAACTTGAATGTTGTTTCCAAGTGTTACATCAGTTTGAACTGATTTATCTAGACTAGAAAATAGATTTAAATTTCCAGTCATGTGATTGCTACAACATGAGTCTAAATACCATATGTCATTTGGACTTTCTTGTACAGCATTGCATTCAAGTGGAGATGCACATGCTAAGAACAGTGTGTTGTTCAAAGTGTTGTTGTTACTTGACTGTGCTTCACCTTGATTTCCTTGGTCATACTGCTTCTTCCTGCATTCATATGCGAAGTGTCCATACTTCTTACAGTAATGACATTGAATTTTTTATTTGTCATATCGTTGTCCACTTGGCTAATTGGTGGTCTGATTCTAGCCTCTACCACCAACTTGCGCAGGGTTGCTGCTGCGACCTCCTCTGAATGAACTTTGTCCTCTGCCTCTAGAGTTTGATCTTCCTTTGCCTCTTCCACGACTTATGGATGACTGTGCTGCGAATGAACCTTCCAACGATGTATCTGAACCGCTGATTCTATGTTCATGATTGAGTAATGAGGCTTGCAACTCATCAATAGTAAATGTGGACAGATCTTTGTTTTCCTCCAGGGTTACAACTAAAGATTCAAATTTCTTTGGAAGAACTCTAAGAGCCTTTTCAACAACTCTTTGATCAGTTAGAGTTTCTCCATGAGACTTTATTTGATTAACCAGACCAATAACACGAGCATAAAATGAGTCTACTGACTCTATATTTTTCATAGACAGAGATTCAAAATCTCTTCTAAGAATCTGAAGTTTGGCAGTCTTTACCTTGTTCAAGCCTTGATAGGTAGTTTTCAGTGTGTCCCACGCTTCCTTAGCCGACTGCGCTGCTACTAATCTTGGGAGTATTAATTCATGTGTCACTTGATGTATGTGGAACAATGCCTTTCCATCTTTCTTCCTCTATTCTCTCAAGACATCCTTCTCAGCTTGTGTGAGATTCTTGTATGTTGCTGCATCTACTGGTTCTACATAACCAGTGTGGACTATTTCCCATACATCTTGACCTCTAAACAAAGCCTTCATTGTTAGAGACCAATATTCATAATTTTTACCAGAAAATATTGGGGTTTGCAAATTACCCAAAGTGGAAGCCATACTTAATCACTTTTCCCTTATGTAAATACAAATTCTACTTTCCGTAAACCAGGCTCTGATACCAGATCAAGGGAAAAAGGGCACACGCAATCAATTAAAATTTACTATGCAATACATGAATATTTCTTTTCTTTTGCTAAGGACATGCGCTAGACCTAGCAAATACTTTGCTTTAATTTTTCTTCCACTTTGCTTCACAAATTAATTGCGTGGAGATGAGATGCGCAATTCACCTTTTACTCCGCGCAGATTAACTGCACATTTCTACTGCGCAGAGATTAACTGCGCGATTCCATTTTCTATTGCCCAGTTGAACTTTGCGCAAATGCACAAATTTTAACTTTGCAGAATACTTGACTTTGTATAGATTGCGCACTTTATACAAATTACTTTTGCACACACTTTTAACTTTTACAAAGATTAACTGCCTGGTTAACTTTGTATACCTATCTAAGTGCGCACAACTCAAACTTAAACAAACTTTGTATAAATGAACTTCATGCTAAAACATAAGAACGGAAATATATGTAGAAGTTACTGCACGTTAAACTAGGGAATTCACCACCGTGAAATACTTAGAAATCTTGATTTCTTTTACAGCACGTAAATGTAAACAACATTTACATAGGTCAATATGAAATAGATGCGCGGCATGCATAAACAAACATTCTTGAGAATGAATACATGAAACTTGAGAACTTATATATTTACCACTGTAAGATAGAGTAACTTTTCCGCAATACAGAGAGATGAGATTTACTTCAAACTTTCACTTCTTACACAGAGCTCGGGCTCTTGAAACACTTCACGGGTTTTTCACTTCTTCTCTTCTTCACTCCTCTCACTCTTTATATCTTATGTTATCTCTGTGAATGATTTATATTTATAGAGTTTCATTTCACTAACTCAAGATGGCTTCGCTTGGAAGCTACAGGGTTGCATTAAAAACTGTAATAAATTCTACCTAAGAAGTTATGAGCCTACGAACTACAAACCCAGCTACTTAAATACTAACATTGCGTGTGCTGGATTGGTTGAAAACTTATTGACATACTGACATCTCAGACTCTGGGCGTTGACACAAACTGACTGACAGAGCCGGCGTAGTTAGATACACTATCAACTCATTAATTATGATATTTCCAACATACATGACATTGAGAGCTGCATGATACATGACATTGAAGTGAGCTGCATGATACATGACGTTGAAGCTAGCGACATTGTGAAGTGTGCAAAGTGAGACACATATCTATGCCTCAATGAAGTTGTTACCTTTGAATACCACCTAAAGACATGAATACACCAAGCTCTTGCCATGAGAATTAGGTATTAAAAGTGTTGGCAATAATACTCCCTTTTTAATGGTGTTTTCATAGTTGAGAGACTAGAGCAATAAAATATATGCCAGAAGATCTTTGGGGTTTGTGTGTTAGAAAGTATATATTGCATACAATTTTATTGTATTAGTGTTGCCTTAGCTAATTGTAGCCTATTGCAATAGAGTTTGAAATCTCTGCAATTTTTCCTTTTTTGAGGAAACATCTATACTATACAGCGTGATAGGTAGCATATACTTAGGTCTGCACCTTTCATTTGCTTCCCAAAACACATTTTATTTGTGGGTGACAAAGGTAACTGTTGTAGAGATACATTCTTTTGCATCTATAGTTGGAAGAAGACGAGGAAGAAGAAATTTTAGAGGAAGGGGGGGCATAAACAACTCAAGCCAAAGATCACATATGAAGTGTACACGTTGTGCGACGAATGAACATGAAGCAAATCAGTGTTGGGCCTCTTGGAAATCCATCAAAGGAAGACATAACCAAAACAAAGAAGACAAAAGTAAAATCCAAGAGTTTGGTAAATCCCCTGATTCTGCTCATTGTATTGTTGCACGTTGTAATCTTGGAATAAATGAAATCAAATCCTTTTCATCTTACAAATATGCATGGTTGCTTGATACTGGTGCAACATCCCACATGACATTTAGAAAAAGACAATTTTGAATAATTGAATGACATTGCAGATGGCATAGTGTATTTTAAAGAGAAATCAAGCCTCAAACCAAAGGGAATTGGTTCCATCAGGCTCAAGTTTCCTGGATTCCCTGATTTTGTGTTGCAAATTGTTCTCTATCTTCTAGAGTTGCAGAGAAGCATGTTGTCCTTAGTGCAAATTTGAAAACAAATCCATTCCATCCACATGTTCAATGGAATCGTAGAGTTAATGAATTCCTCTGATAACAAGGTCATCATGATCGGATATCAAGATGGGACGTTGTTGAAGTTGAAGGGCTCTTCTGCAAGAGTTCAAGACTTTGCCTACCTCTCTTAGCATGGAGAATGTAATATGCCATCTAGTTTGTTATGGAATTATAGGTTTGGTCATTTGAATTATAACAATCTTTGTTTATTGAGAAATAATGGTGTATTTGGTTTTCCCACCATTCCTAGGAAGACAAACAAATGTGATGCATGCATACTAGGAAAACATAGTAAGAAGCCATTCCAAGAGTCTAAATTCAGAGCATGTAGAAAGTTAGAGCCGGCTCACTCTAACTTATGTGGCCCCATGCCTATTCCTTCTTCCAATGGTAATAGATATCTCATGAGATTTGTTGATGACTACACCAGAATGTGTTGGGTATACTTTTTAAAGACAAAATCTGAAGCATTTCAAACATTTAAAAATTTTCATACATGGATAGAAAATCAAGCACAATATCATATTGGCACATTTTGTACTGATAATGAAAAATAATACACTTCTAATGATTTTGGAAACTATCTTCGTCAACATGGGATTGCACATCAAACTTTAGTCCTTTATAATCCTCAACAAAATGGTGTGGCATAAAGAATGAATAGAACCATAATGAATATGGTGCACTCAATGATATTTTTCAAGAATGTAAAACTAATGTTTTGGGGTAATGCAGTATTGTGTGCAGCCTATTTGAGAAATAAAAGTCCTTCTCATGCTCTTGAAGACAAGACTCAACATGAAATGGGGTATGGCCACATGCTATTAATGAGGCATCTCAGGGTATTTGGTTCCACCTGCTATGCATTAATACCTAAGGAGAAAAGAGACAACATTGGTGCTAAAAGTTGAAAGTGGATTTTATTGGGGTAATCAGACACCTCCAAGGCATACTGCCTTTATGATTGTTAATTTTTGAGCAAATATGATGAGCTTTGAAATTGAAAAATTTAAGTGCGAAAGTACTGAATTCTTGAATCAATGAACCATTCAGTCACATGAAATACTCAACCATAACAAAATATGTACCCTGGGAAAACCATCAAAACAATGAGGATGAAAAACCCCAACAAATATTCAAAGTATAATTATGATAGATAACAGAGAATTTTTTCTTAAAAAATAGCAGGTTGCTTTCGGCACCCCAGGTGCTAGATAAGAGAGAATACTAAGCAATAGAAAATATATATAAATTGTATCAACTTGCCATGTGCCCACCACATTAATAAAAAGCAAGAATAATATCCTACACAAAGAGAAGCGCCTTGCCTTCAAGTGAGAATAGAATTTGCTTCACATTGAATTCATAAATCCTGTATAACATATTTATACATTCTTCACATGCATTGATTTCTATTTTTATCTTTTGACTTCATGATGAACTCGCCCTCCATCTGGATGTATAAATCTTGTATGAAGAAGAGCACCCCACTTCTCATGCAGTGCATTAACTCACTAAACTGAGTCTTAGGATGAACTTGCGCCTTAATTGAAAGCTTTCCCACTTAGTTAGGTGACCAACTTAAGTGTCATCATGCAAGTGTCATCTTTTAGTTTAACATAAGTGTCTTCATGAAATAACACTTAGTTAACTAGATCTCCTTTATTATCACTTAGTTAACTCTCTTTAACATAAGTATCATATTTTAGTTTAACTAAAGTGTAATCAATGCAAAACACTTAGTTAACTAGTCCTTCTTTATTAACACTTAGTTAACTATTATTAACCGAAATCATGCTGATTGATTTACTTGTAGTGACCATTGTGATTTCTTTAATTAATTGAGGCATACATTGTGGCTTGAACTAAATCTTAACAATTCGAATTCATTTAGTCATCTCATGAGCAATTCAAATTCTATTTTTCTCTATGCACTTATTTTTATCTCTTATCTTTACTGCATGGTCAATATGTGTTAACTTTAATTATCTATCATATCATATTATAATCAGAAGATTCGTCAGATGTTGTGATCATATTATATTACTCTCAGACCAAACGATCATATGCTAAATTAATTCACTCTAGAGGTAGCCAGTCTCTAAAAAAGACTTAATAGAAATCAGTGACCATGGTTAGTAATACATCACATTATATTAATGCTTCAACATGAAAAGCATCTACCTCTATAACTGGAGGTCCACCCCATGGGTACCTACTATAACTGGAGGTCCACATGAGAATCTGACTTGACACACAAGTACCGAGCCATGTCCAACAAGACTTTACAACATCATCACTTTGATACATCAAAGCATTCACCTCAACACATGAGGAATAATGTAACATCCCGATAATTTCATAAAAATTTAAAAATTTTAAAGCAACATTAAATATCGAAATTACCAATGCGGAAATAATAACTGTTAAACAAAACAACATTTAAATATTGAAATTACTGAATCTCTTAACTAACAATAGTTTGACGATGGCGACCCATCATACTTCTTTTAAACAATTATAACATTAGTTTTACTTGTGTTATCTGTAATCAAATTTTTTTGCGATAATTATTATCTAGACATAGTACTGACAGTGTGCTTTTGAATGATGAAGAAGGGGTCCTATGAGGTACCCTGAGGTTTACTTAGCTATGATAGCTAAAGCATTTGAATCGGTTTCCTTGTGCAGAAATACAGGTAAGAACATTATGACAAATCAAGTGTTAAGAGAACTGTGTTTTTCAACTATTCATCAAAGTAATGTAAAAACTCTCACTACTTCCTTGCATGAAAGTTATTAAAAGTATGGATTTTTGTCTTAATTCTGAATGTGTTACACTGCTCATACGTATAAGTTGTAAAACAAAATCTACAAATAGACTCTTTACAGAACGTCAAGGAAAGATACTTACATTATGAAATTCTCCACTATGTGCTAGATTACAATGTCTACTATCATCAATTTTCTATCAAGCATTCTTATTCAGTAATTGTTACAACATTTCATGTTACCCATACTATTCTTTGCAAAGGGATATTATATCATAATTATTCTATATGCAATAATATTAGTTTTAAGTTAGTAAAACTATAGGTTTGTACACATTCCTTGTGTAATACCTATACACAAGGTTAGCATATATATAAAGATAGTCTTATCATATAATTAGAGTCACAATAGTCACTCTTATGGAGTTCTAACTACATTCCAAAATCGAATGCATAACTATAGGTATATGATCTATTATGAAAATCATGCTATCCTATATTGTTATATATCCTATCATTAATACTTATAATGCATGACATGCATCGACTTTATACTTTAAATTCCCAATGCAATGAACCCTAACTTGAATTGAGAATACGACGTGCATTGAATATTTTTAATGTTGATGTGTTGGCAGACTATCGAAACCAGTCTTGGTATTAAATTTTCTCGTCTACTGCATTGAGTGGGAAGCTTAGCGGATGCCACCATGGCTGGAGTTCATGTGATGGAAGTCACGATTGTTACCAAAATACCGAGCTATTACTATGTTGTTTCTTGGTCTACTATGTTGGCATCGTGATAATGAATGTAGCATTAATCATAGTTGTTGCTCGAACCTCGATGTGCCTGGTTGGCATCCTCTCCATCGTCGATCTTCCATGTTCTTGGAATTTGCAACGAAACCCTAGTCCTTCGTTATGAAATGTTAGAAGTTATTTTCACGGTCTTCATTTGCCTTGGTAATGGTATGGTGGAGAGGCCGAACACCTGCAACAAAGTAGGGTTTGGTGATTTGTGTCTCGGAGGACTCCTTCCCCAAGTTCAATCCTTTGACCTGTTATGTAACCTTTAAAGTTTTCTCAAGTGTTTGTATTTCTCAACAGAGCCGAGCCTCTTGGTATCTTGACGGTGTAATTGAATACAATTAGATAATTTTTTAACCAAATTTCGATACTCCTGGCCTACGATAACATGTTATGCTCAGAACTTGATTCCAGACTCTCTGCGTTGATAGGTGGCTTCGTCGTCTAGATTGTTTGGCATGTCTTTCAGCATGAATTTCTACTGCTATTTTAATGTTTTAAATGACTTCTTCAATTCTCAATTTAACCTCCTACTACTTCTTGAAGTAGGTGCTACTGCGTTGAGGGGTTGCTGGGTTTGAAATATGGGGGAAAAGGTTGCTCGACCATCGGTAAGCCTCGGTGGTTCTCTTCTTCGTAAGTTCTCTTGGTTCATTTGTGGCCGATGCCTGGTGTTTGATAATGGAATGCATTTGGTTTCGGCAAGGTTTTGGCTGATGAAAAATTTTTGAGATCCCAAGACGAAAAGCCAGGGGATGAACTCCTCGGCTGGTCTTGATACTAAGCTATGCAGTGTTTCACTGTAAATTTGTTGCAGCAGTATACTTTGTCTAAGATGTAAATGCTTAAAGGGGTGAATCCTCGATATTTTGAATGGATAAATACAGTATTTTGGATGAGTCGAGAGCCATGGGCTGACTCTTTTTCTGCGAAAAATAGAGGTTTTGATACAATGTTTAAACTTATGTTAACTTATGTTTTGAATGGTAGTATATAACTGCGTTTGCATTTATACATACCAAAATTTTAGTTTCTGAGTGAATTTATGGATATTTTGACCATGGCGTTGATCCTGGCCGAGAAATGTGGGCTAACATATTTCTCCAAGTGAGCCACTTTGTTCGTAATGTTTATGTTGAGTTTGAAATGGTATTAAGATCCAGACTTTGGTAATGAATCACCATTTTAAAAAAATGTTACGATTTTAAAATAAATCCTTGTCTGAGTTTCGATTTGCATAACAAATGGTTATCGTGAATAAAGTATTTAGACAAAGTAATGTGTTTGATGTTTGAAACTCTAATGTTAATGGATTGACCTTAAACTGATTGTACGGGGTCTTAGGGTTTTTAAATAAATGAAAAAGCAATTATCTGCAAACTTCACAAAGTTGAAGAATTTGTTTTAGCAGAATGATAAACGTTTAAAGAGGAAAACTCACTATCTAGGGTTTTCAAGAAAAAGATAATATGTTTGTTTACTGATTCTTGAAAGATATTCTTACCATGAAATAACATAGGAATTATGATATTACAATCATTTTTAAAAGACTACTATAGTAAAGAAGTGAAATAAAACAATGTTAGAATATTTACAATGTCTTTGAAAATAAAGACCTATGATATTTGATTTCTAAAAAAAAAATGTGAGACATAATAGGCTAGCTAGAAGGATAAGGGAAATGTTAGGTCTCAATCTTGCAACTGTTTACAATTTTTATAAATCGATGCAGGAAGGAAATGAAATGTTTTACTTTTGTTACTAAGTAAAGAAATGCTATATTACTATGTTATGATATACTGTCCTATTTTCTGAGTTTGAAACATATATGAATGATATTCAGAATTCAAAAGAAACACTATAGTATGAGTCCATCCATTCACTGGCATTTTGCCAATCAATCATTTATATTAATCTTCATTTTCTGTACTGGAGTACGATGCAGAAAACAACATGGTGAAAATTGCAAAAAAGTTATTTAATCCATCATCTCGTTTACTTAACTATCATGAAATCCTATCCAAGTCAGAAATTGAAACATTTTCTTCTGTATAACTATAATTTCTAAATCTATAATTGCAGGAAATCATTTTTACTGTAAATAATAAGACAGAATAGTAGAACCTGATTGACTGTAGGAGAAACAAACAACCCAAGGAGCCTGTTCCACCTAACCTATTCCTGAAGACAACCAAATTACTTGCCTTAGGACCCTTGAGCCTGTTCACTGAACCACTAGGAATAAGAATCTGTAGAAGCTTTAGGTCAATCCATTTGTAGCAACAAAGTAATTCATTTAGTCATATAGACTTAGCAGTCAAAGAGACATGCACCAACACCTCTGGTTATTTCAGCAGCCTCACAATGCACTTCCACCTAGCCTCCCTATTCGAATCTCTCAGTGATCACCTGATACACTTGAGGAATTATTTCTGCAGAAAATAATGTAGAGCTGCCTGCTCAATTCGAATTGCCTTTTCTAGGATGCCTAGGCCTTTTAGTGGTTAACTCAGTCATTAATGAGCTAACAGCTCTCTTCCACCCACCTGGGGGATAATGCCACAATTTAGGGGTAGTTGTCCCATAACCAACAACTAGTGGTGGAGTGCAAATTCTGCCATATGTCCCATGCCTTCTACCATCTTCCATTCCTCCTAGTGGGTCAGTGAACACTCATTTAACAGTTCCCTTGGGTTTTTGTCTCTTGTTTTAATTTATTAATAATAATAATAAGTCATTACAATCATCCTTGACCAGATTTGGTCATAATTACAACACTTTGTAATTAAAATTTAACATAATGTATTTTGCAAATAAAATAAATAGTCTCAAAATTTGGGTAGGTGACAAATAACCTTTTACAACTAAAGGCTTAGTCATTCTTGAGTCCAACTCAAGAATATACTCCAAGTTCCTGAGTCCAAATTAGGCTCCCTACCTCAATACAGAAGGCCCAATCCTAGCTGCACAAGATTGGCTTGGAGAATGACAAGTGAAGATCACTTATCTTGAACAAACCTCACAATTTCACTCAAGAATTGCAGAGAAGAAGAGATAGAATAGAATCAATATTCACACATGAAACTCAAAGAATGTGGAAAACTATTGTAATGTCATTCATCAGCTGCAAGATGGAAAAAATATGAGAGTACAATAGAATGAATTCGATGACCCCAAAGGTGATTTGAATTCTCCTCAAGGAATGGATTGGACTGCATTGGAACCGTCACCCAATCAGTGGTAGTGGCCACTGATAGTCAAATATCAATCCAATGTGAGTCTAACTGAGTCTAACCGATGCATGTGAGTACTAATCAAGGGAAGGAGACTCCAAGGGCACATGATAGACTGTCAATAGTCAAGTGGCACTCCGATATAGACAATTGGGAGCTATAGTCAATTAGTTGAGCAATCAATGCAAAAACTGACTAATCAATGTATGAACTGACTGATGAGGTTCTAGATGTGTGTAGTAGGGTGCATTAGTATCTGGATGATGAAAACAATGTCCACTAGATAAGTAGGATGCCTATTGATGGATAGAGACAGGATCCAAGGGGCTCAAAATTGAGGACTAGGTGCTTGGAGACAACCATACTGATGACTGGATGCATGCATGCATATAGAATGCATGTAATGCATGCAAATACAATAATGATGGTGAGAATATTCCAACATCCCCCCCGCAAGCCGGACTATGAGGAAACACGGGAACTGAAAAATAGTAGGGCCTTGGTAACTAAGACCAAAGGTCACCCTGTACAACAATCTAAAAATAAAAGTGAGGAAAGAGGGAAAAACCAGTGGGAAGAAATCCCCCCCTCAAGATAGACTGTAAAAAGATAATCAACCATGTGCATCACTCACCCCAAGAAGGGATCGGAGGTAAGTAAACTTCTTCACCAAGAAGGACTTAGTGAAGATATCTTCAATCTGCTCTTTTGTAGGACAATAGAGCAGTGTGATGGTACGATCATGAACCAATCCTCGGATGTAATGCATGTGTATCTCAATATGTTTGGTTCTCTGTCTCAGAACCAGATCTGTAGAAATCCTGATAGCACTCTGATTGTCATAATAGATGACTGGTGGAGTACTGAATCAAATCCCAAACTCTGACAAGATGCCCCACAGCCAGATACACTGTTTGGCTGCATTCACTACACCTTTGTACTCGGCCTCAACTAAAGAGAGAGCTAAAGCAGACTGCTTTTTGCTCGACCAACAGATAGGTCCAAATCCAATCATCGAAACAAAACCAGATGTAGACTTCCAATCTGAGCTGTCTCCATCGCAATATGAGTTTGTATACCCAACTAGGTTTAAAGGAGACCCAGCTACATAGTGAATACCATAGGTCTTCATCCCTTGCACATAATTCAAGATCCTCTTTGTTTCCTTCCAGTGAATCTCAGGAGGCTCCTGCATGTATCTAGAGACAGCACTGACTACATAGGATAGATCAAGGAGAGTGTGTGTAAGAAACAATAGACTCCTAATCAATTGTCAATACAAAGTGCTATCCACTAGAGGTGTGGAAGAACCATCCTCAAGGATGATCCCTGAAAGAAAAGGAAATGTTGTTGGTTTTCATTCGCTCATATGAAACCTGTCAAGTAGATCTTATGCATATTTGGACTGTGAAACCTTGATTCCTGAATCACTCTGAGTGAGTTCAAGACCAAGAAACTACTTTAGCAGTCCCAAATCTAACATAGAGAAGGAGTTGTGCAAATATGTTTTGATATATCTGATGCATGAAGAGTTTCTCCCTGTAATAAAAAAATCATCAACATAAAGAACAATAAGGAGTAGGGAGTTACCATCATGTCTCATGTAGACATTCGAATCAGATTTGCACCTCTGAAAATCTTGTGACAGCAGGAAGGAATCCATCTTTGCATACCACACTCGGGGATCTTGCTTGATCCCATACAAGGACTTCCTCAATCTTCACACTAGTGAAGAGTCACCAATATACCCTTCGGGTTGCTTCATGGAGATCTCCTCCTCTAGATATCCATGAAGAAATGCACTCTTGACATCCATGTGATGCACTTCCCAGTGCTTGTATGCAGCAAGAGCAAGAACAAGACAGATGGAATCCATCTTAGCAACATGATCGAATGTCTCAAAATAGTCAATCCCATGGACTTGGGAGAAAACCTTTGCAACCAATCAAGCCTTGTACTTTCTTGTGACCCCATCTGAGTCCATCTTTGTTCTGTATACCCACTTGCATTGAACAAGCTTCCTCCCAGGACGGAGAGAAACAAGCTCCTAAGTTTCATTTCTTTGAAGAGATTGATACTCTTCATCCATAGCTGCTATCCATCTTGGATCTTGGGAGGCCTCAAATAATTTTTTTGGATCTGATCCAATCATAAGAAAGCATCTCTCAGCAAGAAATGGATCTATGTGAGAGAGTATAGTCCTTGTATCTTGGAGTTCATATCTATTTCTTCTTGGAGATAGTGGATATCCAACAAGATCATCGGTGGATGCAAGAGTGGTGGTATCCCATTTAGCAAGAGGATTTGGATATTTAGGTGCTAGATCTTCAGGTTCTTGTGGATCTGGATCTAGAATTCGATATTTACTGTGAGGCTTCCCTTTCTCAACCTTCTTTTCTGGATGCTTTCCAATCAAGCAACCTTTACAGTTTCCTTTAGAAAACTTGATATAAGGTAGTCCTTCAACCATATTTTGAGTGTGCATGTCTTGCAGATACTTGTAGTTGAGGTTCCCAAATCTTTCATGCCAGATTTTGCTCTCTTCATTTGCATGTGTGTGTAGAGCACTCTATTTGGAGTAAGGTAGGAAGTGAGAAAACTCATAGAGTTTCAAATTGTGATCAACAACACCTTTTGCAATGATGTTTTCAGTTGACATCTCTTGTATTTTGACCTCATTTGGAGTGAATATCACCTTCTTGGGTACTCCAGTATGGGTCATCTGGTAGACAGAAAGTAGATTGGAAGTAAGAGTAGGAACATAGAGTACATCATTGAAGTACCCATGCTCAAGATTGATCCTTCCAATCCCCTTAGAGGAGACCTCAAAATCATTCCCCAACAAGATTGAAGGACCAACTATGGATTTGAAACCAGAGAAGATATTCTTAGCAGCATACATGTGTCTTGATGCTCCAAAATCAATGATGAAGGAGGAATATTTTGAAGCACCTGCCATGAGTGCATGGCACCTCTCCTTGTCCTCAGATCTGGGGTCATATTCCTTCCTTCTAGAACCTGCAGGTACTGGGATTTTGTTCTTCTCAAGTAGTTGGGCCATTAGATCTATTGTCTTATTCATACAGGAACTCTCAGGATAGAATCCTCTATTACAGTAAGGATATTTTGATTTCTCCTTTTGAGATTGCTTACCTCTCTTAGAATTCGAAGCCCCTTTTGACTGATAGGGAGCCTCTCTTGGATTCTGCTCATTCGAATTTATTTCTTTTCCTTTTTTCTTCCCTTGGCATTCTCATTATTCCCTTCTACAATGATAAGAGTTGAATCCATTCTTGGTTTGATCACTCCCATTTGCACTAGTTTGTCCTGCTCTTGAGAGAAAGACAGGATGAATGCTGCAAGAGTGGTAATTTTCCAATTTCGAATTGACAGTTTCGCTGACTGGAAGGTGGAGACAAAAACTGAGTAATCAAGACCCAATTTTGACAGAATGGATAGGATAAGCTTCTTCTCTTCTTTCTCAATTCTATAATATTTTAGCTGAGAAATCAAATTTTTAAACCTTGTGAAGAACTCATTGATTGAGTCGAAACTACTGGGGCTCAGAGAGATAAGCTCATTTTCCAATTTGTGACCCTTCAAGTCATATTTCTTCCCAAATAGAGATTCGAGCTTGTCTCAAACCTCCTTAGGAGTTTTGATATCAATGACATTAAAATGTAGATAATCAGAAATACTGAGGAGTAGCAGTCCAACTACTTCATCAAGTCTACCAAGATACTTTGATTTCTTAGTAGCCCCCATGGGTTCGACTGCTATCCCATTCAACACTCTAGAAAGGATTTTGGACTTCATGAAGTTGTCCATCTTTTCTTTCCATTTGAAATAATTGAAGGAGGTGAGTTTTAGATCCATCGTAGCTACCGAATTCAAATCTGAATGATGGAATAAACCTGCAAAACAAATGAAATTTTGCTGGAGATTTGCTGCAGAATCTAAAGAACACTGCTTTAGGACAATGATCACTTTTGACGGGATCCTTCACACCTAGCTAGACCTCATTGCTCCAGTGAATTCAAGGAAATAGAAACAGGATTTGCTGTGGAAATCCAGAGGCTTCTGGTGCCTTACTTAAAAACAACTGCTCAATAAACTATTGCAACTACTGCAAATTGAAAAGTTGTATTAAGCTATGATACCATGTGAAATTTTACAGGTGAATATCACTTTAGCTTGAACAAACCTCACAATTTCACTCAAGAATTGTAGAGAAGAAGAGATAGAATAGAATCAATATTCACACATGAAACTCAAAGAATGTGGAAAACTGTTGTAATTTCATTCATCAGCTGTAATCTGGAAAAAATATGAGAGTACAATAGAATGAATTCGATTACCCCAAAGGTGATTCAAATTCTCATCAATGAATGGCTTGGACTGCATTGGAACAATCACCCAATTAGTGGTATTGGACACCGTTAGTCAAAGATCAATAAAATGTGAGTCTAACTAAGTCTAACTGATGCATGTGAGCACTAATCAATGGAAGGAGACTCCAAGGGTGCATGACATACTATCAGTAATCAAGTGGCACTCTGATATAAAAAACTGGGAGCTACAGTCAGTTAACTGAGTAATCAATGCGAAGAAATGACTAATCAATGTATGAACTGACTGATGAGGTCCTAGATGTGTGTAGTAGGGTGCATTAGTATCCAGATGATGAAAACAATGCACACTAGGTAGGTAGGATACCTACTGATGGCTAGAGATAGGCTCCAGGGAGCTCAAAATTGAGGACTAGGTGTTGGGAGACTACCATACTGATGAATAGATGCATGTAGTATATGCATGCATGCATGCAGAATGCATGAAATGCATGAAAATACAATAATATGGTGATAATATTCCAACATTGTGATGATGTACATTTAACACTCCCTTTCAGTGAGGGAGGCATTCTCTGCCATACCGACATTTTCTCATAAGTACCTGCACTTTGTCACTAACAAAGGCTTTTTTAACACATCTACAATATGCTCATCAGTAGCAATGTACTGAATTTTCACTGTACCTTTCTAGACCATGTCTCTAATGAAGTGATACTTCATTTCAATTTGCTTCGACTTATCATGAAACAAAGGGTTTTCAGAAAGCTTGAAGCAGCTTTGATTGTTTCACCGAATGACTGTAGACTCAAGCTTCTCATCGAACAATCCAACAAGTAGCTTCCTAAGCCACACTGCTTCTTGACAAGCAATACTAGTAGCAATATACTATGCTTTTGTAGTAATCTGGGATACAGAGCCCTGCTTCTTGATGGACCAAGATATCATAGCAGAACCCAAGCTAAAACAATAGTCGGATGTACTCGTTCGGTCCCCAATCATATTAGTATAACCAAGTACCAACATCCCTCCACTGGAGGCATATATGATTACATAACCAATCGTACCTCGAAGGTGCCTAAGCACATGCTTACCAACAACCCAATGTTTGTGTCTTGGATCAGACATAAGCTGACTCAAAATACTCACAACATAATGTATATATGGTCTCGAGTGTATCAAGTACATCAATGAACCAATAAGATGTCTATACAAAGTGGGGTCCACTGGATCTTATTCAGAATCTGACTCATGTAGTTCTCTCAAATTGGAAACCATTGGAGTACTCATGGATTTGCAATCCTTCATGTCGAACCTATGCAATATATCAACAATGTACTTCCCTTGAGAAATAAATATCTCATCTTTTATTTACTAAATCTCAATTCCAAGAAAGTAGTGCATAAGACCTAAGTCTTTCATCTCGAACTCAGAAGTGAGCTCCCTCCTGCACCAAGCAATCGGTTGTTCCTCTCTAGTAAGGAAAAAATCATCAACATCTAGAACCAATATAAATGGTTGGTTCTTCACTACTTTGAAGTACAAATTTGCATCATCTTCGCTCTTAGAGAAGCCCAGTCTCTGAGGATAGCTATCAATTCTCAAATACCAAGCTCTCAGAGCTTGCTTAATCCCACACAAGGATTTATTCAATTTTCACACATGGGACTCCGTCCCATGAACCAAAAACCCCTCATGCTGCTAAATATAAACCTCTTCCTCAACCTAACCATTGAGGAAGGATGTCTTCACATCCATCTGGTGAAGCTTCCATCCTATAACAAATGCAAGTGACACCACAACTCAAATAGTGGTGTACCTGGTCACATGAGCGAATGTCTCCTCATAGTCTATGCCTTCTTTTTAAGAGAAACCTAGGGAAACAAATATGGCTTTATACTTTTCAATACTTCCATCAACAACATGCTTGATCTTGTAAAGCCATTTGGAAGTAACTATGGACTTCCCTTCAGGTTTAGGAACAACCTGAGCCCAAACATCATTCTTTATAATAGACATGTATTCCTCTACCATTGCATCTTTCCATTTTTTTTGCTTTGCAACTTCTTCATAGGTGGAAGGCTCTGAATCACTGATGTGACTCATCAATGCAACATACCTTGAATATCTGTTAGGTTGATTTCATTCTCTGGAAGATCCTAATGGTGCTCCATGCCTCTCTGGATCTTGTAGTATATCTCGGCACCATGAAGACCTCCTCTTGGAAGGAGGTTCATCAACCAGTTCTACTGGTTGATCATGAGCTAGCGAATCTAAGAAATATGTTGGATTCTCCCTATGAACATCTGAATGGAGAGAATTAGTGTTTGGTCCCTCCATCATAGGAGTCTCATGCTCCTCTGTTTTTGTATCATATTAAAGCTCTTTCGATCAATTGAATGTTGCCTCTTCATGGAAGGTCACATCTCAACTGACCTCAATGTGTCTTTCACCTGGCACATATATTATATAGGCTTTGGATTATTCGCTATAACCGACAAAGGTTTTTTTCTTTCCTGATGGATCCATCTTTGTCCTATTTTATTTCAACACATGAATGTATATAGGACTCCCAAAGATCCTCATGTGTGAAATATCTGGTTTTTTCACTAGTGAACACGTCTTCAGGTGTCTTCTCATCCAGAATGGAATGAGGAATTCTATTCTTGATATATATTTTTGTATTGGTGGCCTCTTCCCATAATGAGGTAGACAGGTCTTGATCATGCATCATGGCTTTTGCAGCCTCGCATATGGTTCTATTCTTCCTTTCGACAACCCCATTTTGTTGAGGGTTGTAGGGTACAGTTAACTATCTACAAATTCATGCATCACTACAGAACTCATTAAACGCATGTGAATCAAATTCACCTCCATTGTCAGATTTCAAAGAACAAATGTTCTTTCATGTCTGATTCTCAACTGGAGCTTTGAATTCCCGAAACTTGATAAAGGTTTCACTCTTAGCCTGTAGGAAATAAATCCATGACTTTCTAGAGAAGTCATCTATAAATAGTACATAATATAAATAGCCACTCATGGAAGGGGATGACATGGGACCACATACATCATAATGCATTAAATCTAAAATACGTTTATATCTAGCAGTATTGCTAGAGAAACTCTTTCTAGTGTTCTTCCAAGTGCACAACTCCTACATACACTATCATGCTCAAAATCAAATACGGGCATGCCTTTCACCATTTGGTGTAATCCTGGTAGTGCTCTGTAGTGGAGGTGACCAAACCTCCTATGCCATAGCTTGCATGGGATGATAGTGTTGTGAACCATAGCTTGAATGTACTTCCCAAACACCTTGTAGAGACCTCCCTCTCTAACTCCAATCACTGTTGCATATTTCAAGTCTTTGTTCTTAGGCCATAATAGTGCTTGATTATCCATGAAGATAACTCAGAAGCCTTTATATTCAAGAACCGAAACTGATAGGAGGTTATTCTTCAAGCTTGGAACATAAAGAATTTCCTTCACATGTAAAATATCTCCTAAACTCAGCTAGAAGGAGGTGGATCCAACTCCTTGGATCAAATAGGCTGTCTTGTCTCCAAACTATACCTTGCATGCAAATTTTTTCTCCTTGAGATTGGTGATGGTGCTCTTATAACCATTCACATGTTTGGATGTGCCACTATCAACCAACCATGTGTCCTCACTTGTGATGACAGATCGAGAAAGTACTAATACTAGGTAATACTCCCTCCTTGTCTCCTTTTCTTCAGATGCATTCTTCTGAGTAGTTTCATCAACTATAGTGGTAGAAGCATGGGTGATTCCATGAATGTGATTCACCGTTTTTGGCAAGTAGAGCCCAAAACTATGTGCAACAAAACCTCGATCGAGGGCTTAAAAATACATCAATCGAGGGTTTAAACTAGACCTCAATCGAGGGCTGGGTTGCCTAAGATATTTTCTATTTTTTTTGTTTACACAGACAAACCCTCAATCCAAATATCTCACAGATAGTTATTTAATCATAAAGATGCATTTCCAGAAGAAGGTAAAAGATATCAAAGATAGCTTTGATTGAATTAAAACATTCCATTACTCATTTGACACATAATATTTGCATGGAAAATGAAACCATTCATAACTGAAAATTAATTCATGATAGTTAGGAAAGATCTCACAGTATAAGCATGAAAGATGTAGAAATAGTTCAGCAATCATTCAACATAAACCCAAGCAAACGCAGTGCAGGATTTTCCAGGAAAAATGGAGCTTTCTTTATATATGTAGCAAAGTAATTCACATACAAAATTCAGTTTGTCCTTTCACCTGCTAAAAGTCCTTCTACCCTTCTCTATTCATCTATATATAGCTTTACAAAATGCTCCAAGAGATTCTATGTGTACCCTAATCCCAAGGAATCTCTTAATTTGTCCTTTAGTGCCCTTTTACAAAAATTAGAATAATTCCCAAATGTCTTTTACAATAGAAACAAAAATCTAGTTATCTTTTAAATTCACGACTGAGATAAAGAGGCAAAAATGTTTCAAGATCATATTTAGACAATTGTGTAGTGCCAAGTTAGTTCCCTGCTGGAGCTTCTGATACAACTGGCACTTCCACCTCAGCTGGTTTGTCCACCTCAACTATATAGCTGAGCCATATTCCTGTTTCTCTTACAATGGTATTGGCAGGGGCAGGGAGCATGAATTTCAGGGAGATTTCATGTTTGGCTAACTCTGCTTCAATGTTTTTTACCTCTACTACTGCAGCCTGGAGAACCTCTTCAAGCAAGTGAGCGTGAATTGAGGGTTTCCTGATGCACTGGTGAAGGTCTTCTGCTGTCAACACGCCTATTTTCTTCACATATTCCATCTTTGTGATTAGTTCATTCTTCAACTCAGACAAGCGTTGGTCTTTGTTCGGAAATTCCACTAGAGTTTGGGGAACCACCATTTAACATATTTCCTAATTTGCCTGGATGCTAAGATAGAGACTTCTGCATTTCCCGATGGTGGATTGGATTACAAAGTTTAACTTTACGCCACAATTCTTGCAGAACTCCATAAATCTTGCATCTAATTTAAAATCTACCACGGATTTGAGAGAGAAGTGTGTGGGGAAGCCTGACTTCCCTTCTCTCCATTCAATATGCTTCATGATGTCTTCCTTTACACGCCCATATTTATTTCTAAGCCTATTGGCCTCAGAATTGATTTCTTGCATCCTGGAAACCATCTCCTTCATCCTACAAACTTCTTCAATGATAAGTTATTGTGACTCATGTACCTTCTTTAGTATGTCACAGGACTTCTCATGGAAGGGGCTCAGATCATTTGCCTTGATATTTTCCATCTCTAACTGCTCTATCATCAACTCTCTCTCTTCTTCCAACTGAATGGTCCTAGTTTCGAGATCATTTTTCTCTCCTTCTATTATCATCATATGTACCCGCCAAAGCTTCCTTTTCTTCCTCTAAGCGCCAATACTTATTGGATAATTCTCTTTGTTCTGATAAGGGGCAATCATATTTCTTTACCATTAACTCTCTATATGCCTGCTCCTTTACCAGAGTAAGCTTCAACCTGCGCGCCTTCTTCTTCCCTACTTCCACACCATTCATTAGCTTGTGGACATTGTCTTCGCTTGCCTGGGCAGCGGCTACAATGACGAATGCTATAAGCTCGGGAGCACTCTGCGGTCCTTGCAGAAAGGAAGAATAGAACAATCATGGAAGCAGCACAAACAATACTACATGACCAAGATCTTCTTATGGGCAGAAGCAGCTAGGACAGCTATATATGTGCAGAACAGAACACCTCACAAGATATTAGACAACAAGACACTAGAAGAGGTCTTCTCTGGTAAGAAGCCTGAAGTTAGCCATCTCAGAATATTTGGTTGTCCAGTATACACTCATGTTCCAAAGGAAAAGAGGACAAAGCTAGATCCTTCAGGAAAGAAGGGCATCTTTGTGGGGTACATTGAAAGCTCGAAGGATTACATAATATAATTTCCAGGGTTCAAGAAGATTGATGTCAGCAGGGATGTAACGTTTGATGAAAACTCAGCCTTCATTAAATCAAGAAAGACACATGTTGAAGATCATGAAGAACCAAAGGAAAACAGATTTCAAGACATCACCATGACTGAATCAATTCCAGAAGTAGATCGTGAAGTTGAAGATCCACAAATACCTGTAGATCCACCCCGTGAGAATAACTCTCACAAGAGAAAACCTGCATGGGATATAGAGCTCATCCAAGATGCAGAAAGATATGGCATTCATGAAGAAGAACACATAGCAAAGAAGAGAACTGGATCACATACCAGCTATGTTGCTTTACTCTGTGATATTATGAACAAAGAACCTTCCAGTTATGAAGAAGCAGTGGAAAAGAAAGAATGGAAGGATGCCATGGTCGAGGAATACCAGATGATCATGAAGAATGATGTTTGGGATGTAGTCCCAAGACCTGAAGGGAAGTCTGTTGTGACTTCCAAATGGATCTACAAGATCAAGCATGCTGCAGATGGTAGCATAGAGAAATATAAAGCAAGATTTGTAGCTCGTGGCTTCTCCCAGAAAGAAGGGATTGACTATGAAGAGAAATTTGCTCCTGTGGCCAGATACACTTCCATTAGATCAGCACTTGCTCTAGCTGCAGTGATGAAATGGAAGATACACCAGATGGATGTCAAGACAACTTTCTTGAATGGTGTAGTCGAGGAGGAAGTGTATGTGGAGCAACCACTTGGTTTTGAGACACATGACAGGGAGTCATATGTGTGCAGACTGAAAAAAGCCTTGTATGGCTTGAAGCAAGCTCCTAGGACTTGGTATGGTAGGATAGATAGCTTTCTATCCAGTTTGGGCATTACTAAGAGAAAAGCAGATTCCAACCTTTACTGCAAGGTTGAGGAAGGCAATCCTGTGATACTACTCTTGTATGTGGATGACCTGTTTGTAACAAGAGAGGATGGATTGATTGCCGATACCAAGAGGAAGCTAGCTACCGAGTTTGAGATGAAGGACTTGGGTATGATGCACTACTTTCTAGGCATGGAGGTGTGGCAGAGTGTAGATGGAATCTTCCTTGGACAAGGGAAGTATGTAGTGGAGATCCTGAAGAGGTTCGGGATGATGGACTGCAAGGCCATGGCCACACCTATGGCATTGAACCTAAAGCTTCTGTGTGATGCTTCATCTGATCCGGTTGATGTCACTATGTATCGTCAGATGATTGGGTCCTTGATGTACTTGACGAACACTAGACCATATATTTTCTTTGCTGTGAACACATTGATCCAGTTCCTAACGGATTCCAGAGGTGTTCGCCTAGTTGTTGTAAAGCATATTCTAAGGTACCTGAAGGGTACAATTGATTATGGGCTCAAGTATGATGTGAATCAAAAGTTTAACCTACAGGGTTATGTTGATTCAGATTGGACAGGCAGTGCTGCAGATAGCAAGAGCACATCTGGGTGCTGCTTCAGTATGGGATCAGGTGTGGTCTCTTGGTTTAGCAGGAAGCAGTCCTGCGTAGCACTGAGTACAACCTAGGTAGAGTATGTTGCAGCTTGTTCGGCTAGTTATGAGGCATTATGGCTGAGGAAGCTACTGTCTGAGTTATTTGATCTCCCACTGGATGCTACTGGTATCTTCTATGATAACCAGAGTTGTGTGAAGTTGTCTGAGAACCCGGTGTTCCACGACAAGTCGAAACACATTGAGATCAAATATCACTATATCAGGGATATGGTGCAGAGAGGAGCAGTGAAGCTCCTGTATACTATGACGGATGAGCAAGTTACATATGTGCTTACGAAACCACTAGCCAGAGTGAAGTTTGAGTACTTCAGGGAGAGGCTTGGTTTTCTTCAGATTGACGACACTTCGAGGAAGAAGTGATGGACACATTTGCTGGAGCCATTCCAAGCATGGTGAGAGGAGGATCCTTTACATGGCTATGGATGTAAGCGCTGGATGATGAGCATCAGGATGATGCTCCAGTTACTGCTCTGTATATGCATCATGTTGGATGCTTGATATATTTGTATATGCATCATGTTGGATGCTTGATATATTTGTATATGCATCATGTTGGATGCTTGTTATGATCAGTTGGATCATTTATATGTATATGCATCATGTTGGATGCTTGGACCATGTATCTGTATATGTATCAGGTGGATACATTGTATGATCAGGTAGATCATGTATGTTGATATATATCAGATGGATACATTGTATGATTAGGTGGATCATGTATCTATGTATGTATCAGGTGGATACATTGTATGATCAGGTGGATCATGTATGATGATATGTATCAAGTAGATACTTGGTATGCATCAGGTGGATGCATTGTATGATCAGGATGATCATGGATGATGAGCTTCAGGATGTTGCTTCAGATGACATGCATCAGGACGATGCAGTGATGATGATCAGGATGATCATGTGTACATCAGGATGATGTATGGTGAGTATCAGTTTGATACTCTGTGGCCATGGAACAGGTTGTGCAGATAAGCATATAATCCAGCCTTGGGAGTTTTGCAGATAGTCTTTCGAGGTTTTTCCTATGGAATGTAATGTGGCCCCGGGATATCTGGAAAACGCTCTTTCGAGGTTTTACTTTGGGAGGACATATAATCCGACCCTGGGAGATTTGCAGATAGTCTTTCGGGGTCTTGCCTATGGCATGTAATTTGGTCCTGGGATATCTGGCAGATGCTCTTTCGAGGTTTTGTCCTATGGCATATAATCCAGCCCTCGGAGATCCGATAGGTTGCGACGTGTGCTCGTAATCAGTCCTGGGATGCTCTTTCAAGGTTTTTCCATGACCACATGTAATACGCCCTGGAGATCTAGATAGGATGAAAAAGGCCTTAGATGCTCTTTAGAGTTCTTTCTAGTCAAGACACTCTTTAAAGGTTTTGTGGTAGGGGTCACATGTAATAAGTCTTGGAGATATGGACAGGATGAAAAAGGCCTCAGATGCTCTTTAGAGATCTTGCTTGTCAAGACACTCTTTTAAGGTTTTGTGACAGTCACATATAATACAGCCCTGGGAGATCCGACAGGTAGAGCCATGTGATCGTAACAGCCTGGATGCTCTTGCGAGGTTTTGTGACGCACGTAATAAGTCCTGAGAATTCCATAGTATGTCCAGTGATGATGAAGACCTGCAAGTGGTGGGCCTACATCCAGTATGAAAAAGGACTGGCTCTGTAGAACTTCCTATGACGAGTAGATTCATAGATTGATTGAGATAGCAGGTGCGATGATGATGATGATGATTCGAGGACGATGATTCGATGATGATGATCCAAAGAAGAAGACTTGTGCTAGCAGATATTTTTTGAGAAATACCTTCCTAGTTAAGAGGGAGTGTTGATGTATATGTAACTTCAGAATGTATTTCACCTATGTATTTCATCTATGTATATTGTACTCCTATAGAGATGTTCTTATTCCTCTATATGGAAGTGTCGTCATTTGTATTGACAAGTGTCGCAAGTGTCGTAACTTGCTGATGGGTTATTAGACCACCATGTGTGGGGTTGGCCCTGATTAAGTTAACCATGGGTTATTAGGCTAAGCTAGACAAGTCGGCCCCACTGGTTTATTGGGAAGGACAAGAAAAGTATAAATAGAGATCGGGAGATCTCTATTTGATCATTTCACTTACTCACTCTTACATCACTCAGAAAGTGGTGCACATGTGAGGAGGAGGATCAGCTACTAGGAGAAGACTATCTCTTGTACTTTGGTTGTATCATTTCTCTCTCTATCTCTGAGGAAGTTGTGGGGTTTTTCACCTTTATGGTTTTCCCCAATGAAACTCCGTGTGTCTATTGTCTCATGTGATTGCTTGGTGTGATTGATATGCATTGTTATACTTGATATGCTGTACATGTTATTCTCTCAGTAAAGATCCTAGAGTATATTGAATTAATGCTAAAAAATTAACAAGTGGTGGGAAAGAGGCCTTCTTCAATCTATTCTGGAAACTGCCAACTCCATCTATAAAAACCTACCTCACTGCCTCCTTATGGACCACAAAATCGGTAGCATACTTGGGAAAGAGAGATGGTGGCTTGGACCCTCCATACATTCTTATGTAGGTGCCCTCCTCTGAAAGGTAAAAATCACCATATTTTTCCATGACTGCCATGGCATTCTCAAATAGGAATCTTGGCTCACTATTGAACATTAGTTCATACAGAGGCATGATCAACTCTTCACATATGTCCTTGTAATGGCTTTTGTAGTTATGGGCCCACAGGATCTTATAAGCGGTATAAACTGGGCTGTCATCCTTGTTCCAAATGCATCCTAACTTTGGTAAATGATGCCTTGACAAAATGCAATCTACCAGGTATGATGACATGTAGAATTCTGATTTCTTCCAGACCAACCCTTCCTTGGAAGCGGCTACGGCTGACGATAGATTGTCTGAAAAGATTCTACTTAGCATGAGGGAAATGATTATGAAAGGAGGCCTTAGCACTTGGACTTCATATTCATCACTCTCCTTTAGCCTCGGCTGCTTACTTGTGATCAACAACTTCCTGGTCATTTCCAAGTTATCCATGTTGAGACTTTCGAACCAAGTGTCGTTCAACAATGTTTGAGGATGGAGCAGCTTGTAGGCTGCAGAAATATGGGCTGGGTGGAATCAGGAAAAAGCCTCTCCCATGATGTCGGACAAAACCCTTGATTGAGCGTTAGCGTGCGCTAGGATCCATCCGATGACTTCTGAGCAAGGTAAAATACCTGGTCGTGTGGCTACTCTTGTGATGCCAGAATTTTGAATGTTTTGATACAAATACATTTCCTCTAGGACTGCTCTGGGAATATCCTGATCTCTTATCATGTGGTGCAATTCCCCCCACTTGAATTCAGGGGAAATTCCCATAATTGGCTTGGTATCCTCATATAACGTCTCAACTCTTACTTCCAGAATAGCTTCACCACCTGATTCGGGCTCAGGAATCTTAGACTTCTTCTTGGATCCTTTTGACATTGTGCTTAAACCTGGAAAAAACCATGCATGACTAGAATACCTAATCAAGCTAGAATACATCATCAAGTTTTGAGCAAAAATATTTCATTATAAAAGCGTAGCTCAGGTGAAACAACATTATTAAAACTCCTTAGAATGATACTACGTTTAAAACAAAAGGAAGCAGTTTAAAATGCACATGGCAAGAAACCGTTAATTTTATGTTAAAACAACTAGAAAGAGTGAGACTACGACGCTATTGTGCTTGATTTTTAAGTTAGAAAACGAGCTCAGGTGGATGCAGCAGGGCATCGTCCACTATCATGATTCACGCTGGACAGTTTGCTAGGATAGGGAACAGGGCCTAGCAGGGTTTCTTAAAAGACTTCGGGGATGACTAACCAGGTGCAGAGAAAAGCTCCAACAGGGACAAAGTGTTAAGATTCAATATGCTAAGACAGAAAATAGCAGCATTACATTCCATTTCTCAATAATAGCATATACAGGATCACTGAAGAAACAACAAGCATAGCATAAACACAAGAGACAAAGATTTATCCTGGGAAACCCTCATGGGGTAGAAAACCCAGCAAAGCTTCCTCAATATAGATGACCAGCAATATACAAAGATGAAACCCTGAGACATGATCTCCTCCTCCACAATAGAAGACCTCTCCTCCACAAGTGCACTATCCTCAAGTGAGTGTGTGTGTCAAATGAGGAACACACCTCCTCTATTTATACACTACACTGACATGTATTTTACACAGGTACACGTAGGCTCGTATTTAACCAATGGGTTAAATACCCCACTACAACTGACTGGGCCGACCCCTCTAGGGTGGTCTAATAACCCTTTGACCCACATAACATATACAGGGCCGACCCCCACTAGGGAATTCTAATAACCCGAGTTACCACATTCCGACGGAGGAATAAACATCTCCGGATATACAATAAGATCTTCACGGAGGAATGAAACATCTCCGGAATAATAAAGTACAAATATAATATTCTTTGAAGTTACAATATCTCAACACTCCCCCTTAACGAGAAGGATATTATAACAACATCTGCACGAGCAAGGAGTCATCAACATCATACATGATACATCTATAAATCATTGGAAGCTTTCTCAACATCATCAGTAACTCAAGCAGTTACTGGAACATCGACATCTTCAGTATTGAGTCTTTATCTTCTGTAGCACTTGAATAGCTACAACAATATCATCATCTGGATCCTCACGATTATCGTCATCACACGATCATCAGCATCATCATCTCACGATCATCAGCATCGTCATCACACGATCATCAGCATCGTCATCTCACGATCATCAGCATCGTCATCTCACGATCATCAGTATCGTCATCACACGATCATCAGCGTCGTCATCACACGATCATCAGCATCGTCATCACACGATCATCAGCATCGTCATCACACGATCATCAGCATCATCATCACACGATCATTAGCATCGTCATCACACAATCATCAGCATCGTCATCACACGATCAACAACATCGTTATCTAGATCATCACGATCAGCAGCATCGTCATCTAGATCATCACGATCAGCAGCATCGTCATCTAGATCATGACGATCAATAACATCGTCATCTAGATCATCACGATCAACAACATCATCAATACAAGTATAAATATCATTAATACAAGTATCCTCATCAATACAAGTATACACATCATCAATAAAAGTATCCTCATCAATACAAGTATACACATCATCAATACAAGTATCCTCATCAATACAAGTATACACATCATCAATACAAGTATCCTCATCAATACAAGTATACACATCATCAATACAAGTATCCTCATCAATACAAGTATACACAATAGCAGCATACCCTGCAACACACAAGATCCAATTACGGGATGATCAATCCCTCTCACTTTAGGACATAGGTCCAAGGATGATACAATCCTGATCCGCTTACGGGATGATCAGTCCCTCTCAGTTTAAGACAACTCTCATGTCCATGGATGATGCAATCCAGATCAACTTACAGGATGATCAATCCTTATCACTTTAAGACACCTCACCACGTCTAGGGATGAGGCAATCCCAATCTATTTACTGGATGATTAGTCCTTATCACTTAAGACATCTCACCATGTCTAGGGACGAGGCAATCCCAATCTATTTACAGGATGATTAGTCCTTATCACTTTAAGACATCTCACCATGTCTAGGGACGAGGCAATCCCAATCTATTTACAGGATGATTAGTCCTTATCAGTTTAAGACATCTCACCATGTCTAGGGATGAGGCAATCCCAATCTATTTACAGGATGATTAGTCCACTCAATCTCATTTAGGACTATCCTTCCTTTCAAAATTACTGGATTTACTGTCCAAGGATGATTTAATCCATTCAATTCATTTAGGACTATCCTTCCTTTCGGAATTACTGGATTTACTGTCCAAGGATGATTTAATCCACTCAATTCATTTAGGACTATCCTTCCTTTCGGAATTACTGGATTTACTGTCCAAGGATGATTTAATCCACTCAATTCATTTAGGACTATCCTTCCTTTCGGAATTACTGGATTTACTGTCCAAGGATGATTTAATCCACTCAATTCATTTAGGACTATCCTTCCTTTCGGAATTACTGGATTTACTGTCCAAGGATGATTTAATCCACTCAATTCATTTAGGACTATCCTTCCTTTCGGAATTACTGGATTTACTGTCCAAGGATGATTTAATCCACTCAATTCATTTAGGACTATCCTTCCTTTCGGAATTACTGGATTTACTGTCCAAGGATGATTTAATCCACAACCGTACATTTAGGACCAACGTCCAAGGATGACTTAATCCTCAACCGTACATTTAGGACCTACGTCCAAGGATGACTTAATCCTCAACCGTACATTTAGGACCTACGTCCAAGGATGACTTAATCCTCAACCGTACATTTAGGACCACGTACAAGGATGACTTAATCCTCAACCGTACATTTAGGAGCTACGTCCAAGGATGACTTAATCCT
Organism: Larix kaempferi; assembly: GCA_027924585.1. Classification (NCBI taxonomy): domain Eukaryota; kingdom Viridiplantae; phylum Streptophyta; class Pinopsida; order Pinales; family Pinaceae; genus Larix; species Larix kaempferi. The sequence continues at coordinate 6,764,428 of BSBM01000438.1, forward strand.
CCACCGTACATTTAGGACCATGTCCAAGGATGACTTAATCCTCAACCGTACATTTAGGACCTACGTCCAAGGATGACTTAATCCTCAACCGTACATTTAGGACCTACGTCCAAGGATGACTTAATCCTCAACCGTACATTTAGGACCACGTCCAAGGATGACTTAATCCTCAACCATACATTTAGGACCTACATCCAAGGATGACTTAATCCTCCACCGTACATTTAGGACCACGTCCAAGGATGACTTAATCCTCAACCGTACATTTAGGACCTACGTCCAAGGATGACTTAATCCTCAACCGTACATTTAGGACCTACGTCCAAGGATGACTTAATCCTCAACCGTCCACCAAGGACTTCATTCTCGAAGACATACGTCTACGGCTCTTCTTTAGGACTGAAGTCCAGGGATGATCCAATCCCCTCACATGTTCACCAAGAACTTCATTCACGAAGACATACGTCTACGGCTCTCTTTAGGACTGAAAGTCCAAGGATGATCCAATCCCCTCAAGTCCACCGAGGACTTCATTCTCAGAGACCTTACGTCTACGACTCTCTTTAGGACTGAAAGTACAGGGATGATCCAATCCCCTCAAGTCCACCAAGGACTTCATTCTCGGAGACCTCACGTCTACGGCTCTCTTTAGGACTGAAAGTCCAGGAATGATCCAATCCCCTCAAGTCCACTGAGGACTTCATTCTCGGAGACCTTACGTCTACGGCTCTCTTTAGGACTGAAAGTCCAAGGATGATGCAATCCTCACATGTATTCTCATCAATTACTATCGATCCTGGGAACCCATACAGAACCTGATTCACACTTCTTCTTTAATTACACCATTAAGCGAATGGTCTTATCTAGCCACTTGGAGCAAACATCTCATCATGATTCTCTTCTTCTTTATAAGAGAATCTTCTAGCCACAAGCCTTCTATAGTGTGTTTGATTTGAAAATCCTTTTTTTTTTTTTTTTTTAACATCCATCGCTTGTTCAGTGTTCATCATTCATCATGATCTTTCCTACAAATCAAAATTAAGTACATGATTAGTAATACTTCATAATCATCAAATCATATTGACATGATAACCTATTATGCATACAGATATCATTTACATAGTTATGCAACTATTTTGACCAATACTTTGGCACAACACTTTCCCATATCCTGTATGCATACAGTGGCTATCTAGATGCCTTCCATCTCTACCAGAACATACTATCGAGAGTGTGCACAGCTCTCAGCATGTCAGCAAAGAGGTTTCATTCTAGACAAGCAACAATGGAATGTTTGTCCAACCTACCAATCATATGCATATTAGTAGTATACTGTTCAATGCTCTATGAATGTTTACACTCAGCATCATATATTCTAGGAATACAAATATGCATACAACCTATTATAGGCAATATCATTTACTATTTCAAATAACAACTCAAATACTTATCTTTTATGTTTGTGTGGTTGCCTCCCGCTTGATCTTCTGTATGTCTTTTGAACTTCTATTCATTCTGTACCACTGTGCATGTTCAAGTGTCATCCTCATGATCTCATACACAAACATACACCCATTAGTATGTTCTAAATGTTATCAAAACATTATAGTTCTAAATAATCTTGAAAATGTATAGTCATGATTATAGTTAATAAACATTAGTATTCAAGATTTCAGGGAAGTCTTCTTTTACTCATGCATATCATCAATCAAGATAAAAGACATAATATGCATAATCCCTTGATTACTAACTTTATGAATAAGCATAACCAATAATTACATAAGGGATCCTAACACAAGGTAAGATTCATGGGAAACATACCTGGATTAGTATACCTACTTAGTTATGTACAACATACCTAAACAATCTCTTCAATGATTTAGAGATCCTGAGCTAGAACCTGCATGTCTCATAGGTTAAGCATAATATACCAAAGTCATACATACCTCATAAGTAGAACAAATATTATGGATGAGTCTTTGTCTTCATGTTTTCATGGTCATGGAACCTGATTTGTCTTTTGTGATGTACCTGTATCTTGTTAGCAGACAACATCAACCTCACAAAACATCATAATGCATTAGTACAATCATATAGCCCTAATAAATGAATGTCTTTGATCATTCACATGCATTCATACTATTAATAGGGTGATAAGACAATTCTAACATTAATCAAGATTGTACTAATAAATAATATGAAGACAAACACGTCATGAACTTAATCAAGAATTAGATTTCAAGACATACCTGAGCCTCCTTAAGTCATACCTGTCGAGACTTCTTGTAGTCTTCTTATGTAAGGCCTTAGCCTCAACTCCCCCTGAAACTTGATCTGGAGCTTGATTAGGGTTTGCTAGAGAAACCCTAAAAATTCAATCTTTGACTTTCATACTTCTGAATGGATGAAAGAATATGTCTTGCTGAGCTGATCAAACTAGCATACTTCAATTTTGGAATTTCCAAAATTTGACCCCTCAAAATTGCCTTTGAAACTTCTGGATCTTCTGGACAGGATCCCGAAATTGGGTTTGATGAAGCCCACCCTTCTGCCCACACAAAAGGTTCGATCCAAGGCTCTAAACTCTTATTTTTCTTAGGAGCTTCCAGCTGTGTTTACAGACTTCAAAAATTCCAACTTTTGCTGAAGCCCTAATTTTCCATCTTTCCGATCAAAATCCCGAACTGGGGTTTGATCAAGCCCGGTCTTCCACCCAACCAAAAAATTTGATCTTGGTCTCTAAATTTCGATTTTCCTGAGTAGCATTCAGCCGTGGACTCCAATTCCAAAAATTCTAACTTTCTCCGAAACCCTAAATTCCGGAAGCCATGAATAAAGGTGCTCCAAAAATAATTCTGTTTTGACAGAAATGTGCACCTGATTGTTTCTGCTATAAATCTGAAATTTTTGATCCACAGGGTCTGAAACCCTTTTTATGCAGTATCCTGACCTTTCATCTTTCCATCCTGATAGGTCTGACCTCAATTGGGTTTTCTGAGAGAGAGTTATGCCAAGTGTCGCAACATGACCTGTTTATGGGATAAAACAGGAGAGCGAACTTGTATGGCATGCCACGTGTCACTGTTTGAACTTCGGCCTCTGAAAACTTTTTCTGAGATATCTCGACCTATTATCTTTCCATCCTGACAGGTCTGACCTCAATTGGATTCTTTGAGAGAGATTTATTCCAAGTGTCGCAATGTGACCTGTTTATGGGATAAAACAGGAGAGCGAACTTGTACGGCATGCCACGTGTCACTGGTTCACCTTCGGCCTCTGAAAACGTTTTCTGAGATAGTACAGTCTGTTTACTACCTGTCACTTTTTACGAAATTTCATTTGGAGATTTCTAGCCCAATTTATGACCTTTTTTCCAAGGTCACCTGATTTTGACTGAGATCTGGAAGAGGCAGAAACCCTAACTTGTACTGATCATAACTCACAAAGTACAACGAATCTGAGGATGTCCTTTGGACACAAGGTCCCTGGGGATGTTATCTTCGACCTGTAAACTTTTCAGACCCTGAACCTTCGCCAAAATGGATTTATAGCGAAAGTGCCACGATGACTGTTTTTTGCTATGTAAAACCCTAACCTTCAAATTGTCGTAAGTAAAGCAAGTGTCGTAAGTGCCATACCTTGTCTTCCTTCAGGTTAGCTCTGATACCATGTTAAGATTCAATATGCTAAGACAGAAAATAGCAGCATTACATTCCATTTCTCAATAATAGCATATACAGGATCACTGAAGAAACAACAAGCATAGCATAAACACAAGAGACAGAGATTTATCCTGGGAAACCCTCATGGGGTAGAAAACCCAGCAAAGCTTCCTCAATATAGATGACCAGCAATATACAAAGATGAAACCCTGAGACATGATCTCCTCCTCCACAATAGTAGACCTCTCCTCCACAAGTGCGCTATCCTCAAGTGAGTGTGTGTGTCAAATGAGGAACACACCTCCTCTATTTATACACTACATTGACATGTATTTTACACAGGTACACGTAGGCTCGTATTTAACCAATGGGTTAAATACCCCACTACAACTGACTGGGCCGACCCCTCTAGGGTGGTCTAATAACCCTTTGACCCACATAACATATACAGGGCCGACCCCCACTAGGGAAGTCTAATAACCCGAGTTACCACATTCCGACGGAGGAATAAACATCTCCGGATATACAATAAGATCTTCACGGAGGAATGAAACATCTCCGGAATAATAAAGTACAAATATAATATTCTTTGAAGTTACAATATCTCAACACGAAGGTGGCCGCGGTGAGGGACTATTAAAAAGGTTTTAATGCAAACAACAAATACTTTAGCCACTGAAAACATGATAAACAGAGCTTGATAAATTTACTTACCTGGAAGCAAATGATTGGGTCTGATGGGGTTGACAAAAATGCAGACCCAGCTATCCTTGTGTGGTGGGAGCGACCTCGAATAGAGTTTCAAAAATTTTAACAATAAAAAACAATAAACAACCAAAAACCCCACTTTCTATATATAACCCCCCACACGCATGAGCAATTAACTTTGACATGACCGAGTAAGTGTGGGCATTAAAAATGTTGTTATGGCAAGGGGACCGGTGTCCTTTTCATGCCGTTCAACATTAACTCCTCGTCATCACAATCGGCACTACTCGGCAAGTTGGAGTGACCAGTATTGGCGGCACTGCCCAAGTGTTTGCACAACGTGCCGGCGGGTTTTGGTGACTTCAGTGTAAGATTAAAACTTAGCCGATCGCTGCTTCAGTTCAGCGACTGGTCTTGCATCCTGCCGACCGCTTCTGTCTCTTTACCTTTATCGGCGCTTCTCATGGTTTGCAGGAAATGGTTTCGGTGAAACTTGCTGAGTTCCACCGGAACGCATCGAGACACTTAAGACTTAAACAAAAACACCGGTCGTTTCGGGCCAGGTTCACGAGTTTTTCTGCAACAAGAGTCTTCAACAGAAACAACAAAAAAGGGTGCCAATCATGTCGGCACAACTCGGCGAGACTTGCCGCAACAAAAAAATTCAGGAAAAAGGCAAGGCAAAAGGCTGTGCTTCAGATGGTTTGGGCGAGTTCGTCCGACCATTGCGGCGGAACTGGGCAAGTTTGTCCGAAACAAGAAAAATTTACAACTCAACAAAAACATCCTCCTGTTGCGGTGCAACTCAATCAATTGCACCGAAACGAGAAAACGCTAAAAAAATTCATGAAGGAAACCGACTGTTGCGGCTTAACTCGGCGAGTTGTGTTGTCGTTTCGGCTGGGAAAGATGAGTTTTACTTAAGAAAAAATAAACTTAAAGAACTTGCTCTCTTAGAAAAACTAAGTATGAAAAAGGCCTTAAGGATGGGACTTGACTTCTAAGCAAATATTTCTCAAAAAATAAAGGAGGGGCCCCAATATTTACAAAATTTTGGGGGGGATGTTGCAGCAACAACAATTGGCAATTCGTTGGTGAACACAGATATCTGAAACAAACTCTTCCCATGGTCAGAAAACTTACAAACTGCTGGCTACATGTGTAACAAAATGCCTTTATAGTTCAGCTTTTGTGAATGCAGTGATCACTCTTATCATAATGGTCATTGGGGAAAAGGCAACTTTGACTCAAACTTCTTTACAACTCTCTCAAGGCCATAGTGTGGAGTTCATTTTAAAATCTGACTTTTAGATGCCAACTAATATAGGAATCCATAGGATCGTAACAATATCTCATAGACATATTCATTTGTTCCTCATTCCCATGCTATTTGCATCATTTTTGGATGTTTCTTAATTGATGACTTTTGTCATTTGAGCCTTCCAGAAATAAATTTCTTCAACTTTCAATATTTGATTTAGGTTCTTCAATCCATAATGTCCTTTTGTGTGAGCGAGAGATTTATTTGATTGTTATGCTTCATGGATGGAGAAGAACCTTGTTGGGCTGATTTATTTGAACATATTTCTTAATTGAATGCTTTTTTATTTTATCAGTCATGCTTTAATTGAGGCGAGAATTTTTGGAAAACAGACTCTTTGATATAAGCTCTTTCGACTTTTTACTTGTAGCATGGGATCATTTTAAATACCATACATCTATGAGACATGCTTCCTCTCCATGGGTCTATCATAGTGAACTTACTGAGACAAGCATTAATGTTAAAGTGAATGGAGCCCCAAGATAGTAAGAAGAAAATGCTAAATCTCAGTTATTTAACTGGGGTTATTTTGACCAAACAGAAAAAGGATCTCTTCATTCCTGGAAACCAATCACTGAAAGCAAAGTCACAAAGATACAATTTCTTTATAAGTGGATTTCTTCCTTTCAAGATTTTGAGATTTGCTCGGAGCATTATCCTACCGCTAAGCCAAGAGTTGGGCTAGGATTTATTAAAGAAATAATAAAGAAAACTTAAGCAGAGAGCAAGGTAAAAATCAAACCAATCTAACTTAAAAGCGACAGAAATCAATAAAACAAAAAAACAAGAGCGCTTATTTATGCACAAAAGTCCTCATAGGACTATGCGAAATACTGCTTTAAAGTGAGGCCATTGAGAGGGAGATTCACTTCCTCCCCTTGCAAGTCTCTCAGTTTATATGTCAACGGGCCAAGATTTTCAGAAATTTGGTAAGGGCCAACCCATAAATGTTGAAACTTTGTGTGCATTCCCTTACCATCATGTGGATGGTCCCATTTCAGAACTAAGACACCTACTTCGAAACTTCTCTTTCCATATTTCCATTTATCAAACCATCTTTTGATTATGTCTTGGTGTTGGTGGAATCGGTCTTTCGCTTTCTGCCATGACTCTTCAAGCTTCAACAGGGTATCAATTCTTGATTGTAAGACTTGCCTACTGGAATCTCGGGAGGCTTGGGCCAATTGTAAGGATGGGAGTAATATGTTTGGAGGGAGGATGGCTTCTTTACCATAGACTAGGGTGTATGGGTAAACCCCTAAGGCATTCTTTGGGGTGAGTCTGTCTTCCCATAAAGCGTTTGGGAGGGCCATATGCCAACTTCTCTGATTTTCAATAACGGTTTTCTTAAGAATTCGGATGAGGTTCTTATTTGTAGATTCAGCTAATCCATTTCCTTGGGGATATTAATTGGTTGAATAATGCAATTTAATTTCTTTCTCATAAACAAAATCATTTATTTTTAAAGATGAAAAGTAAGTTGCATTATCAAAAACTAGGGAAATTAGAACCCCAAACCTGGTTATGATGTTCTCTTCTAAGAACTTGATAACTACATCTTCATTAACTTTGCGCCGCAGAGCAACTTCTGTCCATCTCATAAAATAGTCTGTGGTCGTTAGGATGTACCGATGCTGCAACGAAGATTCGTGTTTATTTCTCCAATAAAATCTATGCCCCATTGCTCAAATGGTTCAGAGATCATGAATGGCTGTAGAGGTCATGTTGCTTTCGGCAATTTCCCAGCACTTCTTTGGCATACATCACAATTCCTGGAATAGGCATGAGCATATCTGAATAAGGTGGGCCAATAATATCTAGCTCTAAGTATTTTGTGAGTTGTGGTATCTCTAGAATAGTGTCCCCCAGCAAGGCCATCATGTAATTCTTTGACCACATTATCTGCATCTTCTTTCTCCAGACATCTGAGAAAGATGCCATCATAATTCCTTCTGAAGAGAATTCCATCAATGATTTGATATGTTGCTTATTTCAGATGGAGAACCCTTCTTTGCTTTGAACTCCAGTGCTCCGACAAATATCCTTACTGTAAATAGTGCACTAGGTCCCTATACTAAGACTTAGTCGCAATGAAAATGGGACATACCTCAATCATATTTAGCTCGGCCTCATTCCTCCAGTCTAGCTCTTCATCAACTGGATTTTCAGTGAGTAGCTTGGGCAAACCCTGACCTTTTATAGCGGTAGATGGTTTGAATTCCAAGTCATACTCCTGAAGAGAGGTGACCCAGTTTCCTCTCCTTTCTCCCAATTCCTTCTGAACAAAAAGAGATTTAACAGCGGGGTGTGACACTATGAATTTAGTTATGTTTTTTAGAATATATGGCCTGAACTATTTCACTGCTTTAAATACTGTGTATGCTTTCTTATCTACAACAGGGTAGTTCAGTTCAGCGCCCTGTAGACCAATGCTCATAAAGGAAATTGGGTATTCGTCTCCTAATTCTCCTTTCTGAGTGAGCACATCTGCAAGAGAGTTATCTGAATCAAAGGTGTACATGATAAAATCCTTTTCAAAATCTGGACTTCTTAAAGAAGGTGCATTAGCTATGGTAGCTTTGATTTATTTAAATGCAACTTTATCCAAGTCTGTCCACTTGAACTACACACTCTGCTTTACCATTTGCTGCAAAGGTTTAACATATGAGAGAATTCAGGCACGAACCTTCGAACAAAATTAATGATTCCCATAAATGATTGCATAGATTTTTTGTTATGGGGCACGGGAATCTTGTTGATAGCTTTCACTCTCTCTTGATCTATCGAGATCCCCTTCTTTGAAATTATATGACCCAATAGCTTACCCTCAAGAACCGTAAAAACACTTTTCTTAGGATTTAAAGAAATACCATATTTCCTGCAACGATAAAAAATCTGCTTCAAGTGGAAAACATAATCTTCTCTCTTCTTTGAAAAAACTGTCACATCATCTAGATAGACTACAACACAATGACCGCCCAATCCTCGAAAGGCAATGTCCATTGCTCGCTGAAAAGTAGCTCCTACGTTTATCAAGCCGAATGGCATCCTGCGATATGCAAAGGTTCCCCACTTAGTACGGAAAGTGGTTTTGAGTTGGTCTTCTTCTGCTACTAGTACTTGATTATAACCAAAGAAATCGTCTAGTAGAGAAAAAAGTTCTGATCCTAACACCATCTGTAAAATTTGATCCATTGGAGGCACACTAGGGTAGTTATTCTTATCAGAAGCTTTGTTCAAGCTTCGAAAATCCACACATAATCTTATTTATCCCGACTTCTTCCGTACGGGAACTAGATTAGCAACCCATTCAGAATGTCGGACTTTAAAAATGATCTTTGCATCCAACAACTTCTTTAACTCTTTCTATATTAAGGGCTCGAGCATAGAATGCATTCTTCTTAGTTGTTGTTGAAATGGCTTAACACTAGGCTTCATTGGAATTAAATGTTGTATAATGTGAGTATCATACATTTTCAGATCTTCATAAGTCCATGAAAAGATGTATTTATACTGCTGAAACAGTTTGATGAACTTATCTCTCTTTCCTGGTGAGCAACATTTGCCAAGATTGACATATTTTGGCTCAGCTTCTGTGCCTAGATTTACCAATTCATGCTACATGGAGGAGCTGTTAGTTTTGACATTTTCGGCCTTCTGAATTTACTCTGAAGATAGAACAATCCTTCAAGATTTCTCACTCCTTTGGGAATGAATTTTCCTTTAGTAGCATCTTTCTCTGCAAATCCAAATCATGCTTCTTTTCATCGATTATGGCTTCCTGGAAAGCATCTTCATTTGTTAGGAAATTGATGATATGATTGTCATCATCAAATGCTCTAAAATTTGTGATGTTGTCTGGGACGGATGGCCTGAAAATAAATTCAATAGAGCATTTGTTATTGGTAGGCACTAATCTGGAAGCGGAAGTAGATAATAAATCAGCTGCAGCATTCTGTAATCTAGGAATAGAATTTATATTAAAAGCATCAAAGTGTGAAATTAAATCCCATACCTCAGACTGATAACCTTTTAAATGTGGTGAAAGATAATGAATTGTATCCCTCACCTGTCTGACGACTATTTCTGAGTCACCAAAGACTTTCAAGTACTTGAAATTTAAACCAATAGCCTTCTTTAACCCATGGACCAAAGCTTCATATTCAACAATGTTATTAGTACATTCGAACTCTAGTCTACAAGATAAAAAGTGTTTGTTGGTTTCAGGATCAATTAAAACACAACCAACTCCGGATCCTTCTTGATTTTTGGAACCGTCAAAGTATAGAACCCAAAAAAAAATTCTGCTTTAACTAAGCTAGTATTACTACCACCTAAGTCAGTAACTAATCCTACTATGTTACAGTCAATATCACCAGTCCGAGAAAATTGAAGGAGATCGGACTGTTCATTTGATTCATGGCGAACCTTTTCCGATTGATAATTACCCGGTTCAATCTCTAAGAAATAATTTCCCAAAACTGAAGATGAGAAAGCTACAACTTCATTCTTTTCCTCTAACTGAGTTACGTTTTGCTTCATGTGAGGTTCTCTCAGTATTTTAATCTAATTTTGTCTATTTTGGTATGGAAACCACAAGTGAGACCAGTCCGTTGCAAAATAACCATCAGTTTCATAGACCAGTCCTTGCTCAATATCAAACCATAAGCCTCAAGAATATCAACTACCATTATATCAATAAATTGGCACACTCTAGGATCTGTTGACAACCTAATAAGCACATCTTTCATTTCTCCAATGACTTTAATAGCAGTTCTATCTAATTGTATGATCTGAGATGGGGATGGAATTGGCTGCCCATTAATGTTTTTGCAAATTGACAGTGGCATGACATTTGAAGAAGCCCCAAAATCTACCAAACAGTTATGCACATTATGATTAAAATTTTTAAAGGTCAACAGAAAAGGCAAAGTTTGGGATCTAGATTTCCTGCCAATACTAGCTTCATTTATTTCAGGATCTTCCTGAGTGTTTGCTAACGAAGTACTAGATTGTGGGTCAAAATATTCCAACAAATTCTTTCTTTGCTGGGGAAAATTACACATATCAAATATAAAGACATTTGCTTTTTCCTTCTTAATGTCTTTGATTATATCATATCCCATGTCACATTCTTTTGAAACTTTTGTTTGATTTTCTATTTTGTTCGATGTAACTTTTGGCTGTTTAGTTATTTCTACGTTTGGTTCTTTTGTAGGTAATGGGTTTTCCTTAGGCTAAGGCAAAATGATAGTTATGTGCCACTTTGGTATTTCCTTCGCAACCTTGGCTTTAGGTGCCTCAATGGTTTGATCAAGCACTGGGCCCTTACTTCTAGTGGTGACATTAATTGATGCAGTCTAAAATTTATCAGCAAGGTCTTCAAATGAAGGTTCTTGCATGGTTTCCCAATCCCATAGGACCATTGTGGTTTCGGGAGCAGGTTCTTCCTGCTTAAAAATATACTCTTCCTAAGGATCCTTCAGATCTGTTATCTGCGCATATAGCATTTGATTCATCACCAAGCTCATCGAATTTATCCATTGTGGACAACTCTTTTCTGAGTGTTGTTCTTGATGGAAGGTACATAAATGATCCATGCCTACATTTAAATTTAGAACAACAGAATTGTTTACAGGCGGAAGCGGCTGTCGACTTTCATCCCTTTTCTTGTAGAAAGGTTTGAATGGTTGCCTGGAAGTGCTGGATGCCTTATCTTTCTCCAGATCTACAATTTTATTAGAAATATTTTTCATCATTTTGACCATATTTTCCATATCTATTGATGGTTCTTCTTTATTTCTGGTTAACAAAAGGGGTTTCTTAACAGCTGTTGGCCTTGGATCTAGATCAAGAGAATGCTTAGCAATGATGTCTTCTTCTTCTTCTACCTTCTTGGCTTCTTCGAATTTTTCTATCAAGGTAGTTTTCTTTGTTCTTTTAACAAACATTGCTATGGGAGGATCAAGTGTTGTTGTATAATATCCAACCAAAGATTCTTCAATGGGTTTTGCTGCATCACTAAAATTATTTAACAATGTAGTGAATCTTTGATTAAATTCTTGGACCTTCTCTTTCTTTTCCATTCTCGTGGACAGCAATTATTTCATGAGTGTAGTGACTGTTTTCTAATTTCCATACTTCCTTAAGAAACATTTCTCGAAATCCTCCCAATTCGATATTGAACTAGCTTGCAAACTAAAATACCAGGAAGACACTTTGGGTTTGAAAGTGTAGGGAAAAATTCTGCAGACTACATCTTCGTGCTCTACATTTAAGAGATTTAAAGCCAGATAGAAAATCCTCAGAAGATCTTCAGCAGAAATGTCTTTCCCAGGATCATAGTTGGGCAAAACCTTTTATGGATTTTTGGGCAAATCATGGAATGGTCCAGCTAAATTCAGTGCTCCTCTCACTCTCCATGCAGGCACAACCATGACTCTTGGTGGAGAATTATGTGGAGAATTACGTGGAGTATGAGGTGGAGAATCGCATGGAGTATGAGGCTCTTCTGGATTTGGAGGAGTTTCGAGTCTGATTTCTCCAAGAGGCTCTATGATTTCTTCTAAAGATAGATCTACCAATTATTCTAAGTTCTGAACCAGAACTGAATCTCTTGTGTAATGTCTTTCCCTCCTAGGAGCTCTTCTTCTGGGGAGTAGGGGAATTACATTTAGACCACCAAATTCTCTAACATACGAATGGGTATGTCTTCTGAAATCTGCTACTTCTACAAAAGGAACAGTATACAACGTTTCTTGCTGTTCGATTTCAGAATTGGGATCTTCTTCATTTCTTGATTCCATATCAAAATTGTCTGGGATAGCTGTTTCAAGTGGGTCTTCATTGGGATTTATTCTAATGGAAGGATCTCCTCTGCCATCCATGCACTGGTGGCCCTCCTTCTAGCACCAAAAATTGTTGATGCCTCGAAAATCACAGCACTAATCAGCAACGGATTCTCCCCGGTAAGCAAGCCCAATTAGATCTCTCACCGTTTGGTGTGGGGAATCCGTCCGGTTAACGGACCGACTATTGTATAAGGTTTAAATATTTGTCTTCTTTTCACCGGTTGCGGCTCGATCCACCATTTATGTATTTATTTTTTAAAGATGATGTGCAAGTGCTTTTAATTAAATGCATGCAATTAAACAAATCTGATCTACACTATTTAAGAAAATTAATCTATCCTTGCAAGGAGCAAACTGAAAGTATGAGTAATGCGCTGAAAGAAACATCCAAAGATCTCATAGATAGCTATATAATCATAAATATGCATTTCCAACAAAAGGTAAAAGATATCAAAGATAGCTTTGATTGAATTAAAACATTCCATTACTCATTTGACACATAATATTTGCATGGAAAATGAAACCATTCATAACAGAGAATTAATTCATGATAGTTAGGAAAGATCTCACAGTATACGCATGAAAGATGCAGAAATAGTTCAGCAATCATTCAACATAAACCCAAGAAAACGCAGTGCAGGCTTTTCCTGGCAAAATGGAGCTTTCTTTATATATGTAGCAAAGTAATTCACGTACAAAATTCAGTCTATCCTTTCACCTGCAAAAAGTCCTTCTACCCTTCTCTATGCATCTATATATAGCTTTACAAAATTCTCCAAGAGATTCTACATGTACCATAATCCCAAGGAATCTCTTAATTTGTCCTTTAGTGCCCTTTTACAAAAATTAGAATAATTCCCAAATGTCTTTTACAATAGAAACACAAATCCAACTATCTTTTAAATTCACGACTGAGATAAAGAGGCAAAAATGTTTCAAGATCATATTTAGACAATTATGTAGTGACAAGTCAGTTCCCGGTTGGAGCTTCTGATACAACTGGCGCTTCCACCTCAGCTGGTTTGTCCACCTTTGCTATATAGCTGAGCCATATGCCTGTTTCTCTTACAATGGTATTGGCAGGCGCAGGGAGCATGAATTCAGGGAGATTTTGTGCTTGGCTAACTCTGCTTCAATGTTTTTTACCTCTGCTACTGCAGCCTGGAGAACCTCTTCAAGCAAGTAAGCATGAATGGAGGGTTTCTTGATGCACTGGTGAAGGCCTTCTGCTGTCAACACATCTATTTTCTTCACATATTCCATCTCTGTGATTATCTCATTCTTCAACTCAGATAGGCATTAGTCTTTATCCAGAAAGTCCTCTAGAGTTTGGGGAACCACCATTTGACATATTTCCTACGTTTCCTAGATGCTAAAATAGAGACTGATGCATTTCCCAATGGTGGCTTGGATTACAGAGATTAACTTTACGCCACAATTCTTGCAGAACTCCATAAAACCTGCATCTGATTTAAAATCTACCACGGATTTGAGAGGGAGGTGTGTGGGGAATCCTAACTTCCCTTCTCTCCATTCAATATGCTTCCTGATGTATTCCTTTATGCGCGCATATTTCTTTCTAAACCTATTGGCCTTGGAATTGATTTCTTTCATCCTGGAAACCATCGCCTTCATCCTGCAAACTTCTTCAATGATAAGTTCTTGTGACTCATGTACCTTCTTTAGTATGTCACAGGACTGCTCATGGAAGGGTCTTAGATCATTTTCCTTGTTGTTTTCCAGCTCTAACTGCTCTATCATCATCTCTCTCTCTTCTTCCAACTGAATGGTCCTGGTTTCGAGATCATTTTTCTTTCCTTCTACTATCATCATCTATACCACCAAAGCTTAATTTACTTCCTCTAAGCATCGATACTTATTGGATAATTATCTTTGTTCTAATAAGAGGCCATCATATTTCTTTACCATTAACTCTCTATATGCCTGCTCCTTTACTAGAGTAAGCTGCAACCTGTGCACCTTCTTCTTTCCTACTTCCACATCGTTCATTAGCTTGTGGACATTGTCTTCACTTTCCTAGGAAGCGCTATAGTGACGGATGCTATAAACTTGGGAGCACTCTGCGTGCCTTGCATGACAGTGGTTTCTCGTGTCCAGCTGAAAGGGCTTCTTCATCCTTGTCTCTGTCTTTCTTACAATGGATTTTCTCTTATTATAAAAAACAAATTTGTCCCATTGGGACACAGTGTGACTATTTGACGGGATAAAAGGGACGAGTGGAAGTTCTCCTATGGAGAAGTCATCTTCAGTAGTTAAGGCCTGGGAAACTTGGGATGAGTCTATGTCCATGTCCTCCATGCTTGGGCTTCCTCCATTTGCATCCCTTTTGGATTTATCCTCTTCCTCGGCCTTCAGCTGTCTCTTTTCTGCTTCGGCCTTTTGCTGCTTCTCTTTCTCTCCCCTCCCTTTCTTCTTGCAGCTTGGCGGCTTCTTCTTTTCTGATCTTCTCTAATTATTCATCTCAAAGCTTGTCCACCTACTCTTTCTGTTCTCTTTTCGCTACTTCCCTTTGGAATCTTTCAACCTCCTCTTTGAGCCTTTGCTCTTCCTTCGTCAGAGCTACAGCTTCGTCCTTTTCTCTTTGCAATCCGGCTTCCTTGGCAACTTGGGCAATAGTGGAGCTAGAACCAGCTCCGCTTTTGAGGCGAAGGCGCCTTCTGAGTTCAGTTATGTTGTTGAATCTTTTGAAGACTTCTTCGTCTTCATCATAGTAGTGTTCATATTCAAAGTGCACATTGACTTCTCTGCAATGGTCTGCAGCCTTATTAAGACTGTCATTCTCCCCAAAGTGAAAATCTCTTAATTCCTGAACAAAGGTTTCAGCTGATCTGACCTTAGAGAACCTATATGCTCTAACATAGAAGGGAAGTGGTGGGAAAGAGGCCTTCTTCAATCTATTCATAAAACTGCCAACTCCATCTATAAAAATCTGCCTTACTGCCTCCTTATGGACCACAAAATCGGTATCATACTTGGGCAGGAGAGATGGTGGCTTGGAACCTCCATACATTCTTATGTAGGTGCCCTCCTCTGAAAGGTAAAAATCACCATATTTTTCCATCACTACCATGGCATTCTCAAATAGGAAACTTGGCTCACTATTGAACATTAGTTCATACAGAGGCATGATAAACTCTTCACATATGGCCTTGTAATGGATTTTGTAGTTCTGGGCCCACAAGATCTTATAAGCGGTATAAACTGGGCAGTCATCCTTGTTCCAAATGCATCCTAACTTTGGGAAATGATGCCTTGACAAAATGAAATCTACCATGTATGATGACATGTAGAATTTTGATTTCTTCCAGACCAACCCTTCCTTGGCAGCGGCTACGGCTGACGACAGATTGTCTGAGAGGATGTTTGGCCAATTGAAAACTGTTCCTTTGAAATCTTTATAGTGGATCAAAGGAATCCAATGCATCTTATAAACATTTCCATCAGTTTTGCCAAAGATTCTACTTAGCATGAGGGAAATGATTCTGAAAGGATGCCTTAGCGCTTGGACTTCATATTCATCACTCTCCTTTAGCCTCAGCTGCTTACCTATGATAAAAAACTTCCAAGTTATCCATGTTGAGAATTTTGAGCCAAGCATCGTTCAACAGCGTTTGAGGATAGGGCAACTTGTAGGCTGCCGAAATATGGGCTAGGTGGAATGAGGCAAAATCCTCTCCCATGCTGTCGGACAAAACCCTTGATTGAGCGTTAGCATGCGCTAGGGAAAAGCTCTGGTCGCGTGGATGCTCTAGTGATGCTAGAATTTTGGATGTTTTGATACAAATACATTTCCTCCAGGACTGCTCCGGGAATATCCCGATCTCTTATCATGTGGTGCAATTCCCCCCACTTGAATTCAGGGGAAATGCCCATAATTGGCTTGGTATCCTCATATAACGTCTCGACTCTTGCTTCCAGAATTGCTTCGCCACCTGATTCGGGCTCAGACATCCTAGATTTCTTCTTGGCTCCTTTCGACATTGTGCTTAAACCTGGAAAAAACCATGCATGAGTAGAATACCTAATCAAGCTAGAATACATCATCAAGTTTTGAAAAAAAATCTTTTAGTATACAAGCGTATCCCTGGTGAAACAATATTATTAAAACTCCTTAGAATGATACTACGTTTAAAACAAAAAGCAGCAGTTTAAAATGCACATGGTAAGCAAACGTTAATTTTCTGTAAAAACAAATAGAAAGAGTGAGACTATGACACTACTGTACTCGATTCGTAAGTTAGAAAATGAGCTCAGGTGGCTGCAGCAGGGCATTGTCCACTGTCACGATTCACGCTGGATAGTTTGTTGGGATAGGGAACAAGGCCTAATGGTTTTTCTTAAAAGACTTCGGGGATGACTAACCGGGTGTAGAGAAAAGCTCCAACAGGGACAAAGGTGGCCATGGCGAGGGACTGTTAAAAAGGTTTTAATGCAAATAGCAAATGCTTTAGCCACTAAAAACATGATAAACAGATCTTTATAAATTTACTTACCTGGCAGTGGATGATTGGGTCTGATGGGGTTGAAAAAACTACAGACCCGGATGTCCTTGTGTGGTGGGAGCGACCTCGAATGGAGTTTCAAAAATTTTAAAAATAAAACAACAATAAACAACCAAAAACCTCACTTTCTATATAACCCCCCACATGCTTGAGCAATTAACTTTGACATGACCGAGTAAGTGTGGGCATTAAAAATGTCGTTATGGCGAGGGGAACGGTGTCCTTTTCGCATCGTTCAACATTAACTCCTCACCTTCACAATCGGTAGTACTCGGCGAGTTGGAGCGACAAGTATCGGCAACACTAGCCAAGTGTTAGTATATTTAGACACTTAGGAGTTAGTTAAGATCAACTTGTGTAATATATCCGTTAGGGAAAGTGTGCTTCTTTAGTATGCATTTGAAAATATTTAATCCCATACTCACGATATGTTCTAGACATAGAGTGATCCGAAGGCTCAACTTCTCTTAGATCATACCTACCCTTGATTCGTGGCTTAACACCCGATTGGTCCATGATCTCTATTTAAAGAGCATGGAGGGTCATTGTCTAGTTGATCGATTATGAGAAGCTCATTTGTAACTTTCTTTCTTTTGCATAATAAACTGCTCCGTAGAAGCTATTTGGATGGGGCCGTGGAGTGTTTCCCTCTCGAGGGTTTAAACCATGTCAAAACATCGTTTGTTGATCTGTGAACTGTTTGTGTGAAGTGGTTTCTCTAGGTGTTCGGTCTTTTGGGAATACCCTGTGTACCCGAACATGGTATCAGAGCTTTTATGAAGAGTCGCTTCCGGTTATGATCTAGATCTTGAACTAGTGTTGCCAAAACTTGAAAGGGTTTCTAGTTCTAGAATTTATGTGCATTTTTGGGTCATGGGAGTTTTTCCATTACATTTGGAGCGTCGTTTCCATTGGAAAATAGTTTTCGTTTGATCGAAAAAGGTTTCCAGTTGCTTCAGAAACGCGTATTTCATCAGATCTGAAGGTATAATGTTACAATGACGTTTTTTATTTAAAAAAAAATATCTCATATTTTATCAATTTTTATTATTAGATTTTTTTAGTTTCGGATTGTTGCTTTCCCTGTCTGCGTATGCTCTTTGTCGTGCACCTTGTGTGATCTCAGTGAATCAGAAATAAAAAGGGAAATGGTTTTTCTCGGCTACGTATGCTCTTTGTCGTGCACCTTGTGCGATCTCGGCAAATCAGAAACAGAGAGAAAACATAGAATTTCCGGGCAAGCTAACGAGATCTAACCCCATAAGTGTGGAAAAAAAATTTTGTTTCAGATTGTGGTGTGATTTGCAGTAAAAAATGCAAGCATGGAAACTAAGAGAGAAGAGTAAAAAAAAGCCCCCTTCCTCCATCCCTTATTTTACGTATCTTTTAATATTAGCTCACTTGATTCAAAGTTGTTTTATTCCATAATAGGTCTTGAGTTCAAGTCTTATTAAGTTACTTTTAAACAAGGTGCATGCAATTTCTATTTTCAAGTTACTTTATTGTAAAAGTGCATTTCACTTAAATAATAAAAAATATATATATAAAAAGTGAGTCACTTAAGTTCCTTTTTTTTTGCTGCACTAGTTAAGTAACATCATTGTAAAAGTGAAAATCACTTATTTTACAAAAGTGATTCACTTAAAACAACTTTCTTGTAAAGTGATTTTCAAATGTTCATCTTGGGAAAAGGGGGGTTCTTTTTTTAGCTAGTCATTCTCTATCTGCCACGTCACTATTGGGGACACCTTCAAAACATTTTCTTTGGTAAAGCATAACTTCATCATACGGAGTCAGTTTTCAGTGCCGTTTTTTTTAAACCCCCTATTTTTTCGAGCTCTTCGCATCCATACTATTGGTTTCTATTTTTACAGCCATTAATTTTACAACATGGTCGCCTCTTGTGATATTCTACTTACTATTTCCAATTATTTATCATGGAAATATCGTACGGAGGATGTTCTATGAAGTAGGGGACTTTTCAGAATTACCTCAGGGAAAGAAACAGAACCCACTAATGATGATAAGAAAATAAAATGGGAAAATAGATGTGACGAAGCTCATGGATTGATTGGGATGTCAATCTCTACTAATTTGCGATTCCACATATCTGGAATTGATGAACCTAATACTACTTTGGACAAGTTGGAATCTGTGTTTGGTAAGCACAATGAAATTCGAGGTCATCAACTCGAAAATGAGTTGATTTCTTTAAATCCAAGTGATTTTTCATGCATTCAAGATTATTTATCTAAGTACAAAACTCTTAAACTCTTATGTGAAGAATGCAATATTAAGAGGGAAGACAAACAATGCATTTATCATATTCTTTCAAAACTTGGACCTACATATTCTGTTTTTGTATCTACATTTTACTCCATGAAAGAATCTTTGATTGCATCTAGCTATCAAGAGCCTAGTCTTGAATCGTTTTGTGATTCCCTGATTAGAGAGCAAGATAAGCTCATCCATCTTGGAATAATCAACAATGAAGATACATATGGGAAATCCTTATTGTCCCAACAGAAAGAAAAGTCCAAGCCTCCGAAGAAACAAAATTTTTGCAATAATAAGTCAAACAAGCGTCCCAAACCCTCTCAGTCAGCTCCTTCTTTAAAAAATGACAAAGGATCCAAGCCAAAAGTAAAGAAGACTGAGCGACATTGCAACTATTGCGGGAAAGATAATCATGATGAATCTAAGTGTTTCAAGAAGATGGCAACCTTGGAAGCAACAATGAAGAAGCACCACATCAGCCTAGATTCGCTTTCAGAATCTAACTCCCATGGACATGCATTTTGTGCTTCTGGTTATTCTTATACTGCATCTTCTTCTTCTACTTCAAATGAATGGCTCATTGATTCTGGAGCTTCTTATCATATGGCTAAGGATCAAGCCATCTTTTCTACTATGATGAATGTAACACCAAACAAATATTTGTTGGTGATGATAGATCTCTAAGTGTTGTAGGATCTGGAACAGTTCCAGTAGATAATGGTCACTTCAGTGATGTACCACGTGTTCCAAGAATTTCCTGCAATTTGTTATTAGTCTATCAAATCACTAATTCTGGTGAAGGTAAAACTGTGACATTTACACCTCACCAAGTTGTAATCAAGGATTTTAAAGATCCTCAACATGTCCTAGCTACTGGAATTGTTGATGATATTATTAGGTTGTACAAATTTAACAACTTTGGGTCATCACCTTTTCCTTCAGTTTTTGTTGCTCATAGTGATAACTTGAGCAAACTTTGCATGAGCGATTTGATCACTTAAATTATCGCTCATTGCAACAACTATGTAAAGACAATATGGTGACAGTTCTTCCAATGGTATCTTACAGAGATGGTGTTTGTTTCGGTTGTGTACTCGGAAAACATCATCAGGACAGTTTTGACAAACATGCCTCTTGGCACACCTCGGTTCCCTTGGAGCTTGTGCATAGTGACTTGTGTGGTCCTCTTCCATCTGCTTCCTTTTCTGGTTTCAAATATTTCTTAACTTTCATTGATGATTACTCCGAATGCACTTGGGTTTATTTCCTAAGACTTAAGAGCGAAGTATTTAACATGTCCTTGGCCTAAAAGGCCCTTGTTGAAAAAAAATATGGTCATCAAATCATTAAGTTAAGATCCAACAATGGAGGAGAATATGTTAACAAAAAGTTCACTACTTTTGCACTGAACAAGGAATCCAACAACAACACACTGTTCCATATACACCACAACAAAATGGTGTCGCTGAACAGAAGAACCGCACTTTAAAAGAAATGGCTAATTGTATGATCCAATCTAAGGGACTAAGTCTTCAATATTGGGCTGAAGCCATTAATTGTGCAAATTACATAGTCAATCGCACCCCCACTAAAGCTTTACAAGGTATCACAGCAGAAGAATCATGGAGTAAAACTAAACTTGATGTAAGTCATTTTCGTGTGTTGGGTAGTGAAGCATGGGCTCACATTCTGGATGAAAAACGGAAAGCATTGCAGCCTAAAAGTGAAAAGTGCATATTTGTTGGATATTCTGAAGATGTAAAAGGTTATAGACTTCTTCAACCAAATTATCATGATATAATCATTAGAAGAGATGTTAAATTTGATGAAAATCCCTTGGCCTGCGATCCTAACTCAGTGATTGTGCCATCTTTGGCCTGCGAGCCTGATTCGGCGATTGTGCCTTCTTCTTCTTCCAACTTCCTTGACAGGTTTCCAAATCCAGCTTCTGATGATGACAGTGAGAATGAAAATCCACCTCCTCCTGCTCATGTTCCTCTAGTTGCACCAGCACAAGTGCTTCCTCGATGGGTCCGTTCAACATGTGAAGAAACTTGTGATCTTGCTGGTGATCCTAGAGATCAACTTCGAACACGTTCTCAATTTCAGCGAGCCTCTTCTCCTTTGGCTCAGGTTTCCTAGAATCATGATCCAGAAACTTTTGCATAAGCTTCAAGAAATCCAGATTGGGATGCAGCTATGGATGAAGAATATCGTTCCTTAATGGCGAACGATACTTGGGATCTTGTACCTCTTCCAAAAGGAAGAAAACTTGTCAGATGTAAATGGGTCTATAGAACTAAGTATGAATCAGATGGAAGTGTTGAAAGACTTAAGGCAAGGTTAGTTGCCAAAGGTTTTTCCCAAGTTGAAGGAATTGACTACAATGAAATCTTTGCTCTTGTCGCAAAAATGAACTCCATCCACCTTGTTCTTTCCCTTGCAGCCTTACATAACTAGGAATTCCATCAAATGGATGTCAAGTCTGCCTTCTTACATGGTGATTTACAGGAAGAAATTTACATGGAACAACCTCCTAGATATGTTCAGAATAAATCTAGCCTTTTATGGCGCCTTAAGAAATCCTTATATGGGCTTAAGCAAGCTCCTAGAGCTTGGTATGCCAAAATGGATAGCTTTATCCTTGACACTGGTTTTTCTAGATGCCATTCTGACCCCAATGTCTATACCAAGAAAATAGGAAACCATCTCATCATACTTGTTCTATATGTTGATGACCTTATTCTTACTGGTAGTGACCCTAAGCTTATAACCCATGTGAAATCCAGTCTTAAGCAAAATTTTGAAATGTCAGACTTAGGACATTTGCATTATTTTATTGGTCTCCAAGTCTTGCAAACCAAAGAAGGAATCTTTCTTTCTCAGTCTAAGTATGCTTGTGACCTTCTTCGTCACTTTCACATGGAATATTGTACACCATCCCCTTCTCCCTTCTAGTCTGGAGTCAAACTTTCTGCCACTCATACTTCACCTGAAGTAGATGCCACCTTGTTTCGTCAGCTTGTTGGTAGTCTTTTGTACTTGACTCATTCTCATCCTGAACTTTCCTTTGTTGTTGGTCGTGTTGCCCATCATATGCAAACACCTCATGAAAGTCACTGGAAAGAAGCTAAAAGAATACTTCGATATATTCGAGGTACAATAAAGTTTGGTATTCATTACAGTACAGGGGGGAAACCTTTGTTGGTTGGTTTCACTGATTCAATTTGGGCCAACGATCCTGATGATGGAAAGTCTAATGCAGGTTATGTTTTCAGTATGGGATCTGGACCTGTCACTTGGGCTTGTAAGAAACAACAAGCTCTTGCTCTTTCTTCAGCAAAGGCAGAATATCGAGCCGTAGTTAATGCCAGTCAGGAAGCTTTATGGCTTCGACAGATCCTTTAATAGTTTGGATTCGAGCAGCAACAGCTTACTCCACTTTGGTGCGACAATCAAAGTGCCATCAAGCTCGCCAAAGATCCAGTTCTACATCAACGCAGCAAACACATTGAACTACATATGCACTTCATCAGAAATCTTGTACATGATCATGTTCTTGAAGTGCTCTTCTTCCCTACAAATGATCAAGTTGCATACATCTTCACCAAGTCTCTTACAGAAGCGAAGTTTTCTAAACTTCGATCTATGTTAGGAGTTCAGGAATTTGTCATTAAGGGGGGATAGGCTCTAATGCCTCCTTCCTTCTCCTAATAGTGTCACTTTTGTAAATACTTCAATCCTATCCCAAGTTCTTCTTAAGGGGTATGTTAGGATATTTAGACACTTAGGAGTTAGTTAAGATCAACTTGTGTAATGTATCCATTAGGGAAACTGTGTTTCTTTAGTATGCATTAGTATGCATTTGTAAATATTTAATCCGACGGTCACGATATGTTCTAGACATAGAGTGATCCGATGAATCAACTTCTCTTAGATCATACCTACCCATGATCTGTGGCTTAACAACTAATTGGTCCATGATCTCTATTTAAAGAGCATGGAGGGTCATTGTCTAGTTGATCGATTATGAGAATCTCATTTGTAACTTTCTTTCTTTTGCATAATAAACTGCTCCGTAGAAGCTATTTGGACGGGGCCATGGATTGTTTCCCTCTCGAGGGTTTAAACCACGTCAAAACATCTTGTGTTGATCTGTGATCTGTTTGTGTGAATTGGTTTCTCTAGGTGTTCGATCTTTTGGGAGTACCTTGTGTACCCGAACACCAAGTATTCGCGCAACGTGTTGGCGGGTTTTGGTGAGTTCAACGTAAGATTAAAACTTAGCCAATCGCTACTTCTCTTCAGTGACTGGTCTTGGGTCCCGCCGGTCGCTTCTGTCTCTTTACCTTTATCAGTGCTTCTCACGTTTTGTAGGCGATGGTTTCGGCGAAACTTGTTGAGTTCCACCGGAACGCATTGAGGCACTTAACACTTAAACAAAAACATCGGTCGTTTCGGGCCAAGTTCGCGATTTTTTCCACAACATGAGGCTTCAACGGAAACAACAAAAAAGGGTGTTGATCATATCGGCACAACTCGGTGAGACTTGCCACAACACAAAAATTCAAGAAAAAGACAAGGCAAAAGGCCACGCTTCAGAAGGTTTGGGAAAGTTCTTCCAACCGTTGCGGCGAAACTGGGCAAGTTCGTCTGAAACAAGAAAACTTTACAACTCAACAAAAACATCCACCTATTGCGGTGCGACTCAATGAGTTGCGCCAAAATGGGAAAACGCTAAAAAAATTAACGAAGGAAACTGACCGTTGCGGCTTAACTCAGCGAGTTGTGCCGCCGTTTCGACTGGGAAAGATGAGTTTTACTTAAGAAAAAACAAACTTAAAGAACTTGCTCTCTTAGAAAAACTAAGTATGAAAAAGGCCTTTTGGATGGGACTTGACTTCTAAGCAAAACTTTCTCAAAAAATAAAGGAGGGGCCCCAATATTTACAAAATTTTGGGGGGGATGTTGCAACAACAACAACTCTCTTCAAGCCCTCGATCGAGGTAATTTAAAAACCTCGATCGAGCTAATATCTCGATCGAGGGCCTTAAAAATAGGACCATGGGCCTTTTCTTTGCAAAAAGGAAATTTTGTCATTCAGGGGCTTAAACTATGTCATTAAATGCACATTAATGGGTATACTTGATACCGTTGGATTCGTCAATGAATCATCTATCCATGGACATATAATTTATGAATTTTTATCTTCATATGTCATTCTTTTTTAAATTTGTGCTAAATATTACCCTGAAAAACCTTGTTGACAACTTCGAATGAGTTCAAAGATAAATCAACTACATTCAAAATACACATCCAAAAAATTTGAAAAAATATACAAGAACTACATGAGTTCGTCTTCTTCAAAAGGGTATTTTCAATTTTGCAATTTATGTAAACAATCAAAAGATTTGGCACATACACGCACATGTGTGCAAAATGCGACTGAAATATTCACTGGTCAGTTTCGAAAGATAATAATAATAATATGTTTTCGAGAAAAATTAAAAGAAAAATATGTACGCACTAGTGCATCCTGTCTACATCATGTTCACATATTTCATTTTTTTAAATTATTAATTTCACATTAAATTATTTTTCACACACACAAGTCACTTGTTAATTGCTCTTCAAATTTTTAAGGACACACGTTTCATTAAATGAAAATTTGATATAATAAATGACATTGGTATATTTAAAAAAATATCATTGGAAAGCCAACATAATTCTCCACATTTTGTTTTCAACTGCATGTCGAAATTCATATGGAAAATATGAGTTTCGAGGGCTTCAATTTAATACATGGGTAAAATTTCCATTTTTCATCGCCATATTTGACCAAAAAGAGTTACCCATCTTCATGGAATCACCCGTTGCATGAAACCTTCCTTTTCCCTTTTTCTTTGCTTTTCACTCCCTTACATAATGGCCCTTATTGTCACGGTTGTAGCATCTAACCTTCAACTTGTCAAATTCCTTGTTGTATACCTTATTCTTCGAATGGAAAAACTTCTTTTGAGAGAAGTTCTTCTTTCCTTTCTTCATCCTTGCCATGAGGGAAAGGTTTTCTTTTTTGATGCACATTGACTTGGTCTGGATTCGCCCCTCCTCTTGGAGGAATTCATGCCAAAACCTTTCTAAGTTAGGTTGTACCTCTCTTCCATTTAATGTAGCCAAGAATGTCTCCCATTAGGATGGGAGACCATCAATAGCGGTTTGGAGAAGATAGTCTTCATACACCACTAATACAATACTAGCAAGATGATCTCTTACCTGAGATATCTCGGTGAAGGAGGCCACTATCTCATCCTTCTCCATCTTTAGGTTTTGAATCTTAGTATTCAATGCACTCTTTTGATCAAGGCCTTCTTCTCATATAGGTTTTTCAATGTATCAAAACACTCATTTGAAGTCTTCAATGGAGAGATCACAGACATCAAATTGTCCTTTACCGAATCATGGATGATCCGTTTGGATTTATATTGGTTCTTTTTGAAGTTGATGCACCTTGCATTAGATGTAGGCTCCTCCACCATAATGGATACGTAGCCATCCAAGTCATGTTCCTCCAAGATGTTCAACACCCTCTCCTTCCAAGTGTTGAAATTCAAAGTGCCCTCGAGACAGTCTTCCGATGGAATAGAGATCAATGCCATGGCTCTCAAGTATCATGCTCAACTCCTCAGGATCTACGTAGGATCACGTTTGCTTGACAAATATTAGCTCCTTCACGCCCTGAGCTCTGATACCATGTTAATTTTTTAGCAAATATGATGAGCTTTGAACTTTAAAACTTTAAGTGTGAAAATACTAAATACTTGAATCAATGAACCATTCAATTGGATGAAATATTCAACCATAACATAAGATGTAACCTGGGAAAACCCTCAAAACAATGAGGATGAAAAAACCCAGCAAATCTTCAGAGTATAATTATGATAGATAGAATAGAATTTTTTTTACAAAATAACAGATTGCTTTCGGCACCCCGAGTGCTAGATAAGAGAGAATACTGAGCAATAGAGAATAGAGGTCAACTATAACAACTTGCCATGTTCCCAACACATTAATAACAAGAAAAAATAATATCATGCATAAAGAGAAGTGCCTTGCCTTCAAGGGAGAAGAGAATTCACTTCACATTGAATTCATCAATCCTATATAACATATTTATACATTCTTCACATGCATCAGCTTCTATTTTTATCTTATGACTTCGTGATGAACTCTCCCTCCATCAGGATGTATCAATCTTGCATGAAGAAGAGCGTCCCACTTCTCATGCATTGCATTAACTCACTGAATGAGTCTTAGGATGAACTCACCTCTTATTTGAAATATTTCCCACTTAGTTAGGTGGCTAACTTAAGTGTCATCATGCAAGTGTCGTAACTCAAGTGTCATCTTTTAGTTTAACATAAGTGTCATCATGCAATAACACTTATTTAACTAGATATTCTTTGTTAATAATCACTTAGTGTAATACCCCCATTTTGACCCTTGGGATATATTGGATTTTAATGTAAATATTGTATACATGTGATGTATGCTTTCCTAGCATGGAGCTTAAGGCCAAGGCTCCGCTAGTGTATGCTCAAATTTTATTTAAAAAGGAAAGTATTTGATATTCCGTTACCCATGTGCTATTAAGCCATGGAACATTGTAAAATGATGTAAATATTAATATTGCAATAAAATACCAAAAACTGCCTATGGAAGCAAATAATAAGAGGGGGGCATGTGTATCCACTAGGGAGTGGTGAGGGGGATTGTGGGGTTGAACCATATGCTACCAAATGTCATCTTGAGAACCCATTTGACTTTCCTTGCTGACATTTAATTATGTTGTAAGGAAGTAGTAGAAGAAATCAGTCCATGGCTTCAATGGAGCATGGGAAGCCCATAAATTCGTATGGCAGGTATGGGCTCTATTTCCTTAACCCACAAGTCACTCTAACTCATGGGAATTCGTTCTTCCTCATTCTCATTCCATTGTTGAACATATAAGCATCAGTTTTCATCCATTACACATGCCCAACAATGAGAAAAACTAGAAATCGCAACTATGAATTAAGCCACGTTTTGAAGTGTCAAAAATGCCAGGAAATTCGCGTGGACATTGAAATTCAATGGGTGATCCATAGACCTGAGCCTTGGGGAAAATTTGAGAGTGTTATATGCCCATAAATCCATAGGAAAACCCTGATTTTATAGCCCGAAAATCCAATTACAGGACATAATTATTTGGTGATAGAATTGAGAAAATACAAGTGTGAATAATAGAGAAGAAGAGAGAACGGAATTTGGGATTACTTGAAAAACCCAGTGAAGGATAGAATCTCAAGGATTTAGTAGCTTGGACCTTTCTATGCCCACCCTAAATAGCACTGGAGGGAAGGGGCGCCTGAGGGACTATGCAGTAGAGAAGGGGACCTTCCTTGTGTGGACCTTCCTCATCTCGGGGGTGGTCTCTCAGCTAAACGAATATAGGATGGAAAGGGACCTATGGTTGTGTGGAATGTTGCTCTCACATAGCCAGTTGTTTGGACAACTTCATCTTAAATATAAGTGTTCTCTGTGGTTAAATTATGTTTCTTATGTATTTTGCAATGTGTTAATTAGTGATTTTTTTTTAATTGAATGAAATGATTATCTTAAGTTGATCAGCATGAATCCTGTACATAGCATGATAAGGGGATTAATTCTTTACATGTTGTTTCATCATTCTACTTGGGATAAATATGTTGATGCATTCCATTTTTGTGTGTGTTAATATGCTTTAATTCTGTTGTATAATTTAATTATGCATTTATTTTTAATTGTAAATTTCGTCATATGGCTTTGGGGAAGGATTAGACACCCCATGTTGCGTTCATGTTCCCTCTGTGGGTCAAGATGATGGGGGGGGGGGCGTGACACTTAGTTAACTCTCTTTAACATAAGTGTCATCTTTTAGTTTAACTAAAGTGTAATCAATGCAAAAATCCTTAGTTAACCATCCTTCTTTATTAACACTTAGTTAACTATTATTAATTGAAATCATGCTTATTGATTTACTTGTAGTGACCACTGTGATTTCTTTAATTAATTGAGGCATACATTATGGCTTTAACTAAATCTTAACAATTCTAGTTCACTTAGTCATCTCAAGAGCAATTCGAATTCCCTTTTTCTCTATGCATTTATCTTTATCTCTTATATGTACTGCATGGTCAATATGTGTTAACTTTAATTATCTATCATATCATATTATACTCAAATATTTGTCAAATGCTGTGATCATTTTATATTATTCTCAGACCAAATTATCATATGCTAAAGTAATTCACTCTAGAGGTGGCCAGCCTCTAAATGAGACTTAATAAAACTCAGTGTCCATGGTTAGTAATACATCGCACAACATTAATGCTTCAACATGCAAAGCATCTACCTCTATAACTAGAGGTCCATCCCATGGGTACCTACTATAATTAGAGGTCTGTTGACGCCTCGAATATCACTGCATCAATCCGCAAAGGATTCTCCCCAGTAAGCAATCCCAATTAGATCGCTTACCATTTGGTGTGGGGAATCCGTCCGGTTAACGGTTCCAGCTACCGTGGGTTTTAAAGATTTGTTTGTTTTATCGGTTGCGGCCCGATCCACCGGTTATGATTTTGTATTTAAAATGATATGCAAGTGACCTATGTTAAATGCATGCGGGAAAACAAATCTATGCTAGCCTAACTTTAATCTAAATTACCTATCCTTATAAGGAGCAAATTTAAAGAATGGGCAATAAACTTGAAAATACACCCATTAATTCCACAGATAGCTGTTAAATTGAAAGAAGCACTTGCAGCAGAAGAAGAAAGATTATCTAAGATAACTCATATTACTATAAACATTCAATTACCCATTTAACACAGAAATTTTCATAAGAATATGAAACATCCACAGTAAAGAATTAATTCATAAAATCCAGGAAAGATCTCACAAGAAATGTATGAAAAATTTGCAGAAATAGTTTAGCAGCTTAATCGACAAGACTCCATGTAAAATAACATGCTAGCTTTCACAGGCCAAAACGATTTCCATTGATGTAGCAGAAATAGTTCCTTTACAAAATAGCAAATATTTTCACCTACCAAATGTCCTTCTCTCTTCTTCTTATCAGCTATATATAGCCTTACAAAATATGTCTAGAGTTGACACCTATACCCTAACCATTTACATTCCCCAATTTGTCTTGTAGTGTTGAATATTACATAAGGGAAGTATATAAAATATTTTTCAATAACGGGAGTTAAATATTACAAAACATTAATATTCCAAAGGTATATGCAACAAATAAACGCTCATGAGGTATACTGGCCGCTGGAAGCTATCCCTGAGTCTGCTCCCCTGGGGCCTGAGGTGCTGCTGCATTTTCTTCTTGCACCACTGCAATAGCCGAGCCACTCTCTCATGTGGTAGCTTGACTGGCTGATAACACTTTCTCCACCTCTGCTATTTGAATTCCCCAATGATTTGTGTCCCTTATGATGTTTTTTCCAATCAAGGGACTCATAAATCTAAGAGATATATTTTGCTTGACCAGCTCTTCTTCTAAGGTGGTTACTTCAGCCGTAGTGATCCAAAGGCTTTCCTCCAGGCTATGTTGATGAACAGGAGCTTGGCTGATGAATTGGCGTAGATCTTCTGCTCTCAATGTGTCCAGCTTCTGCACATATTCACTTTCTACCCTAAGCTCTATACTTAGATTAGCTAAATACTGAGCCTTATCTGGGAAGTCTTCTATCTTTTGAGGCATGGCTATTCTGCAGTTTTCCTGTGTGGTCCGGATTCGGGAGTATACAGTCTTGCACTATTCATAAGTTTCTGAAGTTACGGAGGCCAATTTTACTTCGCAGTCTTTAAAATACTCCAGGGTGCATATATCTACCTTGTAATCAACAACAGGCTTAAGGGGAAGGGTTGCTGGGAACCCTGACTTTCCTTCTCTCCATTCGATATGCCTTCTAATCTCCCCACTGATGCGTGAGTGTTTCCTCCTGATCCTGGTGGCTTCAACATTTACTTCCTTGACTTTGGCCATGACTATTTTTAGTCTATATATCTCTTCTGCTATGAGTTCTCTGACTCCATAGGTCTCTTTTAGGATTCCACAAGCTTGCTCATGGAAGGGTCCGATATCTCCCATGTTGTTGTTTGCTAACTCCAATTGTTGCTCCAGTGACTCATTCTCTCCTTGCAATTTTTCAATGCTCTCTTTCAAGTCATCTAACTCCTGAAGGTTGTCAAATTTATCTGATTCGAGCTTCAAATTCTTCCCTTTAAGTTCTACATTTTCATCTTCTAATGTCCTTACCTGTATTGACAGATCTCTCTCATCTGCCTCTAATCGTTGGAGTGCTCTTTTTAAATCTTCCTTTTGAGATGTGAGAGCATCATTCTTCTCAATCATCAGATTTGTGTAGTTCTTCTCCTTGACTAAAGCTTCCTGGAGTTGGTGCGACTTCCCCTTTTCTTCATCCAACTTATCTCCCAATATATTAACATTATCTACAGTTGTTGTAACAGCGGCTACAGAGATAGATGCTAGGAGTCTAGTAGCTGCTTCTGTGTTCCGCATGACCGTAGTCTCATGTGTGGTGACAATGTCAGGCCGAAATGGTCTTTTCAGTTTGGAACCTGTTCCCTTGACAATGGTCTTCCTCTTCTTGTTGTAAGAAAAATTTACCCAATCGGAAACTGTGCTGCCTTTATAAGGTGTGAACGGGACAATGGGTAGATCCCTTATGGGAGAGTCCATATCCAAGTTTTGCAGGTCTGGGATTTTGGGGTCAATCTCTTCTTGGGATCTCTTTTCTTCCTCTTCCTTCCTCTTTGCCTCTTCCTCTTGCTCCTTTCTTTTGTTCTCTTCTTCCTGCTTAGCATTAGTTTCCAGCTTAGTTCTTTCTTCCTCTCCTTTTCTCTTTGCCTCTACTTCAGCTTCAGCTGCTTGGATCTTCAAATTTTCTTCTTCTCTTAATTTATCTTCTTGGATCTTCTTTGTGTGTTCCAAAAGCTTCAGCTCTTCTTCAGAGGGATCCTGGGAGATTGAGCTGGCTCCTCCTTTGATTACCTGAAAAATCTGCAGCTCGGCCATATTGTTGATTCCCCTATATGGTTCTTCCTGAGGATCATAAAAATTGGCATATTCACAGGGAGTAGAGTGCTCTTTGCAATGCTGCGCAACTTTGCCTTGTCGATCGTTCCTATGGAAAATCCTTTCTCCAAAGTGGAAGCTCTTCAATTCTACAACAAACTCCTTTACAATCGTGATTCCTACGAACTTGTAGGAGCCAACATAAAAGGGTAAGGGGGGAAAGGTGGCTTTTTTGTCCTTGTACAAGGTGTTACCCATTCCATCGATGAAGACCTGCCTAACCATTTCCTTATGGAATATGTAATCTATAGCATACTTCGGAAGAATATATGGTGCTTTAGAACCTCCATACATTCTTATGTAAGTACCTTCCGGAGAGAAATAGAAATCGCCATACTTTTCCAATGCTTCCATGGCGTTCTCCGATAGACAATTTGGTTCTTCATGGAATATCATTTCATAAAGAGGCATGATGAACTCCTCGAAGATGAGCTTGTAGTCCCTCTTGTAATTCTGTGCCCAAAAGATTTTATAGGAAAGGAATACTGGACCTTCTGCCAAACTCCACATGCATCCCAACTTGGGAAAAAAAACACTTTGCCACAGTACAATCTATGAGATACGAAGCCATATAGAATTCTGCCTTTCTTTCCTCTAGCCTTTCTTTAGCCATTATTATTGCTGATGTCAGGCTGTCTGAGAGAATGTCATCCCAATTGAATATCGTCCCTTTGAACGCAACATAATGGATGATCGGGACCCACTGTAGCCTAAACATTGTCCCGTCAGGCCTCCCAAAGATTCTGCTTAGCATGAGAGTGATCAGTTTGAAGGGAGGCCTCAGATTCTGAACTTCATATTCCTCACTGTCCTTTTTCCTGATTTGCTTGCCCGTAATTAACATCCTTCTCGCCATGTCTATATTATCCATATGGATTTCCTCCAACCATGCGTCATCGAGCTGTTGTTGTGCTTTGGCATCCTATAGTCTATTGAGATATAGGACGGGTGAAATGAAGTGAAGGCATTCCCAGTACTATCTGCCACAACTCTAGTTACGGTATTGGCATGCTGTAGCACCCACCCGATTACCTCTGAGCACGGGAAGATTTCTGGACGTGTGGCTGCTTTGGATATACATGAATTCCTAATGTTTTGATATAGACATTGTGAAAATCCTCACAGCAGATCTAAGAGATGATGTATCTCACAAGAGAATAATTATGATTAAGCAAGAAAATAGAAGAAGAGTGATACATGCAGTATAATGAGCAATAGAATAATATGGTACAGTAGAACTCAGATAGAAGCAATAATACTTCGGTCACACTAGATTATTAATCACAAATGGACATATAAATAATACAATGCATGAGGAATTCGAATGCCTAAGGTGGCAATTCGAATTAGCCTTCATGGAGTGATCAAAGGATCACTGGAGTGTCATCGGAGCACAACTAGGTGTCCTCATGATCATCGGAGCGCAACTGGAAGTCTTCATCATCATCAGTGGAGTCATCAATGCTCAAGTAACTGTCAACCATCAGTCAAACTAACTCTGGTAGGTGTAACTCAGTGTAACTAAGTGTAACTCAGTGTAACTAAGTGTAACTGAGTGTAACTCAATGTAACTAAGTGTAACTCAATGTAACTAAGAGTAACTGAATGTAACTGAGTGTAACTGAGTGTATCTCAATGTAACTGAGTGTAACTGACTGTAACTGATTGTAACTGAATGTAACTGAGTGTAACTCAATGTAACTGAGTGTAACTGACTGTAACTGACTGTAACTGAGTGTAACTGAACTGGTAGGTGAAGAAGGGCGAGTTGCTCCCTAAAATCAAGGAAGAAGGGCGCACTAAGCAACTGGAGGGCTAAAACTGAATAGTGAGAAGCTCCTGGGGGCTGTCTAACTGAGGTCTAGGTGCTGGACTGATGACTGGGATGCATGCAAAATGCATGCAAACCCTAGAATGCATGCAAACCCTAAAAGGTGCATGCATGACTGAAAATGTAAATGATCAAAATACTGGTGGGACTAGGATGGAGTATAGGAATATCCTAACAGACATTCTTCTTCAAGGAGAGCTTCAGGGAAGTCCTGATCCCTTATCATGCGGTAGATGTCATCCCAATTTACTTCTGGTGGCACATTCGTAGTGCATTTGGTGTCTTGGAATGTTGTTTCCATTCTAGTACTTTCATCGACTGCCTTTGTCCTCCTCTTGCCACCTTTGGCCATAATGGGGTATCCTGCACAGTAATTGACGCGATTAAGCATGCATGACATAATGTCTTATAAATATAAACTAATGTCTGTTAGATGGTCTTTAAAAGAATATTTTTTGAACATGCTCTCTTTATATAAGTGCAGAAACTTAAGAAACATTAATCAGGTTATCCTTGTGGTTTCTGTGTTGGTCAGGAAAACTAATGGCTACAAGATCAAGGTTGGTCTGGGTGCTCAAGTCCTTAGGACCGACCGGTGCACGAGCGCGGAAGATGTCGAAACATAACAGCCAAGATGCCCATGATTTGGTGCGAAACAAAAGGCGGATAGAATAGATGCAACTTTTAAAACGCGAGATTCTCGAGAACAAAAACACCTAAGCCAAGCATATCCTAGCTTGGGAAAATCTGTTAGCCCGGATTAAGATGAAACTTTGCGCTATGTGAACGACAGGATTACCGTGTTAACGGGGCCGTGGTGGAAGAGGGGGCACAAGACAACATGATACCTTGTGCTAGGTGCTCAAAAGGGTCGACAGATAGATTCCGGGGAATCCGTTGTGGCGAAAAACAATTAAAATGCAGCACTAACCGTTTGGTAAGTAGGCATATACTTACTTGGAAACTGAACATGTGATGCCCACGACTACCGAGCGGACAGTGGGTGTAAGCCTCCGGACAACGACGGGTGCTTTGGATGCTCAAATGGAACGAGCAGATCTTGGAGCGATAAAAAAAAATGAATGAAAATGGTAACGGGGTCTCACCCCTATATATGTGATTTGGCACATGTGGATCATTAATCTGGTGGTTGAATGCCATTAAATGGGTATCAAGCCTGCGTACGGCCGGGTCATGTCGAAACTTTTTCCATAAATGCGACCGTCAAAAGCGGGAGGTTTATACCAACGCTTCCGACTCATGCGGGAATAAAAGTGAAATGTTTCACTGTTGCAGGAGAGTGGTGCAAGTGCTTCCGTGAATGAGCAATGGATCGCGGCGGTTTTAAACGAAAACTTCCGCTTCCACGGGAAAGTTATCCAAACTCTTCCGGAAAATGCCAAGGTTTGTCGTTGCGGACACAATGGGCATGTCATTCCGAAAGAAAAAGTTGTAGCGTCTCTGGGGTATGCGGAAGAGTTACACGAAAGCTTCCGCTGTAGCGGAAAGTTTTAGCGAGTTTGTTCCGCCACAGTTCATTTGTTTTAAACATTCCGTTCCTTTGAAGTTTTTTAAGTTATCTGGCCTGCCGCGGTTCAACTGTGGTTCCACTTCTGCGGTTCCGGAAGACTTAAGCCAACTCTGCCTCTTTTTCGGGAAGGTTAGTTGAAAGCTTCCGCCAATGCGAGCCAAAAGGCTGAGTTTTATTTGGTCAAAAAGAAAAGAAAATAAAACTAAGGCAAACTTAAGATTGAAACTAAGTAATAGGATGCCTAAAAGGTGCAGAAAACTTTTAAAGGCAATCGAAAAAAAAGGAGGGTCCCCAATAAATTTTTTTTAAATAAAATGGGGGGGTGTTGTACCAACAACAAATGGCGATTCGCTGGTGAACACAGATCTCTGAAGCAAAACTCATTTGGAAGTCAAGAAACTTTCATAGTATTGATTACATATGTACCCCGATGTCTCCGCCGTTCAGTTTCGAAGAATGCATTGATCACTCTTATCGTGATGGTGTGTAAAGGGAGAAATGCAGCGTTAATTCATTTTTCTTTAAAACTCTCTAAGGGCCGAATTGTGTGAGAAAACTATCCTTCAGAAGTTAAATGGTATAGGACTCCACAGGATCGTGACAAAATCTCACAGGGACATTCATTTGTTCCTCATTCCCATGCTTTTCATCCTTTTAGATATTCCTTTAATTTCCGACTTTTAGCCGTTTTGAGCCTTCAAGAAATAAGTTTCTCCTGCTTTATATGTCTTGATATAAGTTCTTCAATCCAAAATGTCCTTTTGTGTGAACAGAAGTTTTGATTTCAGGATTCACGGACGAAGAAGAAATTTTGCTGGGTTGATTTATTAGACAGTTCCCTTTAGCTTTCTTGGGCTTACTTTTATTTCTCGACCATGCTTTGATTGAGGCGAGAATTTCTGGAAACCAGACTCTTAGAGATATGCCTTTAGGCTTTATTTGTAGCATGGGATCATTTAAATACCATGTATCTGTGAGGGATGCTTCCTTTCCATGGGTCCTGCCATACTTAAATTCCTGAGACAGTCATTGATGTTATGGTGACAAGGCCCTAAGATAGTTAGAAGAAAATACAGGATCTTGGCTATTTGACAGGGGTTATTTTGACCAACAAGGAAGAGGATCGTTGCATTCTAGGAGATTGATCATTGAGGACGGAGTTACAGATATGCATATCTTTATTAATGGGATTCTTATGACTATCCTCCTGAATTCTCTGGATACCTTTTATTCAGCTACACCATAACTGGAATTTTGGCTTTATTTCAAGTAACGACCCTAAAACCTAATCAAAGGCAATCAAAGCAAAGATAACAGAAAATGGGTTAAACTGACTAATAAACCAAGTTAATCAAAACAAAAGAAAAGGCAAAACAAAATAAAGAATCGGAGCTTTATTTATGTACAAGAACCTTTCAGAAATCACACAAAGTATTGCTTTAGGGCAAGACCATTGAGAGGGAGGTTCAGTTCCTCTCCTTGTAAGTCTTTTAACTTATAAGTTGATGGACCAATTTTTTCAGAAGTTTGATAGGGACCGAGCCATAAGTGCTGGAAATTCGTGTGCATTCCCTTACCATCATGTTGGTGATCCCACTTGAGAACTAAGTCCCCCACTTCGAAAGTTCTTTTCCCGGACTTTCTTTTATCAAACCATCGTTTGACTACGTCTTGATGATGATGAAACCGTTCCTTGGCCTTTTCCTGTGACTCTTCTAGTTTTAGTAGGGTATCAATCCTGGACTGCAGGGCTTGACTATTAGTCCCTCGGGAGGATTGGGCCAACTTCAAGGATGGGAGTAATATGTTCAGAGGGAGAATGGATTCTTTTCCATAGACTAGGTTGAAAGGAGAAGCTCCTAAGGCGTTTTTGAGTGTTACCCTGTCTGCCCAAAGGGCGTGATGAAGGGTTGTGTGCCAGCTCCTTTGATTTTTGATCATGTTCTTTTTCAGGATTCGGATAAGGTTTTTATTGGTTGATTTAGCTAAACCATTTCCTTGAGGGTAATAATTGGCTGAGTAATGTAATTTGATTCCTCTTTCATACATGAATTCATTAATATTTATTGATGAAAAGTATGGAGCATTATCAAAAACAAGAGAAATTGGAACCCCAAACCTGGTTATGATGTTCTCTTCTAAGAATTCGATGACCATATTCTCATTAGCTTTTCGTAGAGGGATAGCTTCTACCCATCTTGTGAAATAATATGTGGCAGTCAGAATGTACCGGTTCTGCAGTGAAGAGTTGGGGTTTATTTCTCCAATTATGTTTATGCCCCACTGCTCGAATGGTTCAGTAATGATGACTGGTTGCAGAGGACTTGCTGCTTTGGGTAGCTTTCCAGTGCTCCTTTGGCATACATCACAATTTCTCGCATAGGCATGGGCATCTTTGAAGAGAGTAGACCAGTAATATCCTGCTCTGAGGATTTTGTGGGCTATAGTATCCCCTGAATAATGTCCTCTAGCAGGTCCTTCATGTAGTTCTTTGATCACGTTGATAGCATCTTCCTTTTCTAAACATCTGAGATAAATGCCATCATAATTCTTCCTGAAGAGTACTCCTTCAATGATCTGATAAGCTGTTGATTTAAGACGGAGAGCTCTCCTTTGCTTCAGACTCCAATGCTCTGGCAAGTAGCCTGACTGTAAGTAATGTACTAGGTCTCTGTACCAAGACTCTGGAGCTGTGAAGATTGAACACACGTCTATCATATTCAGCTCGGCTTCATTCCTCCAATCTAGCTCTTCGTCAGTTTGGATTTGAGTGAGTAACTTACACAGGCCTTGACCTTTAATAATGCTAGTTGGCTTGAATTATAAGTCATATTCCTGGAGGGAAGTGACCCAATTCCCTCGTCTTTCTCCCAATTCCTTTTGAACTAAAAGAGTTCTGACAGCGGGATGAGGAACTATGACTCTCGTCCTATTTTTTAGAATATATGGCCTAAACTGTTTTACTGCTTTGAAGACTGCATATGCTTGTTTATCTACCATGGGATAGTTCAGTTCAGCGCCTTGCAGACCAGTGCTCATAAAATAAATTGGATATTCATCTCCTGAATCTGTCCTCTGAGTACGCACAGCTGCGAGAGAGTCATCAAAAGCAAATGTATACATTGTAAAATCCTTATCAAAATCTGGACTCCTTAAGGAAGGTGCCTTAGCTATAGCAGTTTTAATCTCTTTGAATGCACCTTTCTCCAAATCCGTCCACTTAAATTGTACATTCTGCTTAA
Source organism: Larix kaempferi (assembly GCA_027924585.1). NCBI lineage: Eukaryota > Viridiplantae > Streptophyta > Pinopsida > Pinales > Pinaceae > Larix > Larix kaempferi. The sequence continues at coordinate 6,802,564 of BSBM01000438.1, forward strand.
CCATTTGTTGTAAAGGCTTGACGATCTGGGCGAAATCCGGCACAAATCTTCGGATGAAATTTATGGTTCCCAAAAAAGATTGCATAGATTTCTTGCTATGGGGCAATGGAATTTTATGGATAACCTAAATTCTTTCTTGATCTATTGAGATTCCTTCTTTGGAGGAGATGTGACCGAGGAGTTTTCCTTCAAGGACAGCAAAAATCCTTTTCTTAGGATTTAGCGAAATACCGTATTTCCTACAGCGATCAAAGATTTGCTTTAGGTGGGAAATGTGGTCTTCTCTTTTTTTGGAAAAGACTGTTACATCATCTAGATATACCACTACACATTGATCGCCCAGTCCTCAAAAAGCAATGTCAATGGCTCTCTGGAAAGTAGGTCCGGCATTAATTAAGCCAAAGGGCATTCTTTGATACGTGAAGGTTCCCCACTTTGTGCGAAAAGTGGTTTTGAGTTGGTCTTCCTCTGCTACTAGCACTTGGTTGTAACCAGAAAAAACCGTCTAGTAGGGAAAAGAGCTCGGATCCTGACACGATCTGCAATATTTGCTCCATTGGAGGCACCAGATAGTTCTCTTTATCAGAAGCTCTATTTAAGTTCCGGAAATCTATGCACAACCTGATCTCTCCTGATTTCTTCCGCACAGGGACTAGATTAGCCACCCATTCAGAATGTCGGACTTTGAAAATAATTTTGGCGTCCAGCAACCTTTTTAATTCTTTCTGGATTAGAGGCTCAAGCGTTGGATGAATTCTCCTTAGCTGCTGCTGGAAAGGTTTGACCCCTTCCTTCATAGGTATTATGTGTTGAATGATACGGGTATCATATGTCTTCAGATCATCATAGGTCCAAGCGAACACATCTTTATATTGTTGAAAAAGTTTAATGAATTTGCTTCTTTCTACAGGAGTACAACATTTTCCCAAATTTACATACTTCGGTTCAGCTTCTGTGCCCAAATTGATCAGTTCGTATTGTCGGGTCGAACTATGGGTCTTGGCATTCGCTGGTATTTTGAATTTGTTTTGTAAATCGAAGAGGGTTTCTAGCGTCCTCGCTCCTTTGGGCATAAAGTTACCTTTAACTGTATCGTTATCTTGTAGACTTGAGTCATGCTCTTCTTCTTCTATGATGGCTTCTTGAAAATCATCTGCATTGGTTAAGAAACTAATGATCTGTTCGTCATCGTCGAATACTTTGAAATTTGTGATGTTATCTGGCACGGAAGGCCTGAAAATCAATTCAATAAAACATTTATTATTAGTAGGTACTAATCTGGAAGCGGAAGTAGCTAACAGATCAGCTACAGCGTTTTGCAATCTTCGGATAGAATTAATGTTAAAAGCATCAAAACACGAGATTAAATTCCATATTTCTGCTTGATAGCTCTTTAAGTGTGGTGAAAGGCAATGAATCGTATTTCTTATTTTCCTAACAACAATTTCAGAATCACCAAAGACTTTCAAAAATTTAACCTTGAGGCCAATGGCTTTCTTCAAACCTTGAATGAGAGCTTCGTATTCTGCGGTATTATTAGTACATTCAAATTCTAACCTACATGACAAAAAATGTGTATTCTTTTCAGGATCAATTAAAATGCAACCGGCTTCGGATCCTTCCTATGTCTTGGAGCCATCAAAGTAAAGAGTCCAAAAAATATTTTCTTTTCTAACTAAGTTAGTTTGATTATTGTTTAAGTTAGTGACTAAGTCTACTATATTACAGTCAATATCATCAGCCTACGAAAATTGAAGGAGATCAGGTTGTCTATCTAAAATATGGCTAACTTCTTCTGATTTATAGTTCCCAGGTTCAATTTCCTAAAACTAAAGACGAGAAGGCCACTGCTTCATTCTTTCCATCCAGCTGGGTAACATTTTGTTTCATATGTGGCTCCCTCAATATCTTGATCTGATTCTGAAGATTTTGATATGGCAACTATAGATGAGACCAATCTGTTGCAAAATAGCCATTAAGTTTCATAGTCCAGTCCCTACTCAAGATTAGACCGTATGCCTTGGGAATATCGACCACCATTATATCAATGAATTGACACACTCTGGGATCAGAAGACAATCTAATGAGTACATCTTTCATTTCCCCAACAACCTTAACAGCAGTCCTATCTAATTGGATGATTTGAGATGGGGATGGGACAGGCTGCCCATTAATCCTTTTGCAAATTAACAAAGGCATGACATTTGAGCTAGCACCTGAGTCTACCAAAAAATTGTGCACATTATGATTAAAAATATCAAAGGTTAAGAGAAACGGGAGAGTTTGAGACTTCGATTTACCGCCAATACTTGCTTCATTAATTTCTGGGTTTTCTTCAATGTTTTCTACTGGGACAGTTGTTTGCGGATCTAAAGCTTCCATCAACTTCTTCCTTTTCTATGGTAAGCTACACATATCGAAAATGGAAATATTGGATTTCATTTTTTTTATATCCTCGATTATATCGTAGCTCATGTCACCTCCTTTCAAAGTCGTAGGTTGATTTTCTGCTTTGTTTAAAGGAGATTGGAGTTGTTTCGTTCTTTCGGGGTCTGTTTCTTTATTCACCGTAGGAGCAGCCACCAAGCTTGTTTTGGGTTGGGGAGGGATAACAGTTATATTCCACCTCGGTATTTGGTTAGAATTTACCTTAGGTGGTTCTATTGCTGGCTCAATTACCGGGCCTTTACTCCTGGTGGTGACGTTAACAGCTGTTGTTTGTACTTCGTCTGCAAACTCTTCACAAGAAAGTTTGTGGGCAGGAGTCCAATCCCAAAGAATCATTGTAGGATCGGGAGTTGGTTCTTCATTGTCTGGAATTTGTTCTTGTTGAAGGTTCATTTGCTCGGTCATTTGTGCATCTAGCATTTGGTTCATTATTAAGCTCATCGATTTAATCCATTGTGGGCTGCTCTTTCTGAGTGTTGTTCTTGGTGAAAAGTGCAGAAGTGGTTCATCCCTATTTCATTTAAATTTAGAACAGTGGAATTATTGACTGGTGGGGTTGGTTGTCCATTGTCTTCTTTCTTTTTATAGAAAGGTTTAAAAGGTGGTCTTGAAGAGCTCGTTGTTTTTTCCTTTTCTAGATCTACAATCTTATTGGAGAGTTTCTGCATTATTTTGATGACGTTTTCTAAATCTGGTACAGGTTCTTCTTTATCCCTAGTTAACAAAAAAGGTTTCTTGACGGCCGCTGGCTTCCCCTCTACCTCTAAAGCATGTTTCTATATGTTGTCATGTTCTTCTTCCACTTTCTTGGCTTCCTCAAAATTTTCTGTCATGGTAGGTTTTTTTGTTCTTTTGACGAACATTGCAAGCGGGGATTTAAGAGCTGTTGTGTAATATTCTACTAAGCATTCCTCAGCGGGCTTCGTTGCGTCACTGAAATTATTTATCAATGTTGTGAATCTTTGGTTAAACTCATGAACTTTCTCATTATTTTCCATTCTCATGGACAATAATTCTTTCATGAGAGTAGCTACGTTTTTCTGATTGCCATATTTCTTAAGATAGCATTTCTCAAAATCTTCCCAATTTGTTATCGAACCAGATTGTAACCTAAAATACCAGGAAGACACTTTGGGTTCGAAAGTATAAGGAAAAATACGATAGACCACGTCCTTGTGCTCCACATTTAGAAGGTTTAGAGCTAAATAAAAACTTTTGAGGTGGCCTTCAGCAGAGACTCCCTTGCTAGGGTCATATTTAGGAAAAACATTTTATGGGTTTTTTAGCAAATCATGGAATGGTTGACTACATTCAATGCCCCTCGGGCTCTCCATGAAGGTACGACCATGACTCTCAGAGGAGATTGTGGTGGTGAGTGCGTTAGTGAGTTAAGCGAAGTGTCCCTTGGCGGTTGATCCTCTAGGCCTGTAGGGGTCTCTGGCCTAACTTCGTCGAAAGGTTCAGTGATCTCTTCTAGAGATAAATCTAACAATTCTTCTAGAATTTGAACAAGGATAGAATCTCTTGTGCACTGAGGATTTTTTCAAGGAGCTCTGGTTCTTGGTAATAAAGGAACTGTGGTTAATCCTCCAAGACTTCTCACGTATGAGCGAGTATGTCTCCTGAATTGATTTACTTCTTCAAAAGGGACAGCATACACTACTTCTGATTGTTCTGTTCCAGGGTTGGGATCTTCTTGATTTCTGGATTCTATATCTGGAAATTCTAGAAAGACTGTTGTGGATGGGTTTTCAGTGGAAATTTTCCTAACAAAAGAATCTTTTCCGCTAGCCATGCACTGATGGCCCTCCTTCTAGCACCAAAAACTGTTGATGCCTCGAATATCACTGCATCAATCAGCAAGGGATTCTCCCCAGTAAGCAATCCCAATTAGATTGCTCATCGTTTGGGGTGGAGAATCCATCCGGTTAACGGTTCCGGCTACCGTGGGTTTTAAAGATTTTTTTGTTTTATCGGTTGCGTCCCGATCCACCAGTTATGATTTTGTATTTAAAATGATATGCAAGTGACCTATGTTAAATGCATGCGGGAAAACAAATCTATGCTAACCTAACTTTAATATAAATTACCTATCCTTATAAGGAGCAAATTTAAAGAATGGGCAATAAACTTGAAAATACACCCATTAATTCCACAAATAGCTATTAAATTGAAAGGAGCATTTGCAGCAGAAAAAGAAAGATTATCTAAGATAACTTAGATTACTATAAACATTCAATTACCCATTTAACACAGAAATTTTCATAAGAATATGAAACCATCCACAGTAAAGAATTAATTCATAAAATCCAGGAAAGATCTCACAGGAAATGTATGAAAAATTTGCAGAAATAGTTTAGTAGCTTAATCGACAAGACTCCATGTAAAATAACATGCTAGCTTTCACAAGCCAAAACGATTTCCATTGATGTAGCAGAAATAGTTTCTTTACAAAATAGAAAAGAGTTTCACCTGCCAAAAGTCCTTCTCTCTTCTTCTTATCAGCTATATATAGCCTTACAAAATATGTCTAGAGTTGACACCTATACCCTAGCCGTTTACATTCCCCAATTTGTCTTGTAGTGTTGAATATTACATAAGGGAAGTATATAAAATATTTTGCAATAACGGGAGTTAAATATTACAAAACATTAATATTCCAAAGGTATATGCAACAAATAAACGCTCAGGAGGTATACTGGCCACTGGAATCTATCCCTGAGTCTGATCCCCTGGGGCCTAAGGCGCTGCTGCATTTTCTTCTTGCACCACTGCAATAGTCGGGCCACTCTCTGATGTGGTAGCTTGACTGGTTGCTAACACTTTCTCCACCTCTTCTATATGAATTTCCTAATGATTTGTGTCCCTTATGATATTTGTTCCAATCAGGGGACTCATAAATCTAAGAGATATCTTTTGCTTGACCAGCTCTTATTCTAAGGTGGTTACTTCAGCCGCAGTGATCCGGAGGCTTTCCTCCAGGCTATGTTGATGAACAGCAGCTTGGCTGATAAATTGGCGTAGATATTCTGCTGTCAATGTGTCTAGCTTCTGCACATATTCACTTTCTTCCTAGAGCTCTATACTTAGATTAGCTAAATACTGAGCCTTATCCGGGAAGTCTTCTATCTTTTGAGGCATGGCTATTATGCAATTTTCCTATGTGGTCTGGATTCGGGAGTATACAGTCTTGCACTGTTCATAAGTTTCTGAAGTTACGGAGGCCAATTTTACTCCGCAGTCTTTAGAATACTCCAGAGTGCGTATATCTTCCTTGTAATCAACAACGGGCTTAAGGGTAAGGGTTGCTGGGAACCCTAACTTTCCTTCTCTCCATTTGATATGCCTTCTAATCTCCCCACTGATGCATGAGTGTTTCCTCCCGATCCTGGTGGCTTCAACATTTACTTCCTTGACTTTGGCCATGACTATTTTTAGTCTGTATATCTCTTCTGCTATGAGTTCTCTGACTCCATAGGCCTCTTTTAGGATTCCACAAGCCTGCTCTATACTTAGATTAGCTAAATACTGAGCCTTATCCGGGAAGTCTTCTATCTTTTGAGGCATGGCTATTATGCAATTTTCCTATGTGGTCCGGATTCGGGAGTATACAGTCTTGCACTGTTCATAAGTTTCTGAAGTTACGGAGGCCAATTTTACTCCGTAGTCTTTAGAATACTCCAGAGTGCGTATATCTTCCTTGTAATCAACAACGGGCTTAAGGGTAAGGGTTGTTGGGAACCCTAACTTTCCTTCTCTCCATTCGATATGCCTTCTAATCTCCCCACTGATGCATGAGTGTTTCCTCCCGATCCTGGTGGCTTCAACATTTACTTCCTTGACTTTGGCCATGACTATTTTTAGTCTGTATATCTCTTCTGCTATGAGTTCTCTGACTCCATAGGTCTCTTTTAGGATTCCACAAGCCTGCTCATGGAAGGGTTCGATATCTCCCATTTTTTTTTTTGCTAACTCCAATTGTTGCTCCAGTGACTCATTCTCTCCTTGCAATTTTTCAATGCTCTCTTTCAAGTCATCTAACTACTGAAGGTTGTCAAATTTATCCGATTCAAGCTTCAAATTCTTCCCTTTAAGTTCTGCATTTTCATCTTCTAATGTCCTTACCTGTATTGATATAGCTCTCTCATCTGCCTCTAATCGATGGAGTGCTCTTTTTAAATCTTCCTTTTGAGATGTGAGAGCATCATTCTTCTCAATCATCAGATTTGTGTAGTTCTGTTCCTTGACCAAAGCTTCCTGGAGTTGGTGCGCCTTCCCCTTTTCTTCATCCAACTTATCTCCCAATATATTAACATTATCTATAGTTGTTGTAACAGCGGCTACAGAGATAGATGCTAGGAGTCTAGCAGCTTCTTCTGTGTTCTGCATGACCGTAGTCTCATGTGTGGTGACAATGTCAGGCCGAAACGGTCTTTTCAGTTTGGAACCTGCTTCCTTGACAATGGTCTTCCTCTTCTTGTTGTAAGAAAAATTTACCCAATTGGAAACTGTGTGGCCTTTATAAGGTGTGAACGGGACAATGGGTAGATCCCTTATGCGAGAGTCCATATCCAAGTTTTGCAGGTCTGGGCTTTTGGGGTCAATCTCTTCTTGGGATTTATTTTCTTCCTCTTCCTTCGTCTTTGCCTCTTCCTATTACTCCTTCTTTCTTTTTTTCTCTTCTTCCTGCTTAGCATTATTTTCCAGCCTAATTCTTTCTTCCTCTCCTTTTCTCTTTGGCTCTGCTTCAGCTTCAGCTGCTTGAATCTTCAAATTTTCTTCTTCTCTTAATTTATCTTCTTGGATCTTCTTTGTGCGTTCCAAAAGCTTCAGCTCTTCTTCAAAGGGAGCCTGGGAGCTTGAGCTGGCTCCTCCTTTGCTTACCTGACAAATCTGTAGCTCGGCCATATTGTTGATTCCCCTATATGGTTCTTCTTGAGGATCATAAAAATTGGCATATTCACAGGGAGTAGAGTGCTATTTGCAATGCTGCGCAACTTTGCCTTGTCGATCATTCCTGTGGAAAATCCTTTCTCCAAAGTGGAAGCTCTTCAATTCTGCAACAAACTCCTTTACAGTCGTGATTCCTGCGAACTTGTAGGAGCCAACATAAAAGGGTAAGGGGGGGAAGGTGGTTTTTTTGGCCTTGTACAAGGTGTTACCCATTCCATCAATGAAGACCTGCCTGACCATTTCCTTATGGATTATGTAATCTGTAGCATACTTCGAAAGAATATATGATGCTTTAGAACCTCCATACATTCTTATGTAAGTACCTTCCGAAGAGAAATAGAAATCGCCATACTTTTCCAAGGCTTCCATGGCGTTCTCCGATAGACAATTTGGTTCTTCATGGAATATCATTTCATAAAGAGGCATGATGAACTCCTCGCAGATGAGCTTGTAGTCGCTCTTGTAATTCTATGCCCAAAATATTTTATAGGCAAGGAATACTGGACCTTATGTCGAACTCCACATGCATCCCAACTTGGGAAAAAAAACACTTTGCCACAATACAATCTATGAGATACGAAGCCATATAGAATTCTGCCTTTCTTTGCTCTAGCCTTTCTTTAGCCATTGTTATTGCTGATGTGAGGCTATCTGAGAGAATGTCAGCCTAATTGAAGATCGTCCCTTTGAACGCAACATAATGGATGATCGGGACCCACTGTAGCCTAAACATTGTCCCGTCAGGACTCCCAAAGATTCTGCTTAGCATGAGAGCGATCAGTTTGAAGGGAGGCCTTAGATTCTGAACTTCATATTCCTCATTGTCCTTTTTCCTGATTTGCTTGCCCGTAATTAACATCCTTCTCGCCATGTCTAGATTATCCATATGGATTTCCTCCAACCATGCTTCATCGAGCCATTGTTGTGCTTTGGTCAGCCTATAGGCTGTTGAGATATAGGATGGGTGAAATGAAGCGAAGGCATTCCCGGTACTATCTGCCACAACTCTAGTTACGGTATTGGCATGCTGTAGCACCCACCTGATTACCTCTGAGCACGGGAAGATTTCTAGACGTGTGGCTGCTTTGGATATACATGAATTCCTGATGTTTTGATATAGACATTCTTCTTCAAGTAGAGCTTCAGGGAAGTCCTGATCCCTTATCATGTGGTAGATGTAACCCTAGTTTACTTCTGGCGGCACATTCGTAGTGCATTTGGTGTCTTGGAATGTTGTTTCCATTCTAGTACTTTCATCGATTGCCTTTGTCCTCCTCTTGCCGCCTTTGGCCATAATGGGGTAGCCTGCACATTAATTGATGTGAATAAGCATGCATGACATAGTGTCTTATAAATCTAAACTAATGTCTATTAGATGGTCTTTAAAAGAATTTTTTTGAACGTGCTCTCTTTATATAAGTGCAGAAACTTAAGAAACATTAATCAGGTTATCCTTGTGGTTTCTGTGTTGGTCAGGAAAACTGATGGCTACAAGATCAAGGTTGGTCTGGGTGCTCAAGTCCTTAGGATACCGACCAGTGTACAGGAGCGGAAGATGTCGAAACATAACAGCTGAGACGCCCATGATTTGGTGCGAAACGAAAGGCAGATAGAATAGATGCAACTTTTAAAACGCGAGATTCTCGAGAACAAAAACACCTAATCCAAGCATATCCTAGCTTGGGAAAAGCTGTTAGCCAGGATTAAGACGAAAATTTGCACTATGTGAACGATAGGATTACCACATTAACGGGGTCGTGGTGGGAGAGGGAGGACTAGACAACATGATACCTTGCGCTAGGTGCTCAAAAGGGTCGACAGATAGATTCCGGGGAATTCGTTGTGGCGAAAAAAAATTAAAATGCAGCACTAACCGTTTGGTAAGTAGGGATATACTTACTTGGAAACTGAACGCATGATGCCCACGACTACCGAGCGGACAGTGGGTGTAAGCCTCCGGATGACGACGGGTACTTTGGATGCTCAAACGGAACGGGCAGATCTTGGAGCGATAAAAAAAAACGAATGAAAATGGTAACGAGGTCTCACCCCTATATATGTGATTTGGCACATGTGGATCATTAATCTGGTGGTTGAATGCCATTAAACGGGTATTAATCCTCCGTACGATCGGGTCATGTCGAAACTTTTTCCATAAATGCGACCGTCAAAAGCGGGAGGTTTATACCAACGCTTCTGACTCACACGGGAAGAAAAGCGAAAATGTTCCGCCGTTGCAAGAGAGTGGTGCGAGGGCTTCCATGAATGAGTAATGGATCACAGCGGTTTTAAATGAAGCTTCCGCTCCCCGCGAGAAAGTTATCCAAACTCTTCCGTAAAATGCCAAGGTTTGTCATTGCAGACACAATGGGTGTGTCATTCCAAAAGAAAAAGTTGTAGCGTCTCCGGCGTACATGGAAGAGTTACACGAAAGCTTCCGTTGTAGTTGAAAGTTTTAGTGAGTTTGTTCCGCCATGGTTCATTTGTTTTAAATGTTCTGTTCCTTCGAAGTTTTTTAATTTATATGGCCCACCGCGGTTCAAATTTGGTTCTTCTTCCACGGTTCCGGAAGACTTAAGCCAACTTTGTCGCTTTTTCGGGAAGGTTATTTGAAAGCTTCCTCCAATGCGAGCCAAAAGGCTGAGTTGTATTTGGTCAAAAAGAAAAGAAAAGAAAACTAAGGCAAACTTAAGATTGAAACTAAGTAACAAGATGCCTAAAAGGTGCAGAAAAATTTTAAAGGCAATCGAAAAAAGAAAAGAAAAAAGAAGGAGGGTCCCCAATAATTTTTTTTTTTAAATAAAATGGGGGGGTTTTGTACCAACAACAAGGTCCACATCAGAATATGACTTGACACACAAGTCTCGAGCCTTGTCCAACAATACTTTACAACATCATCACTATGATATATCAAATCATTCACCTCAACGCATGAGGAATAACCTCTTACAACTGAAGTCTTGGTCATTCTTGAATCCAACTCAAAAATCTACTCCAAGTTCATGAGACCAACTTAGGCTCCCTACGTCAACACATATTGAGGCCCAATCCTGGCTACACAAGATTGGCTTGGAGAATGACTCGTGATGTTGTACATTTAACATTGATGAGGTAAACACAATGTTTTTTATTTCCAGAGATGTTATTTTTCTTGAAACTAATAAAAATGATGAGTCTATTAATATACAACTTAATCATCTCGAGAAATTTTCCCATTTTAAGAAATATTATGAATTTGATAATGAAATTCCAAATCTTGAAAGGGGGATCCCTATCTTGGATCAATATATGGAATTTTCTTTTGAAGCACCAACAACCCCTCATGAAGAATCTCATGAGGAAGAAGTTCCTGTCACTTCACCTAAATAGGAGGTTCAACTGGATGATGTGATTTAGAGTATTGGGGGATTGAATCTTAAATAAAACGAAGCACCACCAACTGATCAACCTGAACCATCACAGAAAGTTCCTAGATGGGCCACAACGACACTTGAAAGTTTTCATCTGGATGAAGTTGGAAATATGGGAACAAGAATTTCAACTAGACAAGAAGATGGATGAGAAGCAAATAACTCAGGTGATGACATGGTTTCATTATTTGATTGTGAATTGAATTTATCTTCTAATGTTGAATGAACTTCCTTTAAAGAGGCTATTACTCGTGATGAGTGGAAAGGTGCAGAATGAGTATGATGCACTCATGAAGAATGGAACCTGGAATTTGGTTGACCCTCTAGTCGGAACCAAACCAATTGGCTACAAGTGGGTATATAAGAACAAATAAAGATCAGATGGCTCACTTGACAAGAAAAAAACAAGGATTGTGGTGAAAGGCTATCCACATAAGGAATGAACTGATTGTGAAGAAAAATTCTCCCCCACAAAAAAATGGGCTACCATCCTCACCTTACTCTCTTTGGCTACACAAAATGGGTGGAAATTCCACCAGATGGATGTAAAAACAACATTCTTGAATGGATACTTGAAAGAAAATTTCTTCATGTCTCATCCATAAATCTTTGTTATGAAGGGACAAGAACAAAAGGTATGTAATCTCGTCAATTCCTTGTATGTCCTGAAACAAGTACCTCGAGCATGGTATGAAAAGCTAACCAGGCATCTTATAAAGCTAAATTTCAAACATTATAATCTTGATGATGCAACATTATTTGTAAAGAAAGTTGGAAAACATGTTGTGTTTCTTGTTGTGTATGTAGATGACCTTTTGATGACATGGAACAATCAAAGTTACATTGAATCCATAAATAAAGATTTGAAGAAGGAATTTAAAATGATAGATCTGGGACACCTTCATTACTACTTGGGAATTGAAGTCACTCAACATCCTAAGTACGCATTCATATCCTAGAAGAAGTATGTTGGAGAATTGTTAAACAAATTTTGCATGACAGAATGCAATGCTCTTTCAACTCCAATGGAACAAAAGTTGAATCTCACATCAATTGAAGGAAAATAATTCGAGATTGCAACCAAGTATCGACATCTTGTAGGAATCCTTATCTACCTCACAACCAACAGACTAAATATTTCATATGTTGTTGTCATCCTTTCAAGGTTCATGCACAAACCTTGTGAAGGACATTGGTCCGTTTCTAAAAGAGTTCTAAGGTACTTGAAGGGGACACAAGACTTTGAACTCAAGTACTCTAATTAGATTACTTGAATCTAATTGGGTACTCGGATTCAGACTTTGAGGGCGACAAAGATTTGGGAATGTCTACTTTTGGATACACAATGAGTCTTGGATCAACAACTGTCTCATGGAGATCACACAAACAGTGAGTTCCAATAGATTTGACAACAAAGGAAGAATATGTGGTTGTTGTTGAAGCAACGAAAGAAATAGTGTGGCTCCAGAATATACTTGAATATTTGCAGGAGAAACAATGGAACTCCACTCCATTATTGATCAACAACACTTATGCAATCAAGTTGGCCAAGAATCCTAGATTCCATGATCAAACAAAGCACATCAACACAAAGTACCATTTGATTAGACATCATGTAGAGGCCAATACAGTTCATCTGCGTCATTGTTCCAAAAATTATCAAATTGCATATATATTCACCAAAGAACCTGGATGAGAGAAGTTTGAAAGGTTTAGAAACATGCTCGGACTTACAAACACCCCTTCGAATTAAGGTGGGGAATGCTGAGACTTAATCCTTAGGATTATGGTCCAAAGTATAAATAATATAAATATGGTCAGTTTAATAAGGGGAAGCTGAGGAGTCATTTGGAATCCAATTGATCTCTTGGAATCCAAATTTCAAGAGACATTTTCCCAATGTATAAATAAGCATCTTAACTCATGAATAAAATCAATTCGAGAGTTAATTACCCTTCAATATGTATGAGGGTAGACTAAGTCTATAGTAGTTATCTGCCACCTTATCCAATATATCAAAAGGGCCATACCACAAATCCTTGATATTCTTACCAGGACTCTATAGTCTTCCCTTGTTTAGTTGTAACCAAAATTTGTCCCCCACCTTGAATCATTTCTCAACTTTGTGTTGGTCATGTCTAGCCTTGTTCTTTTCTTGTGACTTCTTCAATGTCTCATGTACTTGCAAATGTATTTTCCTCATATTATCAATGAAATTTTCAGATCTTAATGCTTCACCCATGGTGTCTTCACTCACCCCCCCTTGTTGTCCATATACAACATCTAGAGGTGGAGGTGGTAGATAACTTAAACAGGTTTCAAAAGGGGCCCTACCAATGGAAGTGTGGGCTGCTATATTATAAGAGTGTTGGATATAGATCATATTTTCATCCCAAGTCTTTGAATGCTCATGATTGTAACCCCTCAAAACCTACACCAATGTCATGTTGATTAATTCTATATGCCCGTTTGTTTGTGGATGGAATGTTGTATATCTCTTCAACTTAGTGTCCATATTCTCCCGAATTGTAGTCCAAAAAGGAATTGAGAAATATGGTATCCATGTTTGAGATGATGCTCCTTTGTATCCCAAAGTGCACACAGACCTGCTTAAAGAACATGTGCAATGCTTCTTTTCCTTTGGTGGAATTTTTATGAGGCATAAGAATGAACACCTTTCTATATCTATCAACTAACGCAAATAAATATTCATGTCCCTTCCTAGTAGTTGGAACCCACCCACAAAATCGATGGAAATTCTTTCCCAAGGTCAAGTGGGTATAGGTAAGGGATGGTATAGACATTAATTTATATTACTAGGCTTGTTGGTACAACAAAGTATGCAACTTCTAATATATCATGCTACATCTTCTTTCATTCTCGACCTATACACTATTACCAGACAATCAACTAGACTGGAGGCGAGCCGGATCTCCCTAGCTCAATGCGAGTCTAGAAAAAATAGAACAAACTACAAACACGTTTCCTAGACCTACTTAAGGATCAAGTGCTAGATGTCTTACCTCTTTGATTCGCTATCCTTTCTCCCGAATGTTGCTCCATGTCCCACAGTCGTCGGATCCAAGCTGCAAGACCTATCAAGACACAGAAAAGAGAAATGAGTAAAGAGCATATATACAATAAGATATCTATGTAAACAGTTAAGCAGGTAAACAACACAACATCATTACACATTAAGAACGATATTGGTGGAAAGCATTTGTATTACTACAAATAGAGGAGTACATGATAGAGATATAGAACCACAACCAATGACTTAACGTAGCAACCCTTCTCCACACAAGCTAATTGCCAAGCCCTTCCAAGGAAGCATGAATTCTCCAAGAGGTGAGTGAAGGTGTCCCAAGAGAGATTTCACCAGCATGTAGATACCATAGTCTTCCTCCCTTTGGTATGGGAGTGAACCTCATATATATAGGACTAAGTGGATGAGGTTATGGATAGGATATGTAGAGAGATGGTAGGAGAGAGATAGGGGATCCTCCCAATGAGTTAGGGGTCGAGTACCAGCTGTCTAAGAGATCAGGGATAAGCCCCCAAATGGGCAAGCTTCGAGAAAGATCTCAAAATGGCTATTTTTTCCCATTAACAGACCTCGTCGCACCTTGCTATGGAGCAACCTACGACGTCGCACGTTGCTAGTGTGAAACCTGTGATGACCTCTCAAAAGGTTGTACAAACTGAGTACAAATCCTTCCAAATGAGTACTTGGTCCAAGTGACTTCAGGGATGTATACACAATGGTCAAGATGACTACATTATCACAACGGTCATGATGACAACACTTGGTCATAATGACGGTACTTGCAATGGTCATGATGATGACACTAGGTCATGACGACGACACTTGCAACACTTGTAACACTTGTGACACTTACACAAGGGTGACGACATTTTGGTGTAACAGAATGCCCCCCAAAGCATGAAGTTGTTAAGGATGTACAGGTGAAATGATTTGATAGAAAAAATGGCAAAATACTTGTCGGATGAAGGATGCTGCTGCAGTACAACTGACTCTGAACTAACAATCTCATATGCAGTACAACATGGCTGCCGACCAATACATTGCAAATCCATGGGAGTAATGACCGACTAAACATAATCATGGCTACTAGACACAAGCGTATATCCATGATGAGATGATAACACAGCCACGACCAATACAAAAGTGGATCCATGTAATATGACTCAATACAAACTCCATCGCAACCTGGGTAAAACATGACTCCCCAGGGTCTTCAAGCTGAACCTGTAATGATACGAATCTATCCATGTGATTACAAATGTCTTGACGTCGAACATGGTAGAAACCACTTGATTACCGGTCATTGATGTAAACCGTTAACAAGTGCGAGGGAGATCACCATTAATGTCAATGATTCCCAAGGTATCACAGTACATATCATCGAGCGTGAATAAATGAGTTGACGTCGAACGCAAGATGAAATCTCTCAATCAAGAGTCAATGATGTAAACTCATGATCAAAGCAAGGTGACCTTCCATTGAGGCATGCAGGACCAAGGTACTTGACTAGTTTCTAGATTCAATCCTTGGATGATGAGTTAAAGTCGACAAGGATGAATCCGTCGAAGGAGGGCCATAATGAATCCCCCGTCAATCAACATGAAACACGACAAAAGATGTGTAGAGTGGATTGGATGGTACAATAACATGTGAGACTGAATCAAAGTAACAACGGCATGACGACATGTGTACTGACTGAAAATGATGAGAGATGAATGTGTTCTTGAACATGGGCATGGCATGACTTGGCAGTATTGACATGAGAATGACGCAAACTTCTAATGCAACTGATAGTGGAAGCTTTTTCCGAATGACTCAGAGGAGTAACAGGACTCAAAAAGTAAGCGGGGACTCATAGACAAACAGATGACCCAAGTATTGGTATACAAATGCAGATGAGTGCCATGTTCAAGAACGACTATATACTTCCACTAAGGTATGTAAAAAACACTCTCCTTTTTCCCCATCATGAATGATGAGTGCCTCATGTGCTTTTTACGAGCTTGATGAGGGTAACCAAATGCTCGGTATAGCTCATCTCATAGATGATTCCAATCCCAAATATTTTACGAACCTAGGAAAGGAGGGGTTCATCCCATAATGGGCCCTTCAATGTTTAAAATTTAAAGAGTCCAAAGAAGGAAAACTCAGCGTCATTTCATGTTTAGAGAGTCTGAAAAGAACTAAAGGAGACTCCAATGGTCCTTTTTGGTAAAGTTAGCCTCATCGCCTGAAAAAGGGTAAAACAACGCGGGAAAGGACTCTTCCAGCCATGGTTGGTTGGAGTATTCCTTTTTCGTAAATAGTGCTTCCTGGTCCAAAAAAGGGGTAAACTATCACCAGAAAGACGATCATTCAAATGCTTTTACAAGCGTGAAAGCATCAAGTTCGCTTGGCAATATTTTCCTATTTAGGGAGTCTGAAAAGAGCTTAAAAAGGACTCCATGAACAACTTTGTCATGGTTAATGACCAAGTACGACAAAGAAAAAAGTAAACTCGGCACAGTTCCTTTTCCGTAAATAGTCTAGCGAGGCCAGATAAAGTGATAAACCTATACTCGTTAGACACACCTTTTTAACTCAAATTTTTAACGAGCACGAGAATGGTATCAAAAGCACTCGGAATCTTTTTCATATTTGAACCAGAGCATGAAAAAGTAAAATGTAAGCTCAAACCACTTTTCATGTTTCAACCAGAGCATGAAGAAAGTGAAAAGTAAGCTCAACACCATCTTACTATTTTTAACGAGCTCGAAGACAGGAGAAAAGAATGCTCATGATGTCTGCTTCATTTTTTAACGAGCTTGTGACAGAAAATGAACTATGCTTGGGATAATTTTCATGGTTTAATGAGCTCGAAACCTAAAAAAGGAAAGTATGCTCAGGATAATGTTCCCAATGGTGAACTTCTTCCCGTCATGAAATCCAAAGGTTGGTACATGCCCCCAGCATGATTGCTAGAAGTAAGTGACTTAGCTCCAACGTGGTGTGGAGAGGCGATCGAGTTGACTTCAACGTAACTTTTAGAGGTTGAAGACATGCCCCCAAGCTTCATTTCATTTGCCTAAGCTAGCCCTAGGCGGATGAAAAGAAGGTTCAGGTACTAAGTCAACGAGAAGACTCGACTCAAAGGGAAAATATACGTTTCATTTTTTAACGAGCTTGCCACGGGAATAAAACTCTGCTCAAACTACTGGTTTCATTTTTTAATGAGCTTGACACAGAAAGGGAATTATGCTCATAGGTTAAGGCCTATTGACGGGTTCCTTCCCAACATGATGCCCAGAGGTTGGAAAATGCCCCCAACATGATTGCTAGCGGCTTAACATGGTAGTGTTCCCTCAACATGATTATTGACGGTACGACATGTGGCATGCCCCCCAAGCAAGGAAATTTTTAGGGGCGAAATTTAGCCAATTGGCTATTTTTTGGGCATTTTTTCAAAAAATAAATTCGCTATTTGGTCATTTTTAGCCTCTAATATCACCTATATTTACATAAAATATGTTTTTTTAACATATTATTCGCCAAAATTTACAATTTTCAGTAGTAAATCGTATGTTTCATATTTGATATTCGCCTAGCAATCTATATATATGTTTTTTTCAATCCAAAATAATTGCTTAGAATACTATACTTAAGTATACTTTTATAATCTTTAAAAAATACCCTACCCCCAAGCTTCATTTCATCTAAAAATGATGCTTGCTAACCCAACTACCAACCTGGCTACTAATATGAAAATGTTCACCAAGGGGGGGAAAACGAGAATCAAATGAAATGATGGTTCAAATTCTAGCAAGAGACTCGAACCGGTGGGAGGGAAATCTATTTCATTTTTCCACAAGCTTTAAATAGACAATAACTATGCTTGAGGGGCCCATCTTATTTTTTAACGAGCTTGAAATGGAATAAAACTATGCTCGAGGGGGCCCATCTTATTTTTTAACGAGCTTGAAATGGAATAAAACTATGCTCGAGTGGATGGTTTCATTTTTGTGCAAGCTTGAAACCAAAGGTAAACTATGCTTAGAGGGGTTTATCTCATTTTTTAACGAGCTTGAAATAGAATAAAACTATGCTCCAGTGGATTGGTTTCATTTTTATGCAAGCTTGAAACCAAAGGGAAACTATGCTAGGGTGGTTGGTTTCATTTTTTAATGAGCTTGAAACATAACATAAACCATGCTCGTAGGAACCTATTTCATTTTTTAACAAGCTTGACATAGAACAGGAACTATGCTCATGGGAACCTATTTCATTTTTTAACGAGCTTGACATAGAACGGGAACTATGCCCATGGGAAATGGTTTCATTTTTATGCAAGCTTGAAATCAAAGAGAAACTTTGCTTGAAGGTTGGTTTCATTTTTTAACGAGCTTGAAACATAACATAAACCATGCTCATGCCCCCCATCCATAGGGGGAATAAACCACTAAAACATGTGGAACATTCAGGGAAGTCTGATGACTAGGAGTCATATGATGAGTGGGTGTCACGTAGGAAAGCTGATCAATGGTCACAATCCTCCCATCATAGGGAAAATACATCACTCGAAAGAACATGGATACTACAGCTTTCATAGCATAGACATAATCACGTCCAAGGAGCATATTGAAATCTAAAGGACCTTGGACAACCATGACATCAACATAAACAGTTTTACCTCTCAATGTGACAAGTAACTACGGGAGAATCCCTAAAGGTCTGGTAGGCCTTCTATTAAAAGCCAAAATCTAGTCAGTTACTGGCACAAGCTGAGGGGAACCTATAGCTTGCCAAGCAGTTGAGGATAAAATACTAACAGAAGCTCCTTCATCAACTATTGTACAAAATATTTCTTTATCGGAAACTCCTACAGATATTTGAAAAGGAATACTCGAAGGAAGACGAGATTCTGTTAGACCATTCCAATCAAAGGAAATGACCTCAGTATTTGGAGGGGGTCCTGTAGGAATGGACAGGGTCTCCCCTTGCCTAGGACATTCTGAACTGATTAGGAAAACATCAGTGGTTTCCAATTCACTCTCACTTGGAAGATAAGAATGAGACAAATATTGTGTCATGGTGACTGCTTCAGTCTGGACTTTCTCCAATGAAAGAGTGGGATCGAGTGGAGATGAGATCGACTCAATCACTTCACTCTCCGAAGGAAGAGTGGGATCAACTACAAATGAAACTGAATTGATCACTTGGTCAACCAGCGGGGGGTCGAGGGACAACTTACTATCACTTGTTGAGAACTAGTAACATCTTCCAACCACTGTGAATCTTCATCCATGCTTGGACAAAGGAAAGTACGGTGCATACCCTTGCATATCAAACAGGGGTATAGGACTTTACTCTTTCGACCCTTCACCAACGGGTCACTGGTCGAGGGAGTTTCATAACAATGACGGTCAGAGGTTGACGATACAAGCGATTTGGGGTTTTTAGACCACACTTCTGACACATGGGAAAGACCGGGACAATTCTTGAGAAGGTGATCACCCTTGCAAAGTTTGCAAGGGAACTTTGGATTACGAGGTGTTCTCATAGAATGAGTGCCATCAGAGGCAGATGGTTGACGCTTGGTCTATTTCTTATCCTTCTTCTTCTTAATATTCCTTTTCTTCTTCTTCTTCTCCACCTGATTACTAACACTAGAGTTTTCAGTAGGAGAAGAGGAAGAGATGGAAGCCGATTCAACTTCGACGGATAAGGAGAAGGGTCATCATGAGATTGATGCTCATGTGGTGAAGGACCTAAGTCTGACACGATCAGTGCACTTGGCTTAACCGGATTGGAGAATAACCATACTGGTAATCCTATAGTCAATTCAGGAAGACTCAACGTAGCCATAAAGAGAGGACCAACAGTTCCACAAGGGGGAATAACAAATGGCATACCTTGAAAAGGGGTGCCTTGGTTGGTAGTCCCGGAAGAATCTTTCATATTTAAACTTCCTAAGAGTCTCTAAAGTACCATACAAGTCAAGCACTACTCAAGTCTAAAAGCAACAAGCAAAATGTGTGAATAGGAGTGGGTTCAAAGTCTGGAACCTCACGGGATTATCAAGGCATCGCAAACCGTGATATACTACAGGGTCCAACAATATGATGCGACAAGGAGGATTGGGACCATACCCTTGCCTGCATACCCGATTACCTAGACAGTACGTGCATTCTATTCTCCCCGAGTGCTGTTCTCGGTGTATTGCTTTGCCAAGACGGCCAAATGGTTAACTCGATTGGTTTCAGGAATCCTAATGGTGTCTCCCGATATACGCTAGGTACGTGGGAGCTCAAATCCGTAGTGGTGCTGTCTAATGCACAGCCGTTGGCACGAGACCTTCCGATATACTACCAAGTGCATGACACACCCTTCGATATATGCCAAGTATGGATTATGGTACTTGGTGGGTACGTGAAGGAGCTCGATATACCGATAAGTACATGAAAGACTACAATACCCCCGGACTACAGTGCTAGAAAATAATGACAGCTTCCACGCTTAACGACGTTGGAACACATCTCTAACTTACACACAGTTACTAAAAGATTTTAACCTAAGTTAGCATTAATTTTATCTTGTACGGTTAGGTGGATGCATGAGGTGAGTACATAAATGTAAACATAATGCAATCCTCAACTACATGATAATGCACATTTTCCTTTCCTTTTCAATGAAAACTACTTAAGGTAAGGAGAGATTTTTCTTTCTTTCAAACCAAAAATACTTAAGTAGTAGTGAAGAGAAGAATTCCTTCCTAGAGTGCAATAATTCTAACTTTTTGCAATAATCAGTTAAAAAGTGCAAAGAAAATGAAAGATGCAACTAATCTTAACAATGTGTAAGACTTAATGATGAAGCACTTTTCAATTTTCAAATCCATGTACCAAAAATGAAATTTGATAACTCAATGCTTTTCATATTTATATACAGAAAGTGGGAGAATATCTACAGCACTCTTTAATCATTTAGAAATTCCCAAAGAAAAATGGCAAGCACCCAAACAACTCAAAGGCACTCAAGAGGGCTCAAAATCTATCGAATGCGATAATTATAACTCATTTCCTATCTTTTTACACTTGAAAAAGACATATCTAAGCTACGGAAAGAAGGATTCCACTAACATTTCCAATCAAATGCAATACAAAGGAGAGAATTTAACAATCTTATCTAAATCAAATGCATACAAAACTGAGACAAGCCTTTTCTTCTCTTTATGAGTGTGAGACCAAGAATTTCAAATGATCAAATTAAAGCAAGAAGAATACTTATGTTTTCCAATTTCATGAATGTAGCAAAGGAGTGACAAAATCAAGCTTTTCTTTGAACTAAAGTGGAGACAAAGAATCAGTATTTCCCACAAATGATTAAATAGCTCAACATGTAAGGGAAACAAGATGCATAACCCAAGAAAGAGGGGCTCAAAAAGACATGGATGTCCCACACTCTTCAAGTCTTTAAAACAAGCCAATCATGCCAAACCAAAAAATGATCTCAAAACTTTGAGATGGGTCAAAACAACTGAAGAATGCACGATTCATGGCCCCCCCCTGGCCATGAGGGGTATTTTTTTTTCAAAAATAGAACCCATTTTGCTTAAAAATGCAAGCAAAACACTAGTTTTTACTCAAGGGGCCAAACATGAATCCAAAACTCAAAAGACCCAAAAACCAATACAAACAAGCCAATCAAAACATTGCTGGACAAAAGGGTCTCTGCTTGGAAGGTACAGTGCAAAGGGAGTTCATACATCAAAACAAGGCTCAGATTGTCAAACAAGAGGATGGATTCCTGTATGCTAAGTCTCGATAGATTGGCGCACTCTGGCTTTGCAGACAGTGCGACGTCGCAGGTTACCTGCACGAGAGTTGCGACGATGTCGCAGTATACTAATGAATAGGACGCGATGAGCAAGTAACAGTCAAAGAACAAAGACCCAGAAAAACACAGTGTCGCTCTGTTTTCACTTCCCAGGTGCGACAGGCGAGTTCTAGATTCAAAAATGAATTAGATCTCTCAATAATGAACCACCAACATGTTTGAAACTAAGTTGTACAAACTCAGAGGAAGAAGATGAGAATCTTCAATGTGAAGATCTGACAATGGAATCAATCCTAAGAAGGAAAAATGGCAAAAATAAAGATAACAAGGCTTGTGTCAAGCAATCAACTGAAAATAGCTCAGATTACCGATCACTGAACAAGAATACTCCCCAATATGGTCGCCAGATTTGTTACCAAACAATCCACTCGACCGGAGGCGAACTAGATCTCCCTAGCTCAATGCGAGTCTAGAACAAATAGAACAGACTACAAACACGTTTCCTAGACCTACTTATGGATTGAGTGCTAGATGTCTTACCTATTTGATTCGATATCCTTTCTCCCAAATGTTGCTCCATGTCCCACGGTCGTCAGATCCAAGCTACAAGACCTGTCAAGACACAGAAAAGAGAAACGAGTAAAGAGCGTCTATACAATAAGAGATCTATGTAAACAGTTAAGCAGGTAAACAACACAACATCATTACATATTAAGAACGATATTGGTGGAAAACATTTGTATTACTGCAAATAGAGGAGTACATGATAGAGATATAGAACCACAACCAATGACTTAACGTAGCAGCCCTTCTCCACACAAGCCAATTGCCAATCCCTTCCAAGGAAGCATGAATTCTCCAAGAGGTGAGTGAAGGTGTCCCAAGAGAGATTTCACCAGCATGTAGATACCATAGTCTTCCTCCCTTTGGTATGGGAGTGAGCCTCATATATATAGGACTAAGTGGATGAGATTATGGATAGGATAGGTAGAGAGATGGCAGGAGAGAGATAGGGGATCCTCCCAATGAGTTAGGGGTTGAGTACCAGCTCTCCAAGAGATCAGGGATAAGCCCCCAAATGGGAAAGCTTCAAGAAAGATCTCAAAATGGCTATTTTTTCCCATTAACAGACCTCGTCGCACCTTGCTATGGAGCAACCTGCGACGTCACATGTTGATAGTGTGCAACCTGCGACGACCTCTCAAAAGGTTGTACAAACTGAGTACAAATCCTCCCAAATTAGTACTTGGTCCAAGTGACTTCAGGGATGTATACACAATGGTCAAGATGACGACATTATCACAACGATCATGATGACAACACTTGGTCATAATGACGGTACTTGCAACGGTCATGATGACGACACTAGGTCATGACGACGACACTTGCAACACTTGCGACACTTGTGACACTTGCACATACCTTTGTAAGTTATAAATTGTCTTCCCAACACCAAAATGCACTCCAAATTTGGAGGTGTCCACCTCGCTTATAAGCTTCAATATTTCACCTTTAGGAATGTAGATATTGTCTAACTTGTAGAGTAACCCAGTATAGAGACGATAGTCATCCTTATTGTCACCTTCTTCCACATGCAATTGGCTTTGTAGCTGTTGAAACACCTCCTTTAAGTTCTCATCTTCTATGTATCCCTCTTTGTATGCATTGTGGGTAAAAGGTTCCATGTCCATAAGAGTCCCAAAAGATGTAATACTGGATGTGGGGTGGAGTTGAAAGCATGTCTTCCAACTTATTAGTGTTTCCCTTCTTATACTTAATGTCTAGATTAAATTGTTGCAAAAATTACCCCATCCACTTGTAATGTTTGGTTTGTTGCAACTTACTATGGGCCTACAAATACTACAGTGGTTGGTGATATGTGTGGATAATGGGTTTCCTTTCCCATCACATAGTGCTTCCACTTCTTAATAGCTTGTACTAGGACATAGAGTTCCTTATCATAAGTAGGTTAGTTTAGGACTCCCCCATGAAACATTTTAGAATGATAGCATACCATCTCACCTCCCTGCATCAAAATTTCTCCCATGAATACCCACTTGCATCTATCTCTAGTTCGAAAGGCTTATACAAGTTAGGCAATTCAAGAACTAGTGCTCGACTAATATTTCATTTCAACTTGTCAAAATATTTCTATTGATTCTTTCCCCACTAGAAACTCTAACTTCTCATTGTTGTGGTGTGGAGTGGTTTAGGAACCATTGAAAAGGAAATGATAAACTTTTATAGCTACTGTGCTATTGGAATATTCTCACCATCATTTTTATATGTTGCATGCATGCATGCAATTCTGCATGCATCCAGTCATCTGCATGCAATCGCATGCATCCAGTCATCATTTTGGTGGTCTCCCCAGCACCTAGAGCCTAATTTCATCTCCCTAGAGCCTGTCTTCAGCCCCTAGTAGCCCTCCTACCTACCTTATGCGCCTTGTTTTACTCACATGCATGACATGTGCACCTTTTCTCACCTACTAGGAGTTAACAGTCAGTTAGAGCATTGATTGACCAGTTCTTCCATTGATTGCTCATCCTAACTGCCTGTAACTCCTAGTTAGCTAGTTCTGGAGTGCCACTTGACCTTCTGACAGCCTCATGCACCCTCCTTCGAGTCTCCATCCCATGATTTGTGCCTAGATGATTCTGTTAGACTCATTTAGACTCATTTGACTGACTATTGACCATTTATGACTGATAATACTGATTGGATGATGTCTCCAATGTTATCCAAGCCACACTTTGAGCATGATTCGAATGAACTCTTGGTTAATTCGAATTCTATCGACAGTTATTGTATTGTATTCATTATTCACAGTGCCATCTCACAACTGATGTATGATTATACTGCTATTCTACATTTTATGTTTTCATGAGTGATTATTGACTACATTCTTCTCTTCTTCTTTGCACTTCTTGAGAGTTTTGTGTGAGGTTTGTTACATCTGTGAGATATTACTGCGGATTATCACATGGTATCAGAGCTGATAGCAGTTATTTGAGTTGCAGCCATTGCAGCAGTTCATTGAGCAGCTATCTTTCACTAAGCACCAAAATCCTCTGATTTTCCACAACAAATCCTTACCTTGAATTCACTGGAGCAATCCACTGAGGTCTATCCAAGTGTGAAGGAATTAGTCATATGTGCTCAGTGTCCTAAGGTAGTGTTCATTCGAATTGTAGCAAATCTCCATCAACAAAATTCTTGTTTTGTAGGTTTATTCATCCATTTGAATTCCTCTTGAATTCGACCTCCACTGCTCCAGATGCATCTAAAACTCAATTCTTCCAACTATGTCGAATGGAAGGCCAAGATGGACATATTCATGCAGTCCAAGATCCTCACCAGAATATTGTATGGAACTATGGTCGAACCTCTCAGTGCAGGAGAGAAATCCAAGTACTTGGATAGGCTTGATGAAGCTATAGGATTACTTCTTCTCTCAATTTCTGAATATCTTCACTCCCATGTCATTGATCTAACATCTCCAAAAGAGGTTTGGGATAAGCTCGAATCCCTCTTTGGATAGAAAGATGATTTGAAAGGTCATAAATTGGAGAATGAACTCATCTCCTTAAGTCCTAAAAGCTTCGAATCCATCAATTCCTTCTTAACCAAGTTCAAAATATGGATTTCTCAGTTGAAGAGATATGAGATAGTGAAAGAAGACAAGCAACTCATACTTGTCATTCTCTCAAAACTGCGGCCAAATTTCTCAGTCTTTGTCTCCACATTTCAGTCAGCTAAGATGTCCATTCCAAAATGGAAGTTTCCTACACTTGATGACTTCATCCATTCGCTCACACAAGAGGAGGAGAAGTTAATCTCCATGGGAATGATAAAACCAAAGTTGGATTTGGCCCTTACAGTTGCTGAGGCGAAGAGAGAGAATGCAAAAGGCAAGCAAAAGGTTTTTGAAAAGAGAGCGAATGATACAAAGCCAACAGATGTTCCATATTAGTCAGATGGGGCTTCGAATTCAAAGAAGACCAAGCAATATCAGAAGGAGAGATCCAAGTGCACATATTTTCATCGAGGATTCCATCCTGAGAGTTCTTGTATGAAGAAAACTATAGACTTGATGGCTCAGTTACTTGAGAAGAAAAATCTCCCTGTACCTACATGTGCAAGGACCAAAGATACTGAACCTTCTAGATCTGAGGACAAAGAGAGATTCCATGCCCTCATGGAAACTGCATCAAAAGAATCCTCTTTCATCATAGATTCAAGAGCATTAAGACATATATCTTCCTCCAAAGATATCTTCTCCAACTTCGAATGCTCAGTTGACCCTTCCATCATGTTGGGTAATGATTCTGAAGTCTCCTCTGAGGGGATTGGAAGGATCAATATTGACCATGGCTACTTCTAAAATGTGCTTTATGTTCCATCTCTCACAGCAAATCTACTTTCAGTGTACCAAATGACTCATATTGGAGATCCCAAGAGAGTGATCTTCTCTCCAAATGAAGTCTAAATACAACACATGGTTTCAGGTGAAATCATTGAAAAAGGTGTTGCAAATCATAAGAAAAAACTCTGTGAGTTCTCACACTTCTTACCTCTCTCAAAGAAGTCCGCTCTTCACTCTCATGCTAATGAAGAGAGTAGGCTATCTCATCTCAACTACAAACATTTGCAGAGCATGAAAACTCATAAGTTAGTTGAAGATCCTCCCAATCTCAGATCTTCCCTAAGCACTTGTAAAGGTTGATTGAATGGAAAAAATCCAACAAAGAAGGTTGAGAAAATGAAGACTAAGAGAGTAGAGCGAAAGCTAGATCCAGATCCACAAGAACCTGAAGATCTAGCTCCTATTGGTTCAACTCCTATTGCAAAGTGGGCCACCAGTGTTGCATACACAAATGATCTTGTTGAACATCAACCATCATCATGTCATAGTTCATTTGGTAAAAATATCACCCATGTTGGTTCAAAGGATATATCAAAGAACTACATGCACATTCATGGAGTTGTTGATTCTACCTCATTTAGTTTGGATCGCATGTTTCATAATGATATTCACATTCTTGGATTTGTTCCCACCATGTTTGGTCAAAAGAGCAAGTTCAGGAAGCCTACAGATTCACTTGCTTCATCACATGATATTTCAGATTCAGAGTTTGGAAGTGATGATGAGCAAGAGAGCAAATCTCCATCACATGAGATTTCAGATTCAGAGTTTGGAAGAGATGATGAGCAAGAGAGCAAAGCTCCATCACATGAGATTTCAAATTCAGAATTTGGAAGTATTGATGAGCAAGAGAGTGAAGCATCATCACATGAGATTTCAGATTCAAAATATGAAGATGGAGATGATGAAGAGCGAATGCTAGATCCAGATCCACAAGAACCTGATGATGAAGATGAGCTAATGGGAGATCCAGTTCCACAAGAACCTGATGATATTTCACATGATGATCCTCCTCTTCCTCAATGGGAATCCATTACTCTTAGATCTTCCGATGATTTGGTTGGTGATCCAGCTGATCGACGGAGAACCAGATCAGATTATCATAATGGAAGGTTTCATCCTTCTCACATTACTGATCCATTTCAGATCGATCAATCCTTCTTCGGAAAAGAAGGACACTTGCCTCCTTCTGGGGTGAGTGATGACATGCTACATTATCATCCTTCAGTCTATTTTGAGGGAGGGCTTTCCTCCCACTGGGTTTTCCCTCTTTCCTCATTTATTATTTAGATTGTTGTACGGGGTGACCTTTGGTCTTAGTCACCAGGGCCCTATTTTTCAGTTTTCAGTTATTACCTCATAGTATAGCTTGCATGGGGGTGTTGGAATATTCTCACCATAATTTTTATATTTTTCATGCTTGCATGCAATTATGCATGCATCCAATCATCTGCATGCATCCATTCGTCATTTTGGTGGTCTCCCCAACACTTAGAGCCTAATTTCAGTTCCCTAGAGACTCTCCTCAACCCCCAGTAGCCCTCCTACCTACCTGTTGTGCCTTGTTTTACTCACCTACATGGCATGTGCACCTTTTCTCACCTACTAGGATTTAACAGTCAGTTAGAGCATTGATTGACCAGTTCTTCCATTGATTGGTCATCCTAACTGCCTGTAGCTCCCAATTAGCTAGTTCTCGAGTGCCACTTGACCTTCTGACAACCTCATGCGCCCTCCTTGGAGTCTCCATCCCCTGATTTGTGCCTAAATGGTTCTGTTAGACTCAGTTAGACTCATTTGACTGACTATTGACCATTTATGACTGATACTACTGATTGGATGGTGTCTCCAATGTTATCCAAGCCACACTTTGAGCATGATTCGAATGACCTCTTGGTTAATTCAAGTTCTATTGACAGTTATTGTATTGTATTCATTATTCACAGTGCTAGCTCACAGCTGATGTATGATTATACTGCTATTCTCCATTTTATGTGTTCATGAGTGATTATTGACTACATTATCCTCTTCTTCTCTGCACTTCTTGATAGTTTTGTGTGAGGTTTGTTATAGCTGTGAGATCTTCCTGTATATCATCACACGTTCCACCCCAACACAACTTCTAACTTTAGTGACTCTAGTAGGAATTGGCCATCTTATAATCGCCTCCATCTTTGTAAGATCTATCTTGAGTTCACTTCCACTATTAACATACCCCAAATACACCAATGACTATTGGGAAAACTCACATTTATTGAGATTAGACAACAACTGATGTTTTTTCAAAGTCTCTAACATTTGCTTGAAATGTGAAATGTGCTCCTCCTAGGTAGAGCTATAAACTAGTATATTATCCATATACACTATAACAAATGAATCTAAATATGGGTGCAAAACATCATTCATCATCCTCATAAATGTAGCTGGTGCATTACATAAACCAAAAGGCATGACCAACCATTCATACAAACATTTCCTTGTCTTAAAGGAGGTCTTCCATGTGTCTTCTTTTTTGACATGTACCTAGTGGTATCCCGAATTGAGATCCAACTTGTAAAGTAATTGGCATGCTACAACTAGTCTAAGGAATCATCAATCGTGAGTAGTGGGTATCGATTCTTATGTGTAATCTTGTTCAAATATATGTAGTCGATACATATCTTCCAAGTCCCATCATTCTTAGGTACGATGATGATAAGTGACCCAAAAGGTGAGGTGCTTGTTCAAATCATCCCTTTCTCCAACAATTGTTGCAATTTCTGCTTCACTTCATTTGCTTCCAAAATATATTTTCCATACAACCTAGTATTTGGTAATGGGGAGTCAGGAAAAAACTATATCTCTTGCTCTACTTCCGTCTTAGGTGGTATCCCTTTGGGGTCCTAGAACACTCCTTTGTATGCCTATATAAACTCCTCCAACTAATGTTTTTTTATATTTGGTACATCCCTCCAAGGATGCCTTTTCTCTTACGAATTCATCACCCAACAAATTCATCACTATGTAAGAAAAACATATTTCTTACTTTCACTAATAAAATTTTTGGCTTAGCTGGCACTTACCAATGATATCTTTGATGTACCTTTATGTGCATTGATGATGAACAACTTCTCATCCTTAATCAGGTGGTCACTTGGTTTTCTCTCCTTATGAAGACTCCATCCCCCATATACATCTATGGTCTCCAAACACCACACCACACACATCAGTGGTTACTACATCTAACTCCACTTCATCAACAAAATATGCACTTACAACAAATTCGATCTTACATTGTTTCTTGACCTTGATCATTGTATCCTTTTTCACCCATCCCAATGTATAGGGGTTAGGGTGATCATGAACCTCCAACCTAAGCTTTCTAACTAGATCAATTTATATGAGTTTGGCTTGTGAACCAGAATCAAATAGAGCGTCTACCTTAGTATTCTTGATCTATATCTTATTATGGAAGAGTTTCGCCATCATCTTCTATTCCTTGTGATGAAGGCCACTCAGATTCACCTCCTTCTACCCTGAAGTGCAGACAATATTCTCATCCTCATATGAGATTATCTCTACTTGTTGGCTTGAATCCATGGCTAGAAGGCTCTTCTTCTTAGCATACTTCTTATGTTTCTTAGGGTTCAACTATATATGTAGCTTCCAACATTTTTCTTTAGTGTGATCATCGATGTCACAATTATTACAGTGTTTTTTCATATCCTTGAATTGATGTGTCATGAATGTAGTTTTCTTATCTTTTCCTTTCCGCTTCTTCTTCCCCTCCTTGGAAGTGTCTTGGTTATCTTTCTATTTGGAACCACTTGGTATCCATCTCTTGTGTCCTATGTTATCTAGGTATTGTGCTTGCACATAGGCGTCTTCAATTGTTTTGGGATTGAAAAGCATAACTTGATTTCATAAATGACTGTGTATACCCCTAAGATACTTGAGGAGAACATCTCGATTCTTAGGTGAGATACCAAACATAATAGATATATTATTGACTTCAATGGTGTACTCATGCACACTCTACCCTTTCCTTTGCCTAAAGTAATGCCAATGGAAACATTGATCCTCTAAATACCTGATAGGGTAGAATTGGGACTTTGTGAGGGATTTGAAATCCTCCAACTTAGTTACTGGAAGATCACCCTCTAGACTAAGTGCCTCTCTGTGTATTTCCCGCAAGTTTAATGCATGACCCTCTAATTTCAATCGAGAAAATGAAATATTTTTCTCCTCATCTATGTTATGGATAATAAAATAGAACCCTAATTGTTGTAACCAATGATTCAACTTTAAAGCATCAATATCACCTTAGTAGGGCTTGATATCCACTTTCTCTTCCATCTTAAATAATGATTGGGAAGTGGTAATGGCACTGGAACTTGGATGTTCTTTCTAGATCTATTTCCTCGACTCCTTTTCTAGGTCTCTTTTGTCTCCCAATTTCCCAATGATGCGATATCTAAGTTAGAGCCTCCTAAATCACCAAAAGGTACAAAATTTCTCTCCAAAGCCACCATGACGATAGACATATTGTGTGAGATATTGAATTCTCATATTTCCAACTTTGTAAATCCTTGTTTATATCATTCCCCTCAAGTCCTCAGTGGACTCATCTACCATGGATAGAGTTTGAATACTTTTGTTTATTCTGCCAGCTCCTATATCCTACAATTTTCCACAAAACCCAAAATAAAACTTCTCCCATACTAATATGATCGATAAAATACGATTGATATTCCACTGGAATAGTTAGTCACAACAAATCTTGCAACTTAATTCATTGAGCCATCTTAATTCCACTAAATAATAAAATAAACTAGAACTGAAAGGAAAATAACTAGAGAAAAATAACACATCCACACAAACAACACAAGATATATCATGGGAAGACCTACTATGGGGAAAAACCCAACCATAAGAGAGGACTATTCCTTTCTCTTTTCTTATTCGATATGCAATACAAATAAAAGTGGTACTCACTATGGAGTTACCTTTGACATTGTGGCATGCACGACTACTACAAGATCTCCTACTTCCTCTATTATGCTCTAATATTCACTCCATTATTGTTTCTCAACTGTAGAACAATACAATAATATCATATGAAGGGAACCCCTTCTCCTCCTAATGGCCTGGTATTTAACATAGCCCAATGGCCATCTTAGGTTAGTTTTAGGGTTTGTACATGCCTCAAATCCCAATTAGAATTAGGGGTTTGATCTGTATAGAATGTTCTTGAAAGTACACATGTGACTAGCTCCACATGTGTGGATAATGACAGCTGATGTGGAATCCACTTGGTAATATGGTGGTCAACTAGATAGATCAACTTGCATGAGGCATAAATTCATCATACATACTCCGATTGAGGTGATCCTTTCACTATTGGAAAGGTATCAAAGAGTATAACATTGTAAATGGGGTGATAACTATTCCTTCAAACTTTTGACCCCAAAAAAGCATCATTTAATCCCTCAAATGAGCCTTATAAGGTTTTAGACCCCAAATCTACAAAGTAAGACCTTGTTGTTGCAACAACATCCCCCCATTTTTATTTTTTTTGTATATATTGGGGCCCCTCCTTTCATTTTCCTAGAAATTCTACCTAAAAGAGTTAAGTCTCCTTTGAAAAAACTTTTTGAACTTAGTTTTGTTTCAACAGGGGAATCTATTTTAAAATTGAAGTTTTTCTTCTAAGTCAAAACTCAAATTTCTCTCCCGAAACGGCGGAAGAACTTGGGATGTTCACCCGCAACTGCGGAAGGACTTAAAGTTTCTCCTCGAAACAGCGAAAGCACTTACATGTTCTTTGAAACTTCGGCAGAACTCAAAGTCCTCTCCCGAAACGGTGGAAGCACTTGAAAAGTTTCACCGCAATAGGCGCCCTCTTACCGAGTTCCCAGGCCATCCCCTTTGCGGAAAAGACTTACCAAACTCCTTCGTCATTTACGGAAGAACTTACCGATTCTTTCTGCAACGACGAAACGACTCAAGAAACTCCGTCGCGATAATCTTTCGGGAGAGTCAATTCCGGAAGAACTCGCAAAATCCTCCCGAAACTGCGGAACAACTTAAGAGCTTGCGCCGCAAGCATTTTCTAGCTCATTGTTGTCGGAAAAACTCGTCAAGCCTTTCCACAAAAGCGGAGCGTCTTCCCTTTTCTTTCCGCAACAAGCAGCCGCGACCAAAACTCATAAAGTTCGTCCGTGTTTCGGAAGAAACTCATAAAGTCCGTCCGCGTTTCGGAAGAAACTCATAAAGTTCGTCCGCGTTTCGGAAGAAACTCATAAAATCCGTCTGCAACGGCGGACGAAGACTCACCTTTTCCTCCCAGTATTGACGGTTGCGCATAAATGCCAAAAGTTTGAAAAACTGCACCGTACGAGTAATCAACCCCGTTTTAATGTCGCCACCTACCCAATTAATCCGCACATGTTAAGTTTTATATAAGGACAGTGGGATTTTATTGTCCCCATTGATAGTTTTGGATTCAGAGAACGTCGTTCGAAGCTGCTCGAATCGTTTTTCTCCAACTCAGCTCACTTATCACCGAACCGACCCCGTTTTCACCGTTATTTCATTGCCAGGTAGGCGCTTAAACCATGAATCTTGTCTTATCTATACATCATGGCTTTCTCGTCCGTTCTTTGTCTCATTACATGGCTTGTGGGCATTGGTAGAAGACTATTCTTAAAACTTTGCAGCCGTTGCATCCCCATAAAATTCTCATTGCTGACAGCTAGGAGTCATAACCTTGCCAGTAATTCCCAGTTGGCCCTTTGTCCCTGATTCGTTTGAGCTTGGTTAGTTCCACCGGCCGTATTTCTGTCATGCCCCTACCCAGATATACTCAAGTCCAGGTTTTTATTCCGGCTACATGCCGCTTCTCAAATACTATCGAATAAGAAGCAGTATCTGTAATAGCTGGTTAGGATACTCAACCGCTCGCTTGTTTGGCCCAGATACCGATCGTTGAAAACGATTTCGTTATATGTTTTCGGTTTCCTCATTTGTTTTCCCAAACCAAGCTATCCCACCATTCGCGCTTTAGCCATTAGAAGCGCCTATAATTTAGGGAAGCTTATCTTCAAGAGTGAGGAGGGAAATAAGTTTTATGCGTCACCTTTTTCGGGAGCACCTCAAATTGTTCCTTCCTTCCTTTTCTTCCCTATAAAAATCAAGTTTAATGACTGTATTTGTTTCCTTAGATAATCTATGTTTGGTTTGCTTCCCCAGCATGCGGCTTTACAATTCGTTTATATTTATCATCAGCATGCTAAAATTGTCTTGCTCTATGTTATGCTCTCATAATATTTTACAATTTTATATTCATTCACATATGGTTGCTGACAGGGATAAGCCATGATGCCAAAAGGTGGTAGAAAGAAAGCTAAAATGATGGAGCCAAAGCCAGTGCAACCAAGGACTGAAACTCTTTTCCAAGATACAAAGTGCACCACTGGCATCCCTCCCGAGGTCAAGTGGGGAGATGTTTACAGAATGATCAGGGACCAAGACATCCTAGACATGTTATTAGAAGAAGAACAAATCTACTTAAACATCAGGACCTCTGGCATAGCCAGGGATTCTACTCGCCCTGAGCTATTCCCGTGCTCAGAACTGATTGGGTGGATATTGGAACATGCCAACCCACAAACAAGAGTGTTGCATGACAGCAAGGGAGAGCCATTCGCGTCATTCCATCCAGCTTATATTGCAGCAGCCTACAAATTCTCATGTCCCCAGCAGGCATTGAACGATGAATGGTTGGGACAGATGAATAATTTCGAAATAGCTAAGAGGTTGTTAATTACGGGAAAACAGCTGAGGAAAAGGGACAATGATGAGTATGACGTTCAAAGCCTAAGGCATCCTTTCAGTTTGATTGCCCTTATGCTAAGAAGAATTTTCGGCATGCCCGATGGGACCGTATATAGGATACAATGGGCCCCCATAATCCATGCCATAGCATTTAAGGGGATTGTGTTTGATTGGGCTACTATCCTCTCAGATAGTTTAGCATCCACTATGGCCGCAGCTAAGGAAGGTTTGGCCCTGAAAAAGTCATAGTTTTAGATGGCTTCATACCTCATTGATTGTATCTTGGCAAAGCTCCCTTTCCCCATGTTAGGTTGCTCATGAGATCAGGCCAACACCCCGGTATACACCACTTATAAACTACTATGGGCTCAAAATTACAGAGCACACTATAATCTCATCTGTGAAGAGTTCATTATGCCTCTGTATGAGCATATGTTCAATGAAGAGCCCAATTGCCTTTCAGAGAACGCCATGAAGGTCATGGAAGGTTATGGGGATTTCTACTTCTCAAAAGAGGGTACCTATATCAGGATGTTCGGAGGCACTAAGCCACAATACATCCTACCGAAATACGCCACTGATTATGTAGTCCTAAAAGAAGCAGTCAAGCAAGTTTTCCTTGATGGAATAGGGGGATTTCTTAATAAGCAACACAAGGCTTCCTTCCCTCCTTTTCCTTTCTGTATAGGAGCCTATAAATTCTCAGGAGTTGCAGCAGCCGAAGAGTTCATCCAGGAGTTGAAATCTTTTCACTTCGGTGAGGCAATATTCCATAGAAATGACAGGCGGAGCAAGGTTGTGGAGCATTGCAAAGATTTTTATGCTCATTTTGAGTATGCCCATTACTATGATGCCGAAGAAGAAGTGTTCAGGGGAATTAGCAACATGATTGATTTGCAGATTTGTCGTCACGGCAGTGGAGCTAGCTCTAGCTCTGCCACAGCCCAAGAAGCCAGTTTGCAGAAAGAAAGGGAGGTAGATGAGGCCCTGGCCCGTGAAGAACAAAGATTGAAAGAAGAAGCAAGACTGCAACAGGAAGCTAAAGAAGCAATATTGCAGAGAGAAGTTGAGGAAGCAAGACAGCAGAAGGAAGCAGAGGAACTAGAGCCGAGGGAGGCAATTGAAAACCAGCAGCGAGCTGAAGAAGAAGAAAGAAGGTGTAAAGCTGAAGAGGAACAAAAGGCAGAAGAAGATCTTAAGACCAATGAAGATGCCCAGGCAGGTGGCTCTGGCACCCAAGATATGGAAATAGACCCATCTCAGGTAGTGCAGACCTCACCCACGGGGGCAGAAGTCCATGTAAGAGATATCCCGATCATCCCTTACACCCCATCCAAAGATCATACTGTGTCCCGATGGGATGAATTTGTGTATTATAAGAAGAGGAAGGTGGTGGTCTTGAATCAGAAGAGAGGATAAAGAGATTTTTCCAAGCAGATATTGTCACCCAGTGGGAGACCATGGTTGTGCAAAATACAAATAAGGCTCCCATAGCCATGGCATCTACCGCTGTGTCAGCAACAAAAGAAACAAAGGATAATGTGATCGATATTGTCAAAGAATTTGAGTCAACAAAGAGGAGAGCTTGCATGCTGCAACATACTGTGGCTAATGAGCAGGCTTACAGGGATCTTGTAGTGAATAAATATAATCGCTTGTCTGCTGATCACAAGGAGTTGTTAAATAAGTATCGCCGTCTAGAAGAATAAAAGGATCACCCGGCAATCCAGATGATGGTTCTAGAAGCAGAAAAGAATGATTCTGAAGCAAGAGTCTTTCACCTAGAAGTAGATAAACATGCAATGGTTGAGCAGCTAGAACAAGCAGAAAGCAGAGCAATGGATATGTCTCCCTTTCATGAGTAGTCCTGTGACATTTTGAGACAAATGCACGCCACATAGGAGCTTATTACTGAGGAGGTGTGCAGTCTCAAGACCATGATGGTCAGGTTGAAAGAATTCAATGCAGAATCCATTAGGCTTAAAGGAAAATACACTCGGGTTAAGGAAAACATCCTGAGCCAAATGGAATGGAGAGAAGGGAAGGTTGATTTCCCCAAGCATCTCCCATTCAAATCTGTAGATTATTTTAGGAAGATGTAGCCCTTATGGAGTTTTGCAGGAATTGTGGCCTCAAGCTAATGGCTAAGATCTAGGGAACAATTAAGAAAGGTAACATCCTATATCAAAAGATCCATGAAGTGCATGAAAAATGCAAGTTGATTTTTCCTCAGTCCCTCGATGAGTTTCCAAGCAAAGAGCAGCGTTTGTCAGAATTGAAGGAAGAGCTGGGCATTCAAATAGAATATGTAAAGAAGATTGATGTCCTAGCCACTGATGATCTCCATCACTATATTGGGATGTCATCAATATACAATCATTTGCTTAAAGAGATCCACCAAGTAGCAATTGCATAAATTCATGGTGTTGAAGCAGAGCTTAGTAAGCATGTGACTTCCCAGAAGATCTTGCTCCCTTCACCAACAAATGTGGTTGTCAGGGACACTGGTATCTAGTTCAGTTATATTGCAAAAGTGGAAAAGAAAGCAGCAGCAGCAATAGCAGCCAGCAGAAGCGCCACCCCAAGGATGGACACGCTAGTCATAATGTGTTCTTCTTATTTTGATTTGATTTCCCTGTGTTTAGAGCGTAGAGTCACTAGGACAGTTGTCCTTTTCTATTTTTGAGAAAGAATTTTACTATGGAAAAGAGCCACGAATTGTTTATTGCTGGGAAAAGTATTTAAAGGACAAGTGTAAAAGGCTAGGTGACAGCCCAGGAGGCATTTTGTAAAGATATAAATAGAGGCTTAGGGAATAGTGTAAAGGACTTTTTGGCAGGGAAAGGAATTTTCTAAAGCTTGTACGAACTATTTTGCACTTGCTGCTAGAAAGTGAATTTGCCTCATATGATTTTGGAGAGGACGCATTTTGCCTAGGAATGTGTGTACGATGTCTGTTGGATTCTTCTGGTGACATTTATACCTATTATAGTGAAATATTTCTCTGTTGTTCGAATTATTTCTGTGCAATGAATGATTTTACTATGCTCTGTGCAATAATGTTTCTCTCATATGAGTAATAGACTGCTTTCACATGTATTAAAATCTATCTTTTATATTCTTCCTTTCTTGCCGTGGATGTATCTTTATGATTTAATGGTTATCTGTTGATCTTCAGGTGCTTCTTTCAGCACATTACTCATACTTATAGTTTTGCTCCTTGCAGGGATAGATTAGATTTATTTCAGTTTTAGAC
Source organism: Larix kaempferi (assembly GCA_027924585.1). Classification (NCBI taxonomy): domain Eukaryota; kingdom Viridiplantae; phylum Streptophyta; class Pinopsida; order Pinales; family Pinaceae; genus Larix; species Larix kaempferi. The sequence continues at coordinate 6,839,733 of BSBM01000438.1, forward strand.
ATAGATTTGTTTCAAGTTTTGCATTTATATTAAGTTAGCTTAGGCACTTGCATATCATTTTAACCATAAAATGAAAAAGAAGGGTGGATCGGTCCATAACCTGTGTAATTGAAGCAAATCTCCAAATCTAACGGTAGCCGGAACCGCTAACCAGACGGATTCACCATACCAAACGGTGGACAATCTAATTGGGATAGTCTACCGGGGAGAATCCCTTTATGCTTGATGCTGCGATATTCGGGGCATCAACAAACCTACCCCTAAAATAGGCCCTACAACCCAATTCATCCAATTTTTCCACCCATAAAGAACCAAAATAGATGACCACTTACAAATTGATCCATTTTGGATCAATTTTCCTCCATTTTATTTATAATTTGTAGTTTTAAAACAAAACATGATGTATATTTTGGAGATGGGATTTGAGTTTTAGATTTTAAATATGGAGATGGTGGAGAGGAAGAATGTGTTAGTTGGTATTTCTTCTTGACGTTTCAAGCCACAAAGTAGGGCTCATCATCAGGAGAGAGTGTCTCAAGGTTAAATTAGGTACGGAAGATAGCATTAATAAGTGTGAGATTATTTTTAAAAAAATAGTTTTTAGCCGATTACCTAATTGTTTAGATATTTTATTCTAATAATTCCTTACTAATTAGTTTTTAATTAGTTAAGAGTAAAGTCTAATGGGTAAATAGCCTATAGTTAATGAATTGATTTAATTTTAATTATTAATTAAATTTACTATTTAAAAGTTACTAGTAAACCTAAAATAACTATTATTTAGATTAAAATTTTATTTAGGTTAATTTTTTTTTAAATATTTCCTAATTTTCAATTATTGAAATAATATTCAATTTTTAATTAATTTTAATATAAAGATTTTTAATTTAGTTTAATGGAATTATTAATCTAATATTAATGATTAAATTTTTTATTATTAAAAATATCAATTTAAGGATTAGTTAAGTTCTAGAAATCTTGAAAATCTTAAAGTCCCAAAGTTTAATTTAAATTGTTAAATTAATAATTAATAATCCCTCAAAATCTTTTTTATAGAGTAAATAAATTAATAATTAAATTTGAGGAAGTTATTTAAATTTATCTAACCAAAATTTAGAGATTTATAAAATTCAATAAGGCTACATTTTGTATAGCTCGTTTGTTAAAATTTTCCATCCTCTTCCCACAATTCTCTACCTATTCTTCTCCCTCCACTCCTCCCTATTCCTCCTCCCATCTTTGACTTGTCTTTTTATTCTCTCATTCTCTTCTACCCTTTGCTTCGTCTCCAACTCCTTCTCTCCATTGCATCTCTCCCTCTACTTTCTCTTCCTCCCCCTCTTCCTCTCTTTCCAGAATCTGGTAATTGTTTTTGGTAAAATCAAAATTTCTACATGTTTAAATTGTATTTTTGAATCTATAAATATATTTATCACCCTCAAATAATCCATGGCACCCAAATCCATTTGGCCATGCTTGGAATTCCATTGTTGACCACAAACAGTGTGTAGTATCTGGGCGGTGCTGCAACAGAGCTTGGAGGGACCATAAGTACAGCAATATATATTCCTCTTACGCTCTTTGGGCTCGTTGAGGAAAGCATGAGAAGCCTCTGATTCATGGAATATGAATGAGTTGTGAATGATGGACTGTAAATGTTGAACTCAATATTCTTTGGAGCATAATTTGAAACCGTGAATTGAATCGTGAATCTTGTCCCATAGGTTACAGAATATTGAGATAGGGAAACGATAGTAGGCCTTGAGGTGTTGTATGATTCATACAAATAATATGGGTTGTATGCTTCCATATGAAGCTCAGTTGGAAACGTGCTTCCAAGCAAAACGTAACCAACGTGAGGGTTCAAGCCTCCCACGAAAATACTCCCATCAGGAAACATGTTTGCACTCGAATGATACATTCTTGGAATGGTGGAGGCTGCAAGTACTGTAAATCGTTGCCCTGCCAATGCATTAAGTCTGCATAAATAGGGATCAAGAGACGGATTTGTTGCAAGTTCCCAACCTGTCGTCCCTTTCTCGGCTCCATTGATTATCATAATTTCATTGTTGGGAAGGATGAGCATATATCCCATAACCCTGGGTGCAGGCATATTCTCCATTTCCCAAACAGGGTTGGCATATGTATTAACAATCCATCCATGGCTTTGAAGAGCGTTTACGAAATTCCTAGCATTTGTTGAAGTGTAGCCGTTGTCAGGAGCGCCACCACAAATGAGAATTTCTATTCTCTGAAATCTATTAGATGCGGATAGTGGTAGAAAACAAGATGAGACAGAGGAGGGATAATTTCTAGGTCCACCTGGCATCGTGGGAAAGGTATTAACCACACTATTTTTTCTGTAATCAAATAAGATGGAATCCTTGTTGGTGAAGATAAAGATATTTTCATCGGAGGAGAGATGAAGAAAAGGATAGATATTGTTCTCCACATCGCGAGTATTTTTTTGACATGTTCTTCCCATGATCCACTGAAAATCAATATATCATCAAGGTAGACGATGACATATTTTCCGATGAAAGGTCAAAGAATGTCATCCATATACTGCATGAAGGTCGCAGGTGCATTGGTTAAGCCAAAAGACATGACTAACCATTCAAAGAATCCTTCCTTGGTCTTGAAAGTGGTTTTCCATACATCTACGGGCTCAATTGGAATCTGATGATATCCCAACTTGAGGTCGATCTTAGTAAATAATTTAGAACCTTTCAGACAGTCGATGAGCTCATCTATCCGTGGAAGAGGGTATCTATTCTTTACCGAAATTTTTTTGAGGGCCCAGTAGTCAATGCACATGCGCCAAGTCCCATCTTTATTTGGAACGAGGACGAATGGACTTCCACAAAGAGAGGAGATGGGTTGGATATGATATTTGTTGATCAAATCTTGAATTTGTCTGTGAATCTCTTCATTTTCGATAATAGATATTCTGTAAATAGATGCATTAGGTAATGAAGAACCATGAGCAATTTCAATCGAGTGTTTTACCTGGCAATGTAGAGGTAATCCATCTGGCTCTTGGAATAGGTTCCAGTACTCATCAAGAATATTGTCGATTTATTGCTTCTTGTCAGGAGTTGAACTAGCCAGTGAGTCGACTAGTTGCTATAGTCTTCTTGGAATGTTGCAGCTTAATCGTGATCAATGGGAACTTCTGAGCATGGTTGATGAGCTTCTTCATCTATTTAGAAGATATCATTGCAATCGTTGTTGTAGGTCATTTATCTTGTGTGCCATACCATTGGTTCTGAATTCTGACAATCACCTTATGAGGTCATGACTGGTAACTTCCATGTCGATCCCATAAGTAAGGTTTCCCAAACAAGGTGTCGGCTATGGAGAGTGGTGCCATGTCACAGAGTAATTCATCTTCAAAAGGCTTAATAAAGTAGGTGAGTTTTCATTGTCGGGTGATCCTTATGTCCTATCCATACTTCATCCAACCAATGTTATAAGGCTGAGGATGTGGAGTGGTAACAAGACCTAGTTTCTTCACGAGATCTTCAGAAACAAAGTTCCTTTGGCTACCATTATCCACAATCAGATTTAATGGATTGTTTCAAACCCATATCTGTGTATGGAATAGGCGCTCTTGTTCCTCCTCGTCAACGATAGTCGAGGCTGCTGGAGTGGTCGATGTCGATGTCAAAATGGTCATTCCTTCTGCTTCAGATTCTACTAGAGTTTGTCGAACAAGTCAGATGTCGACACTTTTTCCAAAAATGTCTTCTGAGATTTGCATTTAGACGTATCATGCCATAATGAATTATGGTAATCAAACCATTTCCCGGTAGGAGGTTGTTTGCTACTTTCCCTTTTGTATTTCTGAGAATTCTTTTTTCCATGATATTGCTTTGGCGGAGTTGGCTGAGAATATCTTGACTTGTCGAAGTCGGCTGGTGTCTTCTTTCTAGGTGGTCGTCCTGTCAGCTTGGTCGCGAAGCGTGATTTTCCTTTTTGTTTGGCTTCAAGCTTACTGGCATAGTGGAATGCATCTGCAAGTGTGTCGACGATCAGAAACTCCATATCCTACTGAATGTATGGGGTCAATCTGTTGACGTACTCCAGAACAATCAATTTCTCTTTTTCTTAAACGCCGAGTCTAGCCATTAGTCGGTAGAACTCATCGGTGTAACTCTATACGGACTGGTATTTCCATTTCCTTAGTTGCTGCCACTTCTTATACTGTTGTTCAATGTACTTGGGGGGGTATAAATCCTTTTGGACATATTTGAAAAATTGATCCCATGTCTCTATGGGGTATCCACTTTTCTCCATCTTTGTCAATAGGTTCTCCCACCAGCAGTGCACAGATGTTGACATCTTTGAGGATGCAATGGTGATATTTTCAATTTCTAAGAGTTGATTCACAGATTAATGGGATTCCAATTGTTGTACCCAATTGTCAATGGATCCCGCGTCAATATTTCCTTCTAGATTCAGTATGTCCAAATTCATTTGCACCTTGAATGGATTGATTTTGTCGAAGTTAGATTTTGTCGGAAATCCTCCTGATGTCGAAGCAAATTGCGTGAGAATCTCATTGAATTGGGCGAACATTTCAGTTCGTTGTCAAGCTAGTGCTTTATCTATGAGTTGATTTGTCCCATCAATTGCATGTCTATTGTCTGTTTCTCCTACCATCTTCGAAGGTAGTGTCTTCTTGGATTGCTAAGTTTGTGAACATGTTTGAACTTGCATAAGTCAGGTAACTTCGATGGAAGTTTCTACACACAACTTAAGCACGAACAAAGCTCTAAATAAAGCTCTGATACCAATGATCCGTATGCGCCCAGGTGCACGATGGGGACAACAGTTCGATTGAATGAATCAGTATTGTTATGGCGGAATCATAATAATAAGAAAAGAAGGAAATACATTGCGCACATAAACATTCACACACAGACAATATGCAGGAATGCAAACTAATCTCTTCTTACTTCTTCTCTTCTTGTATATTACAATAATTTACATGCTCAAATAGAGTGTTGAGAATGCTTGGGTTGTCTACCCGTTACGTTGAGTTACAAGAGCAGTTAGAACGGTTTCAGAATTTCAACCGTTACGGTCAACTGGAAGACAAAGAGACAATCTGCCATAGTTTGTCAGTCACAAATTTAGACGATGCATGTCGAAGTCGATGAACTTGTCGAAGTCAATGAACTTGTCGAAGTCGTTGAACTTTTCGAAGTCGTTGAACTTGTCGAAGTCGCTGAACTTGTTGAAGTTGCTGAACTTGTCAAATTCGATGTTGGCATCCTACGATAATGCCAACTGCTGGGTGGATCAAGAGGATGGTGTAACCCTAGTGAATTAACTTTTTTGCTCTAGGGAAAATTTCAATTCATCAAGGTGAATTAACATTATTTCTTTGACATATGTCACATTTGGAAACATATTTCTAAATTTCCTTATTCATCCCCTTCCAGTAAAAGGATTCTCATGTGTTATAGTATGTTTCAAATAATCCTACATGTCCTCCAACTGGAGAACCATGCGATTCGATTATTAGTTTCATTTTAAATTTTGAGGATGGAGTCAAATAGATCATATCGTTGTACTATAGAATGTCATTTATCCATTAAAATTTTGGGTATTTTCCCAATTTATTGTGTAACTTACCCTCACACCAACACCAAAAGTAGGGTCTCCTAGCCTAAATATGCATTTATGGAAGTGGTATGATAATCAGTTTTCTAGACTGTTAGACGATATCAATAATAAACCCTTCAATTTCATGTGTGCAATGGAAATTTTTGGCATTCCTATAAACTTTATAAATAAGCTTTTAGCCTTTGAATGCATAGCCTAGATAAACACTCATTTATAGCATACAACATAGATTCAAGTTCTTCATGCAAGGAAAAATTCAGGGAGTGATAATGTACCTCATCACATGTTTTCATGATTGTGTCAATTAAACATAGATGAATTAGATTTCCTTAAAAAAGACATAAGAAATTAAAATGCATTCTAACTTTTTTGCACAGTCCTATTAATATCCCATCTTGATAGTCATATATCATATCACAAACTTTAGGTTTTGCTTCCTCTTCAAATGGCTAGACTTAGGTATTTTAGGTTAGTGATCCAAATGTAATGCATGAAACACTCTATGCATAGATTTAAAGAGTCATTCACTACTCATTAAGGTTATGACATCACTTGGAAATGATCCTTTAACCTGCAGGCCTCTTGCCTCCTGGTTTCAATATACATGGATACTTATAGGGATTTCAAAACCCTGAAGATGCATATCATTATTAATAAAATATAAAATCTTCCATTTTTTAATCATATTTAATGTTAAATTATTCAAAACAATCATTAACTCCATCAATGATAAGTACACCATAACTAGCCACTACATTTTCAAGTGTCCATGGAAGGTAGGGGGAATTAAGTTATTTATTCCTTCAAGAATATCAATTGCAAGTGAAAATCATATTACAATTCAATATTGAATAGATATATACATCTATTTAAACCCTTAATGACATCCTTACACTAATCCAAACCCCCATTCATGCTCAACAACCAACTTTGGAAAGGTAGGGGGATTTGAGTAAACTTGTTTCAAGGAGGTTAACAAGTCAAACCAGATTCATTAGATATTTCTCAAAATCATGATTTGTAATTATAAACTCATTTGATATGTGCATCACAACTGTCCTTTCTCTTAATACCCTATTTACCCTTCATTCCAACTCTTTTAACCCAAATTTCATCAAAAGGAGGACATTTAGGCCACTATAATAAATACGTGCGGGTCTTATGAGGTAAAAAAATGGTTTAATGTGGGTATTGTGAGTCAAACATGTAGGTATAGCAAGATTCCTACTTATTTTTTCATGAAACATGGAGATTCCTCATAAAGCTCAAAAAACCAAGGAAAAATGACCCGTTGCAATTAATATCTCCTTAACTACAAACTAGGTCTTTGAGATTTTTACTGAACATTTTATATGTATGACTAGATCATATATATATAAAAAAATACCAACTATCCACTTTGTATTTTATGACATATGGATCAATATTATCATACCATTCCGCGGAATCCTTATACAATGCTCAAAACAAAGGAAATTTGCCCTTTTTAAAGCTACAGAAGTTCTTTTACTTTGAACCACTGATTGGGAATGAATAAGGTGGGAATTGTTCATATATAAATGAATTTCAGATATTTATTTAATTCTTGACAAGTTTCACATTGAAAAACTTAACAAACATAGATTGAGGGAAAGGAGGTGCAACCACAACTAGAAAAGGTCTAGTTTTCCTCTCACTACAAGGAAAGGACCTATAGTAGAGGTTTTTAGTGTTACAAGATTGGTCCAAATTGTCAAAAAAACCTCTTCTACAACCTCTTCCAATGGTACCAGATGTTTTGGTGGAGTGTTTTACATAATTTTATCCTAACTAAAAAAACACGGTGGTCGGAGGCATTAGCAGAGGTTTTTTAATCGATGCACTTTGTTGATATAATCACATCGGTGATAACAAATATGAAACATATCGGTGCCTTTAAATAAAAAAATGCACCAGGGAGTCTAAAAAAATTCAAGGGCACAGGTGCTTCATAACAATATATGCGTCGGCATCAGTGCACACCAAAAAATTTCAATGGTACCAATGCTTTATAACAATATATGCAATGGTGTGGTAAACTAAATATAGAATCTATGCTTATGTACTAGCTCAAATCACGGGTGAACTAAGGGAAGGAAAACGCACCAATGGAGTTGACTAGGATGTTGAATTTTATTGTATTTTTAAAGTTCAACAAGGTGGTCATGATATAGTGGAGCATCGGTGAATTTATGGAGAAAGCACCAGGTCGTAGTAATAACAAAGCATTAAGGCATGAAACAAGTAGTTCGTTTCACTGGTGCACATTTGGTTTAAATGCACTGGCACTACATTTATTCGAATGCATTGGTACGATTAAAAAGATCAATAGTACCGGTATTTATTTTCTCTTTGGTAAATAGTGACCAATAATATCGCACTGGAATATCTATATTTTTTTTTTAAAAATTATTCCATTATTCATAAGAAATTGGAAATTTTTTTTCAATGGAACATGTCATAGGAAACCCTCAGGTAATTACCCTTATTTTTAGGATGGTACCCAAGGTAAACCATCGGCCCTGATTATGGGACCTAACCCGATGGGTACATCAAGTGAGGCCCTTATATAGCAATCTATATCCATACGGGGATTTGACCCCGAGATCTTTTTCTCACAACTTACAGCACTCAACCACTTGAGCTAGCCCACTGAGCTAATTGGAATATTTTTATAATAGTATTCATATAATTTTAATTTTAATTATTGTTTTTGGATATGATGTTTGGATTAATTTTTTATATCGTAATTTTTTCAATTTTTGCATCTATTGTAATATATAGTCATCCATATTTGTAATCAATGATGTAACATTTCACAATGGCATTGGACAATGCAATAGAATAAGAAACATTATTTTATTATATATGAATAAGAGGCCCTTTGTCATACAAAAAGGGACAACATAAATTCCACAATAATCATAATGTCAACATGGATGTAATTGTTACACTTATTATTAATATGTTTTCTTTCAAGTGGGACACTATGTCTAGTACATTATACAAAATGTCTGATTTTCACACACAATTATTTCAAAATATACATCAGCTTGCATTAACATCCAAATATATTGATCATCATTCTCCATTGGAATTGTTGTCAATGCTCGAGCCACTTGCATGACTTGGTTTATTTGGCCGAATGTTTTGTTGATTTCCTCGATTGGTTTCCACTCCGTCGGCTTCCATCTACAAACATAAAAGTAGTAATGTGTGTATCTAAATTGGTGGGAATAATGAAAATTAAAGTAGATAATATAAATGAATGTAAATCAAAAAGCGACGTACCATAGAAAGAATTGAGTCCTGAATGATACACATTCTTTCAAACCAAATCTTATGCCTTTTATCAACAATGCTTCTATTGGATCCACTCCATACTTGGTTTCCTTCAAGTTTTATACCCCATAACAAATCATAGGCTTAATATAAAGGATTTTTGTTATTCTATTAATTATAAAATAAGAGAAGTAAAACAACATAGATACTTAAAAATTCCACAATTATTTTTTTATACACCAACATATACTCACAACCCATACTTAACCCAATGTCAACTAATTCTTCTGATGGCTCTTCTTTGTATGTTAACACAGGTTTGAAGACATCCACGGGATGGCTGGTGTAAATTAAAAAATTAAAATATAAAGATCACAACCAATATGAAATCTTAAGTTGTTATAACTAAATCACAACTACAAAATTTGCTATCAACCCCTTTTTTTTCCTTTTCATCCTATCTTATGTGTTGAATGGGTTCCATTTTGTTTTCTTTTTTGCAACAAAAAAATTGAACATTAATAGTTAATGCTAAATTAATTAATTTTACGTACATAATAAAAAAATTCAATGTTTTCATACGTTTGAAGCACGTTGTTGTTGAGATGGCTCCTCCTACGATGCAATTATGTCCATTTCTTTTACCATCTCCTTGTACACTTTTTTGGACCTGCCTACTAGCATATTTCGGGCATCACCTTGTTTATCCTTTGGGATTTTCATAATATTACTAAAAATTTAAAATGACATAAACTATTGTTATACTGATATGAAAATAAATATAGCAGAATTAATATAAATAAAGGAATGCTTTGTAGTAGTAGATACATATTCTATAAAAACATGTTTAGGAATATCACTTTTTGAATTATTCTTTTTTGTTGTTGTATGTTTTTTCTATTGGAATTCTGATAGGTCTCATTGACCATTGGTATGGAAACACCTCTTGTAGTTTAGATATAACCTGATTCTTGGAATCATAGGATTGATTTTTGTACTATAAGTGAAAAGTATATCTATATGTTCTTTGCACTATATCCCTCATAGTTTTATATAAAAAAAAACCCCTTTCATTAACTTCCAACACCACTCCAAATAAGCTGTGATAATCTGCAAGGATCTAGCAACTGTAACAAACTCACAATCTAACTCTCAAGATTATTTGTAAAGAAGAATAAGCATGCATTCAATAATCACTCATCAACACAGAATAATGGACAATGTCAATATCATACAATGAATAATAAATGTAGAAAATGTGTTACAATAATCAATGATGAGGCATCATATAGGATTCGAATTAGCCAAGTAGGGCATTCAAATCTGAGCTTAGATTCCAGCAAGAATAACTAAGAAAACATCATCCAGCCAGTAGTATCAGTCATGAATGGTAAGAGTTAGTCAAGTGTGACCAACTGAGTCTAACAGAACTATCTAGCCATAAATCAAGGAATGGAGACTCCAAGGTGGGTGCATGAGGCTGTCTAACTCAAAGTCTAGCTTGGATAACAATGGAGACATCATCCAGTCAATAGTATCAGTCATAAATGGTAATAGTCAGTCAAGTGAGACTAATTGAGTCTAACATAACCATCTAGGCATAAATCAGGGAATGGAGACTCCAAGGAGGGCGCATGAGGCTGTCAAATAGTCAAGTGGAACTCCAGAACTAGCTAACTAGAAGCTACAAGCAGTCAATATGAGCAATCAGTGGAAGAACTACTCAATCAATGCACTAACTGAATGATAACTCCCGGTAGGTGAGATAAGACACCCTAACTGAGTGATAACTGAAGGTAGGTGAGTAAAGGCGCTCCAACTGACAGTGGTAGGTGAGAAAGGTGCACTTGCTAAGAAGATAAGTCAAAGAGGGCGCATTAGGTAGGTAGGAGGCCAATTGAGCGATAAAGACAAGCTCTAGAGAGCTAGAAGTAAGCTCTAGGTGTTGGGGAGACAACCATGATGATGACTAGATGCATGCAGTGTCATGTAAAGCATGCAAAACATGTAGATTTGCATGCATGCATGCATGCAAAATACAAAATGATGGTGTGAATATTCCAACACCCCCCCGCAAGCTATACTATGAGATAATAACCAAAAAACAAAATAGGGGCCTGGTGATTAAGACCAAAGGTCACCCCGTACAATCAATCTAAATAAACTAAGAGAGGAAAAAGGGAAAACCCAGTGGGAAGAAATCCCTCCCTCAAAATAGACTGAAGGAATGCTAATGAAGCATATCATCTCTCACCCCTAAAGGAGGTAAGTGTCCTTCTTTTTCAAAGAAAGATCAATAGTTCTAAAATCGATCAAGAATTTTACAAGGATTAATCCTTACATGTGAAAATCTGATCTGGCAGATCGGGGAGCAGAAGCAAGTAAAACTGGCTCATGCTCATCATCACCTGAAGGAGGAACATATCCAAAAATATCGATGTCATGAAACTGTTCCAGAATATGCATGTAGTCCTCTTCTGAACCAATAGAAGAACTAGAACTAGATGATGATGAAACTTCATTAAGACCAAAGGAGAATGTAGTAGTAGAGACCCGTGTTGATATAGGAGTTGGACCAATAGGTTCCAGATCTTCAGGTTCTTGTGGATCTGGATCTAGCATTTGCACTTCTTCAAGAGTCCTCTTTTTCTCAATCTATTTTGGTGTATCCTTGCCTTTTTGGCAACTTTTGAAAGTTCCATGAGCAAACTTGCCACTTAGGAGACCATCAACCACAGTCCGAGCTAGCTTGTAGTTGAGATGAGATAGTCTACTCTCTTCACGAGTATGAGAGCGAAGAGCAGACTCCTTTGAGAGAGGTAAGAAGTGTGAAAATGCATAGAGTTTTGTCTCTTGATTTACAACTCCTTTTGCAATGACTTCCCCTGAAATCATGTGTTGTATCTCGACTTCATATGGATTAAAGATCACTCTTTTGGGCTCTCCAGTATGAGTCAATTGAAATACTGAAAGGACATTAGCTGCAAGAGAAGGAACATAAAGCACATCAGAAAAGTGATCATGATCAAGATCGATTCTTCCAATCCTCTGAGAGGATATTTCTGAATCATTTCCCAAACTGATGGAAGGGCCAATAGAACTTTCGAATCTAGAGAAGAGATCTTTAGAGGAAGCCATATGGCTTGATGCTCCTGAATCTATGATGAAAGAAGAACCAGTTGATGCACTTTCTATGAGAGCATTACATCTTTCTTTGCCTTTGGATCAAGAAGACTCAGTATCATGATCTTTATTCCTTGCACATGCTGGTATAGGAAGATTTTTCTTCTCAAGTAATTGAGCCATCAAATCTATAGTCTTCCGCATGCAAGAACTCTCAGGATGGAAACCTCTAAGACAATAGGTTCACTTGGTCTTTCCCTTCTGAGAATGCTTAGTCTTCCTTGAGTTTGAAACCCCATTTGACTGGTATGTACTATCTGTAGGCCTTGTATCATTCAATCTCTTGTCAGAAATATTTTGCTTTCCTTTACCATTCGCTCTCTCTACAACTGTAAGGGCTGAATCCAATTTGGGTTTGATCATTCCCATAGAGATCAACTTCTCTTCCTCTTGAGTAAGAGATTGGATGAAATCATCAAATGAGGGAAACTTCCACTTTGGAATGGACAACCTAGCTGACTGGAAAGTAGAAACAAAAACTAAGAAGTTTGCCCCCAACTTTGAGAGAATGGAAAGTATAATATGCTTGTCTTCTTTCACTATCTCATATCTTTTCAACTGTGATATCAAGATTTTGAACTTGGTGAGGAAGGCATTGATAGATTCGAAGCTGTTTGGACTCAAACATATGAGCTCATTCTCCAATTTGTGTCCTTGCATATCATCTTTCGGTACAAAAAGAGATTCGAGCTTGTCCCAAACCTATTTAGGAGATGTAATATCGATGACATGGAAGTGAAGATCTTAAGAAATTGAGAGAAGGAGCAGTTCAATTGCTTCATCAAGCCTATCCAAGTACTTGGACTTTTCAACTGCACTGAGAGGTTCTACCATCGTTCCATTGAGTATTCAGGTGAAGCTCTTTGATCTCATGAAGAGATTCATCTTGGATTTCCACTCAACATAGTTGGAAGATGTAAGCTTTAGATCCATCTGAAATAGAGAAAAGATTTCGAGCAAGCGAATACACCTGCAAAATAAGAGAATTTTTGCTAATGGAGAATGCTACACTTCGACTGAACACTACCTTAAGGACACTTGGCACATCGACTAAGTACTTCACACCTAGATAGACCTCATTGGATTTCTCAAATGAATTCAAGTAATAGCACCAGGATTTGTTGTGGAAACTTAGAGGCTTCTGGTGCACAAATGAAAAGATAGATGCTCAAAGAAATGTTGCAACTGCTGCAATGGATGCAATTCGAATAGTTGCTTACTGCTCTGATACCATGTGATAATCTGTAGGGATCTAGCAACTGTAACAAACTCACAATCTAACTCTCAAGACTATTTGCAAAGAAGAAGAAGCTTGCATTCAATAATCACTCATAAACACAGAATAATGGACATTGTCAATATCATACAATGAATAATGAATGTAGAGAATGTGTTACAATAATCAATGATGAGGCATCATATAGGATTCGAATTAGCCAAGTAGGGCATTCGAATCTAAGCTCAGAGTCCAGCAAGAATAACTAAGAAGACATCATCCAGTCGGTAGTATCAGTCATGAATGGTAAGAGTTAGTCAAGTGTGATCAACTGAGTCTAACAGAACTATCTAGCCATAAATCAAGGAATGGAGACTCCAAGGTGGGTGCACTAGGGTGTCTAACTCAAAGTCTAGCTTGGATAAAAATGGAGACATCATCCAGTCAATAGTATCAGTCATAAATGGTAATAGTCAGTCAAGTGAGTCTAATTGAGTCTAACATAACCATCTAGGCATAAATCAGGGAATGGAGACTCCAAGGAGGGTGCATGAGGCTGTCAAATAGTCAAGTGGAACTCTAGAACTAGATAACTAGAAGCTACAAGCAGTCAGCATGAGAAATCAGTGGAAGAACTACTCAATCAATGCACTAACTGAATGATAACTCCCGATAGGTGATATAAGGCGCCCTAACTGAGTGATAACTGGAGGTAGGTGAGTAAAGGCGCTCTAACTGACAGTGGTAGGTGAGAAAGGCGCACTTTCTAAGAAGATAAGTCGAAGAGGGCGCATTAGGTAGGTAGGAGGCCAATTGAGGGCTAAAGACAGGCTCTGGAGAGCTAGAAGTAAGCTCTAGGTACTGGGGAGACAACCATGATAATGACTGGATGCATGCAGGGTCATGCAAAACATGCAGATTTGCATGCATGCATGCATGCAAAATACAAAATGATGGTGTGAATATTCCAACATAAGCTAAGGACCGATTCATCATCCTTTACATCTTCCATAATATTATTTCTTATGATGACATTCCATTTTGTTGTTGCCATTCCATGCATAACATTCACCATATGTGAATGAGATTGTTTGAAACATATTAACAAATATTCTTAAGTGCAGTATTACTGAAAATCGAAGAAAAAATGCATATCAATTACTTTTTTATTCACTCGATTCATCCCTCCGCAAATTTTCCATCAAGGTTTTATGCTCTTCTCCACTTGGATTGTGAATAATCGTATCAACCTTCCTCATATTTTTTCTCTACATGTCACACATTAACCAATACATATTAGTTAAATTTACATATAATTCAAACATATTAATTTAATACATAAATTACAAAAAAATTGTCTTCTTCACAATTTTGGATGTGCTCCCATCATGTCAACTAAAATGATTGTTCATTGAACTCTTATCATGCATTTTCTATAAATAAACAACCCGAACCATTAAATAGAGAAGCTATTAAATATTTTATACAAATAAATTACATAACTCCAGATAAAAAAGTAGTATTCCATTTCGGTGCGCTTCAATAATAAAAATGCCTCGGTGCGTCTCATACGGGAACACATCGATGCATCATACTTGAACTCACCGTTAATGAAAACAAAATAAAAAATTTCACACATGCATTTATCAGTGTGATTTATTTAATCTAAAGCATCAGTAAACAAACGGTGCTCCTTTACTACAAGCACACTGGTGCGTTAGAACAAAATGACCACACCAAAAACTACAAAAGTGTTTTTTAAATAATAATAAGAAGAAAAATAAATAAAAATAATTGATAGGGACGATAGGGTTTTAGATCCAACCCAAGAAGTGGTCCTGTCGCACCCAATGCCTTATATACAAAATCACAAACCCATTTAATCTAAAATGCCTAAGGACAATACTAATTGGGAAACAATAGAGGGAATTAAACCCTAATGTAAATTTTTGCAGCCACTTAAAATGAAAGGAAGCAACAAGAAAACAAGGGTTCCAGTGTTGAAGGTAACTATGATATTTTTTTCCAAATTTATTTAAAATCTAGAAAGAAAAATAAATAAATCATGCATTGTGATCAAACTAATAATTTACACACTTGAAATTTCCAATGTGCAAGGTTTTGTGTGATTCACCATACCTTACAAATTTCCTAAAGGTGTGTCATATTCTCTGCCAGGTTTTTCCTTCCAAAACGTTTCATTTCCTCTACAATTGGTATTCTCTATCTACTACGTCCATTCCTTCTACTTTGAGTGTCTTTCCTCTCTCACACAGCTCATGCGGAATCTTCTTGCTACAATTTTCTAAAGTAAAACCTAATCCCTCTAGCGCACCCTTGTATCATCACTCACCTGCAAGTTGAGAAGTACAACAGGATCTACACGTCCTCTTGATGACCTTCATACACAAGTAGAAACAATAAGAATCTATATAGAATCTATAGATTTGTCCCCACGTAATAGTTTCCCTCGCACGGCAGAGTATGTACATAAATTGGGGTTTCTTCAAGGAGTTGTAACACATGGTCGTGGCTCGGGAAAATATCTTAGCATCTTCATCCTCACATAGATATGATCGATTTACCGGGTTGTTTTAGTTGGTTGTTGAGCATTCATTAATTTATATAATGGGTGAGGTGGATCCTCACATGCTCTTGTGTATTGAAGAGTTGCGATCTGGATTGAAGAGCTTCATGGATCTAGTTGGTTGTGGTTTTTTTGAAGGCTTGTACTTGCACATTGGAATTAATGTGAATTGAAGACAGTAGTGCAGTGTGATCTGTGAGATGCTATAGTATGCTCACTCTCCCAAAAAATGGTGAACATGACAGTGAACACCTCTCTTTTCATGCTTGTAATAATTGGACTATAATCATCTTTTTTTGTCATTATGTGTTTATTTACGTGGAGGAGTACTGGTCATGTGGATGAGGTGGAAACCCTCATCCATCTAACTTATAAGACATGCATAAACCCTAATATCTATGTCTAAGCTCCACTCACGACTCTTCTCCTCTGCATGTGACACTGTGGTGAAGATCATTGTTGATTGCATGAAGACTCCAAAGCCTGTTGGGGAAGCTTTGTGATACCAAATCCATGGTAAAACCTGGGTAAAGAGCTGCATGTTTTTCATTGCTACAAGTGTGAAGTTGTATTGTTAACTATGAAGTTGGAGAATGGACTCTCTCTTCATGGGAAGTGTATGTGTGAGAGTTGTTGAGTCCTTTGAGTTAGTAGAATTGTTCATATCCTTTCGAAGCTTTAAATTGTTGGATAGTGAAATAATTCTCTCGTCCTTACTGCTTTAGTGATATTTGGATCGGAGAACAAGTGGTTGCTAGCTTTCATGTTTCATAAGGTTGTTGGGCCTGGCCCAAGTGGAAAGACAGTTTTGGGGAGCTGCGAAGGTGCAGCGCAGCGCAGTATTAGCAGGGTAGGAACCGAGCAGGTAAGTGCCAGCTATGCGAAGTGGTAGCACCGCGTAGTGCCAGCAGGGCACCTATTTTGGGTAAAGAATGTAAGGGAAGGTCAAGCTGTGAAAGTGACCCGTTTTGAGAAAGAAACTCCAGGATTCCCATGAATGGGTATGGAGCAGCATGAAGGCAGATGAAAGTGACCTTTCAAGAGAGTGGCGGAAAACAGTTGGAAGCTAATCCATGAAGCCATCAGCGATAGGCAAGTGAGAAGGGAGAAAAGAGACATGCCACAATGCAGTATAACCGTTTTGTGAATACTGCGGATGTCAGAAGGGTGTGCGAGCTACGAGTGGTCCAGGCGAACGGCCAAAAGCGTGTGGAGCAATTGTCGACTGCGACAGGCCGAGTCGGCGGGTAACCGCACCATTTTGGAACCTTAGGGTTTTTTCCTATGCATTGTAACAAACATGACCTATGGGCACGATCTCTATATAAAGGGAAAATTTTGTAAGGGAAAGGGTTAATGAATCTTCGAGGGTGGTTGATTTTTGTTTGATCTCTGTTGAGAGAAGATTGTAAAAGGATCTGCAAACTGCGTGCGCAGAGACCTACTGAGAGAGAAGAGAGTCTGCAGTTGAGTGCACAGACTGGAACTATTGTATCCTTCCCATAAATAATATAACAACAGTTCCTGTGGACGTAGCTCCCATCCTGGGGGTGAACCACGTTAAATTTGTTGTTATGTGATTGATTATGTGTTTGAATATGTGTATTTACTTATGTTGAATGGTTAAGATCTTGTTCATGTGTTCTTGCTTCTATATGTATTCTCCATAAGGATAATGATGGGAATAATATGTTAAGTAACAACATGCGTGAATGAATATCAAATGCACTAGTATTTTTAAGTCAGATGAATGCATAATTCAATTGGGTAAACACTTAGCTAGCGAAGTCTGTATAGTGCGATTCCCTGAGCGCAGCACCGGAAGTGCGCAGTTGCAGTGTTGTTGTCATAGTGTATAAGTCAGCAAGGCTTGCAATCCATTATGTTGTTGAATGCATAATTTACTCTAGGTAAAATCCATTAAAGTGGTTAAGTACCAAAGAGGAAGCACAGTCTTTGTGGAATTGTCCTGTTGTCGAAGAACCATCCCAAGCCACGCAGTCCTTTGGATGCGCCATTGTATAAGCATTACCCGCGAAGACGTGAACTTCGTGCAGTCCCCAATTTGCAATGCAAGTCCTTTAGTGCACTGCTCACCAGTCTGTTAAGCGCTCATCACCTGGTTGTGGAAACCTGATTCCGTAACCTCCCCATTATCTTCGCCTCGCATGAGACCTCAGTCTACTCGCAGACTATTGCCGAAAGGGCCAGTGAAAAGGGGGTTTTGTTGGTTCCTTGAACCGCGCAGAACCTGGGTCTTTCTAGAAAACCTCCAGAATAATATAAGCATCCAACAAATGGTTCTGTTGTTGCGCTTGAACTGGTGATGAGTACCGAAAATTGGCATCCAGACAAGAAAGAAATATGGAACTGGGTGGACAAGACAGAAAGAGATTTTGCAAGAAAAGAGAATAGACATCCACGTCTCTCTGATGTAGATTGGTTAAATCAATACCTGTGGAAGGATATTCATGAAATTTTATGGGCAAGTTTTGGAAACAAGTTGCACGAGTGGTTATCAAGAATCGCAAAGTGAAAGAACTGTTTCCAAGAAGGAGCACCTACCGAGTGGAATCCCGAGCTTATTCAGAGGCTTAAAGCAGTAGATAGTCCACTCTCGCGAGCAGTCGACTTTTGGGTTGACAGTATTCTAGAAAGTTTCGTTACAGAGTTCGATGTGGACACCCTGAAGTCCTATAGCGAAGCAGAGGCAAAGTTCTTCAAAAGATTCATAGGTAAGTACCTCAACAATTTGAGTTTATATATTAAAATGCTTTTAGCTGAGAAAGGATTTTTAAGAATGCAGTAAAATTCCTAGAAGTTTTTGAATCTATAATGGTAGATAACATATATAGCGACTCTAACAAAGATACAAACAATTTGAGAAGTGGAAAAAGATATAAGGTTAACACTGAAAAGAACCTTAGAGAACCTAAACTCCACGTAGAGACTGAGTTCCAAGATGAGCCTGATAGCCAGACAACACCTCCATCAGCTACTTATTAGCCTATCACTCCGTAGAACCCACCAGTTGAGAATACTACACCTCCTATTTCACAGAATCCTCTAGTTCAGAATACTCCAGTTGTTAATATTCCTAATCCTCAGAACGTCAATACCAGTAACACTGCAGAATTGAGTACTCAGACCATTCCAACTCAGAATATTCTGACTCAGAACATCCCGCACAGTAGTATCCCTAACACCACTGCGCAGAACATTGTACCACCAAGAAGGAGAATGACTGACAATATTAAACTATCGATATTGAAAGGAACGGGTCGAGAAGACCCTGAGCAGCATTGGTTTCTATGTGAAGCTATGTGGAGCGTCAAGCAAGTTCAGGATGATGATGTGAAGCAAGCATAGCTCATCATTACATTCAGAGATAGAGCCTTGAACTGGTGCATGAAGTATTTTGTGGGACAGAATAGAACCTTAGTGGATATTAAGGCTGCACTCTTAAGAGAGTTCAAGAAACCAAATTCAGAATCACAACGTATAACAAAATTAAAGGAGATTAAGCAAAAAATTAATGAGTCAGTCTAGGAGTTCGACCAGAAGTTTAAAACATTGTTAAACCCAGCCAGTTTTGACATAACACTGCAACAGCACTAAGAGTGGTTCATAGCTGCGTTGTTGACCCATTTTAGATTGTCGCTGATGCAACAGAAGGTTGCTTCGTAGGCAGAAGCCTTGGAGATCGCGATGAAATTAGAAGCTTCACCAATAGGAGAGACTAGCACATGAATGGTACAAACCCAAAACCAGCTATCTACCTTGACGCTACGGTTACAGGATATTAAGAAGGGAAAAGAACAAAGAGAAGAAATCTCATGTACCATATGTAAGGGAGAAGTACACCCGAAGGAACGTTGTCCTTTGTTTCAATATTACCTAGACAGTGGAGCACCAAATCCACTGAATCAAAACCAAGGGCCATGGTGTGAGATCTGTAGAACTAGAGGACACCAGCCAGAATATTGTTACTTAATCCAAAAGTATGTGCGAACACCTAAGAATTTATATTGCACATTCTGTAAATCCGTTGGACATGATGATTCCAAATGTAGATCATATGAGCTCATGATGGAAAGAAAGCAAGATGTAGAGCATATGCATGGTGGAGTATACAGCGTTCAAGAAGAAACACCACAAAGCAAGGATAACGCGCAGTATGATCAAGGCGCATACAGAGGTCGTGGAGGATTCCGCGAACGAGGAAGAAACACTGGCCCAGGACAAGGAAGAGGAAGAGGCTAGATGATCTGTTATAATTGTGGTCAGCCTGGTCATCTGTGCAAAGACTCTACCAATCCGTGCACTACGTGTATTTATTGTAAATATTTTGATCATGTCATTTAGGCATGCCCAGTGTTAGCATTAGAAATGCAAAAGAGAAAGCAAGAAGCACCTAATCCGAATGTACAGATGATCGCAGCAGAGAAAAGGACTAGAGATCCACATATTAATGTTGTGATGCGAAGTGGCCCTGCCACAAGAAAAGACAAAGAACCAGAAGCTTCGACTTCTAAAGATCACCAAACTAAGCAGACCCCTGCTGAAGCGGTCTGGATCAGGAAAGCTACTAGGAAAACACCTATTTTCAATCTGGAGAGAAACAAAGAAGCCTTTGAAGAGTCACGAGACATCTTCAAAGATCTAGCACCTATGTCACCAAGAATCCCATTGCGAAGTGAAACAGCACACATAAAAGATATGCCAGTAGCATATGATCAGACCAGTACTGCAGCAGAAACAGGCACTTATGTTTTGTAGTTCCTATGGAGCTGCATGAAATTATTGAAGAACGCAAATGTTGTAGTGGAGTTGCAGAATTTACTAAACCAATATGAACCACACAGTAAGACATATACTTCCCAAAGCGCAATTCACCATATCAAGAGCCATTAAAGAACAGGCCGAGAAATGAGGCTCGGTGCGCAAATTGGAGATTATGAGATGGATGAGATAATCCTTGATTTAGGATCAGAGGTAAATGTCTTGAGCAAGCAGACATGGCAACAGATGGGGAAACCAAGGTTAGCATGGTCACCTATCCAGTTGAGATTAGAGAATCAATAGAAAGTGATTCCCTTTGGAAGACTCGCAAATGTACTTGTGGACATCAATGAAGTCAGAAGTACCACGGACTTCGAGGTTATCGAGATGACTGACGACAGTAACCCATATCCAAAATTATTGGGGATATACTGAGCGATAGATAACCTCGTGATAATCAACCTGAAAACCAAAAAGATTATCTTTGAAGGGTAGGATATTAGGGTCATCGCACCCTTGGACCCTTAGCAAGGAGAAATATACAGTAAGCCAATTCAAGAAGAATCCAGAGCACAAGATCTTGATCGCATCTACAAGATGACTACAAATCAGGATGACTACATTAATCCTATGGCGGATGGATCACTTAGTTGGCGATGTGACAGTTCTTGCGTATCAAACTCCGAAGCAGGACTAGAGAATTGGCAAGGTCGATTGTATGAAGTATCTGCAAGAAGATGCGCAGATCATGAAGTCACTGTGATGGATTGGCAAAGGTAAGTCCAATCCCCACTTATGATGGTTCAACTAATGTCTATTCATTTATTCAAGAATATATTGTATCAGTTTCAGCTGAACATAGGATACCAGCATTGGATATAGCATTGCACGCTACACCTTCCAAATGGTGGGCCGCTCATAAGCAGACTTTGACCACATGGGAACAGTGCAAACATATGATGCAAATCAGATTCACAAAGAAATTCGCTCTAAAAATGGAAAAGTATAATCGACAAACAAATCCAAGGGATCACATAGAGATTTGTTCAGAAGCATGCATAAACAGACCACAGACATAAAGGGTTCATCTGTTTGTGCACACATTAGAGCAGATTCCAGGATATTGGTACACAGACGCCGAACTTCGCAGAGGAACCATTGATTGGTATACCATGACTGCAAACTTTCAAAGAACTTTCAACTTTGAAGATGAATCCCCAAGCATAAATGAAGCTTTGCAGATCATCAAATAGAGGATATTAAGCCGAATGCCCAAGTATAAATGAGGCATTAGAGGAAATCAAAGAAAAGATATTTGACGATGTAAAGGTACTTGTGAACCTACATCCAGAATAGGAAAGAGAAATAGAGCATGCCCTTGAATTTTATAACCTTGCTGAAGATGCCGAAGAAGATCCAGAGGAAAGCAATGAGGAGGATCCGTGCAACATCAATATACCTGAATCCGAAGGAGCGCGCGATGTAGAGGGACCTCCATTAGAAATTCCAGACATGAGCGGACCTGTCAAGACAAGAAAAGTGAACATTGGCACCAAAGAAGAGCCAAAGTTCGCATCCATTGGAGACTACTGGGATGATGAAACAGTCGCGCAGATCGCAGACCTTCTACATGAGTATCAGGATTTGTTTCCAACGAAGTTTGTTGAAATGAAAGGAATTTTGGGCGACTTGGGGTCAGGAAGATACCTCTCAAGCTAGGCGTGAAGCCCGTAAAGCAAAGGCCTTACATATTGAATCCCAGATACAAAGAGAGAGTGAAGGCAGAGATTGATAAGATGCTTGATGCAGGGATCATTGAGCCAATTGAAGAATCTGAGTGGATAATCCATATGGTTATCCAGGACAAGAAGACTAAAGGAGAAATAAGAATCTGCGTAGATCTGAGGAAGTTGAATGATGCTTCGCTGCATGACCCATTTCCTACTCCATTTATAGATGAAGTATTGGACAATGTTGGAGGAAATGAGACCTATTCTTTCACTGATGTATTTTATGGATAACATCGGATCAGGATTGATGAAGTAGACAGACATAATACCACATTTTCTACTGAATGGGGATCATATCAGTATACAGTTATGCCTTTTGGGTTGAAGAATGCACGAGCTATATTTTCCAAAGTTGTTGTGGCTGCATTCAAGGACTTTATCCATAAGTTATTAGAAGTCTATTTTGATGATTGGACTGTCTTTGGTTTACTGAAGAACCACTATAAGAACCTTAGAATGATGTTAGCTAAGTGCAACCAACATCAGATTAATTTGAATTTGAAGAAAGGTATCTTTTGTGTGCCCTATGGAATTATGTTGGGACACATTGTTTGTAAACAAGGTTTGATGGTTGATCCAACAAAGATCATAGTTATTGTGAACCTGCCAGCACCGAATTCAGTGAAACAACTTCACACCACGTTGGGACATATGGGATACTATAGAAAATTCATTAAGGGTTATGCACACATAACCGCGCCAATGGAGAAGTTGTTGAAGAAAGAAGCGTAGTTCTTCTGGAATGCAGAATGTGAGTAAGGCCTCGACACAATAAAAGAGAAAATGGTAACTACGCCGATCCTTGTGTTTCCAGATTAGGACAAGCAATTCCATGTACACGTTGATGCTTCGTCCATTGCACTTGGTGTGGTGCTAGCACAACCAGGAGAGGGAAGCATTGACCATCCCATTGCATTTTTTAGTAGAAAGCTCTCATTGGCTGAAAAGAACTATGCGACCACAGAAAGAGAGGGTCTAGATATGGTGTATGCACTGCAGAAATTCAGGCACTATTTGCTCAGTGCACACTTCTCAATGTTTACTGACCAATCTGCTTTAAAGTATCTGGTCAATAAACCAATGTTAGGGGGGAGAATATGCAGATGGCTACTACTCTTCCAAGAGTATGATTTTGAAATCGTGGTTAAGCCAGGAAGATTAAACCTAGGACCTGACCATCTCTCAAGGATCGAATCAGGTAAAGAACCCACAAGCCTCGAAGACAATCTGCCTGACACGCAGTTATTTGCCATACAGGTCGTAGATGAATATTACAAGGATATTGTAGACTTTCTGACTACAGGATTGCCACCTACAGAGTTCACTACGTAGCAGAAGAAGCAACTGGTAGTTAGAGCAACAGACTTCACTATCATAGTAGGCCAACTATACAAGTTGGGACCAGATGAATTCTTGCGCAGATGTGTGTTGGAGCATAAAAGGCCATTCATATTGGATGATGCACATTCAAGTGCATCTGGAGGTCACTATGCAGGAAGATCTACTGTGCAGAAGATATTGAGAGCAGGTTTGTGGTTGCCTACAATCCATAAAGATTAAAAATAACATTGCCAAAGTTGTGATGTCTGTCAAAGGACTGGAAAGCCGTCGCGAAGAGATGAAATGCTGTTAAAACCACAATTGACACTACAAGCATTTGAAAAATGGGATATTGATTTCGTGGGACCTATTAACCCACGAGGAAAGAGGACTGGTGCGAGACATACTATCACTGCGACTTATTATCTCACTAGATGGGCAAAGGCTAAACCAGTGAAGGAATGTAGCGCAGTTACTATCGCGCAATTCATCTTTGAGAACATCCTTACCAGATTTGGATGCCCGAAGATTTTAATGAGTGATCAAGGAACTCACTTTTTGAACATAACTATTGAAGCACTTACTGAAGAGTTCCACATCTACCATCAGAGGAGTACATCGTACCATCCTCAAGCCAATGGAACTATTGAAGCTTTCAACAAGGCATTGGAGAATGCACTGACAAAGGTATGCAATGTAAACAGGGATGATTGGGATCTGCGCATTCCAGCTATGTTATGGGCATACAGGACCACTTGCAAGAAGTTGACAGGCCATACACCTTTCAGATTGGCCTTTGAACAGGAAGTTGTGATGCCGATGGAGTATATTGTACCAAGCTTAAGGATTGTTGCATTCACATGCATGGAGGATGAACAAACAATAGAAGAAAGGCTTCTACACTTGGTTGGATTGGAGGAAGATCGCTTCATTGCAGGATTTCATCAACAAGTGCAGAAAGACAGAGAAAAAGCATGGCATGATCACCATATCAAAAAAAAGTCCTTTCAGGTAGGTGACCTAGTCCTCCTGTATGATAGCAAGTTCATGAAATTTCCTGGAAAATTTAAAATGCATTAGCTTGGCCCATATACTTTTATGCATGTTACTAACGGTGGCGCAATTCAATTAGCCATGTTATCCGTAGATAACTTACCAAGTTTGGTGAATGGGAATAAACTAAAACCCTATCGGGATAGTCCTACTTCGCAGAACCCTCAGTGATCAAAAGAGAAGGGAGTTTCTAAGTGTCAAGTACAGTTGAAATTGGGCACTAGAAATTCAAAATAGTCTGTACACAGTTTTGGTCCGAGACACGAAGCTTGATGAAAAGATTGCATCGACCATGCAACATTAGTCGAGAATTGAAGCTGCACATGAAAAAGGGAAGAAAAAGCACACAGTTGCGAAGCTCAAAATGTAGCTACGCAATTCAAATAGACAAAGAAAGATACAAAGTTCAGAAGGAAGAAGCATGACACTACGAATTAACCACGTCGGGATAGTGACGATCCATCGTGCACTGCAACACAACACTCCAAGAAACTAGCCATTAGTATGTCGGTCGGAAAACTAGCCGTTATACAATGATTTTGCCGACGACCGCTTGAGCATTTAACGCAAAAATAGCCGTTTCGAAGAATTTAATGAAGGAAAGGACCCGAATCCTCAATGGATTTGGCCAACAGACATGCCATTAAATGCTTATCTATCCATTGACGGGCACGGCTAAGATCAACTGCGCCTATAAATACCGCTATGTCTGGACTCCCAGGTGTTACCGAAACTATGTTTTTTTTTCGCAAGCCATAGATTCTGTCTGTTTACAGTGAATGCTAAGAAATCCCGTGAGTTTGCCGACAGATTCTAGTGAATGTCTGACGATTCTACCCTTGAGAAAGAATCCATAGTCGAGCAGGATGTGAGGGTGTTTAAGAAAACCAGGCTTGAAGGGTTGATGAGAACCCCTGCAAAGAAGGTTGTTACAGAACAAGGACAAGGTTCAAGCCGTTCGCCACGACATTCTACACAAATGCAAAGCAAGGGTAAGGAACCCGTACTTGAGAAAGTCAAGGTGAAAGTATTGGGCTCCAAGCTACTAGAAGTTCCACTAGGGGATAAGGAGTTGCCATTAACCTTGATGCTAGAATATATCTCTCCACGTGCACAGGATGCACCGGCCATTAAGCTATCCATAAATGCCAAGTACAAGATACCGCTTCCACCCATATCCAAACATGTAAAACTAGAAGCAAATTTAGATCGTGGACTGTAAGTTCGAAGATTACGACTTGCTGCAGCAGCAGAAGGATCCAGACGAGCCGAAATACCCACAATTTTAGCCACATAGATATATGTGCTGGATGATGGACGTCAAGAACAACCCATTGTTGGTTGCGCAGAGCTGGCTGCCTGAAGTTGTCGAATCAGGGTTGTTGAACCTATTGAGGCTTCCACACTTCAACTGGAGCCCAGAACTTAACGTGGTAGTGCGCACACTCATATCGCACACACACCAAGGCCACCTTTGGTTGGACAGAAACGTCGAACTCAACATCGACCTGATCCATCGGATCATAGGGTTAAGCAAGCGAGGTGATGACCCAAAGAAGTTCTTTGCCGGAAAAGTTAGGGATAAGGAGATTGTCGGGCATATGAAAGAAGCTTACAGTATCCCCAAAGGCAAAAGAGGGTTCGTCACGGATGATATAAAAGATGATGCTACGCGGTTTGTAGTACAACTGCTAGCAGAAAAAATTTGTAGAAGGATAGACCTACAGAAGTACCAACCGGTGCAGTGCTCCTTGGGGAGAAGGCAGCGTAGGGCAGAAGATTTAACTAGTGCCAATATTTGTTGAATGAGTTTCTGGAAGATGTCCGCGAAACCCAGGTCAACGGTGTCGCGTTCCATTACACCTGGTTGATGGTACTAATTGCCTTTGTAGGCTGGAAGGACCCAAGGCACTATGTTGGCCTCACCTCTACCAGCAATGACTGTCAAGGACCTAGGTATGAAAATATCTGGGAAAATATGATGCCAGAAAGACAACATGTGTCGAATGAAGTATTCTAAAAATATTACAAGCATTTGTGCGATGTCACCGTTTGCACACCACGCATCTCCAAAGAGGTAACATCTAAGTATTTCGCACTTTAAATTTTTACACTGAAATGCATTCCATCTACATTTCAGTGAAGGCACGAAAAAAGAACCCAGAATAGTTCCAAGGGAACTATCATATGGATGAAGCGGATATCGACCTCATTATGAAGGAGTGGCTAGTTGACTGGAAGGTCGAAGGACCTATGATCATCGAAAGTGACTCGGACGAAAGTAACCCAATACCAACAACGATTGTTGAAGAGTCACGATCAGGAAAAAGAAAAGAACCCGAAAGCTCTGTACAACAGAAAGTCCAGAAAAAGAAACAGAAAGTTGTAAGGGACCCATCAGAAGTAAGGTTGCATGATGATGATCATGAGATCATCGCGTCCATGGTTACTACACATCTAGAATACATGATGGCCCTCAAAGACAGTAAGAATGAGGAAATTCAAGCAAGTTTGCAATAGAATCTCACCACGCTACAAGGCATAACAGCGAAGTTTGAGCAGGTCCAGCGCAACTTGGCTATGCCGCGAGAATTAGATTCGGAAGGAAGGTCAAGGGACACATTGCAGCCAAAGAAAACACCTTTAGCCCTGACCTTGGCACCAAAACCATGCATCGTCAAAATTGACCCGCTGAGCGTAATGTTACCGAGCGATCAGTTAGCTTCGAGCACGCAGAGCATATAGCATGTGGAGATTGATATCGCGATGCTAACCCTTGAAGGCCTACATAATATGCACCTGCAGGTTGTGGAGGAAATACATGACCGAGATATGGTCATTTTGAACCAACACCAGGAATTACATGAAAATTATAAACAGTTGCAGGAAGCAAGTGCAAAGAAGGATAAGGCACTTGAAAGCAAGCAGGAGAGGCGAATAAGAATAGAGAAGACTATCTCTTCCATCTGCGCAGATATCCCAGAGTGCGACGAGCATCCAGAGCTCGCAGATACTATAAAGAAGATCGGCTTGGTAGTCAGTGATCTTAAGTATGAAATGGAAGACATGGAGATAGAATACAAGGCGAAGATTGTCGCCTTGTAAGCAGAGAATCAACCGAAGACACCACCAGATCAGGCAAAGCTCAGAGTAGAAGAAGCAAAAGAAGCCACAAAAAGCATATCCACTGAAGTGGCTAAGTGTCAAAACTTGTTGGACGAAGGTAAGAGAGTGTTTACTACACTGTAAGAGGACCATGAGCTGTTGCAGGTCCAAACCAATTTGTAGGAAAGGAAGGCAGCGTTAGACGCTCTGAAGGCGAAGATGAATACCCTACTACCTAAAGACAGACTCTATCGATTTCCAGAAGTCAAACAATTAAAAACAAAACTTCAAGTGTTAAGAGAACAGGAGGCTGAAGCCGGAGATAAGTCACAGCTCCTGCAGGAGGAAGCCCATGCACTAACGCAGCAGATCGAAGAAAAACTATAGGAACTTCGTGACGCGCACGCGTCAGTACAAGAACAAACGCAGGAAGATCTAACACCAGATGTATTGGAAACAGTCGGAGCAGTTGATCAGGATGTCAAGGATACAGTTGCGAAGTTGAGCTCAACTTATCAAAAATTGGCTACAAAAATAGCTCTGCAAGAGGAAGAGCAGAGCATGGAACCAGAAGTGGAAAGTGGCTCGAGGACGAGCCACATGTAAGTGTTAGGGGCCTGTTGGGCCTGGCCCAAGTAAGGAAGTTTTGGCAAGACAGTTTTGGGGAGTTACGAAGCTGCAGTGCAGTGCAGTATCGGAGGGTAGGAACCGCACGGCTAAGTGCCAGCTCCGTGAAGTGGTAGCACCGCGCAGTTCCAGCAGGAAACCTGTTTTGGGTAAAGAATGTAAGGGAAGGTAGAGCTATGAAAGCGAACTGTTTTGAGAAAGAAACTCTATGGTTCCCGGGAATGGGTATGGAGCAGCGTGAAGGCGAATGAAAGTGACCTGTCAAGAGAGTGGCGGAAAATAGTTGGAAGCTAAGCCACGAAGCTGACAGCAACAGGCAGGCCAGAAGGGCAGAAAGCGACATGCCACGATGTAGTATAATCATTTTGTGAATACTGCGGATGTCAAAAGGGCGTGCAAGTTGCGAGTGGTCCAGCAGAATAGCTAGAAGCATGTGGAGCAGCTGTCGATTGCGACAGGTCGAGTCGGCGGGTAACCGCACCATTTTGGAACCTTAGGGTTTTTGCCTATGCATTGTAACAGACGTGACCTACGGGCATGATCTTTATATAAATGGGCAATTTTGTAAGGGAAAGGGTTAATGAATCTTCGAGGGTGGTTGATTGTTGTTTGATCTCTGTTGAGAGAAGATTGTAAAAGGCTCTGCAAGCTACATGCGCAAAGACCTACTGAGAGAGAAGAGAGTATGCAGTTGAGTGCGCAGACTGGAACTGTTGTATCCTTCCCATAAATAATATAACAATAGTTATTGTGGACATATCTCCCATCCTGGGGGTGAACCACATTAAATTATGGATTATGTGATTGATTATGTGTTTGAATCTGTTTATTTACTTATGTTGAATGGTTAAGATCTTGTTCATGTGTTCCTGCTTCTATATGTATTCGCTATAAGGATAATGATGGGAATAATATGTTAAGTAACAGCATGCGTGAATGAATGTCAAATGCACCAGTATTTCTAAGTCAGATGAATGCATACGTCAATTGGGTAAACACTTATCCAAGGAATTTTGTATAGTGCGATTCCCTGAGCGCAGCACCGGAAGTGCACAGTTACAGTGTTGTTGTTATAGTGTATAAGTTAGCAAGGTGTATAAGTTAGCAAGGCTTGCAATCCATTATTTTGTTGAACGCATAACTTACACTAGGTAAAATCCATTAAAGTGGTTAAGTACCGAAGAGGAAGCGCAGTCTCTGTGGCGTTGTCCTATTGTCGAAGAACCATCCCAAGCCGCACAGTCCTTTGGATGCGCCATTGTATAAGCATTACCCACGAAGAAGTGAACTTCGCACAGTCTCCAGTTCACAGCGCGAGCCGTGTAGCACTCTGCTCGTCAGTCTGTTAAGTGATCATCACCTGTTGACCGAATCTCGACCTCACAGTCGATAGGGGTACACCGACTATCGACCCATACCACAATCTCCCTGGGCACAGGCCCGAGTAGGTTTGAGCCCGCCCAGCAACACCCGCAGAATAGATGAGGTCTCACCCGAGGCGTCCAGGAAGAGCAAACGGAACCATGTTTCCACCAAGGGAGGAGGCAAGTTGCGGCACTATGATACTGACATCAATTCCAAACATTCACCATGAATTTCTAGCATATCGCAGCATTTAACATTACCAGAAACAAAGATTGCATATTACTTCAATTGCAGCATAGACAGATAACACATTATCGCAGCATTTATATTATAGCAACAGAAAACAAATAACTGCATTAAGAATAAATAACATGAACATCCAGCAACATTACGCATAGATTGCACCAAATCATCATCCTTATATTATTCGGAAAACCAAAAGCACTACATAAACATCCGCATTATCTCTATCAATCTCTGCATATAACACTTCTCTTCATTCTTCTATCCATCCACACCCACCCCTCTCTCCTAACACTTACAATTCTCATCTATTTATAGGCTTCCGCCAATTACAATACTTGTCCACTTTCTTAACTGACACTATGGACAATCTTCTAACTGACTTGGTCTAATGACCCAAAAACCTGCATACCGCGGTACAATGACTCGATATTACAAAATACATCACCAAAAACCCACCAACTGCAGTATAATTGACTCAATACTACAAAATATGTGGTCCAAGTGACCCAAAACCCGCCAAGTGCGGTATCCTTTGGCCCAAAATACTCCTTTCACGCCTTCATCCAACGTGTCGCAGCATCAACAGTACTGCGACCTTTCCTCATCAAACCACCTGCCAATAGGCCCCCAACACAATCTTGTGGCTCGCCCTCGAGCCACGTCAACTACCTCTATTCTTGTTGTCTAGATCACGAATTGTTGTCCCCTTCGTTCGGCTATACAGATCCTCGGCTACCAATTCTGTAAGCCCTCCATGAGAGTAGGCGACGCCTGTCTTGCGGTCGGGGACATCGCAAAGTCTTCCTCTAGTCCCATGGAATCGTGTGAGCTGAAAGAAAAAGAGCACGAACAGTACCAAGGGGTGGGACTGGCGGACAACTCTGGCACATCTGTTTTGCCCCAACGTCCGTCTTCTACTAAGGTCAGGGAGCTACCACCCCAACCGGCCTGCGAATCAAAAATGGCACAACCCTTCGATCGACTACTACATACTGAAACATGCGGGACCGGCTAAGGGTCCATTTCACTATCAACACATCCCGCAGCTGCCCTGGCACCGGCCCGGGCATACACAGCGTAAGTGCACCCGCAGTGTCAAGACGCTCAAGGACACTCGTCATTCGGGCTCGCAGTGCTCCTGGGGTACTACCATGGGAAATGAAGCAGATCATTTCCACAGCCTCCTTGGAATTCCTCACAACTCAACTAACACAGAGATCAAACAGCATAACCACGCTTGGTTAGAAAAACTTCTAAATGGTGAACTACCAACTTCCTCAGTTACTTATAGCTGGACCTTCCTCTGCCATGACGGAGAGAATGATGCCTTGGTACCTCTCATCTATGAGTCTGAGCCGGCCAACTGCCACAGTGGAGGGCGACCATGCTGTCAACACCGCTCTCGCGTGCCATCACGTGAACGACCCTGCTGATCATCGCGGTCCAGTGTGGCACGTGCAAAACATGCCGTCGTCGTGTGTGAATCCTGGTCAGGTGCAATCATATGTAGAGAGGGTGGCCTGTAATCCCTCCACTTCACCGTACTCTCCCAAATTCATCGTATCGAATTCATCAACGAGCCTAAGTGAAACACCATCATGATGCTCTGATCAGCGGCACAGCCTCTCCTATTGTCGCATGCCTTACTTTCGTTGGTGCGCTATCCGCTGCCAAGCAACCTGCAATGAAATCATCATCCATTTCATCATTTTTTTTATTTTATTTTATTTTCCACACAATTCGACTCAGACATCACACTACTCCGAGCCCGTGTGATAGGGCTTCAACCTGTGACCATTTACCAGCTTGGGGAGCATCCCCCCATCCAATCGCTGCAACTGAATCGCTTCTCCTGAAGTAATATTATTGATGCGGTAGGGACCCAGCCAATGCATCTGTAACTTACCTGGATGTTTCATAAACTTACTGTCATATAGTAGTACCAAGTCACCTTGCTGAAACTGCTTGTTTTTTATGTGGCGATCATGCCATGCCTTCTGTCGATCCTTCTCCACCCCTTGATGAAATCCAGCGATAAATCGATCTTCTTCCAACTGTACCAATTGCGCTAGATGATCCTCTAATGCTGCAACATCATCCATGCTCGTAGCAGCTACGATGCGTAGACTTGGGACAATATACTCCATAGGAATAATTGCTTCCTTCCCATATACCAGCTTGAAAGGTGTCTGACCAGTCAACCTTTTACATGTGGTGCGATAAGCCCATAACACCGCTGGAACTTTCAAATACCAATCGTCACGGTTTGCATTGCAAACCTTTGTCAGCACGTGCTCCAATACTTTATTAAACACCTCGACCGTCCCATTCACCTGTGGGTGATAGGGTGTACTCTTCTTGTTCTGAATCTGCAATTCCTCTGTCAATGCGCTGATGGTGCGGTTGAGAAAATGGCTACCTTGATCACTTAGAAAAATCTTTGGGCAGCCGAACTGAGTGATAATGTGATCAAACAAGAACCAAGTAGCCATCGATGTGGAACAATCAACGACAGGGGCCGCCTCCGCCCATCGGGTCAAATACTCTGTCGCCGTGATAATATACCGGGAACCTGTATGCTTCCCTAGTGGATTGATCGACTCTAAAAAATCCACAACGCATTTCTCAAACTGTTGCAATGTTACCTGCGGTAGCAGTGGCATCTCGTCTCGTCTGGACGGTTTTCCAGTTCGTTGACAAACATCACAAGACCGGGCGTATTCTGTCGCATCATTATGTAATGTAGGCCACCAAAGCCTTGCACGCAACACCTTCCGGGCAGTCGCCCGACCGCCGTAATGTCCTCCTGCGACTCCACCATGTGCCTCAGCCAATATCTGCGCCTGCTCATGCGGCAAGACACATCTGCGCAAAATCTCATCAGCACCCAACTTATACAACTTGCCCGCGATCAGCTGAAAGTCTGCAGCCTTGACGACCAATTGCTTCTTCTGCAAAGTGGTAAAGTCATCAGGTGCGGTGCCGGTCACCAAAAACTGAAGAATGTCATCAAAGTATTGATCAGCAGCGGCAACATGAAACAGCTGGTCGTCTGGCAACCCATCTTTGATATTAGTCGGTTCCTCCCCTGTATCAATCCGTGACAAATGATCTGGTCCAGCATTCAACCGCCCCGGCTTCGCAACGACTTCAAAATCAAACTCCTGAAACAAAATTAGCCATCGGCAGATCTTCCCCCCCAACACAGGCTTATTGACCAAGTATTTTAATGCATAATGATCAGTAAACATTTTAAAATGGCCACCCAACAAATAATGCCTGAATTTCTGTAGCGCATAAACCATGGCCAGGCCTTCGCGTTTTGTGGTAGTGTAATTGTAATCTGCCGATGACAGTTTTCGACTGGAAAAAGCAATAGGATGATCAATGTCGCCTTCGCCTAGTTGAGCCAATACAACACCTAACGCAAACGATGAGGCATCAACATGGACATGGAATTCCTTGCTCCAGTCGGGAAAAACCAGAATTGGAGCCAACACCATCTTCGCTTTGAGTGTTTCAAAACTTTCTTGACATTCCAGATTCCACTGGAATGATGCATCCTTTTTCAACAACTTCTCCATAGGGGCCGTAATCGCAGCATACCCCCTAATGAACTTGCGATAATATCATGTGTGACCCAAGGTCGCATGCAACTGCTTAACCGTAGTCGGCGGTTGCAACCCCAAAATAAGTGCAATCTTGGCTGGATCGACCAACAATCCTTGCTTACACACAATAGGCCCCAGCAATATCCTAAACGGAGCAGAGAAAATACATTTCTTCAAATTCAGCGATATCTGGTGTTGTCGGCATCGCTAAAGCATTAACCGCAGGTTGGCCAGGTGATCGTGAATCAATCCATAAACAGTCCAATCATCCATATATACCTGCAGAAACTTCTGAATAAAATCTTTGAACGCGGTAACAACGACCCGGGAAAATATCGCAGGTGCATTCTTCAACCCAAACGGCAAGACCGTGTACTGAAAGCAACCCCATTCAGTAACAAAAGTTGTCTTATGGCGATCTTCCTTGGCAATGTGAATCTGATGGTAGCCAGAGAATCCATCAATGAAAGAGTACATCTCCTGGCCACCTACTCCTTCAAGTACTTCATCAGTAAACGGAGTCGAAAAGGGGTCATGCAAGCAGGCATCGTTCAACTTCCGCAAATCAACGCAAATATGCACTTCGCCTGTTTTCTTGTCCTACACCACCATAGGACTGATCCATTCTGACTCTTCTACAGGTTCAATAATACCAGCATCCAGCATCCGATCAAATTTCACCTTGACCTTTTCTTTATGTCACGGATTTAGCCGATAAGGTCGTTGTCGGACTGGTTTAGCGTCTGGTTTCAATGGAATCCTCATCTTGCCTAAATCACCCAAGATTCCCTTCATTTCGAAAAACTTCGTGGGAAACACGTCCTGAAACTCATGCAATAACTCGGTAACCTTACTCATCATCTCATCATCCCAATAATCCCCTATATTAGCAAACTTGGGAGTAGCCTCAGTGCCGATATTCGTTTTGCGAAGCTGCAACGGCTGATTGAACGAATTACTTGGTGCAACAGGTGGTACCACATCATGGCTTCCTTCGAATTCGGGAATGTTGATATTTCAGGGATCATCATCATCCTTTGGCCCTCCACTAACGTTGAAACACTCCATGAGAGACTGCATCTGACTGGGTGTGTGCAGGTCAACAGAGCATTTCACCGGAACAACCTGAAATATCACATCGCGGATGAGCTGCAGGGCGTTATGGACATCAGGGTTGGCATCTGCAAATGTGAAGGTATGAGTGAAACAGATCGTGAGCTCCCCCCAGGTGGTAATATCTCGGCACAATTCAGCTGCAGTATACCGCGAGCGCAGTATCTCCTACAAAGTGTGGACAAAAGCATGAACCCACTCATCTCTGGGTCGCGTTACCCACAATCGTTGGCATTCCATCACGTGATCACCGGGATCAGTTCGGCCATCATACTTTCCAGTGTGATAAACCTCCGTATTGTCAAATTGAACCATCATCAACCTTCGACATTGTGACCAATCTTTGATAAATTTCTTATGCATCGCCCACCAGCGTGCTGGAGCAGCCTTCAGTGCTTCTTCTAAGGCCAGCAGTCACTGTGGTTCTGGAACACAGTCTTCATATTCTACTATAAAATTGCCTAAGCCAGGCAACCCTTCATAGATAGGCAACATGATCGTTTCTATTGCAACCCGACATAAATATTGCGTAACTAAACCACACTTCCGGATGGAGACTTCATGCATGCGATTATGCCAATGTTCCAATGCATCGTCGAAGTCGAAAGACGCGGAGCTCTCACTGCGCCACTCCAACTCACCGTGAATAGTGGGATGAATGTAATCCTCAGAAATATTAAATGCGTGATCCCAGCCAATGTGATCATCATCTTTGACAGGTTCAACATATCGGCGTCCTTCAGCCGGATCCAACGGAGTGATAACTCTGAAATCGCGGTTCTCAAAAGTCATCATTCGCTTCTTAAAGTTAATTATAGCTCCACTATCATTAGCCCATCCTATCCCCAATACCACGGGATAGGAGCTTCCTCCATCAACTACCTCAATGACATCAAAATCGGCATAAGTCTTCATTCCCTCAATATCAATTGTGAGCCACGGAACTCACCCAATAGGTGTAACCTTCGCATGGTTAGCCAACCAGAGCTGTACAGGGGACCAGCACAATGGGGGACTCCCCGTTTTCTGCCACGCCTGCTTGGTTTGTTAACATCCGAACCAAGATCAAGAATTACATAATCAATATCATAATCCCCAATCTGAATATTCATTCGCATTTCCTTGCCAGTCTTCCTTCGCTGTAAGGAGTTTACTGCCGACTCCTGCCGTCCTTTCAGAATTCGCTGCAACCATCCCTCAATCTCAACCAGGGAAACCGGATCTCGTGCCAATGACAGACAGCTTTCAAGGAACTTCTGCAAAATCCCCGGTAGTGGCGGTAGATCTGCATCATCGATAGTATCGAATACCGGTGGCATATCGCAAACAATAGCCTTACTGCAATCTTTCTCCAAAGTGCGACGTGCCTCCATGAACATCTCCCGCACCGCATGAATGTCGAAGTTTACCATCTTTTGACCAGCCAGGTGAATGAGCGGTCGCAAACCATCTTCCCCAGTCGTTTTACCTCCACAAATGACAACAGCCACCAAAGCATCTTGTGGTCGCGGTTCTGCCGAAATAGTCACATTATTGGCACCTTGTGTCTGATTCTGCGACAGATTCTCTGGTTGATTGACATTTGGATTAGCGTTCGGTGGTGGTCGCGGGGGATGGTTCTGAACTGGTTGCTGCACCGAGTTCTGTAGTTGTGGAGTGTTTCCAGCCTGCCATATGGAAATCAACTACGGACAATTCTCGACTGTATGATCATTACAGGAACAGAACATACATTGATTCTGTAGCAGTGGGCAGTCGCGCTGATAATGTCCCCATACCGCACAGTGGTAACATTGAACGGGTCCTCGACCACCTCGGCCTCCTCCTCCATGACCAAATCCGCCACCGCATCCACCCCTGTAGCCTCCTCGATAGCCGCCCTGCTGTTGATACTGAGGTTGGTTAAACTGTTGCTGCATGGGTGCTGGAAGCATCCCTTGCCCTTGTGGTGCATACTGTGGTTGTTGCACATACTGAGGCTGCGGGGGGTTCACCGGTGTATATTGCAGTACAAACTGTTGTGGTTGCTGCTGCGGTACAAACTGCATCTGTGCTTGAGGCATCGGCTGAGCTACCTACGGCTGTAGCGGTGCAGTACACTGATCATCTTTGACATAGAATGCATCACACATTCTCTCCTATGGAAACCCATATGCACGACAATCCTTGTCATCATGTCCTACCGACTTACAGAAAGTGCAATACAAATTTTGCGGAGTTGTAACCATTTTCTGCATATACGGGCAACTATCATGACTATGTCCAAACACCAAACAAACACGACACCACGGCATACTGCCGCCATTCAATGGGTTTG
The DNA here is from genome assembly GCA_027924585.1 of Larix kaempferi. Lineage (NCBI taxonomy): Eukaryota > Viridiplantae > Streptophyta > Pinopsida > Pinales > Pinaceae > Larix > Larix kaempferi. The sequence continues at coordinate 6,876,982 of BSBM01000438.1, forward strand.
GTGCACCTGACACCAAATAATTATGGAAATCCGGACAACCATCTTTCATATGCCCTTCTCTTCAGCAGCGTGTACACCATACTTCATCACGTGGTTCCTTGTTCTTCTTTAAATCTTGCAACTGTATAGTCAAGTTAGCGAGTTGTGTCTATATCTGTGACATCCCAGCTGCATTATCGCCAATTGGGGACTCCTCCAACCGCATTGCGATTTCTAGAGCTTCACTAGGCGTCGAAATGTTTTGCTGCATCAGCGGCAGCCGAATATGGGGTAATAGTGCCACAATGAACCATTCTTTATGTTGGACAGTGCTCATATCAAAACTAACCTTTTCCATCAGCGTCTTGAATCGCTGGTCGAAATCCCATACCGTCTCGTTAGGATACTGCTTAATTTCCTTCAGTTCAGTAATATACTGGGCCTCCGACTTAGGCCATCTAAATTCAACAATCAGCCCATCCCGAATCTCATTTAATGACTTATCTGGGGGCCCTGTAGTGACTAAAACAAATTTCATGAACCAATCTAATGCACGACCTCGCAGGGTTGTGGCCAACTGTCCTTTCTTAACATCGTCAGCAGTGATCTGTTTCACAGTCCAGACCGCTTCACACAAAAACCAATACTGTTATGGGTTGTCTGTCGCACTGGCATGGAACAACGGTAGCTTAGCATCATCGCCTGCCATCTTGGGCTTCCTTCCTCCTATCGCTGTACGACTACTACCAATTAACTTTTGCGGTGTCGACGTACTCGACGGTGTCAAAGTAGCTTTCCTTGCTGGTTGAGCGCTAGTGAGCGGAGGTGTGGGCATGATGGTGCTAGGGTTCGGTCCTGCCTCTATCCTGGGCGTAGTCTGGTCATTCCTATCAGGACTATGAGGTCGCTTCGTCCTGTGTGGCCTTCCTTCATGGTATTGCAATCTGATCGCAGCAAGACCTTCTCCTATCCTCTGCCTCTTTTCCTGTTGGAACCTTGCTCCTCCCCTCGTAAGGCCACTTTCTTCCTCGGCTTCACTCACAGTCTCCTCATGGTCTGCACCCATCTACCCCTTTACCATTTCATGCATCGTTCCCCAACAGTCGCGGTACCCACGGCCCCCTCCCACCAGGCTGTCTACTGATCAAGGTGCATCTTTAATATACCTTTCTCGCAGATTAGCATCTTAATCTACAGTTGGAGCGATAACAGAAACCTTCCCCTCGGTCCGTCAAAGAAGTATCTTTCAGCTTCACTATAGGATTTCTTCGTATCGACCGCAAATTCTGTGATGTATCATCCCAAGATGCTGTCAATCCAAACCTCGACGGCCCGTGATGCCTTATTATTGACTTTCTGTAATTCCTGAATCAACTCCGGGGTCCAGGTCGTCAGTTCACCACCCTGGAAGTTCCTCTTCTAAAAGGTCAGTTTTGACAACCACTCATACAAAATGACGGGGAATTCACAGAAAAACCATTCATGCGGTCCGTCGTGAATATATCTTCCCACCCACTAATCTACCATAAGTTGCATGTTCTGACTTTCTTCTTCAGCGAACTCCTGCAACCTCTGATTAAACCATTTTTCTATCTCCGGCTTCGATGGGTGCCACAACATGGCCTCTTCCTACTCTGCACGCGGTCCTGGAAACGGAACCATTTGTTGACCGAATCGCGACCTCACAGTCGACAGGGGTCCACCGACTGTCGACCCATACCACAGTCTCCCTGGGCACCGGCCCAAGCAGGTTTGAGCCCGCCCAGCAACACCCGCAGAGCAGATGAGGTCTCACCCGAGGCGTCCAGGAAGAGCAGACGGAACCATGTTTCCGTCGAGGGAGGAGGCAAATTGCGACACTATGATACCGACATCAATTCCAAACATTCACCATGAAGTTCTAGCATATCGCAGCATTTAACATTACCAAAAACAGAGATTGCATATTACTTCAATTGCAGCATACACAGATAACACATTATCGCAGCATTTATATTATAGCAACAGAAAATAGATAACTGCATTAAGAATAAATAACATGAACATCCAGCAACATTACGCATAGATTGCACCAAATCATCATTCTTATATTATTCGGCAAACCAAAAGCAGTACATAAACATCTACATTATCTCTATCAATCTTTGCATATAGCACTTCTCTTTATTCTTCTATCCATCCACACCCACCCCTCTCTCCTAACACTTACAATTCTCATCTATTTATAGGCTTCCGCCAATTACAATACTTGTCCACTTTCCTAACCGACACTATGGACAATCTACTAACTGACTTGGTCTAATGACCCAAAAACCCGCATACCGCGGTACAATGACTCGATATTACAAAATACATGACCAAAAACTCGCCAACTATGGTATACTTGACTCAATACTACAAAATATGTGGTCCAAGTGACCCAAAACCCGCCAAGTGCGGTATCCTTTGTCTCAAAATACTCCTTTCGTGCCTTCATCCAACGTGTCGCGGCGTCAGCAGTACCGCGACCTTTCCTTATCAAACCACCTGCCAACATCACGTGGTTGCGGAAACCTGATTCTAAAACCTCTCCATTATCTTCGCTTCGGGTGAGACCTGAGTCTACTCGCAGACTGTTGCCGAAAGGGTCAGTAAAAAGGTGGTTTTGTTGGTTCCGTGAACCACGCAGAACCTGGGTCTTTCTAGAAAACCTCCAGAACAGTATAAGCAACCAACAATGGCTATTAAAGGGAATTCTATAGTTTGTTATTTCTACGAGCTCCACATGATGTGCAACAGACATTCATGAAATCTTTTGTAATTTTTTGAAACTAGTCACATAACAACTTGTTTCTTTGAAGGAGACTTGTTTTACGTTTCTCATGAGAAACTGGGAAGAATCTCACAACAATGTAACATCAAGAAGTTTTTACGCGTTGGTATGATCTGCACCTCGAAACCATTGCTTCGTTGAGTTTACGTTTACAATTGGAGCCAAGTGTGGTGCATCATTGGAGTTGTTATGACTGCTTTGAGTTGTACCATGAGATATATGCATTGAAGCATGTATTTTGCTGACACGTGCGTGGATTCTCTCATATTTACACTACTTGGCCTGCATTTTTATGCAATGATGCCATCATCTTCTTGGAGAAACGACTCATACCTTATCTCAAACACCTTCCACCTCCAACGTTCCTATGCTGCAGCATCCTGGTGAACGCCATGTTGATGGCATGTCTTCTATTAATTTGTTGAAAATTGTGGTGCAATAATTCCAAAGTGTATCATTGAGCATGCAGACATATTGGCAGAAATGTTTTTCACACATTTAAAGGTTGTCAAAGGTAACGATAATTCACACGAGGATCAAAAGACTTATCCATTTCATTTCCTGGACAAGAGAATATTGGAGGAGTTGCTATAAGTTTTTTCCATCTTGGAAAATATCGTGACCATCATGCTATCTTAAAGTTGTGATTCTATTGTTGCATACAAATCTTCCAATCAATCGATGCATCAAGCTATTATTACTTCATGAAACCCTCTCTTGCTCCCAGTAAGGTGATGGATGTGTTTTTTTAAGGCTGCGGAATATGCATGTTTTCCGTAAGTGATGGTGAGCCTCTCCATAAAGTATTTATGATTGTTTGGAGTGAACTTAGAGCAAGCAAAGTTTTGGAAGAATGATCCAGCTTTGATAAAATGTGTTGAAAGCTTTAGTTTTACATTGAAGTTTGACTGTGATATGCACACAATTTGAAGCCAGACAAGTGCATTTTTAAACAAATTGTGGCTGCCAAATATTGCTCTAGAACTAGTAAAGTTCTGCGTTAAATGCAGTGAGTCCTGAACGGGACTGGTATTATCTCATTTTTTGCCACAAATGATTAGAGTTGGATTAAATATTTCTACTCCTTGGAAATTTAATCGTGTATTGTTGAAGCCTTTCTTGCAAAATATTGCATGGAGATTTCGTTGAAGAGGTTTCATTTTATTTTTGTGATAATTGGATTGTTGTAATGGAATCCTAATTTCTTGCATGGAGATAAGAACAATCACTTCTCACCCAAAAAATAATTTATGAGACCGTGGGTGCTCTTAGAAAGAAGTATGCACACACCAATACTTGCTCGAGCATCAAAGCTAAAAGAGGTTACATTGCAAGAAATAGTAAGAGGAATAGAATTTGTTGGTATAAAATATCCTTGATTCTAATATCGCTGCAAAATTAAATTAAATAGTGCTGCAAAACTTATTTGCATAGTGATGCAGAGTTGAATTTGCAGAATTGTATGGTGCTATGGAATAGTGATGCATAACTAATTTTAATGGTGCTACAAAATTGAATTTGCATACTGTTGTAGAATTAAATTTGTGCTGCAGAATGTGTATGCAGAACTGCATAGTGCACATAGTTTCTTGAAATGCACTTTGTATATGCAAGATTGACAGCTCTTTTCTAGCCACCCGTTATCCTACAGTGACAGGGATTGTGAAAGATAAATTGCATCCGGAGAATATTTGAAACCTATTTGGAGTCAAGCAAGCTTGCAGCTGTGGCTACAACTGCTCCAAAAGGAGAGATCTTGTATAACTAGATCCACATCATTTAGATATAGCAGATTCCTCAATTCAACAATCCTTAGTGTAACTTGCAACTATGTTTTGTTTGTAAGTTCTAGTGTTTGTTTTGGTACTTGCATATGTATTTTTGTACAAAAACTTAAGTTAAGTTGAATTGTACATTGTATGTGGATGCACTTTCGACTGACACCGAAACCCTTCACTTTTTAAACATATTTTGAATTTAGAACGCATTAATGGCATGGTAATTTCATCCATATTATTACTATTCCCTTTATTCACATGGTTCATTAATTGTGATTAGTTGCAAGGTTGGAGGAGATCTCAAGTTGTATTTGTCAAAGATCTTTTGAATTTATTTCAAACAGGCGGGTCATATGCATTAGTGGCACAATTATAAAAGATGCTCGGGATTAGTAGGTGAGATGACAATTATTCTGGCCTTTTGTAGTGCCTAAAAGGTACGTGAATTTTTCGATGACACTCCTTTAAGATGATTCCTCAATGGTGTTTAAAAGTAAGATAGGCATCAGGCTTGACAATGAATGTTTCTATTTTTATCTGATCGAAAAGGTCAGTGATAAAGGAATTGGAGTTGGAATATTGGTGGGCTTATAAGATATACTACAACGAAGCTCTGATCTTAACACTCTGATGCAAACCATTGAGGCATGTGTATCAGAGTGAAAATATTTTGGTTTGAAAAAGAATACCAACGTGGCAGGAACCGATCGTCAAGGTAGTTCTATCGGTGGTTAAAGTTGGTGTATCCAATAATACCCCGATATAGATGCTCCAATCGCGTCGAAGTGTACTCATTTTTGTTTTAATTAAGGTACCTCACAGAGAGTCCCAATTTTTAAATTATGTCGCAAGCTATCGGGGCTGCATGTTCATGAACTAATTTGGATAAACTCTGTGAAATTTCCAATATTAAAGAATATTTAATGTGGAGGGGGGCAAGATTTTTCCTTCTAGGGAAAAATGACATGGGAATGGTCACGGGCACAATAAGTGCCATTGAGTGGGAGTCTATCTCACAATAAACTTGCTAGTATGAAGACTCTTGATAAAAATAGAAAGAAATTAAATAAGTCTAGGGGTGAAAATGCTTTTGTCTCCACTAAGCGAGAGTTTGCTTGAAAAATAGGTTATTTGGTAGGTAAACTTTGGTTGAAAAAAAATATGAATAAAGTGATCGATTAGGGAAAATTGGTTTGAAAAAGCTCTCAATAGATGGTTGTTTAAACTTTGATTTTTATATATTACATTCAAATATCATGACAACCAATTGGGATTAGACACAAAAAGATGAAGGTTTCAATACATAAGGAAGTCAACAAGCATGGGATCAACTAAAAAAAGATACAAAAAGTTATGAACAAAGGAAAGGAAGTTGTAATAGAGAACAAGAATCATCATTGAATACAATTGCACACCCTACTTGAAGGTAAAAATAATTGAGAAATATGGAGGATGATCAATAGACAAGTCCACATGAAGCAACTGAATTTGATGAACAAAATGTGAAAATCCTCACAGCAGATCTAAGAGCTAATGTATAACTCACAAGAAAGAATTTAGGAATAAGATTAAGAGTGGTCAATGCAGTAAAATGAACAACAGAATAATAATACAGTAGAACTTGGATAGAAGCAAAATAACTCCACACACACTAATTCATTAATCACAATATGGACAAATAAGTAGTACAATGCATGAGGATTCGAATGCCAAGGTGGCAATTCGAATTAGCCTTCATGGAGTGATCAAAAGATCACTGGAGTGTCATCAAAGCACAACTAGAAGTCTATCTCATCATCGGTGGAGTCATCAATGCACAAGTAACGGTCAACCATCAGTCAAACTAAGTCTAACTGAGTGTGGTAGGTGTAACTGAGTGTAACTGGCACATGGAGACACTAACTGAATGAAGGAGGCTCAGTGGAGGGCGCATGAAGAGCTAACTGGAGTTAGAATAGGCAGTTCAGTCTAACTGGAGGTCCATCGGAGTGATACAGTCAGTTGAGAGTCAGTCTAGCCTTAAATCAAGGAAAGAACTAATGATAACTCAATTAACTAAAGTGCTATTGAGTGGTAGTTGAGAGAGGATGAGTGGCTTCCTTAAATCAAGGAGGAAGGGCTCACTAAGCTCTAGGAGGGCTAAAACCGATCTGAGAGAAGCTCCCGGGGGCTGGCTAACTGAGGCTAGGTGTTGGGACTGATGACTGGGATGCATGCATGCATGCAGAAATGCATGCAAGGCTGAAAATGCAAATAATGAAAATGTTGGTAGGACTAGGATGGAGTATAGGAATATCCTAACACCCCCCCTTAATCTACCCTGGGCCCTGGTAACTAAGACCAAAGGTCACCCAATACAATGAATAATAACAATCAATAAACCGAGGAAATGGGGAAAACCTCATGGGAAAAATGCCCCCCCTCAAAATAGACTGTAAGGCACACACAAAAATAAATGCTCCAAACTCAAGTAGGTGTGATGCTTGGTCATATGTCTGGAGGTATCTTCTTCTTGGGAAGAAGTGGATCATGCTCAGAAAGCATGTGCTTGTACTTGCTCTTCAGATCAAATGTGATGAGAAAAAATCCAAAAGTATGAGGATGATCCTTGAACCTGTGATTCGAATCAGCTGAGGTAGGATCAAATCTATGAATGTGCAGATAGTATTTTGTCTTCTCCTTTGAACCATCATGGGTGAGATTATGCCAAAAAGAACCATCAAATAACAATGATTGCTTGGAATCCAAATTAGCTCCAAGACTTGATAAATGGTTTCTTTAGATCTCCTTTGAACCAGCAGGGGTGAGATCAAAACCATCATATGCATGAGAAATTATCCCAAGTGGTGATTGCTTGGATTTTAAATCAGCTCCAAGACTTGAAACATGGTTTCTTGAGATCTCCTTTGAACCATTAGAGGTGAGATCAAAACCAGTAAGTGCATGAGAAAGTATCCCAAGCGAATGGCAATGGCCATTATCCTAAATAACCTTCTGAAAGCATGAAATAATGATCATATAGTAGTACATAAGAGGTGAGTGATCAAGGAGAGAGAATGCATTACCTCCAATGGCTGATTTTACCTCCGAAACATTCAATAGATCATGATGCAAGCCAACAAACTCTGGTGCAAGAGAGGATTTAGGACCTTCTGCAATTTCTAGAGTGTGAGCTGGCACAGAATTCGAAATAGAAGAAATTTGGAGCATGAGTGTAGAATCTGCAAGTTCTTCTTCTTTGTGGCTAACTTCAATGTGAGATATGTTTGATACTGATTCATGATCAATGAGATCATCAAGGAGGGCGAATGCAACACTTTGCTTGCTCTCGAAAGGGTTTGGACCAATTCCTTCATTCTATTTGCCAAATCTTTCATCCAGATGGGCCCATAGCTCTTTTGGAAATCCAACATCAGGGAGGTCATATAACATGCATCGAGACATAGCATAACTCATGGTTGCACAAGCTATTTAACCTTCATTTAACCAGTCATACTCTTCTTCAGAGGATTCGAACTCTCTTTCAAAACAATAATCAAAGATACCATGTCTCTTCAAATGTTCTATCATTTGTGGTTTCCATTCATCATAGTTGAATGGAGAAAGAGGAGTAATTCCTGATGAATACATGGAAGCTGTTTGAAGACCTACAAAAACAATAGAAAATATCTGCAACGACTACTGCTGCAAAAATGCAAAAACTGCTGCAATTGCTGCACTCAAAATCTTGATAATAACCTGCAAAAAACTCTTAGGAATGGAGATAAACAATACTCTCAACATGCTCTAATACCATGTGAAAATCCTCACAGCAGATCTAAGAGCTAATGTATACCTCACAAGAAATAATTTAGGAATAAGATTAAGAGTGGTCAATGCAGTAAAATGAGCAACAGAATAATAATACAGTAGAACTCGGAGTGATACAGTCAGTTGAGAGTCAGTCTAGCCTTAAATCAAGGAAATAATTGATGATAACTCAATTAACTAAAGTGCAACTGAGTGGTAGGTGAGAGAGGACGAGTGGATTCCTTAAATCAAAGAGGAAGGGCGCACTAAGCTCTAGGAGGGCTAAAAATAATCTAAGAGAAGCTCTCGGGGGCTGGCTAACTGAGGCTAGGTGTTGGGACTGATGACTGGGATGCATGCATGCATGCAAGACTGAAAATGCAAATAATGAAAATGTTGGTAGGACTAGGATGGAGTATAGGAATATCCTAACACAAAAAAGCAGAAAATTTGAATGAATATTGAGCGATTACATGGGAATACAAATTCGACCACACAAACCAATGCAAAAATATATAGTATAGCCATAAATAGAAATTTACGTAATAAGCAAATAGTCAAAGGTAAAGTGTTGGAGAAAAATAGAGCTAAGAGATCAAGAGTGGAGAGAAGTTGAGAAAACCAAATTTAAGAGAAGGAGATGGACTTAAGTGAATAAAAGGAACAAAATATGAGGGTCATAATTCCACTAGTGACCAAATCAAGGATAGTAGAACCTCAAACCAAGAAAAGTTTTGGCAAGCAACCATTAATAGAACTAGTAGCTAAAATGTAACTAGAACAAAGTGGTGGGTGTTTGGAGAGAAGTGGGGGGTGACATTATACAAAATATTTGTTTTCATGTTAAATAAAATGTCTCATTCGAGGTGCATGTTCAGTGGTACTCTACACCTCATGTATGGAGTCTATAATGAAATGTGACAAAGAACATGTCCACTTAAAAGTTAAAGTCGGGACATTGGTGCATCAATTCGATTTGGCAAACAAATGCCATAGGTTGTTGTGTTGGAAGTGTGCACAACCCAACAAACAACATTTTAGAGTAAAAATTCATGATAAACAAAGACTTTAGTGGCAAAAAGACTAAAAATACGGACATGGTTGTGATCCTAAATTATATATATAATGGGAAAAGGGGAAAAATATTGTTGTTGTACCTGAGGTGAATTTAATTGGACATATTATTGTAAGGCATATTAAACACATGTATACCCCATTGACTGGTCCAAGTTGTAGTGCCTAGTTCTAAGCAATTTGTATTCCCCAAGTTAGTTGTAAACCCTATTATTCAAGAAAACAAGGTGTAGTGCAATGGTACATGTAATCACATGATATGATGTTCTCACATATTTTTATATATAAATAATTAAAAAAATAAAAATAAAAAATTATAATATATAACATAATAGACTATGATTAAATTTTAATGTGAATTTTAAGAGTTGTGACTATTGTGAAGAGTAACGTCTAAAACCCGATAAGTCATATATATAGTCGGTAATTTTCATTGTAATAGACATCCATCAATTTTTATAAAATATTACTTATTCATATCTTCGGGTTTATCATTTTTCTTCTCTCCATTAGTATAATATCCTACTCGGACCTCGGCACCAACCCTCCATTTCTTTCCGCCCCCCCCCCCCCCCCCCCCCCTTCCGCCACACACTACCACCCATCGTTCACTTCTGCTTATCCACTCCACTATCCTCCATCGTTCCCCCCGTCGCAGCCACCATCCTGCACATGTCTCCCTTCCCTCCACCCTTCCACCCTCGTCTCCTCCCTCGCCGCTTCTCCACGCAGTTTCCCCCACTGCACCATCCACTCCCCCACCCTTCCACCCCTGTCTCCTCCCTCATCGCTGCTCCACGCAGTTCCCCCCACCGTGTCTCCCTCGTTGTTTCCTGCTCCGCCCAGCATCACCATCCCCTCTGCCAACAGCCCGTCATCACCTACCGCCCTCCCTTCCAACGGCCGCACGAAAATCCTAACCTGCACAAAAATAATAATAAACAAATTCTTATTATTATTATTATATATATAATTAGTTTTAAAAAAATAAAAAATAAAATTTACCCAATAAAGTTAAAATATACAATAATAATATTATTATATATTTTAATTTTATCTTCCTAGGAAAAATTAGCCAATAAAATCATGGCTGGTTGGGAACAAACAACCCATCAAAATAAATCAAAATGCAGAATGGGAAATATTAATGTTGGATCGGACCAACTTAATTAAAAAGTCAACAAAAATTATGCATAGCTCAACGTGGAAATCGAAAAAAATAATGACACATTGACATCAAATCTCATAGGATTCACGACACGAATAGAGCAAAGCATCAATACGTTGAAGGAAGACCAGCAGAAAAGTCAAGAGTGTATCAACCATATCTTGGCCAAATTACCACTGCCTAACCCACCGCTAGACCCTTCCAATACACCACATCCAAACACGCCCCGAACGCTAGAACATCAAGACCATCATAGATTCCCCTTCTTTAAAATACCATCAACATCATCCACCCCAACACATAGATACCAGATAAGGGAAAAATTAGAATTACCCAAATATGATGGTGACGAAAGACAATGCATCGCATGGATCAATAAAGATGAAGAATACCTTGACATCCATAACATACAATATGATAGTGAGAAGATTAAATATGTCGCCATGCAATTGGAGGGTAACGCATACAATTGGTACATGTGGTGGAAGACCACAACGAGGGTTTGTTCCTATAGTTGGAATAGCTTCAAAAATGATCTTCTTAAAAGATTTCAAGGCGTAGCTCAGAAAGACTTATTTTCCAAGATCACGAGGTTGCAGCAAAAAGGTAGTGTAGACGAGTACACTTGTGAATGGGAATCTTTGGAAACCTGAGTTCCAGAGCTAACCGATGACCAACGACTACAGACATACATACATGGACTGAAACCACACATTCGAGAGGAGTTAGAATTACATAACATTTCTTCCATGGAGAAGGTAAGACGTAAGGCCAAGATCATCTAGAACAAGTTCAAAAGATCCATTCATACGAGTTTCGACAAGGACTACTCCAGGAGGAAGACCCTCCACTCAGCAAATACGGGAAATTCAAAATATACACCGCCACATCTCAGGGAAGGAGAAAAACCTAGTTTGGAGGCCCAGAGGATGGGGGAAGGAAAATGCAAATATTGTGGAGAAAGATGAGATCGTGAGCATAGATGTTTGCAAAAGAGAAATCCCCAAAAGTTGTATCCCTGCAAAGCAAAAGAAGAAGCAGAATCTGAAGTTGAGGAATCAAATGAGGACAATACGAGAAGTCAACAGGACTACCACTCTGAAATAGAAGATAATACACCAAAAATATCATTAGTCGCTATTACAGGGATATCCCAACCTCAAACATTGAAGCTAAAGGGGCATATAAAAAAAATGTCACAATTCTCATAGATACTGGAAGTACCCATAACTTTATTAATGTTAATCTTGCTAAGATATTCAACCTATTCATATTCCTGGTGCCTAACATGAAATTTATGGTCGTAGATGGAAAGGAGATTGAAAATGTGGGAAAGTGTCACAAGGTCAAATTACAAATGCAAGAGTATAACCTAGAGTCTAACTTCTTTGTGGTACCACTTGAAGGAGTCGACGTGTTACTAGGAATCCAATGATTCCAAACATTGGGTACTTACTCCGCAAACCATCAAGAGCATTTTATCGAGTTCCAATGGCTAGGGAAAAGCAAAAATTGTACGCTTTCCAACCACCTCCAACACAATTGGTTACATCACATCAAATGGAAAGGCTAATTCGAAAAGGAGCACATGCATACATAATTCAATGTCAAGAGATGGAGCTGTTAACATGTGAAGGTGGTGACTACAAACCACCAGGAATACAATAACTAATTCAAAAGCATCACAAGGTGTTCCAAGAGCTTCCGATGGAGCTCCCACCAAACAAGAAGATTGAACACATAATTGAGGTAGAACCAAGGGAAAAAACTGTCAATAGCAACTCGTACAGATATCCACATCACCATAAAACGGAGATCGAAAGGTTAACACAAGATTTGCTAAAATGTGGTGTCATTTCAAAGAGCAGAAGCCTGTATGCAACTCTAGTAGTGCTAGTTCGAAAGAAGGATGGATCTTTCAGATTGTGCATAGATTACAGAGGGTTGAACAAGATAACAATCAAGAATAAATTCCCTATTCCATTCATCGATGAGATGTTGGACAAACTTCATGGAGCTAAGTATGTCTCAAAATTAGACTTAAGATCATGATATTATAAAATCAAGGTTAGATTGGAAGACGTATCAAAAACCGCTTTTTGTACTCATGAAGGCCATTATGAGTTCAAAGTAATGCCCTTCGGATTAACTAATGTTCCAGCCACTTTTCAAACCGCAATGAACAAATTGTTCCAGCCATATTTGAGAAAGTTCATATTAGTATTTTTTTATGATATCCTCATATATATAAAAACTTGGAAAGAGCATCTCCAACACCTAGATCAAGTACTCACCATCTTGGAAGAACATCAATTTTATGCAAAGATGTCTAAATGCACTTTTGGAGAAGAAGAAGTGGACTATCTGGGCCATAAAATATCGAAGGAAAGAGTCAAATTCGATCCAAATAAGATCAAGGAAATCACTGAGTGGACCAAACCAGATAACATCTCGAAATTAAGAGGATTTCTAGGCTTGATAGGATACTATCGAAGGTTTGTGAATAATTACGCCCATAAGATGGTCGAAGGTTTGTGAATAATTACACCCATAAGACGGCCCCTCTGACAAATTTATTAAAGAAAAATTCATTTCAATGGAATAATGAAACTGAAAAATGTTTTGAAGCATTAAAAAACATTATGTCATCAACTCCAGTATTAGCAACACCGGACTTCACAAAACCCTTTATAGTTGAATGTGATGCTTCAGGATTTGGGTTAGGAGCAGTCATGATGCAAGAAGGTCATCTAATAGCATTTGAAAGCCGAAAGGTCAACAAGAGAGAATGTTTGAAATCTACATACGATAAAGAAATGCTTTCCATTATACGTGCTCTATCAAAATGGCGACAATACCGTCTAGGAAGCAAAATATTGATATGAACAGACCACAACAGTCTTCAATATCTCTCACAACAAAAAACATTGTCAACTGAACAACATAAGTGGATAGAAAAAATTGCTACATTTGATATGGATATATTTCATAAGAGAGGAAAGGACAATATAGTTGTTGATGCCTTATCTCGAAAAGATGAAGAAGTCAAATCTTATGCGATTTCAATTGCAGTTCCAGACCGGTTGGATGAAATCCGAGGTGAATATTCCAAAGACCCAAACACATTTGCTTTAATCAATGATCCTAATAGAGGTCCCAAATTCGAATGGAGGAATGACATCCTTCGGTATAAAGGAAGGATCTACTTAAACCCGACATCAAGGTTTAAGACTAAGGTGTTGATAGAATCTCATGACTCACCAGTTGCAGGACATGTAGGTTTCTTCAAAACTTATTACAATGCCATGCAATCATTCTACTGGAAGGGAATGTATAAGGACATTCAAAAGTATGTAGCCGAGTGTGACACATGTCAAAGAAACAAAAGTGAAAATTTCATGACTCCAGGGCTACGGGCCACCCGCTTAACATTCCAAAACAGAAGTGGGAGGAAATCTCCATGGATTTCATTGAAGGGTTACCCTTATCTGATGGTAAGGAAAAAATATTCATGGTAGTGGACCGATTAAGTAAATATGCACATTTTATGGGTATAAAGAAAACTGACTCCGCCAAACAAATCGCTAAAGTATTTTGTAAAAATATTTACAAATTACATGGATTCCCAAAAATTATCATTAGCGATAGAGATGCCAAATTCACAAGCAATTTTGAAAGGAATTATGCAAACAAATTGGGATCACTCTTAATATGATTTCAGCTTATCATCCACACACAGATGGGAAAACAGAAGTTGTCAACAAATGTTTGAAAGCCTATATTCGTAGTTTCGTCACTGACAAGTAGAACAAATGGTTACAATGGTTACATCTCGCAGAATGGTGGTATAACGCTACCTATCACATGTCAGCTAAGATGACACCCTTTCAAGCATTGTATAGTTATGAGCCTCCCAAATGGAAGGAAATCATTCAAGGTAATGCAAAAGTACCCGCAGTGAAAAATCAACTTGAAGAAAATTAGCGAGTAATGCAAGTACTCAAGGATAATTTAACTATGGCAAAAAATCGTATGAAGCAGCAAGAAGATCAACATAGAACAAAAAGAGAGTTTGAAGTAGAAGATTGGGTATTTGTAAGGATTCAACCATACAAGCAATTGTCACTTAAGCAACAAGGAAAAAATAAATTGTCTACCAAGTTTTATAGACCATATCAAATTATCCGAAAGATTAGCCCGGTAGCATACGAATTGAAGTTACCAGATAAGAGTCGAATTCACAACGTTTTTCATGTTTCGAATCTAAAAAAATTGTTGGGTCAACGTCAATCTACTCAGATGACACTTCCTACCTTGGACGAAGAAGGAAACTTGTTTTAGAACCAGAAGCCCTCATCAACATCAGAGAAAGAAGACTACGTTCTAGAATGATCGAAGAATACCTTATTAAATGGAAGAATTTCCCAGAAGAAGATGCTTCATGGGAAAGAGAGAAGTTCCTTCAGCAATATCCATCATTGCCTTGCCTTGAGGACAAAGCATTTTAAAAGACGAGGGCAATGCTATATCCTTGCTTTGAGGACAAAGCATTTTAAAAGACGAGGGCAATGTTATATATAAATAATTAAAAAGATTAAAAAAAAAATGTTAAAATATATAACATAATAGACTATGATTAAATATTAATGTAAATTTTAAGAGTTGTGACTATTCTGAAGAGTCGCCTCTAAAACCCGATAAGTCATATATATAGTCGGGAATTTTCATTGTAATAGACATCCATCAATTTTAGAAAATATTACTTATTCATATCTTCGGGTTTATCCTTTTTCTTCTCTCCACACATGTAGAGAGGTTGTGGTATCAAGTTGTGGAATTAACCACTTGGGTAAGTACAAGGGTGGTAGGCATACCCATACGCTAGCTTGATGTTGAATCAAAGAAGATGAATCTTCAGGGGAATTGTGAGTTAATATTAGAGCGTTCAAATGTTGGGACTAGGTTATGATTAAGGGGGAGTTTAACATGTAGATGAACCATGTAAGTGAAAAGGTTTCCTAGAGAACAATGAGTTTGTGTAGGTGCAAAATGATGGAGCAGAAAGCTTGAAGATAAAACCTAATAATGAAGAAATCCCAAGACAATGACGACAACAATGAAAACCAAGATGAAGAGTCGATTGACGACTGAATATGAAGACATGACCAAGGTAGAGAAAAGATTAAAATATGTCCCAAAAGAAGACTAAGATGAAAATGAAAATGACCCAGAGTAGCGATAGAGAAACACATTGTTAAAATTGTTACCTCTAATAAATATTAAGAGTGAATGTTTATCATAGTATTGGCAAAGGAGAAGTCTAGAAGGCAACATTAAATAGCAGTTGGAGTAGATAGGTATTGTATTGTAAGTGAAGAATGTCAGCAACCAAGAAAAATATGAATACAAAGGGTTCTAGACAGGGCCCCTCTTTATGTAATTTAATCCTATAAATTGAACAAAATAGAAAGCATTGGAGTGTTCCTTCTAGGTAGTAGTGTTTCAATGTCTAGTTTGTCCTTCAATATGTGTTTTATTCAATGATCCAAATTCCAAATGCACAATCAGGTTAAGGATGGCCGTGGTAAATATTAAATGTACAATTAGGTTAAGGATGACCATGTAAGGGTTAAGGAAGGACACTTGTAGGTCTATCTAAGGTGGTAAGAAGATTGATGTTTAGTTAGTTTATCAAAACAAAGTCGTATTTGGTTTAATTATCAATGCATCCCTATGGGTTGGTTTTATGTAGACTACTTTTATGAGTTAGTTTTATGTAGAATACTTGAAGTTGGGTTTTACAAGTCAGTTAAGATACTTGGTGTAAGTAAAATAGGTGATTTTTGTAAAATAAGTTGATGAAGTAGTTGGTTTTTGTAAATTAAGTTGGTGAAAATTTGACTTTTTTTCTTTTTATAATTAATCAACTAAATTATATTATAAAAATTAACTAAATTAATTTGGGAGAGAGAGAAAAGTATATTTCAATTTAGAATTTAGATATGTAATTGGTAACTTGAAACATAGTAACACTTAACTTGTAACGTATGAGCAGAGCATTCAGAAAAAATATTTATATATGAACAAGATTGAACGTATTACTTGCTTCATCTTCAATTTCAAATGTGAAACAAATTTATAAGAATCAACCATTTCAAAAATATTTATATCTGGACAAGATTTAACGTACATTAAATCTCACCCGCTTTATCTTCAATTTCAATGTGAAACAAATTTATAAGATTCAACAATTTCAATGTGTAACGAATTTATTACAATGTGAAACAAATTTATAAGATTCAACAATTTCAATGTGTACCGAATTTATTAGATTCAAATTAAGGAGAAACTGAATTCTGCGGAAATATATGAGAATTAATTCTGCACATTGAACAATTAAAGATTTTTTTTATTATCAAAGATGCATATACATCTGCCGAATATGGAGGTTCGGTCTGTTTGGAACTATCGTTTTGAAAGCCTTCAACCGCACGACCAAAATTAAAATCTAAGCAGCTACGGATAACTATGTTTTGAAATACATAATTAACAGTAAACAAACAAAAATGCAGGTTGCATTTTCGTTTTTCCCATGGGCCGTGGTGACAGCTCCTATAACAATTGCCTAACCTATTTCAATGGTTTTATTTGCAAATACAAATACTGGGAACGCCTGAACGTTCATGCATCCCCAGTCCGAAAGAATCCTTACATATTGATTTTAGTTGTCTGTGGAGTTCTCTGTCTATTTACCTTGGCTGTATCTACAGATGGCTTCATGAGGAATTCGTTGAGAAACCGGCCTTATCTATCCTCCACAGAATATTATTCAAGGAAATCATAAAAGCATCCTGGAATTCATCAA
Organism: Larix kaempferi; assembly: GCA_027924585.1. NCBI lineage: Eukaryota > Viridiplantae > Streptophyta > Pinopsida > Pinales > Pinaceae > Larix > Larix kaempferi. Next base: position 6,894,447 of record BSBM01000438.1, read on the forward strand.
ACTTTGAATCTGGATCACCATATACCAGACCAGGCATAATTTCCTGGATTATGGTCCTCCTCATTTCCTTCCTTTGTTCCTCTGGGATTTTCTGCAGAGCCTCTACTACATTTATCTTCCTTTGTCTAACAGTCTCTTCTGGTATGTAAACTGAATAGGAACTTTCATTAGCAGGCAGATGCCATGGATACTGATAATATGCTGTATAGGGACTGAACAGCACGGGGATGCATCCAGCTATAAGAGAATCGAACACGGATCTTCGAGTAGGACTATCACCAGTAGGCTGAAGGCAGAATTCGGATTTCATGAAGAGCTTCACTGTGCTTTCGGGACTCAGACAAACGCCGGTATTGCAGTTCAGAAACTTGCAACTCTCGGGTCTGCTTAAACACTGTTCGATGAGAATGGAACGAATGCTGTCAGGGCTGTTGGGTCTCGGTGCACCTGCAAAGCTTATCAAATAGGGTCTCTGGCCTGCACTGATCTGCCATTGCCATTGCCAAATATCTTTATCAGAACGAGGATGGAAGAAAGTGGGATGTGGGACTCCAATTTCATTCATATCCCATGGATGGCGTTCAATCAGAAGCTTAGTAACCAGCTGCATTTCAGGCAGGTGTAACAGTCTGTTTCCCCATGGATCAGAATCCTTGACTCTCCTGAAATCCCACGAGACCTTGCCGAGCACAAGAACATGATCTTTTCCTCCGTGTCTCCTCCACCATGGTTGACCTTGAAGCCAATTCACAAGCTCCAGGCCGAGTTCATCTCGTTTCTCGCTACTTATATTATGCCTGAAGTTCCATCTCACCGCGTCGAGGCCTCCATAGTAGGGAATGTAGAACAAATTCGCCTCCTCGGGATTGGAAACAAGACATGGATGCTTTGAGATTCTAGAATGGAAGGCGAGTTCTAGTGCATATTGATGAGTCTGATACCAGTTCTGATAAAAATTATCAATGGGCTTCCCCATTCCTCCGTTGGTAACATATTCACATAGATTGAGCCACGGAATCATACTGTGGCATTGTGAGAGCAGTTCCACATTGAATTTTTTGGGCAGATCATAAACATATATTTGCCTTCCTCTACATTGTTTCTGGCTCGGATCCTTCATGCCTGCAGGCATCGATGCAGACCTAATAGCTTCAACTTGCATTTTCACTACATTGTGAGCAAATGTAGTGTTTTCTCCATCAATACTCTTGTTCACCATTGTGGCCAATTCATTCGACACATCTCCAGATTTCTCCAGCGATGAAATCTCAACATGGGTAGTTGGGATCTCCTGTTTCAGAGCCACACCATGCGATTTAACAGACTCATTTGCCAATGGCGACGGAATCTTCAAGACATGACTCGCCACCCCGAGCCCTTGATTCTTCTCATCGCTACCAAGAGTAATCTTGTCATCCTCAAGAATAACTGCTTGATGCGGGAAGCGTGTAGTGCTGGCTGAAACACAATAAGTATTCAAGCGACGGCTCGAAACACAGACATGGAGAACAGATGCAGGCAACAGGCTAGTCATAACCCACAAACATATAACAAGCATTAAAAACAACGGTGGCAACAGCAGTGCTCGCTGTATTACAGTCCCCATACACTTCACCATCTCAAGTACTGATCCGTCCACCTTCCTAGATCTCTTTCTCTGCTTCCCCATGGCTGAAGACCCAATTTTCCCCATGGCTGAAAACCCAATGACCAGCAAAGCCCATATCACCACGCTTATTATAGCCAGGATCCCCCATCTTTACCTCTGTCAAAATCAGATCCTATATCAGTTTCAACTCAAGGGCAAATCAGACCTAATGGCTATCAACAACTGGCAGCATCGGTCACTTTTTGAAGAATCAAATTTTAGTGAGACTGAAACATAAGAATCAAATTTAGTGAGACTGTAACATCAAACAAGTTAAGTTAGACCGATATCAATACTGGTAAGGGTGATTTAGGGTGATTTAGTTGGGATACTTGTAAGGGTGATTTAGTTGGGAGGAGCAATCAAAAACTTTAATCATGTCAAAGATTAATCAAAAACTTTAATCATGTCAAAGATCAAAAAATTTAATCATGTCAAAGATTGGTGTAGCCTAATCCAGGTGCTATCTCCAAAAATGATTTAAATATCTCTAAATTGTGGTTTTTAACTATTTTCACAAACCAAAAAGAAATCCAAATTTCACCTACTGAATTTACCTTAATTCAATCCCATATAAATTTCTAATCCTTGTAACAGTGTTTTTCTATTTCTACAGATCAAACCAACCACGTTCATTACAACGTGCAGAATCCCATCCTTATGTCATAGTCAAAACCAGACAATAGCCCAGTTCAATGCCATATAAGTTTCAACCGAAACTATAACACAGTTATGACAGTTTAACTGCTGGAAACAAAGGCATGAGGCAGCTTTTTTAAGAATCAAACCCCACTGTAATTAAAGCAACAATAAACCTGTATCTTTCACCAGCTTAATTTACTTTATGTCTCTAATACAATCACCCAAACCAACCAATATTTTTTTCTTATTCCCCCACACCAACCAATACTTTTTGCTTATTCCTCTTGAATCACATTGGAGATTACAGCTATGTTTAAGAGAAACAAATCAGAGTGGGACTACAACGCACAGCATTCACAGCTCCAATTTTATTGAATATAAACCAACAAATTTTTTGACAGCCCTAACTTTCATCAACTTAATTTGAAAACTCCACATAAAATTCATACAAGAATGACTGAGAACCAAACCTGATTGGAGGCGGTTGCTGTAAAATTCTCACCGATTTCCTTTGTGGTAAGCCTCCAATTTTTTTATCAATCAATGCCCAGTCTCCTTCCTGCCTGCAAATTTTTAATCAATTGATGCCCAGTCTCCTTACTGCCTGCACTTTTTTAATCAATTGATGCCCAGTCTCCCTCCGATCTGTGGAGACCTCCAAATTTTTTTATAGATTAATCCCGTCATGGCCACGTCTGGGGCAGAGTCCAACGAGATCTTCCAATTGGGAGTTCGAATCTAGCACGTCGTTCGTATGTGCATTCACGTCTAGCTATTATAACTGGTTCAAACCATAAACAGGCCAGACACGGGCACTACTCAGTTAAACGAAACAAAATAAAGAAAACTGATAATCTAACAGAGACGTCTTCAAGTGAAACTATTTGAGATTATTCTTCTCACCAGCTGTAACGCTAAGCGCTGAAATCTAACTTCTCAGACGGAAAATGGTAGTTACGATCATTAGATTGAGCTAATATTAGTAGGCGTTCATCAAAGACCGTTAGAACTCTTACACATGTAACCTGCAATCTTTCATCCAACGACCTCGAAACTTCTAACCTATTTTGCCTCGCGAGATATCTTTATCAATTCCACTTGCAATACTCTATACCTAACGAGGTGTCCGTTCTGGTTCAGATATTTCCGTTGTGATCCGTTGTGCTCTAACTCGTAAAATAAAAAAATTTAAACTAATTATAAATTTCTTTAATTTATTGAGGTGTGTATTTTATTTTCTACACATTAAAAAAATTATATCTTTAACAAATTGGATCACTAGAAATGTTTTAAAAGCACTAAGTTTATCTATGCTAATTTCATATTACATATAAAAAAATTATATCTTAACAAATTGGATCACTATAAATGTTTAGAAAGCCTTAACTTTAGCTATGCTAATTTCATATTACATATATGTTTGATTAGTGTATTTTGATATTGTTAAGGATGTTTGATCCACCTAATCAATGTTTGATCTTGTAATATCTGGATTTTGACCCTATTGCATTAAAATTGTAAATGATGTAAATATGGTTATTAAATCATGGTGAGGAGCTCAAGGCCAAGGTCCCGCCATTGATTTAGCGATTTATGTATCGGCAATTAACAATAAATGCCAATGGTTCTTGTGTTGGACATGCACAATGTAAATAAAGACATCATGTAAATACAAATTTTAATGAAATACCCACAACTAGCTATGCAATGCAACAAAGAGATGGAGACATGGTCCTACAAGGAATAGGGAGGGAAATTATTCAAACCCTTGATCCAATGGTGATAAGCCAAATGTCAATGAATGAACCCCAACTACCCATTCTGACTTATGCACCCAATCATTTAATTCTTCCAGGAGTTAGTTGAGGTAATTAATGCCTTGGGAATGAAGAGGTATGGCAGCCAATTTCGTGCATGGGCAAGCCATCAACCTGGGAAAACATAGTATTCCTTCTAGGGCAAGAAAACACCCACAAAATTGTGCCCAAAGCCATTCTTCACCCATTGTCTTTGCTCTCTCACGCAGTCTGAGCTAGCTGAGTCTGTTTCCTTCACGTTTTCTACCATGTTCCTGCATTTTCCATAGCTGGGAGCTCGTTTTTGTATTGCAAAGTGGCTGGGAGAAAGGGGGTCACGTTTTGGGAGTTTTCGGAGGTCGTTTCTGCCCCTAGAATTCCCATGAACATTTTCAGGAAACTATTTTGCTCTCCCATGGTTGATTTCCAATCTACCACTTCGTTTTTGGTTTCCCACATTTTTCTTCATACCCCAGCACTTGTGATTTTGTTGTTGTATGCATCCCTGTTTTGGTTGGAACTTGTGAGCAAGAATTAGGAGTGGAAGTGGACCAGAATTGGCTTGATAAACCTAGTGAGGAGGTAACCTCTCAAGAAGATCAAAAGGGCTGGTTGCTCTTCTATGCACACCTTGAAGAACACTAGAATGGAAGGTATGGCCTGAGGGACTGTGTGGTAGTGAAGGGAATACTTCCTTGTGCCAGGTGTGTAGGTATTGTGGGGACCAAGCTAGATAGATCAAGTGCAAAGAGTGTCCATAGCTCTGGGGTGAGTTCACTAGCTTAGCAATTCTCCATTTCCATTGCCTTAGCAGCCTGATAAACCCAATTGTAGATTGGCTTGGCTGATTTTGGTATATCTTTGGGCTATGTGTGAGTCTGTTGTTCCCTTTCTCCTTGTAGAGATCATGCCCAACTCGGGGGGTGGCGGTATGTTGAGATATTGATGATCACAACTGGCCTATGGTTGGGTGGAACGTTGCAGTTGCATAGCCAATTGCTCGGGACTACTTTGTTATAAGATAAGTACTCTCTTGTGTTTACTCTGCAATGTATTTATTTGATGAATATCTTGAATGTATGATAAACGTGTAATTGAATTTACTTCCATTGTGTTTCTTACGTTTATACATCTGCACATGTCTTTTTATATTATGTGAATCTTTGTTTAATAAGTATGGGGCTAGATGCTTCGTTTTAGTATCATGTTCTCTCCATCGCACTGGTATGATGGGAGGGGACGTGACAGTGTGGTATCAGAGCCATAGGCAACAACATTGGATCTCTATGGGCCAAATCTAATCACAATTACAAGGGGAGACCCCTTCCTGATCATCGCAGGTTACAACATCAGGCCTAAATGGGCTAAGTTGGATAATTACAGAGGTAAGATCACCTCCTCTTGAGCAGCGATTATCATAGAAGGGAAGAAAAATTTTAAATTTTTCTTAGTGTTTTTGAGTCTTTCTGCTAAAGACTGTTTCGGCACAAGATCTCGAGTTGCACCGAAACATTCAACTCAAGTTAGCGAGTTGGACCGAAGCAGTCAACAAAAAGTTAACAAGTCCGGCAAAAAAGATGGAGAAAAATTTCGGCGAAACTCGCTAAGTGGAGCCGAAACGAATCGACAAAACTCGTTGAGTGGAGGCGAAACGGATCGGCGAAACTCGTTGAGTGGAACCGACGAAGTTGCGGAAGTGCCCGGGGAAGGGAAGAAAAAATTTCAAAAAAAATTCTAAGTGTTTTTCGGCGTCAAAGAGGAAATTTCGGAAGAACTCGACGAGTTGGTTCGAAATGGCGGAAGAACTCGGCGAGTTGGTCCGAAATAGCGGCAGAACTCGGCAAGTTGGTCCGAAATGGCTGAAGAACTCGGCGAGTTGGTCTGAAATGGCGGAAGAACTCGGCAAGTTGATCTGCAACAGGTCAGAGGAGAAATTTTAAGTCCGTCGAAATAGAGAATTTCAGTAGTTTCGAGGGGATTTCTCAGGCGTCCGAAAGTGAAAAATTGCCATGAGACTTATGCGCCAAATGGCGCGAAATTGAAGGAATTACAAAAAAAAAAAAAACGAGGACCCCCGTCGTCCCCCTCATATGTCGTCAATTGTGAGAAAAGTCTATGATTTGACATATTGTCAATATAATATTTTGCCACATGCATGAAAGTAATTTATGAATTTCTGATAATATAATACAGCTAACAATTGTGTTGATGAACACATTTTGCAGAATCACAGTTACATCAGGGCAGCATTCTAGATAGTGTAGTTGGAAAGTTTTGGGTCTTGGTTGGACCAATAAAATCAACATCATGGATGATGCACAAGATCCCTATGAACCTGAGACAGATGCCATGGGGGAGAACATACATGTTGAAAATGCTAAAACATAATCTAATAGGAGGAGAAATCAAGAGACTCCCCCAGGTATTGCAGCCACCATGAGGAGCCCGAGGATGGAGTTGCAAAGTTGTACAGAAGATAATGAAAGGATGATTAAAGCTCGGGAAGAACAAAATCAGTTGAATGCAGCCATGCTGCAAAGTTTGACAGGTATCCAAAGGCAAATAAACTTTGGGCATCAGACATCAAATCCAGAAAGGGGTGGGAGTAGTTCTAGGAGGAATTCCCGCAAGAGGGCCAGTAGCTCAAGAAGAGTTTCTATAAACATAACATATACTCCAGAAATCTCTTCCAATGTATCATCTAACTTAGAGGAATCCATTGAGGGTTCAAGCTCTTCATCCTGCAGGAGTAAGAGGAAGAGGCGCTACAAGAACAATTCTCATGGGGAATTTAAGAAGGCAAAACCTCCTACATTTGATGGAGAGGTAAAGTCTGGTCAAGAAGCTGAAGCTTGGCTTCTTGGGATGAGAAAGTATTTCCAAGTCCAAGACTACTCTGAAAATCTGAAGGCAAGGGTTTCCATATTCAACTTGAATGGAAGAGCATCTATATGGTGGGAACACATCAGGGAAGTGAAGAAGATCAATGAAAGGAAGATTGTGTGGAAGCAGTTCAAGAAATACTTCAAGCACAAGTACCTCTCTAATAGGTACTATGATGATAAGATCAAAGAGTTCCATGATCTGAGATTGCGACAATTGACCATGGAAGAATATGCAAACAAGTTCTTGGAGCTGCTGAGGTATGTCAGGTATATTCGAGATGATAAGGTAAAAATTCAGCGTTTCCTAAGTGGACTGCCCCAGTCATATAAAGATAGAATTGAGTTCGATGAACCTTGAACTCTAGAGGAGGCCATAAGAAAGGCCAATTATTGCTTTGATCAAAACAAAACAAAACCAGAATTCCATAAGGCATGGAAGGATAAGAAAAACGAAAAGTTTGATCAAAGGAAGAAGGGGTTCAAGCCTCCTCAATTCAAAAATCAACAAAGGCAGCCATCACAAGTTGTGACTAAGCCAACTAGGATGATGGGAGACAAGCCAAGAGATCCAAAGGAACCAAGGGAACCACTTCAATGTTGGGGTTGTGGAGGAGACCACATGCTTAGGAATTGTCCACATCGGATTGAGAATGCAAATCAAGTTCACAACATCCAAGGAGCTAAAACTGTGGGTCAAGTGACGAGGACAATCCCTAGAATCTATGCAGCACTAGACGATCGCCAGGAAGATCATCAATCAACTGTGGTTGAAGTTGAAGGTAAGATTGCTAAGCAATCTGTTTCTATTTTGATTGACCCTGGATCTACTCATAGTTATGTCACTCCTAGAATTATTGAGATTTGTGCTTTTAAGAAATTAAAGCATAGGAAATCATGGTTAGTTCAACTAGCCACTGGAACCAAGAGAAAAGTTAGTGAAATTGTAGAGAAGTGTCTATTAGAGATGGATGGGCTATTCACTTACGCAAATCTGAATATTTTACTATTGGGTTCCTATGATATTCTCATTAGAATGGATTGGTTAGAAGCACACAGGGTTAAACATGACTGTTACAATAAGACGTTTGAATGCATGGTCGAAGAAGGAAACCCAAGGGTTGTAAAAGGAATTCCAAAGGTGAATTATGTGAAGCAGGTTTCAGCCATGCAGCTGAAGAAGTTCTATAGAAAAGGTTGTCAATTGTATGCATTCCACGTTTTAGAGGCAGCAGGGAATGAAACTCTTAAATTGGAGAACTATCATGTATTGTAAGAATTCAGGGATGTTTTTTCGGATGAGATTCCAGAACTCCCTCCAAAGAGAGACATCGATTTTACAATTGAACTTGTGCTAGGAGTTGCACCAGTGTCTAAGAAACCCTATAGGATGAGTACAGCGGAATTGCTAGAATTGAAAATGCAATTACAAGAGTTGTTGGAAAAGAAATATATCAGGCCAAGTGTGTCCCCGTGGGGAGCACCTGTTCTATTTGTGAAAAAAAAAGATGGAACACTCAGGTTATGTATTGACTACAGGCAGTTGAACAAAGTCATTTTGAAGAACAAATACCCATTGCCCCGAATTGATGACCTTTTTTATCAAATGAGAGGAGCAAAGGTATTTTCAAAGATTGACTTGAGGTCTGGTTACCATCAGGTAAGAATCAAAGAGGAAGATATTCATAAGACAGCCTTTAGAACAAGGTATGGGCACTATGAGTTTGTGGTGGTACCATTTGGTCTCACAAATGCACCAGCTACATTCATTTGTCTCATGAATAGTGTGTTTAGCAAGTATTTGGACAAGTTTGTTCTTGTATTTCTAGATGACATTCTCATCTATTCTAAGAATGAAGAAGAGCATGAAGAACATTTGAGAATGACATTGCAATTACTAAGGGAGCATAAGTTGTATGCAAAGTTGAGAAAATGTGACTTTTATAAAGATAGAATTCATTATTTGGGTCACATCATCTCTAACGAAGGAATATATGTAGACCCTGAGAAGATTGAAGCCATCATGAATTGGCCAACTCCAAGAAATGTGACAGATGTGAGATCTTTTATGGGCCTTGTTGGTTACTACAGGAGGTTTATCGAAGGATTCTCCAAGGTCGCAAACCCGATCACTTCTTTGCAAAAGAAGGGGATAAAGTTCGAATGGTCACCATGATGTGAGGAAAGTTTCCAACGGTTGAAGAATCTTCTTATGAGTGCACCAATTTTGAAAATTGCAGACCTAGAAAAAGACTTTGTGGTGTGTACCGATGCATGCAATCAAAGACTTGGAGGAGTTCTTACGCAAGACAACCATGTGATAAGTTATGAGTCAAGGAAATTGAAGGAGCATGAGAAGAACTACGCTACTCATGATATAGAACTTGCAGCCATAGTACATGCTTTGAAGATGTGGAGGCATTACTTAATGGGAAGAAAATTTGAGCTGAGGACAGACCATTGTAGTCTGAAATACTTGTTCGATCAACCAACTTTAAATGTTAGGCAAGCTAGATGGTTGGAATTTTTGTGTGAATTTGATTTTGAAATCAAACACATAAAAGGGAAAGAAAACAAGGTGGTTGATGCACTCAGCAGGAAAGTACATGAAATGCATGTGGCAACACTTAGTACTTGCCAACCAGATTTGGAACAACAAATTATTAACCATATTGGTGAGGACGAAGTGTACGTGAAGTTAAAGGACAAATTGCAGCAGCAATACATTGAAAAGAAGTATGAAGGATATCATTTGGAAGAAGATGGACTTCTTACTTATAAGAATATAGCCTATATTCCAAATGTGGCAGATTTGAGGAGGATTGTTATGGATGAAATCCATAAAGCTCCATACTCTGGTCACCCAGGATATCAGAAAACAATTGCTACAGCAAGAAAATATTATTTATGGCCAGGGATGAAGAAGGACTTCGCTGAACACATTTCTAAGTGCATGAAATGTCAGCAGGTGAAAGTTGAACACCAACACCCGGCAGGTTTATTGCACCCAGTGCCAATTCCACAATGGAAATGGGAAGTAATGTCCATGGATTTTATTACAGGATTGCCAATGACTGTGAGACAACATGATTCCATCATGGTTGTGGTGGACAAGTTAACAAAGGCAACACATTTTATACCGATTAAGTCTACATATAAAGCTGATACCATTGCAAATATTTTCATGAAGAAAATTTTCAGACTACATGGATTGCTTAAGGAAATAATTTCTAACAGGGATACCAAGTTCACTTCAAATTTTTGGAGAGGTCTTTTCAAAGATTTGGGTACACAATTGAACTTTAGTACCGCATACCATCCTCAAACAGAAGGGCAAACAGAAAGAGTAAACCAGGTACTTGAAGACATGCTTCGCATGTATGTAATGGACAAACCATCCAAGTGGGAGGATTATCTACACTTGGTAGAGTTTTCATATAACAACGGGAAGAAAGCATCATTGGGAATGAGTCCATATGAGGTTTTGTATGGTAGAAGGTGCAGGACACTAGTGACTTGGAACAATCCAGTGAACAGAATTGTACTTGGTCCAGAATTGCTTAAGGAAATGGAACAACAGGTTGCAAAGATCAAGCAGAATCTAAAAGCAGCCCAGGATAGACAGAAAAGCTATGCAGATAAGCTTAGAGTGCATAGGGAATTCAATGTTGGAGATCATGTTTATCTTAGAGTGAGGCCAAGGAAGAGTTCATTGAAGCTTGGGAGTTGTGCCAAGATATCACCTAGATATTGTGGGTCATTTGAAGTGCTTGAAAGAAAAGGGCCAGTTGCATATAGACTTCCATTGCCTGCTAGCACTAGAGCTCATAATGTTTTTCATGTCTATTTTCTTAAAAAATATGTACATGATCCTAACCATGTGATTAATTGGGATGTGATTCAGGTGGAACCCGAGGGAGAGTTCAAACCGATCCATTGCGCATCCTAGACCATAAGGTAACATTGCTCCGAAACCGAGCCATCGGACAGGTAAAGGTGCAATGGAAGCACTACGGTCCCGATGAGGCTACATGGGAGCTGGAGGATGCCATGAGAGTGGCATATCCATTTTTGATCAATTTTGAAGAACACTGAAGACAGTGCTAATGTAAGGGGGAGGGGAATGTAATATTCTGATTTTGACCCTATTGCATTAAAATTGTAAATGAGGTAAATATCATTATTAAATCATGGTGAGGAGCTCAAGGCCAAGGCCCCTCCATTGATTTAGCGGTTTATGTATCGATAATTAGCAATAGATGACTATGGTTCTTATGCTGGACATGCACAATGTAAATAAAAACATCGTGTAAATACAAATTTTAATGAAATACCCACAACTAGCTATGCAATGCAACAAAGAGATGGGGGCATGATCCTACAAGGAATAGGGAGGAAAATTATTCAAACCCTTGATCCAATAGTGATAAGCCAAATGTCAATGAATGAACCCCAACTACCCATTCTGACTTTTGCACCCAATCATTTAATTCTTCCAGGAGTTGGTTGAGGCAGTTAATACCTTGGGAATGAAGAGGTATGGCAGCCAATTTCGTGCATGGGCAAGCCATCAACCTGGGAAAATGTACTATTGCTTCTAGGGCAAGAAAACACCCACGAAATTGTGCCCAAAGCCATTCTTCACCCATTGTCTTTGCTCTCTCACGTAGTCTGAGCTAGCTGAGTCTGTTTCCTTCACGTTTTCTACCATTTTCCTGCATTTTCCATAGCTGGGAGCTCGTTTTTGTATTGCACAGTGGCTGGGAGAAAGGGGGTCACGTTTTGGGAGTTTTCAGAGGTCATTTCTGCCCATGGAATTCCCATGAACATTTTCAGGAAACTATTTTGCTCTCCCATGGTTGATTTCCAATCTACCACTTCGTTTTTTGGTTGCCCACATTTTTCTTCATACCCAGCACTTGTGATTTTGGTGTTGTGTGCATCCCTATTTTGGTTGGAACTTATGAGCAAGAATTAGGAGTGGAAGTGGACCAGAATTGGCTTGATAAACCTAGTGAGGAGGTAACCTCTCAAGAAGATCAAAAGGGTTGGTTTCTCTTCTATGCACACCTTGAAGAACACTAGAATGGAAGGTATGGCCTGAGGGACTGTGTGGTAGTGAAGGGAATACTTCCTTGTGCCAGGTGTGTAGGTATTGTGGGGACCAAGCTAGATAGATCTTGCAGAGGGTGTCCATAGCTCTGGGGTGAGCTCACTAGCTTAGCAATTCTCCATTTCCATTGCCTTAGCAGCCTGATAAACCCAACTGTAGATTGGCTTGGATGATTTTGGTATATCTTTGGGCTATGTGTGAGTCTGTTGTTCCCTTTCTCCTTGTAGAGATCATGCCCAGCTAGGGGGTGGCAGTATGTTGAGATATTGATGATCACAACTGGCTTATGGTTGGGTGGAACGTTGCAGTTGCATAGCCAGTTGCTCAAGACTACTTTGTTATAAGATAAATACTCTCTTGTGTTTACTCTGCAATGTATTTATTTGATAAATATCTTGAATGTATGATAAATGTGTAATTGAATTTACTTCCGTTGTGTTTCTTACATTTATACATCTGCACATGTCTTTTTATAGTATGTGAATCTTTGTTTCATAAGTATGGGGCTAGATGCCTCGTTTTAGCATCACGTTCTCTCCATCGCACTGGTATGATGGGAGGGGACATGACATATCTATGTTATCGATGTTTGATTGATATGTGATATGAGGGTAATTTGGTTGTTAATATAAATGTTTGTTGTTTTAAATTATGATTTATATAACTTAATTAATTATATTTAATATGAAATTTGTTTATTTAATATATTATATTTTAAATATAAATTTTAATAGAATTTAGAAATTCTAGTAGACAAAAAAATTATGTATTTATAATATAAATAAAATAATGTAAATATAAATGTTCACATTAATAAATTAATATTAAGATACTTTCAACCTATTTAAAATCACCTTATATAATTATTATCAATTAATAATAAAATAATGGTGTATTAAAATTATTATTACCACAATATGCATACTTTGATATAACTTATGAGTAGTTTAATGAATCTTTTAATGAAAAATAGGAAACCATTCTTCCTCGTGGTATTTGAATTATCCATTGTTGAGTTAGCCCTCTTCTGGTTTGATCTAGATCTAATATTTCATCACTCACAACCCCCTAGTTAATCCCCTTTTAGTGCTTGAAAGATCAATTTGATGAGTCACTTTGCATATGTCTCATGTTTGATCCATCTAATATTTCATCACTCACAACCCCCTAGTTAATCCCCTTTTGGTGCTTGAATGATCAATTTGATGAGTCACTTTCAATGTCTCATGGCATGGTATGATAACTCATCACAAGTGTTATTACATCAAGCATCGAAAGTCACAACATTGACCAATCCTCTAAGTGATCCCAACTAAGAGGGGTTGTGTAATGCCTTCCACATAGAAATCCATATGGAGACATGTGAATGGAATTATGATAGTTGTTATTATATGCAAATTTAACCAAGTAGATATACCTCATGCATCAATTATGTTGGTCCATTACATACATCTTTAGCATATCCTCCAAGACATCATTAACTCTCTTAGTTTGAACATCCATTTAAGGATGATAATTAGTGTTGAAGTTTAACTGACTTCCTAAGAACAAGTCTGAAACTGATAAGTGTTCTCCAGAATAATTTCTTTAAGAAAAACTTTAACTATTGCTAGAACATCTTAGATATTTCTAATCGTGGAAAAAATGATTACTCTTGTTTAATAAATTTACAATCATGTATTTGTGCGACCATCGATAAACCCAATATTAAACCTATAGAAATAACCTCCAACTTGATTTTAGGGATGTCATGAGGCTAGAGAAAACCTACGGGGTGACAATGTTCTACCTTGAATTTTTGGCATTCAAGGAATCAACTAATGAATTGAATTATATCCTTCTTCATACCCAACCAAAATAATAATAATAAAATCATACTTGCATGCATCTTCATTATTCTTGGATGAGCAACATAAGTTGCTCAATGAGATTCTAATGACACCAACCTTCAAAGATCCTTTTTCTCAAGTATATACATTCTTTCCAAGTATCACAAGAGGCCATTTGCATCTAACAAGTAACATTCGAATTTAGATTCCACGACCCTTTTTCGAAACAAATTGCATTTCCCTATACTATTGATCCTCATGAAGGTGACTTAATACGTGATCTCTAACATCTACTTGTAAGGATATCATTGATTGAATCCTTAGTCTCCAACTCAATGCATCCACCATGTGATTTTCCTTCCCTTTTATATCATAAATCACAAAATCATATTCACTAAAGAACTCACAACAATGTTGATAATAAACACTGAGGTCCCTTTGAGTAAAAAATATGTTGAAGACCATTATGATTGATTCGGAGTCTGAAGGTTATCCCAATCATGCAATGTCTCCATAACTTTAGCACCATCACAATGACTTATAATTCCATGTCATGAGTGAGGTATTATCTTTCATGATTCTTAATTTTATGAGATGCATAGGCTATAACACCTTCTTCCTACATTAATACTACATCCAAGCCTACTTTATATGCAGTTGTAAGAAATCTTTCTCCATTTTAGGAAATTTAAGGATTGGGGCAAAAAATAAAATGTTTCTTTAAATCAACAAATGTCAACTCATATTCATCTGTCCACTCAAATATGTTTCCTTTCCCCTAGAGAGAGGTGGTAAGATTGGCAATTTTTAAAAAACCTTCCATACATATCACATAATATCCAACCAACCCCATGAAACTACATAGATGTTGAACTTCGATTTTATTGGTGTTCACTAGTATACCTTCCATGTTGATCACATGACCTAGATAATGAATCTTTTCCTAAAATAGTGTATATTTGGACATTTTTCCATACAACATATCCTCTCGAAGACACTAAAGAAAGAGTCTCAAGTGTTCATTGTGTTCCCTTTCATTGCAAGTATAAATGAGAATATCATCAAGAAAAACCTACACAAATCGGTCCAAATATTCTCCAAAGACACTATTCATTAGATTCATAAATGTTATAGGATCATTGGTCAACCTAAAAGGAACCACTCTAAATTCATAGTACCCAAATCAAGTTCTAAAAGGAAATTTAAAAATGTCTTCCTCTATAATCCTAGGTTGATGTTACCTAGAACGTAAATCAATATTAGAAAATACTAAAGCTCATCTAACTTATCAAACAAGTCATCAAATCGAGGATGAAATACCTATTCCTTAGAGTATCTTTCTTCAAATATCTATAATCAATACAAAGTCAAAAAGTACCATACTTTTTCTACACAAATATTATCGATGCACTACAAGAAGACACACTCACTCAAATCATTCCAAGATCCAACAAATCCTTATGTTGAGTTCCAAGATCATTAAGCTCTAAAATTGTCATTTGATAAGGTGTCTTGGATGTAAGTTCCACTCCTAATTTAAGAGTAATGGTAAATTCAATCTCACTAATAAGAGGTTGCCCTAAGAATTCTAAATGAAAATCATCCTTGAATTTAGACAATAATGGATAAATGTCTGGGGTGGGGTTAATGTTCTCTTCAATAGTTTCAACTACATATATCCTACTTTATTTCCTTGATCACTTCCTTACTTTCATTAATGAAAAAAAAAAGTGAAACATGGCATTTGATTCCTTGAATCACTACCAATTTTCCTTCATCATTTACACAACAAATATAGAAACCATTAAAAAGAACTCAATGACCTTCCAACCATCCCATTCCTTGTATTACATCATAGGTTCCTAAAATATTGCTATAAAGGTCATATAGTTTACACAATATTTAATGTCTACTATACATTTTTCAACAATTAGACCCACATATTGCTTAACCTAAGATGTCATTTCTACATAATTGAAGTCAGCATGCCTATAGGCTACCAACCCACATTTATTTAAAATTGAAAACTAAATAAAACTAGATTGTTAGCACCTATATCAAATAAAATGGAAAGAGAAACATTATTAGTCATACCAGAAGATTGCAAAATAGTGGCCATGTGCCCAACCCAATGGTTATTGCAGTAAAATCTCGAATTGTTAACACATAAAATTATATAAATATTGAATAATAATAATGGATGATGAATTACATATGAAGTCCTGAGGTATAAATGCATATTGAAGAAGGTTTTATGTGCCTTTTGATTAAAAAGGTATGTCTTTTCATTTAAACATTATAATATTATTGGCCTTTTTTATTATGTCCCGCGTAACGGAACAGATATTTTTCGCGCTGAGCAATTAATCTCCACCGTACGTTAATCTAATTTTTATAAACCTAAAGTTTTACAAAGCTACAAAATTTAATTTTTAAATAAAAAATTAAAAAAACCTATTATTTAAAATTTGATTGGGTAACAAGATGGTGACGTCGTTCTTGGATTCTGGTGCCCAGGAGGTGGCAGTCCGCTGAGCTCATGCTTGTACAATTTGCATTCAATTCCTTCTGCAGCACTTATAAAAAAAAATTATTATTTAAAATTGGATTGGATGTTAAAGGGTGACGTCTTTTTGGGAATCTGGTGCCCAGGAGGTGGCGGTCGGATGACCAGCCCTGTACCGAAAGGGTTGTGGAATGTTTTTACTTACCACATGATTAGGGTTCTGGATCGAAGACGGAGGAAGGTTAAGATCAACAATGGAGGACGAGCCAACACACCACCTTGTGTTTCGAGCAAACAACATTTATCATCGCATTTAATGGCACCACCTTACCAGAGTAATAATGCAGGTTTCCAAGTTGACGCAGCACACGTCTGGGTTACGAAATAGCCAACGACGCATGCCAGGAAGGACTCACCACCCCTCTCGACGTCAAGGTTCACGTGGTAGGGTGGCGTGGCATCACAACACAGCAGTCCACCTTGGAGAAACTTTAATGGCGACCGTAACATGGCAGACCTGCTATCACAATGCAGATACTGTCAAATCTTTGCATTTAATACCTGCAACGTTTAGCACGATAACCATTAATATAGGAAGGGTTATGAAAACCTTAGTGTAAACGTTAAACTTTGCATTATATTGATTTTTATTAATTTTTATCACAACTATGAATACGATATAGTTTTATTTCGTAAAACTTTAAACTTTAATGTGTGGTTTCGATATGGTATTGTTACCATATGGTTTAGCATTAGTTTCGCATTTATTTTCGCCTTATGTTTTTATTTGTATAGTTTAAATAATATTCATATTTAGTTTATGCATAGAGTAGGGTATTGTTAATGTTTAGTTTCAATATTTTTCATATTTAGTTATGAATATATTTTATTATTGTTAATTTGTATTATTAACATTAGTTTGATTTTTAATATATATTGTTAATATTACAATAATAATATATAATATCCATGTTTTGCAATATATATTATATTCAATAATGTCATATTACAATTATTATACTGGCTCCTCCTCCAACTACATTACTCTAGAACCCTATTAATTAAAATTTTAATTCTTAAAATAAAGAGACAATGCTGCTGCACGAAGGGCTGACATCCATAATCATTCATAGACAAACATCAAGAGATATAACAACACATACTACTAGCATCCATCAACCACACTTCAACATGAAGCAAAGCTCTAGCATCAAGAACCTCAAGGCATAAATCAGCTCCATCAACCTGCAACCCCCACTGAAAGTGTGACAAAAATCACATGCAGACATCCATGTGAAAATGGGGGGGGGGGGGGGACAAGGTGTAAAGGAAGCCTTTTACAGCTTTGTGACGGGTGGCAGAACAAATTCACATGCTTTGATGACTGGTAATGAAAATACCAGCAACACTTTGGCCATAAGGCATAAATCAGCTACATCAACCTGTAATCCCCACTGAAAGTGTGTCAAAAATCACATGCAGACACCCATGTGAAAATGGGGGGGTAACAAAGTGTAAATGAACAAATCCCTCTACAGGTTTGTGGCAGGTGACCGAACAAATTCACATGCTAAATTATTCTAGAACCCTATTAATTAAAATTTTAATTCTTAAAATAAACAGACAATGCTTCTGCACGAAGGGCTGACATCCATAATCATCCACAGACAAACATCAAGAGATATAACAACACATACTACCAGCATCCATCAACCACACTTCAACATGAAGCAAAGCTCTAGCATCAAGAACCTTAACGCATAAATCAGCTCCATCAACCTGTAACCCCCACTGAAAGTGTGACAAAAATCACATGCAGACATCCATATGAAAATGGGGGGGGTAACAAGGTGCAAGGGAAGCCTTTTACAGGTTTGTGACGGATAACAGAACAAATTCACATGCTTTGATGGCTGGTAATGAAAGTAGCAGCAGCACTTTGGCCATAAGGCATAAATCAGCTACATCAACCTGTAATCCCCACTGAAAGTGTGACAAAAATCACATGCAGACACCCATGTGAAAATGAGGGGGTAACAAAGTGTAAACGAACAAAGCCTTCTACAGGTTTGTGGCAAGTGACGAAACAAATTCACATGTCCACAAGACTAGGTCAATGCAATCGACGACAGGGTGTCCAGGATTGCAGGCTCGAGTTCGTCAATTTATTTGTTCCTGAAACCCTTCTTCCATGCTCTCGGCATATTTGGTCTCCTTCTAAAAAAATTAACTTCCTATTTGAATTTCAAAGCTTTAGTTATTATGTTCACTTTGTTTGACAACACCATGGACAAAAAAATAAACAGACCTAAGCAAACAACACCAAAAATAGCTTTATCGCATGCTCATTTAAGGCGAAAAAACACAACAATTATTCGAACCCATGAACACCATTAATAACCAGAACACAACAAAGGCTTCCATATATGTACATATTCCAGAGTACTGCCTAGGAATGATAATCCTTGGTGGGGTACAATAACTATCCAACTTGTTTCCTTTCCACTAATATACTCTCTAGAATGATTGAGTTTTTTCCCTTTGTAATTAATATTGTTACAAAGTCAATAATGTGTAGATATCATCTTTCATTATTGGTGTACAAAAAGTTCAAATGGATTCTGACATTGTTTCCCCTAAGGATACCTATGTTGATCAATTTGAAATTCCCGACTTGCTAGGATATGAAAAAGGACATAGTGAAGTAACAACTTTGATTCTTTGTTAATTATTTTTCCATTTGTTATATGTGTTTGATATTCATTTTCGCTCATTCAAACCATCATATATTAATGTATTTCTTTATCATATCATTAATATATCTTGTATATTAATTATATCTCTTACTAGGGTTTGATTCCTCAAATACAAAATCTCTTCCATATAAATGCCATAATTCTCATTGTTTAAATACAAGGTGTTTAATTTCTACTTTATAGCACATTTCCAAATTCCAAAACTTCTTAACAAAGATGTAAATTTCCAAATTTCAAAACTATCTTTTAGCATTTGTGCGGGACATTGCCACCTCGTGGCTCTTGTTATTTATATGATATTGTCTTACTTTTTTATTTCATTTAATTTAAATTTTCTAGCCTATATATTTATATCTATAGCATCGTCTCTCCCTTTTAAATTGTGTTTTCCTCAAAGCAAGGGTAACGAGGGATATTGTTATAAAAAAATGGTTTCCAATGACGCGTCTTGTTCTAGAAGCTTCTTCCATTTAATGATATATTTTTTAATAATTTTGGAATGAAATCTTATTTAGCAAGGGTAACGAGGGATATTGTTAGAAAAAAATGGTTTCCTATGACGAGTCTTGTTCTAGAAGCTTCTTCCATTTAATGATATTTTTTTAATAGTTTTGGAATGAAATCTTATTTACTTAGTGGAGAGTATGCCTTCGAGATATAAAATAATTCTTCTTTAATTGTTTTATATGTGAAGTTTGCATTGTGTTGTTTGACATTAATCCAACACCTTTTTGAGACACGAGACATGAAACACACTATGAATGTGTGTTTTTTTCCGACAATTCCAACCTATAGGCTGCGTGGCTAATCTTTTTGTTAACTTGATATGACTCATAAAATTGTAAAATTGAGGTGCTAATTTGTTTTTCTTTGTTGTTTAAGGGACAACTGTTTGTATGGCTGAAGTATTTTGAGCACCCAATCACTTTTTTCGAATTCTCTTTTAGATCTACGATAATATGCTTGTTGTTTCATTTGATTACGAGTTATTATTAAAAAAAAATTTAATATGTGAATGACTTTTTTTATCGTCAACTAGTTGATTCCTTATTGTTGAAACCTTAGTATTATTCAATGTAAAATCATTCCATTTGGGTGGTTCATAACCAATAAGACTTGGAAGGGACTCATTTTGGCTGAAGTATGGTAAGTAGAATTATATCGCCATTATGTTAGATGTAACCATTGGTGCCACTCGTTCTACTTATCTTTCACAAAACAATGGAGGCAAGCCTCCAAGCATTTGTTTACAATTTATGTTTGCACATCTATTTGAGAGTGATATTTTAAACCCATATTAAGGGAATTAATTCCAATTTGTTTACAAAAATACTTCCAAAAATTACCCTTTAATTTCTCATCCCTATCATTAATAATGACCTTCGCAAAACCATGCAATTTATCAATATTTTTGCAAATCACTTAAGTAATTTGTTTTGTCAAATTTGCTTAGTGATTTCCTTACACCCATGAAATGTTCATACTTAGTTAGCCTATCAACCACTACAAATATCATATCCTTTCGATCAAACATGGGTAACCCTTCAATCAATTCCATGGAGACTTCTTCCTAATTTTGGTTAGGAATGTGTAGAGGATGGAGTAACCCTAGTGAATTAACACTCACTCAGGGGGAAATGTCAATTCATCAAGGTGAATTAACATTATTTCTTTGACATATGTCACATTTGGAAACATATTTCTGAATTTCCATATTCATCCCCTTCCAATAAAAGGATTGTCATGTGTTATAGTATGTTTCAAATAATCCTACATATCCTGTAGCTGGAGAATCATGTGATTCCATTATTACTTTCATTTTAAATTTTGAGGATGGAGTCAAATAGATCATATCCTTGTACTATAGAATGTCATTTATCCATTCAAATTTTGGGTATTTTCCCAATTTATTGTGTAAGTTACCCTCACATCAATACCAAAAGTAGGGTCTCCTAGCCTAAATATGCATTTATGGCAGTGGCATGATAATCAATTTTCCAAATTGTTAGACCATATCAATAATAAACCCTTCAATTCCATGTATGCAATAGCAATTTTTGGCATTCCTCTAAACTTTATAAATAATCTTTTAGCCTTTGAATACATAGCCTGGATAAACACTCATTTATACCATACAACATAGATTCAAGTTCTTCATGCAAGGAAAAATTCAGGGAGTGATAATCTACCTAATCACATGTTTTCATGATTGTGTCAATTAAACATAATTGAATTATATTGCCTTAAAAAAGACATAGGAGATTAGAATGCATTCTAACTTTTCTGTAGAGACCTATTAATATCCCATCTTTATAGTCACATAGCATATCACAAACTTTAGGTTTTGCTTCCTCTTCAAATGGCTAGACTTAGGGATTTAAGGTTAGTGATCCAAATGTAATGCATGAAACACTCTATGCTTAGATTTAAAGAGTCATTCACTACTCATTAAGGTTATGACATCACTTGGAAATGATCCTTTAACCTACAAGCCTCTCGCCTCATGGTTTCAATATACATGGATACTTATAGGGATTTCAAAACCCTGAAGATGCATATAATTAGTATTAAAATATAAAATGTTCCATTTTTTAATCATATTTAATTTTAAATGATTCTAAACAATCATTAACTCCATCAATGATAAGTACACCATAACTAGGCACTACATTTTCAAGTGTCCATGGAGGGTAGGGGGAATCAAGTTATTTATTCCTTCAAGGAGATCACTTGCAAGTGAAAAACATATTACAATTCAATATTGAATAAATGTATACACCTATTTAAACCCTTAATGACATCCTTAAACTAATCCAAACCCCCATTCATGCTCAACGACCAACTTTGGAAAGGTAGGGGGTTTGAGTAAACTTGTTTCAAGGAGGTTAACAACACAAACCAGATTCATTAGATATTTCTCAAAATAATAATTTGTAATTATAAACTCATTTGATATGTGCATCACAACCTTCCTTTCTCTTAACACCCTATTTACCCTTCATGCCAACTCTTTTAACCCAAATTCATCAAGAGGACATTTAGGCCACTACAATAAATACGTGCGGGTCTTATGAGGTAAAAAAGTGGTTTAATGCGGGTATTGTGAGGAAAAAATGTAGGTATAGGAGGATTCCTACTTAATTTTTCATGAAACATGGAGATTCCTCATAAAGCTCAAAAAACCAAGGAAAAATTACCCAATTGCAATTAATATCTCCTAAACTACAAACTGGGTATTTGAGATTTTTAGTGAGCATTTTACATGTATGACTAGATCATATATATTAAAAATACAAACTATCCACTTTGTATTTCATGACATATGGATCAATATTATCGTACCATTCCGCAGAATCCTACAATGCTCAAAACAAAGGAAATTTTCCCTTTTTAAAGCTACAGAATTTCTTTTACTTTGAACCACTGATTGGGAACGAATAAGGTGGGGATTGTTCATATAGAAATGAATTTAAAATATTTATTTAAGTCTTGATAATTTTCACATATTAAAGCTTAAGAAACATAGATTGAGGGAAAGGAGGTGCAACCACAACTAGAAAAATTCTAGGTTTCCTCGCACTACAAGGAAAGGCCCTGTAGTAGAGGTTTTTAGTGTTACAAGATTGGTCCAAATTGTCAAAAAAACATCCGCTACAACCTATTCCATTGGTACCAGTTGTTTTGTCGGATGGTTTTACATAATTTTATCCTAACTAAAAAAACACGGTGATCGGAGGCGTTAGCGGAGGTTTTTTAATCGGTGCACTTTGTTAATATAAGCACACTGGTGCTAACAAATATGAAACATATCGATGTCTTTAAATAAAAAAATGCACCAGGGAGTCTCGAAAAATTCAAAGGCACAGGTGCTTCATAAAAATATATGCATCAGTCCTTGTTGATAAATATAGCATCAGTGCACACCAAAAAATTTCAACGGTACCAACGCATTATAACAATATATGAAACAATGTAGTAAACTAAATATATAACCTATGCTTATGTACTATGTCAAAGCACTGGTGCGCTAAGGGAAGGAAAACGCACCAATGGAGTTGACTGGGATGTTGACTTTTGTTGTATTTTTAAAATTCAACAAGGTGGTCATGATATAGTGGAGCGTCGGTGCATTTATGGAGAAAGCACCGGGGCATGAAACGAGTAGTTTGTTTCATTAGTGCACATTTGGTTTAAACGCACTGGCACTACATTTAGTTGAATGCACCGCTATGATTAAAACAATCAATAGTACCGGTATTTATTTTCTCTTTGGTGAATAGTGATCAATAACATCGCACTGGAATGTCTGTATTTTGTTTTTTTTATTCCATTATTGATAAGAAATTGGAATATTTTTATAATAGTATTCATATAATTTTAATTCAAATTATTGTGTTTCGATTAATTTGTTATATCATAATTTTTTGAATTTTTGCATCTATTGTAATATTTAGTCATCCATATTTTTAATCAGTGATGTAACATTTCAGAATGGCATTAGACAGTGCAATAGAATAAGAAACTTTATTTTATTATATATGAATAAGATTCCCTTTGTCATACAAAATGGGACAACATAAAGTCCACAATAATCAAAATGTCAACATGGATGTAATTGTTACACTTATTAGTAATCTGTTTCTTTCAAGTCGGACACTATGTCCAGTACATTATACAAAATGTCTGATTTTCACACACAATTATTTCAAAATATACATCAGCTTGTATTAACATCCAAATATATTGATCAGTATTCTTCATTGGAACTGTTGTCAGTGCTCGAGCCACTTGCATGACGTGGGCTATTGGCCGAATGTTTTGTTGATTTCCTCGATTGCTTTCCTCTCCTTCAACTTCCATCTACAAACATAAAAATAAAGTGTAATGTGTGTATCTACATTGATGGGAATAATCAAAATCAAAATAGATAATATACATGAATGTAAATTGAAAAGCAACATACCATAGAAAGAATTGAGTCCTGAATCATACACATTCTTTCAAAACCAAATCTCATGCCTTTTATCAACAACTCTTCTGTTGGATCCACTCCATACTTTGTTTCCTGCAAGTTTTATACCCCATGACAAATCATAGATTTAATATAAAGGATTTTTATTATTCCATTAATTATAAAATAAGAGAAGAAAACAACATAAATACTTAAAAATTCCATAATTAATTTTTTATACGCCAACATATACTCACAACCCATACTTAACCCAATGTCAACCAATTCTTCTAATGACTCTTCTTTGTATGTTAACACATGTTTGAAGACATCCAAGGGATAGCTGGTGTAAATTTTTAAAAAAATATAAAGATCACAACCAATATAAAATATTAAGTTGTTATAAGGAAATTACAACTACAAACTTTGCTATCAACCCCTTTTTTTTCCTTTTCATCCTATCTTATGTGTTGAATGGGTTCCATTTTGTTTTATTTTTTGCAACAAAACAATTGAACATTAATAGTTAATGCTAAATTAATTAATTATATGTACATAATAGAAAAAATCAATGATCTCATATGTTTGAAGCACGTTGTTGTTGAGATGGCTCCTCCTACGATGCAATTATGTCCATTTCTTTGACCATCTCTTTGTACACTTTTTTGGACATCCCTACTGGGATATTTCGGGTATCACCTTGTTCATCCTTTGGGATTTTCATAATCTTCCTAAAAATTTAAAATGACATAAACTATTGTTATACTAATATGAAAAATAAATATAGCAGAATTAATATTAATAAAGGAATGCTTTGTAGTAGTAGATACATATTCTATAAAATAATGTTTAGGAATATCACTTTTTGAATGATTATTTTTTGTTGTTGTATTTTTTTTCTATTGCAAGTCTGATAGGTCTCATTGACCATTTCTCTGGAAACACCTCTTGTAGTTTAGATATAACCTGATTCTTGGAATCATAGGATTGATTTTTATATTATACGTGAAAAGTACATCTATACGTTCTTTCCACTATATCCCTCATATTTTTATAAAAAAAATTCCCCCCTTTCATTAACTTCCAACACCACTCCAAATAAGCTAAGGACCAATTCATCATCCTTTACATCTTCCATAATTGTTTTTTTTATGATGGCATTCCCTTTTGTTGTTTCCATTCCATGCATAACATTCAACATATGTGAATTAGATTGTTTGAAACATATTAACAAATATTCTTAAGTACAATATTACAGAAAACTCAAGAAAAAATGCATATTGATTACTTTTTTATTCACCCGATTCATCCCTCTGCAACTTTTCCATCAAGGTTTTATGATCTTCTCCAATTGGATTGCGAAGAATCTTATCTAGCTTCCTCATTTTTTGTCTCTCTATGGATTTAAGTAAGATCCTCAAGCCTAGTATGCCAAAATCGATAGATTTCTCCTTGACATTGGTTTTTCTAGATGCCTTATGACCCCAATGTCTATAACAAGAAAGTAGGAAACCATCTCATCGTCCTTGTTCTTTATGTTGATGACCTTATTCTTACTGGTAGTGACCATAACCTTTTAACCCATGTGAAATCCGGCCTTAAGAAGAAATTTGAATTGACAAACTTAAGACATTTCCATTATTTTCTTGGTCTCCAAGTCCTGCAAACCAAAGAAGGAATATTTCTTTCTTAGTCTAAGTATGCTTGTGACCTTCTTTGTCACTTTCATGTGGAAGATTGAAAACAAGCCCCATCTCCCTTCCAATCTAGAGTTAAACTTTCTACCACTTGCACTTCACCCGAAGTAGATGCCACCTTGTATCATCAACTAGTTGGTAGTCTCTTATACTTGACTCATACATGCCCTGATATTTCCTTTGGTGTTGGTCTTGTTGCATGGTATTTACAAACGCCCCATGAAAGTCATTGGAAAGAAACAAAAAATATACTTTGGTATATCTTGGGTACAATTGATTTTGGAATTCATTATAGTTCAGGGGGAGATCCTTTGTTGGTTGATTTCAGTGATTCACATTGGGATGAAAACCCTGCTGATTGGAAGTCTACTATTGATTATCTTTTTAGTCTTGGGTTTGGACCTGTTAATTGGGCTTTTAATAAACAACAAGCTCTTGCTCTTTCTTCAACATAATCAAAGTATCGAGCCATAGTTCGTGCAAGTCGGGAAGCCTTGTGGATTCAATGGTACTTTCAAAGTTTGGATTCGAGTATAAACATCCGACTACCCTTTGCTATGACAGTCATAGTGCTATCAAGATCTCCAAAGATCCAGTTCAACATCAGTGAAACAAACATGTTGAGCTACATATGCACTTCATCATAAAGCTTGTTCACGATTGTGTTCTTGAAGTGATATTTTTCCCTACATATGATCAAGTTGTAGACATATTCATAAAGTCTCTTATAAAAGTAAAGTTTTCAAAACTTTGATATATGTTAGGAGTTCAAGAATTTTTCATTAAGGGGGAATAGGATCTAATGCCTCCTTCCTACTCCTATAGTGTCACTTTTGTAAATTCTTCAATCCTATCCCAAGTTGTTCTTAAGGGGGGATGTTAGGATATTTAGACACTTAGGAGTTAGTTAACACCAACTTGGTATAATGTATCTTTAGGTAAAGTGTGTTTCTTTATTATGCATTCATATATATATAATACGACGGTCACGATATGTTCTAGACATAAAGTAATCTGACAGTTCATCATCACCTTGATATTAATGGCCATTGATCCATGGCTTGGAACTCGATTGGTCCATGATCTCTATTTAAAGAACATGGAGGGTCAGTGATCGATGATCGATTGTGGAAAATCAATGGTACATTTATTTTATTTTCCATAATATATTGCCTCAAGTAACTATTTGGCTAGGGCACTGGGATGTTTCCCTCTTCGGGGGTTTTAACCACATAAAAACATCAGTGTGTTGATCTGTGATATGTTTGTGTAAGCGGATGCTCAAGGTGTTCGATATTTTGGAAATATCCTATGTTAGTCAAACTAAACTTAGTTTCCATATCTTCCTTGCAACCTGCAATGAGCTTCTTTTCACCTGTAACAAACAAGTCATCTACATACAACACCAAACTAAGTAGATAAATCCCAACAAATATATAATATAAGTTATGATCTGCTTCACTTTTGGTCATGAATCCCATACTCAACAAATATCCATCTATCCTGGAATACCATTCCCTTAGTTCCTACTTGAGTCTATACAATTTTCTTAAGCCTACAAATGTGGGAATCCTTCCTATTTACCTCAAAACCTTGAGGTTGGTCTATGTACACTTCCTCCTCAATGATCCCATTGAGGAATGTTTCCTTCACATCCATCTGATGTATCTTCCATCCCATAAAATAAAATAAAGACACAACTGTTCTAATGGAAGTGTACGTAGCGATTGGAGAAAATGTCTTCTCATAGTCCACTCCCTGTTTCTGGGAGAACCCTCTCACTATGAACCTTGCCTTAAACTTTTCAATGTTTCCATATATTGCATGCTTGATTTTATAGAGCCACTTGTAACTCACTATTGATTTACCCTCTGATCTTGGAACTATGTCCCAAACATCATTCTTCATGATGGATGTGTACTCCTTTACCATGGCATCCCGCCACACCTGTTGGTCTGCCGCCTCTAGAAAATTGGAAAACTTGGGATCTATGATGTTTCTCATCAATGCCATGTAGTTTGGAAACTTCTTTGGAGGCCTGCTCTCCCTAAATGTTCTCCTAGGAGGCTCTACATACTCATTAGCATCTCCCAATGTTTGTGTGAACCATAGAGGTCTCCTAACATAACTAGAAGGGCCTAATGTCTCCTCCTCTTCACCTAAATCCTGTTATCCTAAACTAGAAAATGTTGACGTATTTGGTGACCTTGGGTCAGCCTTCAAAGCTTCTTGCTCCTCATCCTCTGTCGCTGGAATAGGGCCATGAGACTTCCTGGACTAAAGTATTTATCGAACTTTACATCCCTACTTATGATTGTCTTTCTCAACGTTGGAACATAGAACTTGTAGTCCTTTAAATTCTCATTGTAGCCAATGAATAAACCATTCGTACTGGAGGGTTCCAACTTGGTCCTCTTCTTTACAAGTACATGGATATAAATTGGACATCCAAAAATGTAAAAATGACTCACCTCCAGTTTCACACTAGTGAAAGCCTCCTTAGGTGTCTTGTCCTCCAAGATCTTGTGTGGACACTTGTTGTAGACGTAGATTTTTGTGTTGCTCAGAAACCCCTAGGATGGCTTGATTCTTTCAATCTACAACCTCATTTTGTTGTGGGTAGTACAGAACAATGAACACCCTCTTGATTCCTACATCCTTGCAAAAGTCATTGTGGAAACCATTGGAGGTATACACATCCCCATTGTCTGATATTAAAACCTTGATCTTCTCCCTTGTTTGGTTCTCCACAAGAGCTCTAAACTCCTTAAATTTGATAAAGACCTCATCCTTGGTCTTCAAGAAGTAGATCCATGTTTTGTGAGAGAAGTCATCAATGAAGGAAACATAGTACATGATTCCTATGATTGATGCTACTGACATCGTTCCACAAACATCCAAATGCACCATATCTAAGATCCCCTTATACATGTGCTCATTGCTTGGGAAATCAACATTAGCATGTTTTCCAAGTTTGCACCCTCTACATACCCCTTATTGCTCAATACTGAAATATGAAAGACCTATGACTATCTCCCTCAAAATAGGAAATTACTTGTGATGTAGGTGCCCCATCCTCTAATGCCACAACTCACACAAGTTGTTTTTGTTATGAACTAGGGATCAAATAGGTTTTCCCTGCGACCTATATAAATTTCCTTCCTAACCCCAATCACCCGACTTGCTTATGGGATAGATTCCTTCGACCTTATGAGGACTTGTTGGTGTTGAAATCTACTGCATATCCCTTATCATCCATGATTGAAATTGAAAGCAGATTCTTCCTGAGACCTGGAACAAACAACACATCGTCAAAGTCTAACGAGTTACCTAATTGGAATCGAAAGGGAATGGTACCAACTCATGCTACTTGGTACATGGCATCATTACCAACCTCCACCTAAAACCAAGAGTTGTTCTCTTCCAGACTTGAAAATAACTCTCTGTACATTGTCATATGGCTTAATGCTCTATTGTCCACATATCAAGCATTCCTCAGAACTGTGCTAGTAGAAAGGAAACATACCATTGAGAAATCCTTCTCAAACCTAGCATAAAACTCACTCATTTGAGATTTGTAGAGTCTTCCACCTGCTTTTGCTATTGCTTCCCTTTTCCCTTATTCTTGTCTAGACACTATGATGCATAATGGTCGTGCTTATGACAAATGAAGCACTTGATTTTACTCAAGTCCTTCTTCCTTGGTTGTGAGGCTAAATCCTCACTCTTTCCCTTTCCCTTACAAGTTCCTTTACTTTTTCCCTTCTTTGCTTGACCAAATGTTGGGAAACCTCCCTTTGAACAGTAGAACAAAAAATAAAATAACCGAAGGGAATTGTATTCCAATAAGAGAGGTGGTGTCTAAAGACACTGTTTACAACACCTAAGAACAACACATTACGATAAGAACGTCACAATGCATTCTTCAACAATGATACAATCATACTCGAACATATCAACACAACCCATTGGGTTGTTCTTTTATAGTCTCTAGATCTAACAAAATCCCTTGAAGTGAGGATGATCTGGTCCATAAATAAGGGTCATTGGTTCTAACCATATCCACAAAATCCACAACGTCCCATAGATTAGTAGGTTGTTTTAGTCGATCCAGCCACGATTTATTTGACCTTCTAGTCGACCACTCAGTTAAGCCTTCAACTCACCCACTCAGTCGAGCCTCTAGTCAATTGTTCTACTAGTCGATTCTTGTCTATTGACTGTATGTCTCCAGAAGATCCATAGGTGTGATGAACCTACACAACCTTAGGTTCCAACACCAAATAGGGCATGGTCATTGTCACCTCCTTTTTTGTTGGCCTTTGACTCCTTATGAGTTTCCTCTTGGATACATTCATCCCACAGTCTTTCCCAGAAGGGAAGGTTTTCTCTAGCACAAACTCTCTGGACAAATTTTTTCCATTTAGGTGGGAACCCATTTAGTGTTGTGTTTACTAACTGTTTGTCTTCAAACTTCTCCCCAACTGTTGCAAGTTGATCATGGATCTACGTGATATTCATTAGGTAATTGGTGACACTATTTGATCTAGTCATCTCCACATATATGAGCTTATTGTGCAATGTCATCTTCCTATTAATGTTCTCACTTTGATAAAGGCTAACTAGAGCATCGAACATATCTTTCACTGTCTTCTTCTTGTATATTTAATGGATCAAATGATCCTTTATAACATCCATTATCATTTGCATGGATTTCACTTCTTTCTTCTTATGAGTTGCCAAAAGCTGCGGATCTGTCGACGAAGCTACCACATCCTTGATAATAGCCTAGAGGTCATTCTCTTCTAATAGAAGAGTTACCCTAACTTTCCATGATAGGAAATTCGAGGGACCATCCAATCTATCCTCAAACCTGATGCTAGTTGATGACATCTATGATCTAATGCAAAACCTCCTAGATTCGGAAAATTAGTTCTTAAAATAAATAATGAAACCCTCTAACTGTTGGTCCTTCTTTTCGACAATTGATTTACTATTGTAAATCTTTGAGAATCTCAATTAGAGAAACAAGCTCTAATACCATGTAAATTTTCAGGCCCTAGGTGATTGTTGTCTTATGTTTCTCTTGATTAAATAAATCAGATCTGAACTTATTTAACAACATAAATATAAAATTTTGAACATGCAACAATCACACTAATGGCTAGAAAATAAACAACGAAAGCAATTAATAAATAACACACATGCATAGTGATTTATCCTTCAAATAAACTTATAACGCCTATTTCATTAAATTTAGACTTATTAGGCAAAATTTGGACTAAGAAAGTGGGAATTTAGACTTTGAAAGTGTCAATATCAACTTTTCTAAAGTAAAAAATCAGGTTCTGAAAGTGGCAATATTGGCTTTTAAAAATGTGTTTTTATATTCGAATAGTGTGTTTTTTTACTACTTATGAACCTTAAAATTGCAATTTTTTGTTATGAAACCATGAATTTCAACTCAAAAAGTGTGAATTTCAAATTAAAAAATACAAATTTTGATTTGAAAAGTGTGAATTTCAAATAAAAAAATGCAAATTTTGATTTGAAAAGTGAAATTTTCATTTGGAAATGTGCAACCTTTTAAGGTGAAAAGTTTAATGTCTATAATATTTAGTCTTTGTTTGAGTAACAAGTTTATCAGTTCTTGTTTCTTTTTAGATAAATAATTTTAATAATTTCCAAATGAGGCAGGAATTCTCTGCATAATATGTATAGGCACAACTTACTTACACAGTAGTAACCAGTAAACGGTGTAAACTGCATCACAGTAGTAATTTTCCCCAAATTCCTAGAGGCTTGTGGACATTCCAGATGCTCGATGTTTGCTCGCCCTGTCAGGTTGACAGACATACTAGAAGGATTGCAACAAAATATAATTTTTTTAGGCTAAGATCACATCAAACAATATCTGTAGGACCATCCATACCACTCTGAACACTATGCCCCATATGTTCTCGTTGTGCCTTAACTGTTGTAAGGACCTTCTCGTTTATTCTATTTTTTTCTCCTGTCCATCCTAGCCTTGGTGACCATGCCCATATGATTCTATTTACATCGATCATCATATTTTCTTCTACACCAATAACCCATTGTTGCTTTCTATCTAAGTAGTTTTTGTACAAGACCTTCAGATCCTTCAATGCTCCGGTTTGATTCCACCATTGCACCTCTAATTTGTAGGACCCAACAGTACTAACATTTGAATCCTGATAAATATTACTAATCACCCTACGCAACCAGATTGCACAATCTGGATTTGGTGATTGCACAATGACCATTTGTCCCTTTACAACATCCACTCTTGGAATGAATTCATCTCTAGGCTTGTTGCATACTGGTCCAACATAGCAATCTGCAAAGCGAGAACATTTTCCTTCAAATAGGCATCCATAATTTCATGTTCAAATATTGTAGGTTCACTACTATGAATATCATGGCTTGTCGATGGCCAAAAGTTAGTTAATGACTAATCAACACTCTTGAAAGGATTGTCCAAAGCTTTATATACACCCTCCCAATAATTTAACTTGGGATGCCAAAATTGTTCACCTCCCTTCTCAATCCCTCAATTCCATAATGAAATATATGTTTCTATTCCTTTTTTATTTCGTCAATGTCCAAAGGTCTTTTTGATTGCAGATTCAATAACCTAGGTTGTCCCACTGGCAATTGTGTGCTACCATCTGGCAATGACCACCAGAGATGAATAGGATACGACCAAGCTTCAGCCCGAAGTGATGCCCTCCATTACATGATTGGAATGGGATACGACCAAGCTTCAGCCCAAAGTGATGCCCTCCATTACATGATTGGAATGTTATCTATGAGCTAAAATTTAAAAAACTGGCATTTTTTTATACCGATAATCTTGGCATTTCCATCCAAAAGGTGGGGTTTCACAAAACTCTTAAAATCATAAAGTTCATCAATTAGATAAGGTACATAGAAATTTTGATCTTCACATGTCCTATACGCATCCATAATTTTCGAGAATGAAAATATATCCTTTCGCATTAGCTTTACTGACCAAGAGGAATCCAACTTCAACTATCTCGAACACTCTCCTTGTTGTTAAAAGAGATTAAAATGCAAATACAAAGCGGTTTTTGTTATCGCCTGAACAATTATCCATTTGCAACAACAATATGGGTGGTAGTTTTATATTTGGCATGCATTGATTAGTACCATCAACACACAATATATCATCTTGCATTACATCTTGTATGTATATCAAACACTTTTCATATGACTCTGATTGCAATAGAGCATCATGCAATTGGTGCTTAGATGTTCTGCCTTTGTAGAGAAAATCACCATATTTATCAACCACTAGTTCTTCAAGACACTTCAAGAATTTAGTTAGGGATGTCACAGTGAAATTCGATCCCATATCTAAAAATGAGAGGCTGAAAAGGCCAAAACCACCAGTCTTGTGCCCATGAGTCAACATTCCAGTCAATGATATGGGAAGATTCATAACATTACTAAAAGCTTTTTCCTTCTTACCCATCCTTGGAATGGAAGTCTTTGACTTATCCATTTTGTCGTGAACAATACTCAGAAAAGTCTTTGGAATTTTTTGTGAAGCTAATATGTGAGAATAATATACTTGGTGACAACTTGCGATATATTTATTGTGAGTTGCTTGATGTCAAAGCAACCTTTCCACCTCAACTGGATCAATGGTCCCCTTAAGCCTATCATGTATTGTAATGCACTCATTACACCTTGCAAAGGAGTTTGATTTAGAAATTTTAAAATCTCAAAAATCTTCTCTCATCACCTTGCTAAAGGAGGATTGTGATACTAGAGGCAAACCGATACTTTCAATTTCTTCATTTGCCATTTTTTGCAGCAAACCATGGAACATTAGATGGCAATAATTTCAAGGTTGTCCTTGTTCCATATTCACTGATTAATCGTGTAAGATGTGGAGATTTTCCTGAATTCTCTTCTACAATTTTATTAATAGTAACTACTAGTGAAACACTGTTCACCCTAGATTTTTCCAAGCCACTATTACCATGCACAGCTCTCACATCACCATTCAAGAACATGATTTTACAATTGTAGAAAGTGCTCCTTTTTATCCCATGGAATTTATACCATGCATTTTGACAGATGTCTATTGTGTCTAATCTCATTGTAAACATGCTTCTTTTTTTGTCGTCTCCTTCTTTGGCCACTGGAGCATTTGATCCCATAGAATTTATAACATATTGTCTTCTTGAATTTCCATTCATACTATGAAATTTATTCACACATTCAACTATCGATTTAAGTGTTTTGAGATACAAAGATTTGAGCAACAATGTTCAGTGACAATTTTTGAAAGGAATGTACCCTGATCAATTCCAAGCATGTAAGGTACCAATCTTGAATTTCTTTCAAAAAATTTAGTTCCAGCTTGCCACTTTACGGAATTGTATGGCCTTGTTCCATTACCTTTAACATCTGTATATTCACAATGGGAAGTACCTGGAAGGACCATCTTTAAAGGACATTCTTCAAAAATATTCCAAATTTTGACCATATCTTCGTATGTTTTCTTTTTTAGTATAACATCCAAAGGAACATCATCGAGGTCAAGCAAATTGTTTGCAGGCCATCTTATAAGAGAGCCTTCAAATACACCACAATCATCGCAATTGCAAAAGACTTTATGAACTAAAATACCAAACTCATCAGCATCTAGTGCTTTGAATTCTACAATGTCTCCCTCAAAAACAGTTGACGTTATTCCCCAAGCAACATAATGTGGCTTTAAAGAACATTGATGTATCAAATTAACTTTATCTCCCACAAACCTGACATTGTGATTTTCTCTTAAGACTTTCAAAGTAGTTTCAGATTGATTATTGTTGAAATTGCTTTCAATAGAAAGCAATGTTTCTGTATTAAAATATACGACTCTATTAATCGGCATACAACAAAACCTCCATTGCTCAACCCTGGACAACATGCCATACAAGAAAACACCACTTCATCCACCAGAATGCCAAAGGAGAAGTCACCCAAACACGTCCCCCCAACAAAATCAGTCCCACTCACATTAGTTACAAAACCTATGGAAATGCAATCCTTGCATTCTGAACACTTATGTAACAACTTAACTTTTCTCATGATAAAATAATATTTATTCTCAGTTTTCATGATATGTTCTACACTCGGCGAAGTAGAAGCTGGTATATCATTCACCTCATTCTCGCGAAGAGTAGACCCAATGTGGTTAATGATCTCAAATACAGGCCATTGAATATAACCACCAACTGCCTCTGCAATGTATCTGCACCTTCTAATGGATAGGGAAATTGAAGACTTGCATTTAAAGTCTTGGTAACATTTACAATGATACATTCATCATAAATGTTGATATTATGCAATATTTTTCTTTCTGGAAAAGAGATTCCTTCAGCAACTTTCAATCCATTGAATAGCAGGTCCACACATTGTTGAGAACCAAAATCCATTTCATAAGTGATTTCTGAAATATAAAATAACAAGACACATTGTTCAGAACCAAAATCCATTTCAGAAGCGATTTATGAAATATAAAATAACAGGAGCACATTAAAAATCATATTTATTTTAAACAAAGAATAATTTTTCCAATACTATATATTATCAAATAAGTCAATTAGAAGGGTTGGTCGACCCTTCATTTACAAGAGAAATGTAAAAAAGTGTAGGCCAAAAATTCCCGACTTCCGACTTCCGCTGTAAATAGTAGGGACTCGAACATCAGCTAAGTTATAACATATAAAAATTGTTTGTCCCGACTTCTGACTTCTGACAAGAAGGATCGGTCTCCTCGTCGTTTAGTAGAGAATTGTGAACACCTATATTCAACAATTCACCTGTATCCAGAATGGTGAACACGAGAAGGATTGATCGACCCTTCTTGCAGTCTAGAACTATTATGAACAGAATATTGGGCACAAGAAGGGTCGGCTACCCCTTCATTTATGAGGGAATTGTAAAAATATTCAACCTACGAAGGACAGTCTGTCAATTCATGTATATCCAAAATGGTGAACACTGGAAGAATACTGAACACAAGAAGGGTCGACCGATCCTTCATTTACAAGAGAAATGTAAAAATATTTAATCTATGAAGTCTAGGCCGACAATTCCCGACTTCTGAATTCCGCTGTAAATATTTGGGGTCCGGACATCAGATAAGTTATAACATATAAAATATGTTTGTCCCAACTTCTATTTTCCGACAAGAAAGATCAGTCGCCCCGTCTTTTAGTATATAATTGTGAGCACCTATATCCAACAATTCCCTTTATCCATAATGGAGAACAAAATAAGGATCGACCGAACCTTCTTGCAGGTTAGAACTATTATGAAAAGAATACTGGGAAAAAGAAGGGTCGGTCGCCCCTTGATTTATGAGAGAATTGTAAAAATAATCAACCTACGAAGGTTGGGCCGTCAATTCATGTATATCCAAAATGGTGAACACTGGAAGAATATTGAGCACAAGAAGGATCGACCGACCCTTCTTGTAGTCTAAAACTATAATGAAAAGATTACTCGGCAGTTGAAGGGTCGGTTTCCCCTTCATTTATGAGGGAATTGAAAACATATTCAACCTACGAGGGCTAGGGCATCAATTCATGTATATCCAAAATGGTGAACACTTTGAGAATACTGAGCACAAGAAGGGTTGGAAAACCCTTCATTTACGAGAGAAATGTAAAAATATTTAATCTACGAAGGCTAGGCCGACATTTCCCACCTTCAAACTTCCGCTATAAATAGCAGGAATCTAGATATAAGCTAAGTTATAATATATAAAAAAATGTTTATCCCGACTTTAAATTTTCTGAATGGAAGGATCGTCCGCCCCTTAGTTTAGTGGATAATTGTGAACACCTATATCCATCATTTATATATATCCAAAATGGTGAACAAAAGAAGGATCGACCGACCCTTCTTGCAGTCTAGAAATATTACAAAAAGAATATTGGGCAGAAAAAGCGTCTCCCGCCCGTTCACTTATGAGGTAATTTTAAAAATATTCAACCTATGAATGCTAGGTCGTCAATTCATGTATATCCAAAATGGTGAACATAGGAAGCATACTGAGCACAACAAGGGTCGACCAACCCTTCATTTACGAGATAATTGTAAAAATATTTAATCTACGAAGGCTATGTCGACAATTCCCGACTTCCGACTTCTGTTGTAAATAGTATGGACCCAGACATCATCTAAGTTATAACATATAAAAAAAATTGTCCCGACTTCCATTTTCCGACGAGAAGGATCGGTCGCCCCTTCGTTTAGTAGATAATTGTGAACAACTATATCCAGTAATTCACCTATATCCAGAATGGCGAAAGCAAGAATGATCGACTAACCCTTCTTGCATTCTATAACTATTATGAATAGAATACTGGGCAGAAGAAGGGTCAACCGCCCCTTCATTTATGAGGGAATTGTAAAAATATTCAACCTACAAAGGCTAAGACGTCAATTCATGTATATCTAAAATGGTGAACACCGGAAGAATACTGAGCACAAGAAGGGTCGATCGACCCTTCATTTACGAGATAAATGTAAAATTATTTGATCTACGAAGGCTAGGCCGACAATTCTTGACTTTTAACTTCCACTGTAAATAGTAGGGACCGAACATCAGCTAAGTTTTAACATACACAAATTCTTTGTCCCGACTTCTGTTTTTCGACAAGAAGGATCAAACGCCCCTTCGTTTAGCAGATAATTGTGAAAACCTTTATCCAGCAATTCACCTATATCCAGAATGGAGAACACAAGAAGGATCAACCAACCCTTCTTGCAGTATTGAACTATTACGAAAAGAAAACTGGGAAGAAGAAGGGTCGGCCTCCCCTTCATTTACGAGGGAATTGTAAAAATAGAACTTGGAGAAAGAGTGGTCGCTCTTTCTCTATGAATATTTCCACTTGCCAGAAAACTGTGTGAAGCAATGTTCCTATGAAATTTGTGTTTAGAGTGCTAATATCTACTTTCGCCACTCCTAAAAATCACCCCTGGAGGAAGGAGCGGACTGTAACGCACCCAAAACCCTCGTCACATTCTAGAGGAAATGGGGTGAAATTTTTTTATTTCTTATTTCTTATCGAATAAGTGAATCTTGTTCCACACTTAAAACATATAAATCTTTAACCATTCTCTGGTGTAACTAAGCAAGGTCCTTATTCAATAAGTTCAAATTTATTCAACCTCATCTCTTCTACCACAACATCTAGACAACTTGTCAACACATCTTTACTGCAATGATGAAAATACTTTTCAAGCATAGAAGCATGCGAATCAAGTTCCATTAATCTTACCACAGTTTAATAATAGACGAAGATATATACACTTATCTATCAATAAGATAACATGTCATGATTTATCTTTTACACCCATTAAACCTTGTATCCGCAACTGATTATATCAAATGGTGCAATTATAGCTTCAGAAGATAAATGTCCTCCTTTACATCATTCACAAGGTGAATACAATCATGATTGTACAACATGTCCATTTTCAGATATTCTTTTAAATATATCAACATTGATACAAACTTATTGTAAGAGACATTTCTAACTATATCAGTCCTTAGTGTTGGTTAATTCTTTCAACTCAGATAATGTCTTACTCTTTATCCGCATAAGGTTTAACATTAATTATAGAGTACATATTCGTGCATATTGTTACTTCAAACAGAAGCTCATTCATTCTTCTATTGCACCCATAACCATATGTGCACACATTAGACATAGTTTCTAATACATAATCTCAAACATTAGACAGAACTTCTAATATAGGTTCTCGAGCATTAGATATAATTTCTAATACATGTTCTCAATATTGGACATAAGATAACACCTTTCCCTTACATTACCAGAACATTGTTACAGATAGAATACTCGCTTCCTCTTTACTAGCATTGAGGTACAAGATGTATCAAAGATTACATTAGCTTCACCGAGCATACTTTTCTTACCAGTTTGGTAGATCTAAAAGAGAGTTCCTCCCTGCCTTCTTCTACCTGTCTTCATCACACTTATAATATTCATTAGTACTACTACTTCTAATTGATGTAACCAAAACTCTAGATGCCTTTCCCATTAATCATGCGTTATATCTAGTTGTTTAACATTTCATAGATATTAATTAAGGGGAACTGTTTTGGATAATGCAACGCTCCACCTAACCATAGGCTCTTCGACAGCTTTTACTCAGTTCATCTCAAGGCCACCCCCGAGCTGGTGACAACGCAATTGTTTATAAAAAACATAACAACAACTTACGGGGATCCCAAGATCTGAGCAGTTCACGAGAAGAGGTAACTTACAGGGATCCCAAGCTCTGAGCAGTTCACGAGAAGAGGTAATGTGTATAATATTATATGTAACCATATGTTATAGCTCTGTGCAACACCAAGAAGCATGCATACAATAACCAGTGCCTACAATATGCAGCAAATACATATAAGTATCGTGTTCATAACATATCTGATGCATGGAGTTATCATTCCAAAATACCTATAAAAGCATCTATATGTTTCTCGCGAAACTCTGTTAAAGATTCAAGGCACTTGCAGTTTCTCTAGCCTGCAATGGTGAATAACACAACAAATGCCACTTCAAATGCTTGTAGCTTATCATGCATCATAAATTAACTAACACACCCAATGTTAGTAACACACATACTATGTGAAAAAAACAACTGATACATACAATAATGTTATCCATGTACCAAGTACCATGTCAAACTAAGATACTTCACGTACCTCCATCCTTTTTGTTTAGCAGTAGCATTTAAATGAATAGAAGCTTATTCAATAATCACTTTTTTTTTCATTTGAAACATAACTGTATTCTCATCACAAATATATAAATTCAAATACATACATATTTGCTGCAATTTTATTTCATTTGCGTACCTGTGGTATAGCCATACCACTGTAGCATCTTTCACATGCATCAGCAGGTGATCTTCAAGTTTTTCCACTCAAGCCCTCTCACTTGAATCTCAAAAAATCATTTTTCCCCTCAAGCCCTCTTGCTTGAGTCCAAGATAACTCTTTCTTTCCCCCAAGCCTTCTCGCTTGAGTCCAGGAACTCTTTTGTTAAATTTTCAGAATTTACTTCAATATGATCTAGGATCTTAACTGAGAGAACAACATGTACAGCATATCTACAGCATATCAATCATGGAGACAATAATGCAAGCACACAAGAGACACAAAGATTTACTTGGGGAAAACCATAAAGGTGAAAAACCCCAATAACTTCCTCAGAGATAGATAGAGCAATGATACAACCAACCAAGAGAGATAGCCATAACCTAGCAGCAATCCTCCTCCTCCATAAGTGCGCCTCTCCTCCTTGAGAGCATGTGTGAGAAGTGAGTGAGTAAATAGAGTGCCTCCCGCACTCTATTTATACTTGACTTGACTTGCCTTTTTACCTAACTCATGTAGGCTCGAACTTAACCACATAACATAATGCTGAGTGGGCCGACCCCCAATTGGGTGGTCTAATAACCCTTTGACCCACATGGCCGACCCCCAATAGGGTGGTCTAATAACCCTTTGACCCACATGACTTATACAGGGCCGACCCCAAATAAGGTGGTCTAATAACCCATCAAGTATAAGTTACGACACTTACAATATAAATGACGACACTTCCTTATAGAGGAATAATACCATCTCTATAGGAATACAATATACATATATATGTGAAATACATTCCGAAGTTACATATACATCAACACTCCCTCTTAACTAGGAAGGTATTTCTCAGCACCGTTCTTCTAGCACAAGTCATCTTCTCTGGATCGTCGTCACTGGATAATCGTCATCGAGTCATCATCATCGTCACTGGATAATCGTCATCGAGTCATCATCATCGTCACTACTGCTGCTATCTCAATCAATCTCTGAATCTACTCGTCATAGGAATTTCTACAGAGCCAGTCCTTTTTCATACTGGATGTAGGCCCACCACCTGCAGGTCTTCGTCATCACTGGCCATACTGTGGAATCCT
This sequence comes from Larix kaempferi, assembly GCA_027924585.1. Taxonomy (NCBI): domain Eukaryota; kingdom Viridiplantae; phylum Streptophyta; class Pinopsida; order Pinales; family Pinaceae; genus Larix; species Larix kaempferi. The sequence goes on from BSBM01000438.1 coordinate 6,935,312, forward strand.
CAGGACTTTTACGTGCATCACAAAACCTCGCAAGAGCATCCCAGATTGTTACGAGCACACAGCTCTACCTATAGGATCTCCCAGGGCAACGAATTACATGTGACCTCACCACAAAACCTCGTAAGAGCATCCCAGGCTGTTACGAGCACACAGCTCTACCTATAGGATCTCCCAGGGCAACGAATTACATGTGGTCATGGCAAAACCTCGCAAGAGCATCCCAGGACTGATTACGGGCACACAGCCCAACCTATCGGATCTCCCAGGGAAACGAATTACATGCCATAGGACAAAACCTCGCAAGAGCATCTGCCAGATATCCCAGGGCAACGAATTACATGCCATAGGCAAAACCTCGCAAGACTATCTGCAGATCTCCCAGGGCAACGAATTACATGTCCTGCCAGAGCAAAACCTCGAAAGAGCATTTGCCAGATGTCCCAGGGCAACGAATTACATGCCATAGGCAAAACCTCGCAAGACCATCTGCAAATCTCCCAGGGAAACGAATTACATGCTCATCTGCACAACCTGATCCACGGCCACAGAGTATCAACCTGATACTCACCATACATCATCCTGATGTATCCATGATCATCCTGATCATCATCACTGCAACGTCCTGCTGCATGTCATCTGGAGCAACATCCTGAAGCTCGTCATCTATGATCATCCTGATCATCACTGCAACATCCTGCTGCAACATCCTGAAGCTCGTCATCTACGATAATCCTGATCATCAATGCAACATCCTGCTGCATACCAAGTATCTACCTGATACATATCATCATACATGATCCTCCTGATCATCGATGCAACATCCTGTTGCATACCAAGTATCTACCTGATACATATCATCATACATGATCCTCCTGATCATCGATGCAACATCCTGCTGCATGCCAAGTATCTACCTGATACAAATACAAAACATATGATATATATCACCATACATGATCCACCTGATCATACAATGTATCCACCTGATACATATACAGATACATGGTCCAAGCATCCAACATGATGCATATAAAATACATACACATGATCCAACTGATCATATCCAGCAGAAACTAGAACATCATCCTGATGTTCATCATCCAGCGCTTACATCCACAGCCATGTGAAGGATCCTCCTTCCAACATGCTTGGAATGGTTTCAGCAAATGTGTCCATCACTTCTTCCTCGAGGTGTCCTCGATCTGAATAACACCAAGCCTCTCTCTGAAGTACTCGAACTTCACCCTGGCTAGTGGCTTCGTCAGCACATCTGCAATCTGCTCGTCCGTCGCAACATACAGGAGCTTCACAGCTCCTCTCTGCACCATATCCCTGATATAGTGATATTTGATCTCTATGTGTTTCGACCTGTCATGAAACACTGGGTTTTCGGACAGCTTCACACAACTCTGGTTATCACAGAAGATACCAGTAGCTTCCAACGGGAGATCAAATAACTCAGACAGTAGCTTCCGTAGCCATACTGCCTCACAACTAGCTGAACAGGCTGCAACATACTCTGCCTCAGCTGTACTCAGTGCTACGCAGGACTGCTTCCTGCTAAACCAAGAGATCACACCTGATCCCATACTGAAGCAACACCCAGATGTGCTCTTCCTGTCTGCAGCACTGCCAGCCCAATCTAAATCAACATAACCCTGCAGGTTAAACTTTTGATTTGCCTCATACCTGAGCCCATAATCCACTGTACCCTTCAGGTACCTCAGAACATGCTTTACAGCAACCAGGTGAACACTCCTCGGATCTGTCAGGAGCTAACTCAATGTGTTCACAACAAAGCAAATGTCTGGTCTCATGTTCGTCAGGTACATCAAGGACCCAATCATCTGACGATGCATAGTGATATCAACTGGCTCAGATGAAGCATCACAAAGAAGCTTCAGATTCGATACCATCGATGTGGCCATGGCCTTGCAATCCATCATCCCAAATCTCTTCAGGATATCTACTGTGTACTTCCCTTGACCAAGGAAGATCCCACCTGCACTCTGCCACACCTCCATACCTAGGAAATAGTGCATCATTCCCAAATCTTTCATCTCGAACTTGGCAGCAAGCTTCCGCTGCGTGTTGGCAGTCAATCTATCTTCACCAAGTTCTGCACACATATAAGACTGCACCATGCTGTCTTGAAATCCATCTGGTGCATCTTGTATTTCATCACTTTTATATTTCTTAATGCTGCCATCTGCAACATGCTTGATCTGATAGTTCCATTTGGAAGTCATAACAAACTTCCTTTCACATCTTGGGACCGTATCCCAAACATCGTTCTTCATGATCGACGGATCATGGCATTCTTCCCGTATCCTGGGAACTTCAATATCTTCAATAGATAATTTGTTGCTGAACAAATGTTGTAGTTCTTCTTTTGTAGGAGATGGCATACGATCTTTCCTACACAACAAGTTAAATTGCATGATTAGAAAACATCTCATAGTTTTCAGAAGAAATTCTTACACATAAAGAAATATGCCATACAGTCATGCAATTATCTTAGCCAATGCTTCAATACAACATTTATCCATATCCCGTAACTTTCTAGATGCCTTCCAATCTCTACCAGAACATTGTTAAGAGTGTGCACAACTCCCAACATGTCAGCATAGAGGTTTCATTCTAGATAAGTAGCAATGGAATGTTGTACAGTGCCATAGGCCACTTACCCATGTGTATTAGTAGCATACTGTTCATTAATGCAACTATTCTAATATTCACAAGACATATCCTAAGTCTAGGAACATGAGCATATTCATCATTGAACAATTTTACTTAAACAAACAAATATGCAAGAAATGATAATTAAAATACTTATCTTTGTTTGTTCGTTGGGTGGACTCCCTCTGAGTCTTCGTTTCCTTGTAGGAGATGCTGGAGTCCTAATCTGAAGTAGCTTCTTCTACACCTTTATGTTGTGGAATGTAGAAACATGGTCAACTCCCTTTGAATATCTGCATCCTTGCAGAAACTACTGAAGTGTGCTCCTTTTCTTTATTGCAGGAACAACTGGAGTGTGCTCCCTCTTGATCTTTGCTTCCTGAATTACCTGTTCTTGAACTCATATTCATCCTTGGTCCCTATGCATGCTTATTAGTATCATGGATGTGTTATCCTTGTGATCTCATATAAAATCATACATTCATTAGTATACTATTAAAACACAATAATCTCAAGCATGTATAGTCATGATCATTTCAAACAGAAATAATAAGCATTAGCATTCAAGGTTTATGTAGGATTCTTATGGTTAGTCAAATCATAAGAAACATAACATGTCTAAACCTGTAATTACTCAAACCTATGACTCTTCGCGTTAGTTGAATCATTAATTAAGATAAGAGATATAATGTGCATAAAACCTGTTATTATTCAAACCTATACCATCATGATTCTTCTGGTTAGTCATATCATCATAATATGCATACAATCATGATTATTCAAACCTATGACTTCATGAATAATCATTATCAACAACAGTATAAGCTCCTAACACAAGGTAGGATTCTATCTTGATATAGGAAAAACATACCTGGATTAGCATGCTAGCTATTTATGTCTAACATACTCACATGATGTCTTCTTGTTCTTCTTCAATGACTTGTGCTAGTAACCTGTATATCTCATAGGTTAACTATTACAAAACCAAGTTATACATACCTCGTAAATGAATCTTCTATGAGATCCATGACAATGGATGAATCTTTGTCCTCATGTTATCATGATCATATGTTCTTGGACCAGAACATGATTTGTCTTTCTTGGTGTACCTTTCATGTTAGTAGACATCATAAACCTCATACAACACCATAATGCATTAGTACAATCATAAGTGTCAACACCCTAACCAATGAATATCTTCTATCATGCATTCATAATTTTGTTAAGGTGATACGACAAATCTAAAATCAAAATTGTACTAACCGTAATGACATGAAGACAAACATATCATAAACTTAATCATGGACAAATATCGAAACATACCTCGATGAGTCATACCTGTTGAGATCGCTTGTAATCTTCTTATGTAAGGCCTTAGCCTCATCTCCCTCTGAAACAGGAACTTCTTCACTCATGCAGATGATCAATCCATCTTCTTCTGGGATTAACCCAATCCACTTGATTTGCAAGAACTAGACCTGGAGCTGGATATGGGTTTGTCAGAGAAACCCCAAAAATTCAAACTTTGAATTTCAACCTTCTGACAGGATAGAAATATGTGTCTTGATGAGCTGATCAAGCTGGTATATTCAAAATTTGAAGACTACAAAGTTTCACTCCTCAATTTTGCCTTTGAAACTTCCAGATTCACTGGACGTGACCCTGAACTGGGGTTTGATGAAGCCCACTCTTCTCCCCAATCAAAATGTTTGATCCAAACCTCTAAGCTTCTATTTTTCTGAGGAGCTTCCAGCCGTGGTCACAGATTTCAAAAATTCTCATTTTTACAGAAGCCCTAATTTTCCACTTTTCTGATCAAAGTCCCGAACTAGGGTCTAATCAAGCCCGGCCTTTTGCCCAACCAAAAATTCTGATCTTGGTCTCTAAATTTCTATTTTGATGAGTAGCATCCAGCCGTGGTCTCCGATTACAAAAATTCCAACTTTCTTCAAAGCCCTAAATTCCGGAAGCCATGAATGAAGGTACCAAAAAATAATTCTGTTTTGACAGAAATATGTACCTGATTGTTTCTGGTGTAACTCCAAAATTTTTGATCCACAAGGTCTGAAAAAGTTTCTTGAGATAGCCTGACCTGTTATATTTCCATCCTGATAGGTCTGACCTCAATTGGATTCTCTGAGAGAGAGTTATGCCAAATGTCGCAACGTGACTTGTTTTGGGATAAAACAGGAGAGCGAACTTGTACGGCGTGCCACGTGTCACTGTTTTAACTTCAGCCTCTAAAAAAGTTTTCTGCGATAGCTCGGCCTGTTACCTTTCCATCCTGACAGGTCTGACCTCAATTGGACTCTCTGAGAGAGAGTTATGCCAAATGTCGCAATTTGACCTGTTTATGGGATAATACAGGAGAGCGCACTTGTACGGAGTGCCACGTGTCACTGGTTCAACTTCGGCCTCTGAAAAAGTTTTCTGAGATAGTCCAGACTGTGTACTACCTGTCACATTTTACGAAATTTCATTTGGAGCTTCCTAGCCCAAGATATGACCTTTTTCCCAAGGTCACCTGAATTTGACTCAGATCTGGAAGAGGCAGAAACCCTATATTGTACAGATCATAAATCACAAAGTACAACGAATTATAGGTTGTCCTTTGGACACAAGATACCTGGAGATCTTAGCTTCGGCCTGTAACAATTTCAGATCCGAAAACTTCGCCAAAACGGATTTATAGCGAAAGTGCTACGATGACTTGTTTTTGCTATATCAAGCCCTAGCATCGTAAGTGCAACAAGTGTCATACATGCCATATCATGCCTTCTTTCAGGATAGCTCTGATACCATGTTAAATTTTCAGAATTTACTTCAATATGATCTAGGATCTTAACTGAGAGAACAACATGTACAGCATATCTACAGCATATCAATCATGGAGACAATAATGCAAGCACACAAGAGACACAAAGATTTACTTGGGGAAAACCATAAAGGTGAAAAACCCCAATAACTTCCTCAGAGATAGATAGAGCAATGATACAACCAACCAAGAGAGATAGCCATAACCTAGCAGCAATCCTCCTCCTCCATAAGTGCGCCTCTCCTCCTTGAGAGCATGTGTGAGAAGTGAGTGAGTAAATAGAGTGCCTCCCGCACTCTATTTATACTTGACTTGACTTGCCTTTTTACCTAACTCATGTAGGCTCGAACTTAACCACATAACATAATGCTGAGTGGGCCGACCCCCAATTGGGTGGTCTAATAACCCTTTGACCCACATGGCAGACCCCCAATAGGGTGGTCTAATAACCCTTTGACCCACATGACTTATACAGGGCCGACCCCAAATAAGGTGGTCTAATAACCCATCAAGTATAAGTTACGACACTTACAATATAAATGACGACACTTCCTTATAGAGGAATAATACCATCTCTATAGGAATACAATATACATATATATGTGAAATACATTCCGAAGTTACATATACATCAACATCTTTTTCCCCTCAAGCCTTCTTGCTTGAGTCCAGGAACGCTTTCTTCCCCTCAAGCCTTCTCGCTTGAGTCCAGGAAAAATTTCTTCCCCTCAAGCCTTCTCACTTGAGTCCAGGAAAAATTTCTTCCCCTCAAGCCTCCTCACTTGAGTCCAGGAAAAAAACTCCAAGCCTTCTTGGCATGCACTAAGCACAAGATTGGTACTAAACACCTTCTCAGGGCGTGCATCCCGCACAGGACGATACTCAACACTCACCTAGTGCTCCTAAGTTACAGAGTGCTCCAGGGACTTTTTCGTCACTAAAACTATGGAACCACCTCTAACAGCTCTTCAGGGTATTGCAGTGCTCCTGCATTAAATTGGTAGTGCTCTACCTGAACACATCTCGTGTTCTATACCCAACTGTCGGTGTTCCTCAAATTTGTGCTCCAGACTTGGCCTTCTCTTTTTCAATATTCTTTGCTTAGTTTTAATTTAATTTAAGTTATCTTTATTTTAAGTTAGCTTTATTTTAATTTGCAGGGCACCTCCCTCCCCCTCCTGCTTATCTTATTAGGGTGAGGGTTTTATTATTTGTAGAGTTATCTTTTAATTTCTCTTGATGCTCTCAATATTTTCAATTCTCTTGTCATATCGTCTCATGTGTATGCAACAATGTCTCATAACATTGCATTAGTGAACCCTTAGTTCTCATTGTGTTTCTAATGCCATTATCATGGCCAACCTTGCATTACCAACATAAGATTTAAATTGAGCCTACTGCACACATCAATCTATCATGTTTAACAACCATATAGAGGCATTCACTTACAATCAATTTTGTGAAATCCTTTTGGTTTAGTGATCCTCTTGCCATTAATTAGATTTGGTTCTTAATTGCCAAGCCCGTACTTTATGCAGTCAATTCCTCGCACACATCCACCAAATAGGTATATTAGCTAAACCTCATGAAGGTCAAGTGTCAAACACACAAACACAATCATAATATTTTTATGTTATCACATAAAACTTTACATAATCATAGTTCATTGCAACTCTAAATCTCTATTGCAACATTTGTCATAAATGAGCCTATAGGTCCTAGAGTAGCAACCTGGCTCTGATACCATATGTAACACACCCAAAACCCTCGTCACATTCTAGAGGAAATGGGGCGAAATTTTAATTTTTGTATTTCTTATCGAATAAGTGAATCTTGTTCCACACTTAAAACATATAAATATTGTTAGAAAAACAGGATCGCAGAGCAATAACAATAAACAAAAATGGAAATATAATCACACATACACATTACAAGAGAGACACAGATATATCGTGGTTCACCCAACTTGGGCTACGTCCACACTGAATTTTCCAGTCCTTATTATTATTACCGTCCAGCAAGTCGAAGGGATACAACCTGTAGCACAACCGCTGCACTTCCTCTTCACTGTTTCACAGTCTCTCTCCTGATCTCAAAGATCTTTGCAATGCATAAAACCTAATACATCTTCTACTCTAGCCATATTACAATGTATTTATTTTATAGGGAAAATACAATGGGAAAATACCACGGGATACCCAAAACTATGGGCCCGCAAAACAGCCCCAAAAATTTTCTTCGGGGGACCGCTGGCCCCCCGACCCCCCAGCCAGGGGGGATGGTCCCCCCTGGAACCCCGTGGGGGGTCGATGCCCCCCCACACCCCCCCGCTGGGTTAAGTGTACAATCCACCTACATATCATATAGAATTGGGGTACAAACACGGCTAATACAATATCATCTATGAGACTAGAAGATCTGGCTCCACAACCAACAAATATTTAACCATTCTCTGGTGTAACTAAGCAAGGTCCTTATTCAATAAGTTCAAATTTATTCAGCCTCATCTCTTCTACCACAACATCTAGACAACTTGTCAACACATCTTTACTGCAATGATGAAAATACTTTTCAAGCATAGAAGCATGTGAATCAAGTTCCATTAATCTTACCACAGGTTAATAATAGACGAAGATGTATACACTTATCTATCAATAAGATAACATGTCATGATTTATCTTTTACACCCATTAAACCTTGTATCCACAACATATTATATCGAATGGTGCAATTATAGCTTAAGAAGATAAATGTCCTCCTTTACATCATTCACAAGGTGAATACAATCATGATTGTACAACATGTCCATTTCAAATATTCTTTTACATATATCAACATTGATACAAACTTATTGTAAGATACATTTCTAACTATATCAATCCTTACTGTTGGTTAATTATTTCAACTTGGATAATGTATTACTCTTTACCCACATAAGGTTTACCATATATCAGTCCTTACTGTTGGTTAATTCTTTCAACTTGAATAATGTATTACTCTTTATCCACATAAGGTTTACCATTAATTATAGAGTACATATTCGTGCATATTGTTACTTCAAACAGAAGCTCATTCATTCTTCTATTGCACCCATAACCATATGTGCACACATTAGACATAGTTTCTAATACATAATCTCAAACATTAGACAGAACTTCTAATATAGGTTCTCAATCATTAGATATAATTTCTAATACATGTTCTCAATATTGGACATAAGATAACACCTTTCCCTTACATTACCAGAACATTGTTAGAGATAGAATACTCACTTTCCTCTTTACTAGCATCAAGGTACAAGATGTATCAAAGATTACATTAGCTTCACCGAGCATACTTTTCTTACCAGTTTGGTAGATCTAAAAGAGAGTTTCCTCCTTGCCTTCTTCTACCTGTCTTGATCACACTTGTAATATTCATTAGTACTACTACTTCCAACTGATGTAACCAAAACTCTAGATGCCTTTCCCATTAATCATGCGTTATATCTAGTTGTTTAACATTTCATAGATATTAATTAAGGGGAAATGTTTTGGACAATACAACTCTCCACCCAACCGTAGGCTCTTCGACAGCTTTTACTCAGTCCGTCCGAAGGCCACCCCCGAGTTGGGCACGGTGATCCACAAGTAAAATAGGGAGTTTTTAAGTCTCAATACCTTAAAACCAACCACTCACATCCCTAATGGGTATTACAGTGCTCCTGCAACTTCATAAGGTAGTGTGCCTACCTGAATCCATCTCGTGTTCTAGCCTCTTACCTGGTTGTGGTGTTGTTCTCTTCTGGCCCAAGTCTGTACTCCAAACTTGTCTTGATATGCTTTATGGCACATAATAGTATTTAAAGAATTGGGTTTCAAGTCCCCAGATAAAATATGGATACAAAACTAACTTGCCAATAATAATTAATACAGATATTATCACAATCGCATCCTATATCCAAATACCACAGAGATAATCATACCAAGATCCACGGTATGTAGTATAGATATAAATACAATTAATGCAATCTATAGGGATCTCCCATCTCTGCACAATGGATAACGTTCAGCATGCAACCTACTTAACATGGAAAGAGTGCATTCAAACAACACTCAGCATGCTACCATCTCTGCGCAATGGATACTTTCGACATGCAAGATACAACATAAAGGAAGCATGTGTGCAATATTAAACCACATAACCCAAGCATATAAATATATAAACCAACTAATGTGACATATGAATGGGAGTATATATAAACGGGAGTATACAGGTTTTCCCCAAACACATGCTACATATACTATAAACCAATGCGCACAACATAAAACATGTAATTGTAAATGTGTTTCAATACATCATCATAACCAATGAATACACATACAATTTGTAAATGTATTTATAACCAATGCATATAGTATATATAACATAACATACACTGCAGAGTTTTCCTCCCATCTCTGTGCAGTCATATGTAACATAACCATTGCATAAAGTGTATGATATTATATATATCAACACGGGGCCATATATAGCACACAGCATGAAATTATATGCAACATACCCTAATGCATAAAATGCATGATATATTATATACCAACACACGACCATATGTAACACGCAACATGAAATTATATGCAACATACCTCATGCATAAAAATATAATATAAACATGAGATGTGCACAAAAGCTCATAACACAAAATATTACATAACCACTGCATAAAGTGTATCATATTATATATATCAACATAGGACCATATATAACACGCAACATGAAATTATATGCAACACATCCAATGCATAAAATATAATATAAACATGCATTGTAATTAAAAATAGAGGATCAAGGATAAAACGAATTCAATGGCAACTTAAATGCATATAGAGAACCCATGACTGTAGCAACATAAGTTTAAACACAAGATCCCAAACAGGGATACAGAAACCCACGATTGTGGTGACAACGCAATTGTTTATAAAAAACATAACAACAACTTACGGGGATCCCAAGCTTTGAGCAGTTCATGAGAAGAGGTAACTTACGGGGATCCCAAGCTCTGAGCAGTTCAGGAGAAGAGGTAATGTGTATAATATTATATGTAACCATATGTTATAGCTCTACGCAACACCAAGAAGCATGCATACAATAACCAGTGCTTACAATATGCAGCAAATACATATATACCAACTTAATTACCACGGATGCTTTCCCATCACCGGCATATACACATATAATCACAGCATGAATAATCACAGAGCTAAACTGGTTGAAGCCAAATGCTTCCCAACACAACATACGTGTATAATAAACACAAAATTAATGCAGAATGAAGCTAACGCTTCTCATCCACAGATTGTGTGTATAATAAGCACAACATTAATACATAATGAAGCTAACACTTCTCCACCACGACTTATGTGTATAAACCAACATGCATAAATAATAACAAACAGGAACGCTTCCCAACACAGCATGTGTGTATAATAAACACATAATTAATGCAGGATGAAGCTAATGCTTCTCCTCCACAGCTTATGTGTATAAACCAGCATGCAAAAATAATAACAAACAGGAAAAATTACAGGGTTCGACATACATCTATCCGTCCCTTTTCATGGCAATGTGCAAACATTAAACAAATTTGAGAACATCCATCAATTAAATCGACCACCCTGTATGTATAAACCAGCATGCATTAATATATGAAACAGAGTGAAAGTAGATACCTGAAAACGCTTCCACCTTCGCAGCGTAACTCTCTTAAACATTTCCTGGTTCAAACTTCTTCCATATCTTCTTGTAGAGGTCCATCTCTCCTCGGCCCCAATCTGCCTTCATCCATTCTCTTCCTCCTTTTTCAAGAACGACCAATTCCCCCCTTATCTCCCAATCACCAAGAAAACTGTTTCTTTTCTCCCCCCACCAAAATGGTCCAAGATGCCCTCCTTTCTGTTAACCCACGAATACTCATTCTACAAGAATTTGATACCACGTGGATTAACTTCCTCCATACTTATGCGTGAGGGAATTGAGAAAGGGTGTCGAGAACTAGGTTTAGAATAGAAACATATATATATATACAAAAAGAGTACACACATATATACTTTTTAAAAAAAAGCATATACATAAAATAAAAGATGTACATTTCTAAATACTTATAATGTCTCAAAAAAATAAACATATATATATATAATAAATATGCATTTCTTTAAGGGGAGGCAGGAGGGGGAGGGGTGATCTTAAACCCCGATGGAGAACGAATTATTACTTATTCATGGAAACTTGGAATTGAAACCAATAATGTGGCGGAGGCTTTAGCATTGTGGCAAGGTCTAAACCAAGCCATCAAGCATGGAATTCAGACCCTCACGGTGATCGGGGACTCGAGGATGATCATCCACAGCTTAAACTCTCAGATCCTGCCCCCCTCCATTCATCTGAAGAAAATCCTTAGAAGAATCCTTCTCCTCATTCCTCTATTCAATGACATCAACTTCTATCATGTCTTGCGTAAAAACAATGCACAAGCTGATGAAGCTGCCAACAAAGCTATTCCACTCGGTAAAGGGATCCTTAATATCAACAATGAACATGTCCTGGTTCCAATCCCGTAAAATAATGGGTCTGACCTTTATTTGGGAGCCATCCGCTGGCAGGGGCTTCATGACAAGTGGAATGACAGATTGGCGACGGCTGGGATTCCTAATCACACGCGTCGTCGTTAAGTTCTGTGGGAGGGCCTTATCTGCCCGGGTCACTCCTCCTCCTCTGCAACTAAATGTACGCTCACCTCCCTCCAGCATGATGGCGTCCTTGTCCTTGCAGATGACGTTTGGTACCAATCACAGTACGCCGGTACCGAAGCAGTTACGCAGTAAGATCTGCCTTGCAAAGGAAATCTCGCAACCTCTCCCCATCGAGCGTGTGAAGTCTTTTCCTCATCAGCAGCGGGATTTAGGTTCCTTAACCTCTAAAGGATTTGGGATCATAAGACCTGTGTTCTGTGAAATGGATAGTCGGAGCATTGATTACCTTACGGCTCCCTCTCACTGCAATGAACTAAAGAATTTATGGAAGGGTACGGGAACTGGGACCGCGAGTGTGAACATGTGGTTAAATAGGAGCCCTCCCTGCTCCAATTCGAAAGCTCTTTATGATCATAGAAATGAACCAAGCATCCCTCATTCTGCGCTTCTCTGGTCTGCTCGGATCGCAAGAAACGGCTCCTCGCTGAAGGTGGTAGAAATTGGCTTCTGGAATCTCCCCCCCCCCCTGCAATCTGGTTACTGGCTACTGGGAGTTTCCCCAGGGACGCAATTGGAACGCTATTGACATAATGGCCCATTCAAAGGACTCGGAGGCGTCTTCCCCAGACCCGCTCTTGGAACTTGAAGCAGATATTAGGATCCTTCGCAGGCGTGTTCGCAGACAGGGGGATTTCATACGTGAACTGGATGTGCAGGGAGGGCTCCGGCTGGATAGGGTGGAGGACGAGATTGGCAATTCGAGAGCAGAATTTGCTGAAGCTCTGGAAAGGCTGGAGACGAGGGTTACCGCTGCCATCGACAGCATGAATCATAGGCTAGATAAGATGGAAAAAAGTTTAGCGAAGCTGCGGGATGCTGCTGGCAAGCCCTGCGACGAAGGCCCTTCTTCTAGGGACAAATACAGACACCATAAGTCTTCCTTCTAACTCTGCTGTCAATGTGTTTTTCTGTTCTGAAAGTCCTGTTTTTGTTAATACACAGGCATTTATACTTTGATAGTACTGGTTTGTAAAAACTAAGGTCTCTCCTGCTTAAGACAGATCCGCTCTGCTCTAATTTTCTGATACTCTGGTAGATAGGCTTTGAAAGACTGCTTACAGGCTTTGATGTTGTAACCTTGCTCGTGGCTCTGCCACCTTTTTTATATAAAATCTAACCGTTTGTGTCAAAAAAAAAAATATGCATTTCTTTATATAGTTATATTGTCTTACATAAAACACATATAAATATATATATTCTAGGTAATATATATACATATGTATTTACATAGAAATAGTTACCATGCTTTAAATAAAAATCCAGCTAGTACACATATATATATTCTCACATAAAACATATATATATACTTAAAGTAATACATTTTCATGAAGTTTTAATTAAAAAGCCAACTAAAAGGGTAGTATAGATTAATTAACCTAGAAACCCAAAACACTGTATGGTTAACTCATGCCCAAAGGCTAATCAAAGCCAACGAATACCGCGACTAAACTCTCCCCCTTATGGTTCACTGTGCCCTTTTCCACGCTAGGTTGCATTGCCGGATCTAGTTTAGGTTTTAGGTCATGTAAAATAAACAAAATTGCATAAATAATAATTTTACCAAAGGTGGGGATGTTACAATACTCTCCCTCTTGGTAGAACACTGTCCTCGGTGTTGTGCTACTTTTCGTACTACTTCACTTGTTCATCCTCCTTCCCTGCATTTCTATCATCTGCAAACGCATTCTCTTTCTAATATTAAAGAAGCAATATTTACAATCTTATGACCAAGGCATAACAAAGATAATACTTATCTCCTGTAATGTTCCTTATCTTGGGCATTGCTAATGCTTTGCACTTTTGGTACCAGCTTCACCTAGTTCAAGCGTTAGTGGCATAATGTAAAACATAAAACTTCAGAGCCACTTGCTCCTATGTGTAACCACTTATTGTGCTTTTTTCTCATTTCACCTGCAATGTCTTGCTGACATTCCACATATTAGTTTAGAATAAACAAACATTAAGTTCCACAATATGCTATGGAAGTTACTCAACTTCGTCTTGCATATGTATTCACCAAAACACATCATGTCATTTAAACAATTCTCATATTTGAGCATGTATTGCATTCACGAGAGCAAGAAATAAGCAATTACAACATTTACCTATCTTGCAGGATCCTTCTTTTGCACTCTTGTAGCATAAATTCTCAGCCTTGCTCTTAATTTTGTAGCATGTGCATATATTTTTAAACGTCTTTGATGTGCAATTCATGATTCTTGCACCACATGGTCTACTAGTATGTAGATACTAGTTAAGAGATCCTTTATAGCCAAAACAAGTAACTAGCACATTAAGTAAAGACTTAACGACACACTAGGTGCCTACCACACATCCAGTGCGAAACAAAAGGGAAATCACACATCTCGTGTTTTTTTTTTTTCAGTACTCCATGCACTATTCCCATTCAAAACACTTCCACGGGGTTCTTCCTGCTGTCATTCTTTTTATTCATTTCATAAACTTAGAATGATCACATTCTAATAAATATCTTCATTATCTATAATTATTCAAGCCATCAATGACATCTAAATATAAAGTGATTACATCAATGTTCTTTAAAAAAAAAGCATATACATAACATAAAAGATGTACATTTCTAAATACTTATAATGTCTAAAAAAACATATAGATATATATAATATATGCATTTCTACTTAGGTATAAAAAGAATAAGCATATAAATAAAATATATGCATTTCTTTATATAGTTATATTGTCTTACATAAAACACATATAAATACATATATTCTAGGTAATATATATACATATGTATTTACATAGAAATAGTTACTATGCTTTAAATAAAAATCCAGCTAGTACACATATATATATTCTCACATAAAACATATATATATATACTTAAAGTAATACATTTTCATATGTATTTATTTTTAGAAATAGTTATGAAGCTTTAATTAAAAATCCAACTAAAAGGGTAGTATATATTAATTAACCTAGAAACCCAAAACACAGCATGGTTAACTCATGCCCATAGGCTAATCAAAGCCAACAGATACCGTGACTAAAACTCTCCTCCTTGTGGTTCACCATGCCATTTTCCCACTCTAGGTTGTATTGCCAGACCTAGTTTAGGTTTTAGGTCATGTAAAATAAACAAAATTGCGTAAATAATAATTTTACCAGAGGTGGGGATGTTACACAGACGCTCTTTCTCCTCGGCATCAACTTCCAACACCCCGAAATAGAACAACCTAACGAAAGAGCGACCTCTCTTTCTCTGACAAAAATTTGACTTGCCAGCAAACTCTTTGAAGCAAAACTTCTATAAATTTTGTTGTTAAAATGTCGATATCTATTTTCGCGAGGTGACACGTGGAACACTCAGATTGTGACATGTGGCATATTTGATTTTTAAAATTAGTCTAAAGATTATATAAACGAATATTGAGGATATTAATGGTACCATTTCAATATAAACATATGGATTTAACTTATATAAATTTTTGGAATAGGTATCAGGGATCAAATTTGTGAAGGGCTGAACTTAATTTCAGGTTAAAGGTTATATATTCATACCACCCTTCTAGCATGAAGGGATTTAATTAAAAAAATTACACTTCAATTGACAATAATAAATTAACTCAATGTTTCATTAAAAAAATTGCTAATTGGTTGGCAACTGGATCAAAAATCCAAAGAAAAGAACAAGAGGTGTTTCTCATGTTTGGGTTGGTTTCCTAAAAGTCTACAATTGGCTGGAAAATGATCTCTATTGGCGAGTAGGAAATGGTAAGGATATATTGGTCGGTATAGATCTGATCTTGGGTTTGGAAGAGAATTACAAACTTCCAGAAGATATTATGAGTTTATTGAAGGAATATGGTCTTATTACTCTTGATAAAATTAAAAAGATCAGGATAAATTTGCTCAAGATACTTAGTGGTTCAGTGCAAAAGATGTGGTATTCGGCAGGTGGTCTGCATATGAATGGGACAGCTATATAAGGTTCTTGAACTCGGATGGATGTAGAATTACTCAAGAGAAGGATTCACTTATTTGGAATGGCAATTCTGCGAAGGGGATAGCGACGACGAAGTCAGCATATAACGCTATAATAAAAAACAGTTTCATTTTTCCACAGCATTGGTGGTATAAATGGCTTTGGAAATGGCAGATTCCATTGAAATTTAAGTGTTTTATGTGGTTTGCGTACAAGGAAGACTAAAAACTTGGGATAATCTTATGAAGAAAGGTTGGTATGGGCCAATTTTTTTTTCTTTATGCAGAAACAACTCAGAGTCTACTAATCATCTCGTTATGGAGTGTGCATTTACAAGAAATATTTGGAACATGTGTTGTTCCTCTCTAAAGCTTGAGTAGAATTGGGGGAATGAAAATTTTGATATTTGTGCACTTCATTGCTTCAGAAGCTGTAGATATCATACTACTTTTGCAGCTTTGATATCCTCCATATGGCATACTAGATATAAGGCTGTTTTTTAGAACAAGGATTTGAGTTTGCGGAATACTTATATTCAGGTTCTGAATTTACATAAAGTCTATTGTTTTGATAAGGTATATTTAAAGATTAAAAAAGTGAGCACTTTCATCCCCAAGTTCATAGGTCCATTAGCTTTCTTCGATGGTGCGGCTACATATGGATTATGTGCGGCAGGTGGAGCAATCTATTTAAATCAGGAACACTATTACTCATTGAGACTAAAGTGTGGAATTGGTTCCAATATGAAAGCAAAGCTACTTGCTCTCTGGTGTGTATTGAAAGTGGCAAATAGTTTTGGTCTTGGGGACCTTAAAGTCTTTGGGGATTCAAGGGTCACCATAAAATGGGCTTGTGGAGACTACATTTTAAAAGTTGCCTCTCTTCTTCACTGCTGCAACAGGATCATGGCAGAAATTCAACTTTTCAATAACATATCCTTTGAGCATATCTATAGGCAGCATAACTCATTGGTGGAAAAAACTATCAGAACAAGCTATGGAAGGTGAGGAAGGGGTCATTGTGTGGGAAGAATTTCAGGGGCATCACATATGTGATATGGGATCTGTAAGGATTTTTGAATGATGATTTATTCGGGGACTGTTTCTAGATGTCGTATTTTGGTAATATGGTTTTGAAAGTTACATTGTCCTTTTTTGTAAAGTCTTATCTAGAGAAGACTGAGTTCTGATAAGTTATTATGCTGATAAGTATTTTAAATACTTGAACATCCATGTACTATTTGATTCAACTTGAATATCAATAGTATGTTTTTTTTATGCTGAAAAAAAAAAAATTGTAGCGAAAAATAATAATTAACCCCATCTCAGAGATTCGTTTATATAATATTTCAATAGCCTGGAACCTACATGGACTTTGGAGTAAACCGAGCGTGCGACTAGAGTGTGGCAGCGTGTGACTGGAGTCTGAACCAAGCATGGAACCTGCGTAGGTCTTGAGCTACATTGAAAATAGATGGGATCGAGCGTAAAACAAAGCCCGCTGCGTGGAACTGTTACCCAATCTTCGACTGCCGCACCAAAGCCTTCTTATTGTTCCAGAGGAACAGGAACCCAAACCCTCAAAAATTCTATCTCGTAACTACTGCCTGGAACTACTGCGAAGATTTTAGCGGTCAGGTAAATATAATGGCGACCAGATAATGCCCGCAAAAACTTAATGTGTCAGATGAAGTAATTTAAGACAAAATTCACCTTTCTTACACGTTTCCGCTAGGAAAAAATGGGATCAAAATGGTTAATTTATAAGAAATGAACGGTTTAGATTCAAGGAGGGTTGAGATCTGTGGCAGATAGGGAATCCGATAGGAAAATATGCATGTTCTATAATGTTGGCAACTTTGGAGAAATGACCTTTGGTACGTGTTAAAGTCAGGAAGAAAATCTGTAGTGGGTGAGCAACGGAATAAAAGATCTATGGTTGATGTTGATTTCGCACTTTCAACTAGCACGAAGAATGAAAAGGGTTAGCAGTAGCATAAATTTTATCGCTTACCACGTGTCGAGTCGAGGTTTGTTCCGCTGAATGAAAAATTGTAATGGAAAACCACTTCTCGTGATCCCGAAACCACCTACACGAGATATTATAAAAGCTGGTATCTTCTTACGATTGATGGCACTTACCCATGCAACCAGGTGTGATCCTATGTGTCCTTCAATATTTTTTTTCCAGAATTAGAAAACCGGAAGACAATCATATGGTTATTGTATTGATGCCTTATATTTATTGGCAATTTATATTCTTAATTGAACTAGAGATAATGAGCATCATTCATGCAAGACTACTGGCGGTGGCCGATATATATATTAGTCCGCTCGTTATACCATATTGATACTTTAGTGTGCACTCAATATCAGTATTTTTAAGCATGGCCAAACACCAAGCATTTTAGTCCTACTCTCAAATAACAGACGAGAAGTCGATAATTATGTATCATTACAACACACGATACCAATCTCTATTGTTGCTGCACGTTGTACACCATGAAACGTTCACCAACCCACATCCACATTGGAGGAATCACCTATCTGTTGTCGAAAAGCACAAGCTTGATCCTAATGGACCCAAGCATAATCAAACCCACAACCTCATGATAAAGGGTTGACTTTGGCTGAGAGATTCGACCAGTTGGGCTACCCATTAGGGCCTATCCTTAATACCTTATTCTTAACATTGTTATTTGCTAATACATGCCTTAAGAGTTGTTAGGAATGATTGTCATTGATGCCAAAAGTATTCATTAATAACAAAAGATATGATGATATAGAATATATGATGATGTGGCATGTGTGATGAGTGTGAAAATCCATATAATGGTGTTCTAGTACCTTCATGATGTCATTGTTACAATTTGACAGCATTATATAAAGGTTTGACAGTTTGGTGAAACTCTGGAAATTGACTAAGTATTGGAAAATTAGTCTAAGTTGCTCTAGGACAATGTCCGCCATATCTCATAGTTCAATGATGAAAGTTATCTAAGAGTGTCAGGCTGTATCTTGTTGACTTGTGCATCTGATCATGGTATCGATTTTCTTTAAGAATGTTTTGGGAGAAAGATACAGCTCTACCAAAACAAGGGTTCGGGCTATCTTACTGGTTGGGAACCCAATTCAATAAGAAAAGTTTTTCAGAATTTGATAGTATGGAAGTTGATAAAGAAGTTTCAAGCAAGAAATCAAAATTGGAACAACAGAAGGAAATTATTAGTATGGAGGAACGAAATTTAATTGTTCCAGAAAAAACTACTTTGATTTCGCAACCACCTGCAAATATGCAGCAATATTCTTTTTCAGAAATAAAGGAATTTGGAAGTAAATCTCAGTATAAGTCCAGATTTGATGTCCTTTCACAATATCCAGAAAAGGACAAGCAGTCTTTGGAAGAGACTCAAAAATTGTACCCTCAAGTAAGAAAGTTGGCAGAACAAAAAGTTTCCCTTCTTACAGTTATGGATCCAGAAAGAAAAACTATAAGGTTTGCAATGGTGAACGATGCGAAAGTTTCTAAAATGGAAGTTAAGCTTGATGCGATTAATATACCCGATAATATTCAATTGCATAAACAAACAGGAGATTTCATGTATTCTGATTTATTACAATCCACTTTAAAATTTTATAAATTGCAGTCTGTGATAGCAAAGATGGAGATTCAATTGAGGCAAGAGAAGGAAGAAAACAAAGCAAATTTGATCCAGATTTAAAGACTACAAATGGACCTTGTGACTATGGGAGCCGAGCCAGGGAACACTCAGTGTACCAAAAGGCTCCTTGATGAAAAAGAAAATACCATTCAAATGCTCAAGAAAAAAATGAAGGTGCCAAATAATCAACATGTGCAATCTCCATAGTTGACAACATTACAACAAGAAAATGAATCCATATATCAAGAAAGGATGGATCACAAAGGTAAAATGTTAAAGTTACAAGATGAAAAGCATGCTTGGGAAAAATAAAGGATTGAATTGTTGTCACAAATTTTAGTGTTAAATACCAATCAGATTTAAACTGTGCAAGTGCCAGAGAAGCCAAGGGATCAATCTCTATGTACGGACAAGGACAAATGGAAAATTCCTCCACAGAGGAATTGACCAGTGCTATGTCACAAATTAGTCTAAAATATGTAGATATAGAAGAGTTGACAATGGAAAACCAGAAGTTGAAACATGGAGTAATTCAAAATTCTGAAGAAAAGAAAAAAGCTCTGAGTGATAGAAAACAGTTGCAAAAGAAATTTGATGAATTAAAAGATAAATTGATAGGTAGGCTTCCATTACAAGGAGCTAAACACCTTATATGGGATGCGATATCAGTGGAAGTCACCAAATTCTTGTCACATTTGAATTCTATAGAATATAAAGATGCTATAGCAAACATAGCTCTCTAGAGGTATAAAGTGGAAAATGAGACATTATGCAAAAGGCCTTTAGAAACAGCTCAAAACACAGTGTTGATGTATATGTAACTTCGGAATGTATTTCATCTATGTATTTTATATATATTTATTGTACCCTTAATAGAGATGCGTTATTCCTCTATAAGGAAGTGTCGTCATGTGGATTGACAAGTGTAACAAGTGTGTGTACTTGTCGATGGGTTATTAGACCACCATGTGTGGGGTCGGCCCTGAAATATATATTATAATGTGGATGTACCTAGCTAGACAAGTTGGCCCCATAAGATCACTAGGCAAACAGATTAGTATAAATAGAGATCAGGTGATCTCTATTTAGATCACTCGGAAAAGTATCTCACTCTCACTCAGAAAGTGGCGCACTAGTGAGGAGGAGGATCATCTGCTACTAGGAGACTATCTCAGTTTATTTTGGATGTACTTTGGTTGAGCCATTGCTCTCTCTATCTCTGAGGAAGTTGTGGGGTTTTTCACCTTAGGGTTTTCCCCACGGAAACTCTGTGTCTCTTGTCTCTCATGCTTTTGATTCTTGTGATGCTTGTCATGCTTATTGTGATTGTCATGCATTGATATACTGTATATGTTATTCTCTCAGTAAAGATCCTAAAGTATTGTGAATTAATGCTTAAAATTTAACATGGTATCAGAGCTAACCTGAGAAGAAGACATTTTACAGTGAGGGAAACTTGAGTTTCTTGTTTATTGGGTTTCTCTCCACAGATTTTGGAAAATCCGTATAGTATATTGACTCTACTCATCAAGGCACATCTATCTGTCCAATCAGAATTCAATTCCGAGCATTTTCAGATTTGGCCCTAAAAATTAGGGTTTCCACAAAAATAGGAATTTTTGGAATCTGAAGGCACAGCTGGAAGGTCCTTGCAAAAATCGAAGTTTAGAGCTTTGGATCGAGATTTTTGGCTGGGTAGATCTCCGGGAAACTCAAACCCTAATTCAGGGCTCTCCCTAGTGAACCTGGGAGGACAAAAAGGCAAATCTGAAGGGTAAAGCTTTGCTGATCTCAAATTCTGAATGCACTAAGCTGATTAGCTCATCAAGATGCATCTTTCTATCCTTTCAGAAATTTGAAATTCATATTTTGAATTTTTAGGGTTTTTCCGAGAAACCCTAATCCGGGACCAGATCCAGTTTTCAACATTTCAAGTGGTAAGACCTAAATCTTTTCTATTTCCATTTGAAGTACTCTTTGAAGATGTCTCACCACACCAAGCTTGAGGATAAGCTTGAAGGAGCTAATAACTTCCGAGCTTGGAAGTATAGGATTGGGTTAATCCTAGAAGAGAATGAGTTGGACTCATATATAAAAGAAGACATCCCTATCCCAGAGGATGAAGCGGCCAAGGTATTGCATAAGAAGAACTTGGTCAAGGCAAAGAGAATCATTGTTGATTCTATCAAAGATCATCTCATACCCCATGTGTCTTCTCTAAAGACACCCAAGGAGATGTTTGACTCTTTGACCAAGCTATTTGAAGGGAAGAACATAAATCGGAAGATGACCCTGAGGAACCAATTGAAATGAGTAAAGTTTCAGAATGGAGAAACCATTCAATCTTATTTTTCTAGGGTCTCCCAGATTAAGGAACAACTGGAAGCAGTAGATGAAATGGTGGAGAATGGTGAAGTTTTCATGACCACTCTGAATGGCCTACCTAGGTCATGGGACTCCTTCATTCAAGGAATCTATGCAAGAAAGAAGTTGGTATCCTTCAACAGATTGCGGGAAGAATGCTCTCAAGAAGAAGCTAGACTTGTAGCTCGTGAGGAAAAGATGGGAGGTGAAGATCAAGCTCTTGCAGCTCACACCAAAAGAAGCAAGCCCAAGAGGAGCACTCTCGCTACAAGAGACAAAAGAATAAGAAGGATCTAAGATGCTTCACATGCAATGAGAAGGGTCACTTTGCTTCAGATTGTTCCAAGAACAAAAGGGATAATAACAACAACTCCAGTAAGAAGAAGAAGGGCAGCAAAAGGAGGTTTCATGCTCATGCTGCCGAAGATGATGAACCCCCAAAGAAGAAGGCTAGGGCAGAAAGCGATAGTGATGATGACTCATCAAGTGAAGAAGAGTATGTTATGATCTCTGCTCTCATAGGTACTATCTCCCATGGTTGTAATGATTGGTTAATTGACAATGGGGCTTCCAAACACATGACTGGGTTTAAGGAATCTTTTGTGAACCTATCTGAACATGAATCACCCCATAAGGTGAAACTTGGGGATGATTATCAATACCCAATCAAAGGAAGTGGTGAAGCCTCCTACAACCTAGATTTTGGAAAATCTTTGAAGATGAAAGAAGTCCTTTATGTACCTGGGCTCAAGAAGAACTTACTCTCCATCTCTGCATTGGATGCAAAAGGTATGAGGGTTGCATTTGTGGATGGCCAAGTCCTAATGTGGCCAAAGGGAAAGACCATAGATGATGCAGTAGTGATTGGAGAGCAAGAGGGAGGTTTGTATAAATTGAAGGGACAACCTGAACATGCCATGGTACATGAATCCATGGAGCCAAGTGAACTTTGGCATAGAAGACTTGCTCATATGCACTATAGGGAACTTCCAATTGCAAGCAAGGCTGTAGAGGGTCTTCCTAAAATCAAGACCAAACATGAAGGTGTTTGCAAAGGATGTGCAAAAGGTAAGAACATTAAGAAGGCTTTCCACAGCAGTGAAAGCAAGGCAAAGGATATCCTGGAGATCACCCACTCAGATGTATGTGGTCCTATGTCATCCAGTTCTCTTAGTGGGTATGTTTACTATGTCTCATTTATTGATGACTTCTCCAGGAAGACTTGGGTATACTTCTTGAAGAACAAAGATGAGGTGTTTGATAAGTTCAAGGAATTCAAAACCTTGATGGAGAATCAAACTGACAAGAAGATCAAAACATTCAGATTCGACAATGGTGGAGAATTCACCTCAGGTGACTTCAAGAAGCTTTGTAGTGATTCAGGGATTAAGAGGGAGTTTACTGCTCCTTATAATCCTCAACAAAATGGAGTTGCATAAAGGAAGAACAGAACTATCATGGAAGCAGCAAGGGCAATGCTGCATGACCAGGATCTACCTATGCATCTATGGGAAGAAGTAGCTAGAACAGCTGTATATGTGCAGAACAGAACACCCCACAAGATATTGGACAACAAGACACCAAAAGAGGTCTTTTCTGGTAAGAAACCTGAAGTCAGCCATCTCAGAATATTTGGTTGTCCAGTATACACTCATGTCCCAAAGGAAAAGAGGACTAAACTAGATCCTTCAGGAAAGAAGGGTATCTTTGTGGGTTACAATGAAAGCTCGAAGGATTACAGAATATACTTTCCAGGGTTCAAGAAGATTGATGTCAGCAGGGATGTAACATTTGATGAAAACTCAGCATTCATCAAATCAAGGAAGGCACCTATCGAAGTTTATGAAGAACCTAAGGAAACAAGATTTCAAGACATTACCATGACTGAAGCAGTTCCAGAAGTTGTTCGTGAGTTTGAAGATCCACAAGAACCTGTAGATCCACCCCGTGAGGATAACCCTCACAAGAGGAAACCTGCATGGGCTAGAGAGCTCATTCAAGATGCAGAAAGATTTGGCATTCCAGAAGAAGAACACAGAGCAAAGAAGAGAACCAGATCACATACTAGCTATGTTGCTTTACTCTGTGACATTATGAACAAAGAGCCTTCCAGTTATGAAGAAGCAGCGGAAAAGAAAGAATGGAAGGATTCCATGGTTGAGGAAACCAATCAATAATGAAGAATGATGTTTGGGATGTTGTCCCAAGACCTAAAGAGAAGTCTATTGTGACTTCCAAATGGATCTACAAAATCAAGCATGCTGCAGATGGCAGTGTATAGAAATACAAAGCAAGATTCGTAGCTTGTGGTTTCTCTCAGAAAGAGGGAATAGATTATGAAGAAACTTTTGCACTTGTAGCCAGGCATACTTCCATCAGAACAGTACTTGCCCTGGCTGCAGCAATGAAATGGAAAATACACCAGATGGATGTCAAGACTGCTTTCTTGAATGGTGTAGTTGAAGATGAAGTATATGTGGAGCAACCACTCGGTTTTGAAATACATGACAGGGAGTCATATGTGTGCAGATTGAAGAAAGCCTTGTATGGCTTGAAACAAGCTCCCAGAACCTGGTATGGTAGGATGGATAGTTTCCTATCTAGTTTGGGCTTTACCAAGAGTAAAGCAGATTCCAACCTTTACTACAAGGTTGAAGAAGGGAATCCTGTGATTCTACTCCTGTAGGTGGATGACCTATTTGTAACAGGAGATGACAGATTGATTGCAGATACGAAGAGGAAGCTTGCTGCTGAATTCGATATGAAAGATTTGGGAATGGTGCATTATTTCCTAGGTATGGAGGTGTGGCAGAGTGCAGGTGGGATCTTCCTTGGTCAAGGGAAGTACACAGTAGATATCCTGAAGAGATTCGGGATGATGGATTGCAAGACCATGGCCACACCTATGGCATTGAATCTGAAGCTTCTATGTGATAGTTCATCTTAGCCGGTTGATGTCTCTATGTATCGTCAGATGATTGGGTCCTTGATGTACCTGACGAACACGAGACCGGATATTTGCTTTGCTGTGAACACATTGAGCTAGTGCCTGACGGATCCGAGGAGTGTTCACCTAGTTGCTGTAAAGCATGTTCTGAGGTACCTGAAGGGTACAGTGGATTATGGGCTCAAGTATGAGGCGAATCAAAAGTTTAACTTGCAGGGTTATGTTGATTCAGATTGGGTTGGCAGTGCTGCAGATAGGAAGAGCACATCTGGGTGTTGCTTCAGTATGGGATCAGGTGTGATCTCTTGGTTTAGCAGGAAGCAGTCCTGCATAGCACTGAGTACAGCTGAGGCAGAGTATGTTGCAGCCTGTTCAGCTAGTTGTGAGGTAGTATGGCTACGGAAGCTACTGTTTGAGTTATTTGATCTCCCATTGGATGCTACTGGTATCTTTTGTGATAACCAGAGTTGTGTGAAGCTGTTCGAGAACCCAGTGTTTCATGACAGGTCGAAACACATAGAGATCAAATATCACTATATCAGGGATATGGTGCAGAGAGGAGCTGTGAAGCTCCTGTATGTTGCGACGGACGAGAAGATTGAAGATGTGTTGACGAAGCCACTAGCTAGGGTGAAGTTCGAGTACTTCAGAGAGAGGCTTGGCGTTCTTCAGATCGAGGACACTTCGAGGAAGAAGTGATGGACACATTTGCTGAAGCCATTCCAAGCATGTTGGAAGGAGGATCCTTCATATGGCTGTGGATGTAAGTGCTGGATGATGAGCATCAGGATGATGTTCTGGTTTCTGCTTTGATATGATTAGTTGGATCATTTATATGTATGCATCATGTTGGATGCTAGATATGATTAGTTGGATCATTTATATGTATGTATGCATCATGTTGGATGCTGGATATGATCAGTTGGATCATTTTTATGTATGTATATATGCATCATGTTGGATGTTGGATATGATCAGTTGGATCATTTATATGTATGTACGCATCATGTTGGATGCTGGATATGATCGGTTGGATCATGTGTATGTATTTTTGTATATGCATCATGTTGGATGCTTGGATCATGTATCTGTATATGTATCAGGTGGATACATGGTACGATCAGGTGGATCATGTATGGTGATATGTATCATGTATTTGTATTTATATCAGGTGGATACATTGTATGATCAGGTGGATCATGTATGATGATATGTATCAGGTAAATACTTGGTATGCATCAGGTAGATGCATTGTATGATCAGGATGATCATGGATGACGAGCTTCAGGATGTTGCTCCAGATGACATGCAGCAGGATGTTGCAGTGATGATGATCAAGATGATCATGTGTACATCAGGATGATGTATGGTGAGTATCAGGTTGATACTCTATGGCCATGGATTAGGTTGTGCAGAGGAGAATATAATTTGGCCCTGGGAGATTTGCAGATAGTCTTTCGAGGTTTTGCCTATGGCATGTAATTCGTGCCCTGGGATATTTGGCAAATGCTCTTTCGAGATTTTGCTCTGGGAGGACATATAATTTGGCCTTGGGAGATCTGCAGATAGTCTTTCGAGGTTTTTCCTATGGCATGTAACTCGTGCCCTAGGATATCTGGCAGATGCTCTTTCGAGGTTTTGTCCTATGGCATATAATATGTCCCTGGGATATCCGATAGGTTGGGCTGTGTGCCCGTAACAAGTCCTGGGATGCTCTTGCGAGGTTTTGCCATGACCACATATAATCTGTCCCTGGGAGATCCTATAGGTAGAGCTGTGTGCTCGTAACAGCCTAGGATGCTCTTGCGAGGTTTTGTGGTGACCACATATAATCTGTCCCTGGGAGATCATATAGGTAGAGCTGTGTGCTCATAACAGCCTGGGATGCTCTTGTGAGGTTTTGTGGTGAGGTCACATATAATATGGCCCTGGGAGATCCTATAGGTAGAGTCGTGTGCTCGTAACAGCCTGGGGTTCTCTTTTGAGGTTTTGTGACGCACGTAATAAGTCCTGAGGATTCCACAGTATGGCCAATGATGATGAAGACCTGCAGGTGGTGGGCCTACATCCAGTATGAAAAAGGACAGGCTCTGTAGAACTTCCAATGACGAGTAGAGTTAAAGATTGGTTGAGATAACAACAGCAGTGACGATGATGATGACGATGCATCGATGACGATGATCCCGAGAAGAAGACTTGTCTAGCAGATCTGTGTCGAGAAATACCTTCCTAGTTAAAAGGGAGTGTTGATGTATATGTAACTTCGGAATGTATTTCATCTATGTATTTTATATATATTTATTGTACCCTTAATAGAGATGTGTTATTCCTCTATAAGGAAGTGTCGTCATGTGGATTGACAAGTTTCGCAAGTGTGTGTACTTGCCGATGGGTTATTAGACCACCATGTGTGGGGTCGGCCCTGAAATATATATTATAATGTGGATGTACCTAGCTAGACAAGTCGGCCCCATAAGGTCATTGGGCAAACAGATTAGTATAAATAGAGATCAGGTGATCTCTATTTAGATCACTCGGAAAAGTATCTCACTCTCACTCAGAAAGCGGCACACTAGTGAGGAGGAGGATCATCTGCTACTAGGAGACTATCTCAGTGTATTTTGGTTGTACTTTGGTTGAGCCATTGCTCTCTCTATCTCTGAGGAAGTTGTGGGGTTTTTCACCTTAGGGTTTTCCCCACGAAAACTCTGTGTCTCTTGTCTCTCATGCTTTTGATTCTTGTGATGCTTGTCATGCTTATTGTGATTGTCATGCATTCATATACTGTATATGTTATTCTCTCAGTAAAGATCCTAGAGTATTGTGAATTAATGCTCAAAATTTAACACACAGTCATATTTTTAAACACTCTAACCCAATTAGATATGCAGAGTTTTTGAATCAAATACAGACCATCAATCATCATTTGGGCAAGAAGAACATTGGCAAGCATGATCATGTTAAAGAAGTACAAGACAAAGTGCAACAGATGGTCCTTGAAGTTCAAAATTTTAAGTAATTATTTATGGGGCCTTTTGAAATTGGTCTACTTTCTTTTTGGAGGGACAATGGAAAATGAATGACTCAAGAAAATTATAACAATTTGATAGTATAGGCTCATATGGATTACTCGAAATTTGAAGGTTTGGTCAAAGGATTAATTGTAAAGACAATAATTGATAAATTGACCAATGATTTTGAAATACTTGAACAATTTCTAATGATTAAGAAGGATCTGCCAGTTGTATGTTACACAACATGCATAGAATTAGAGGTGATGGTGAAAGAAATGATGGATTATGAAATCCCAACTCAAGAGCAATGGAAAATTGTTGAAAAATTTGGGAAAACAAAATACATGTTTTATCAAGAATGAATATTCAGGTGTCTTAATTTGAAATGAAGCTGTGGTTCCTTTGTTAACTGCCTGAGTGTTACATCAACCCAAATCAAAGCAACACTATACCAACTTGGTCGACAACAAAACAAATGTTCTTGAAGTTTAGTAGAGATTTCTTTGAAATTTATTTTTTTAGGGAAGAATCAAGTAGGGTTTATTCAAAGAAAACTTTGTATAAATTTTGATTTAACAAAGTAATTGGGGTTGGATCCAAGAACAAAAAATACAGTGATGTAATATTTTTTGAAGACTATAATGAAGAGCAGAAGTACAAGTCTATCAGAAACAAAGATTCATATGTTGTCACTTTCTTCAATCTTTTAATTTCTCTATTGTGAATGCATTTCGTGTTACACCATCTTATCGCTTTGCCTCATATTTGACTGTACTATGTGAGTTAGAATTCATTTTATATGCTCTAATTCACACATATAAATATTGTCAATGTTCTTTCTTCCAAACTACACATATTCTTGTCCATAAAAGTCAATTATCATGATAATCATTTGTTACATGTGAAACATAATTGTCTCCCAAATGGCCACTATTCCAGAGTGAGATTTCCCGACTTTCGACTTCCGATAAGAAGGATCGGTCGCCCCTTCGTTTAGTAGATAATTGTGAACACCTATATCCATCAATTCACGTGTATCCAGAATGGTGAACACAAGAAGGATCACCTGACCCTTGTTGCAGTCTAGTTCTATTATGAAAATAATACTGGGTAGAAGAAGGGTCGGTCGCCCCTTCATTTATGAGGGAATCGTAACAATGTTCAACCTATGAAGGCTAGGTCACCAATTCATGTATATCCAGAATGGTGAACACTGGAAAAATACTGAGCACAAGAAGGGTCGGCCGACACTTCATTTAAGAGAGAAATATACAAATATTTAATCTATGAAGGCTGGGATGATAATTCCCGACTTCCGACTTCCGTAGTAAATAGTAGGGATCGATATGACTAAGTTATAACATATAAACAATATTTATCCCGTCTTGCAACAAGAAGGACGGTCGCCCCTTCATTTATTAGAGAAGTGTGAACACCTATATTCAGCAATTCACCTGTATCCAGAATAGTGAACACAAGAAGGATCGACCGACCCTTTTTGCAGTCTACAACTATTATGAAAAGAATAATGGGCAGAAGAAGGGTCGGTCACCCCTTCATTTATGAGGGAATTGTGAAAACATTCAACCTACGAAGGCTAGGCTGTCAATTCATGTATATCTAGAATGGTGAACACTGGAAAAATACTTAACACAAGAAGGGTCGATCGACCCTTCATTTGAGAGAGAAATGTAAAAATATTTAATCTACGAAGGATGGGATGACAATTCATGACTCCTGACTTCCTCAGTAAATAGTATGGATCGGGATATTGGCTAAGTTATAACATATAAACAATATTTATCCTGACTTCCTACTTCAGACAAGAAGAATCGACCGTCCCTTCGTTTAGTAGAGAATTGTGAACACCTATATCCAACAATTCACATGTATCCATAATGGTGAACACAAGAAGGATCGACTGACCCTTCTTGCAGTCTAGAACTATTTTGAACAGAATACTGGGCACAAGAAGTGTCAGACGACCCTTCATTTATGAGGGAATTGTAAAAATATTCAACCTACGAAGGCTAGGTCGTTAATTCATGTATATGCAGAATGGTGAACACTGGAATAATACTGAGCACAAGAAGGGTTGGTCGACCCTTCATTTACAAGAGAAATGTAGACACAACCAAACCCCTTTCACTGGCCCTTTCGGCATCACCCTGTAAACAGGTTGAAGTCTCACCCAAATCGTATATGTGGGGTTAGAGAATCAATCAAGAAGGATCGACCGCCCCTTTGTTTAGTAGAGAATTGTGAATTCACCTGTATCCAGAATGGTGAACACAAGAAGGATTGACTGACCCTTATTGCAGTCTAGAACTATTATGAACAGAATAGTGGGCACAAGAAGGGTTGGTCGCCCCTTCATTTATGAGAGAATTGTAAAAATATTCAACCTCCAAAGGCTAGGATGGCAATTCATGTATATGTAGAATGGTGAACACTAAAAGAATACTGAGCACAAGAAGAGTCGGCTGACCCATCATTCACGAGATAAATGTAGACACAACAAAACCCCTTTCAATGGCCCCTTCGGCATCACCTTGTAAACAGGTTGAAGTCTCACCCGAAGCTAATATGGGGGGTTACAGAATCAAGCTTCTGTAACTGTGGCAATGTGCAGATGTGGTTAACAACCTCGCTTAATGTTCTATTTAACATCTACTAATGGGATAGAATAACAGATGACTTCCCACTTCGTAGCTATCGCATTTTATAGAACTACGCTGAATCTCTGTTGTATTCACCAGTTAGCTACGAATTCATCAAACTAAGTGTTTCTTCTTCACATTCACGCACTTGTATTCCAATTACTCAATGTGCGATTACCATTCACATACATATGAAAGTAAATACATAAACACACATAAAATCATATACAAAACATGTCATAAAATCATACACATAAACACATTGATTTACGTGGTTTACCCCAGGCGGGAGCTACGCCCACAGGAACTGTTCTTTTATTATCTCAGAAGGGTAACAATACCAATCTATGCAATTAGCCGCAGACTCTCCTCTACAATCAGATCTATACACACTCAGTTGTAGAGTCTGTTCTCTCATTATCACTATTCTCTTCTAAGGTCTGTCTAACCATCAAAATCCCAACAACCCTCGAATACCTAACCATTCCTTGTAGAAACTTACCCTTTTATATAGATGTTCTCGAAGGTCACATATTACTATAACTATGGGCCAACCCCCATAGTACCCAAAACCCAAAAACCCCATGGTTCTCCTGTTGACCACGCTCAGCTTTAACTTCGTTGTCCCATTGGTGTCGCTTCCTCTGACTCCGACGCTTTATTGGACAATGTAACTCTAACTTCTATAGTGCCTCGCCTAACTATACTCGCCTTCAAAACTTCATGTACTTGGGCCGCACTCAACAGGCTTCTAACACTTACTTGTGACTCGTCCTCGAGTAACTTACACTGAGCTTCTTTGATTGCGCATCACTTGGGATGTTCATCGTTGTAGCAAGTTCCCGAAAAGTTGCACTTAACTTCGCTACTACTTCCTTAGCCTCTTGCTCGTATTCTTTGATCATTTCGAGCATCATCGTCGATATGGGTTCTTGCATTTGACCCTTTACTATACTCTCTGTCGTGTAGAGTTCTTGCAATTTCTCCTTGATTTCTTCAGAGAGTGCCAATGCTGTAACTTCAACGAAGTTTCAGCTTCCTTTGCCCTTAGTGCCTTTAGCTCGTTCTGAATCTCTTTCATTTCTACGAACTTCTGGATATTTTGCTTTAACGACAAATCCTACATGTCCATGTTCATAGAATCAAGGTCCTTCTGCCTCTTGTGAGTTTCATCCAAAATTTTCTGTAATTCGGGATCCTCTAGCAGTATAGCTCAAACCTTCGAGTCTTCTTCTAAGAAGTCTTGACACCTCGCAACTTCTGCAGAGATGTTCTCAGTTGATGTTTTCATCTCTTCAACTCTTTCTAATTCTACCTCTGGAAGAGTGCCAGGTTGTTGCCAAGACTCTAAGTCAACAATATTTTCTTTGTAGGCAATCTCCATATCTTCCATTTTCATTTTGATATTGTCCACGACAGCACCAATCTTAAGAATGGTCGATTCCACTTCAGGATCCTCTCCGTAGTCAGGGATCTTCACACATACTTCAGCTCCGGTTTTCATTAAATTTGTATGCCTCTCATGAGCATTTTCTAGCTCATTTTTCTTCAGCGTGCATTCATTCTTCAGCTCCTTATAACTATCTTCCACCTTCAAATGTTGGTTGTATGAGATCATATCTCCATCTCTAATTTCCTCCACATCCTGCAGATGTAGATTATGCAGTCCTTCGATGGGAAACATTCCCACATTAATATCCAGATGTGCAAGCTTCTTTGCACCTTCAGTTAGTTCGTCCGATGGGAATATCACGTTCATCAGCTATGCAAACTAACCTAGGTCTCATTGTCAATGTTGGAGCTTTTCTTTTTCTTTTGTTGGACTCATCTGATCAGTCTTCAGAGTCAGATTCCCTTACCAAGTCTCTCTGGAATCGTTCTACTCTTGCCACCATACTCTTCGGTTCTGCGATTCTCTCTATCATGCTTGCTTGGAGTTCCTCTTGCTTGTTGTCTTTTACTGCGAGTGTCTCTTCAAGATGATCATGGACTCGTGCTACGATGGAATAACAATCATCATGATGTAGCTTCGCATGATGACGAGTCTTATTTGCTTTATGCTTCTTCCTCTTCGACACTTCTGTCACGGCTGTGTCTGGATTCTTCCTCTTCTCACTTGTTGGTAAATCAATAGCTTCTTGTTGTTCTTGTTGTTTTTCCTGCTATTTTCCATTTATTGGCTCCTGGGTGTCATTTTTATTTGCGCTTTCCTCAGATGTAGTAATGAATGTGTCTGGCGCATCCATTTTCCATTCGGGCGGCCAATCTTCAATGATAAGATCAATTCTATGTGCGTCTAGTTGCTATAGGCCTTCATACCATTCTGCTTTTGATGGTTCTCTAGGCTGTATGAAGATAAAGTGTAAGCCCGCACTTTGAATCTCATATTGTGAATATATGTTGTTGTTATGGCCTTTGGAATACGCGAAGTGTGCTTAATAACTTCGCATAACTGCTCATAATATGTATACAACTGCACATTATTTAATCTTTGTCTGTTCGGCCTTGAATTGGTCCACAGGTTCGCGTATTTAGGTCCTCAGCAGTCTCCAACGACCACCGATAGGTTTTGTTGATACTTGGGATCTTTCCAGCCTATGAACACGATCAAGACTAACAACCAGCTCTAATGGGATTGATGTCCATTGTCTTGAGTATCCACAACATCATGTAGGAACTCATTCAGAAGGTAAGTTTCCCAATTATATTGGAGTCCATCTGTAGCCTTCGTAGCCAAGGAGATTGCAGCGGTCGGCACCTCGGCTGGTCAACATTTCCTTAATACCTTTCCTGCGAGCAGTTGAACCATGAACCTCATGGTGACATCCTAGATTTGATTTGTTTGATATCCACTGGTTCCTTTTACCAAGCCGAATTCGCTCTTCATCCTTAGTGCAAGTTCTTTGTCCTTACTCTTGCCTACGAATTCTTCTATAGGGTCAACGCCTCTTTTACTTAGGTGCGTGATGCTTTGGATCAGGTCTACGTTGATATCAATCTTGCGGTCCAACCACAAGTAACCTTGGTGTGTATAGGACAACAATCTTCTCACAACCGCTGTGAGCTCTAGGCTTCTGTCAAAATGCAGAATTTGCAGTAAATTTAGCAATCCCGAGGGCAGGAATGGCACAACCCAGTCTTGAGCATGGATTGTTGTCTTCTTACTGGTTTCATCATCTCGCCTACACATGTACTGGTCCGGCTGAAATTGTGGGTACTTCGTCTCGTGTAGCAAGTCATGATCTTCAAACTTGCATTTTGGAATCTTGCCTAGCAAATTCTCATTTTCGTGCACATGACTCGACATGGGCAACAACGAGATCTCGTATTGCAGATTCTTCTTGAGTATCACAACTGGTGCATCCTCTTTTCTCGGAGGGATGTACTCGGGTACCAACAACATTGGCCTCTCGCAAGGTTTCTCTGGAGGATACTCCTTTGGAATTTCTGTAGCCTTCGGCTTCTCTTGCTTAGTATCCTTTTGCTTATCTTTCTGTTTATGCTCCGCTGCATTTCGCGGTGAATCCCTAGAGGTTCCATCTCTCTCTAGGATTGTTTTCTTCATTGGTGTCTTAATGATTCCTTCCAAACAAGAATGTTTCAATTTCCTTAATATATCCTCTAAGATCTCTTGTTCAAACATACACTATCGGATTACTCTTGCTATTAACTGGTAAACGCTCAGAAATTACATGCGGTAAAAATTAAAGTCACCGTAAAGACTGGTAACTATGCGATCCTTACTATTTGTAGGGACAACAACACTAAGTTGTGCCCAAAAACGGCTAAATTAGCATGAAATGTTATGTCCGTTGGCGAAATCCTGCTTAGATATTGGTCCTTTCCTTTCATTGAATGTGTCTTCAATGGACAAATATGCATTAAAAGTGGAAAAATATAGTTTCCAAAAGTACTGTATAACAGCTACTTTCCGATCAAAACTGTAACGATTATTTTTCTCTAGCTTCGCTGATGATTAGGTGAGTGGTGAGGTTCACTTCACATTTCCCTTCTTTCTGATTGAAATTTGCATCGCTAATCCCTTCTTTTACTTCACAAATTTGATTTCTATGTGTGCTTCCCCATATCTACAAGAAGGATTGGCCGCCCCTTCGTTTAGTAGAGAATTGTGAACACCAATATCCAGCAATTCACCTATATCCATAATGGTGAACACAAGAAGGATCGACCGACCCTTCTTGCAGTCTAGAACTATTTTGAAGATAGATACTGGTCACAAGAAGTGTCGGTCGCCCCTTCATTTATGAGGGAATTGTAAAAATATTCAGCCTACGAAGGCTAGGATGTCAATTCATGTATATGCAGAATGGTGAACACTGGAAGAATACTGAGCAAAATAAGGGTTGGCCGACCCTTCATTTATGAGAGAAATGTAGACACAACCAAACCCCTTTCACTGACCCTTTCGGCATCACCCTCTAAACAGGTTGAAGTCTCACCCGAAGCGAATATGGGGGGTTACATAATCAAGCTTCCGTAACCATGGCGATGCGTAGGTGTGGTTCAAGCTTCCGTAACATCTACTAATGGGATAGAATAACAAATGAATTCGCACTTCGCACCTATCGCAGTATACAGAACTACGTTGAATCTCTACTATATTCACCAGTTAGCCATGCATTAATCATATTAAATGTTTCTTCTTCACATTCACGCACTTGTATTCCAATTACTCAACGTTCGATTACCATTCACATACATATGAAAGTAAATACATAAACGCACATAAATTCATAGACAAAACATGTCATAAACAAATACACATAAACACACTGATTTACGTGGTTCACCCCATTTGGGAGCTACATCCACATGAACTGTTCTTTTATTTTCTTGGAAGGGTAACAGTACCAATCTGCGCAATCAGCTGCAAACTCTTCTCTACAATTAGAGAAGAGTCGTCTGCCCCTTCTTGCAGTCTAGAACTATTATGAAAATAATACTGGGAAAAATAAGGGTTGGCCGCCCCTTCATATATGAGAGAAATGTAAAAATATTTAATCTGCGAAGGCCGGGCCAACAATTCTAGACTTTTGACTTCTGCAGTAAATAGTAGGGATCGGGACATTGGCTAAGTTATAATATAGAAACAATATTTATCCCAACTTCCGACGAGAAGGATCGGCTGCCCCTTCTATGATGCTCGCTCCTTCTATGATCGATTCAATCTCATATGACTATATGTGATGAACCTGCAATAATTAATTAATGCAAATACACGAGATATCAGAAATAATAGAACTCAGAATCACTTTTATATTGATCACGGGCCACTTCGAGGGGGCAACCTCCTTTGAGCAAGCTCAATACAATTAACTTCACCGTGCCTTCATAGGCCTCAACACACACTTATATACTAAGTCTAGGCACCAATACCATGGGTCAATACTATGTGTCAATACAAACCATGGGCTAAGTCTAGGCGCCAATACTATGAGTCAAAACCATGGGACATATAATACTATGGGAGGACTTACAAAGCATATGCGTCCAATACTATAGGTCAATACTATGGGCTAATATAAACTATGGATCAACAAATACTACGGGACGACTGCCAAAGCATATGCGTCCAACAACAATATACTAACAAAGTAAAGACATGGGTTCCTAACACTATATAAAATGTGCATTCGATCTCTCATGGATAATGTTAGCATATTTGTTCTTAATCAATCAATTGATTTTGAAAATGAGCGTTCGTTCCTTATCCATCGATCATTAGCCTAAACATTTGCAAGTATACATCTAATATTAAAACACTAATTTATATTTATAAACATTGTATGCATTCTTAAATATTAACTACTTAATATTTATTGTTTTGCAGATAAAACATGTCTGCGTTGTTGAGCCTTAGTCAATAGCAGGAAATCTCGTTCTTTGATTTGTTCAAAGATCACAACCTTGGTTTATTCAAGCATGGATGGTATGTTGAGATGGATGAACCAGACAATTTGTACCCGGATTTATATCTATTCTGCTTGGATGAGGAAGGAGCTCCAACTCGAGCTGAAATATTGACATCTGTGGATCCCATTACTGACGATTTATTGCATGTTCAAATTGAAGTGGTTGAGAGAGACCGGTGTTTCCTTATACAGGTTGATCTTATGGTTTGTAATTTTCGACCAGATCTAATGAAAAGTGGTCCCGATTCAGATCTGGTTTCCGGTGCGAAGCAAGGGTGGGTTTTGCCCTCGTATGATGTTTCTAATCGGTTTGGAATTAATACCACGTCATCTTTGAAAGGAATTTTGTCTATATGGAAGAAATGAATCCTAGCTGTGAAAACTTCGTCTGTATTGCATTACATGAATATTGAAGATAAGTCGACAAATGTAGGCCATGAAAAGATTCTTATCTACCTTAGAAGAACATTTCTCCATCATATTGAAAAAGATGTGACCAAATCTTCCTTCAAACCCCTCAAATCAAGTCCTTCTATAGCGATGATGCAGAAAGCGACTAAGAGATTCAAAATTTCAAAAGATGTGACCATTAGGTTCGTGACATGTGGTATCAGGGCATAGAATGCGAGTGTTTCACCACTCTTCTTGTGAAGAGATGGTATCAGAGCGCAGAATGTGGACGCTTCACTACTCTTCTTGCGAAGAGTTGGTATCAGAGCTCAGAACACGAGCTCCTCACCACTTTTCTTGCGAACAAATCAAAGCCGTATCGACGCAGAGGTTGATGCGGACAGAAGCAACAGCTTGGTGGAAGTTGGGATCTTCACCATTCTTTTGACAAAGGGATGGTATCATGACGGAGGTGGTTATTGCAATTGTGAAGTTTGGTTGGGCGTTCATGGAGGAGTGCCTATCTAGAAGTGCAACAATGTCTCAAATGATGGAATTCGGGAGAAAGGAAGTGTTTCTATGGGGAGCAATTCAGATGCACATTGAAGAATGCCAAAGTTACCAGGACTTGCGTGGAATGCTAGACGGAGGAGCACCACATAAGCAGTTCGTTTGGTCACAGGAGGTGCACAACATCGATGCGACATGAATAAGACACTAAGACTTGCAAAGTCGCAGTAGTAGCTTCCAAGTCGATTCGAATGGATCGAGTGCGCCAAACAATGGAAGGAGCAAGCGGGCCGAGGAAGCCCAAAGCATTGAAAACTTCCAACAAGTTGATGGGCACGCTGATTCCAAGAAGAGTTGACGAAGACTTGAGAAGGGGACGAGTTCAGCAAAGGAGGTGTTGTGCAAACCTATAGGAAAGCACACCTTAAATGTGTTGTGGCAGATGGCGAAGCATTAGGACGTGGAAGCCTTGAAGACGGGTTCCCAAAAGGGTTCATACGAAGTATGGCATACTTGGTTGGAGTGTGTCGGACAACAGAAAACTGATGGCAGTTTTGTTTCTTTGCGATGTGGACATGTTTTCTTATGTAATGGTAAGACGGGAGGTGGTGAGGCCCCTATACTCAACGCAGGAAGCCAAGGAACGTAAACCATTAGGATTTTGGTTTGAAGCATAGCATACTTAGGTGGGAGTGTGTTGGGCGTGCAGAATGTTGTTGGCAAGACGACAACGTTCAGCAAAAGTGGTTAAGTCAAGTGACTTGCCCAAAAACCTCCAAAGGCACAAGGTGGTGTGGATGGAGGAAGTTCATTGCAGAACCAAACTGGTTGCGAGTGTTGCAGAAGAACTCGTTGAGGGTTGTTGAAGCAACGCACCTTCAAAGCAGCTAGGAGGTGAGTGTGCGGCAGAGCAACATGATTCATTTGAGGATGACTTGTGAGAGTTGTGAAGCATAAATATTTCCACTATGGTGTGGGGTGGGTGCGGGGCATCACGTCTTGGTAAGATGAGTAGCATCGTAGCAGGTGACCATGAAGTATCTTGGTTGCGAAGAGGTCTGGCATGGGAAGACTTCTCTAGAGAAAAGCAGAGCTACAACAAAGCGTTCATCAAAGCATAACGACGCGACAAACTTGCGGAAGGAGCTGTGTACGACATAATTCAAAAATACTTTTGTCTTTGTCTGAGGCAAGAAGGGTTGCCTTGTCTTCTCAAATATGTGCGTTCAGGTAAAAATCATGAGGGAAGGAGATCGGTTGCAGAAGCAAAGTGGTCAAGTACCAAAACAAAAGTATGGCTGGAGGTCATAACACTTGGTTGATGGGGATCCGAGTCAAGTGCCTTAGACAATTTTGAGGTGGAGTGTTAGCTTTACATTATGTTCGGTAGAGTTGCGGAGAAGACCGAAGTGCGGAGGAGGTTTTATGGCCGAGTTTGTGGTTCATCTCATGAAGGGGCACAATGGTTGGGAGTCATGACCCAACTTGTTTAGTCATGGGGACTAGTATGGATGAAAGCAGGAAGAGGTGGCAGCATACCGAAGCTAAAGTAGGTGGATGATGCGACGACTAGAATGATTTGCATCTTTCCCGACTTCTGACAAGAAGCATCGGTCGCCCCTTTGTTTAGTAGATAATTGTGAACACCAATATCCAGCAATTCACCTATATCTAGAATGCTGAACACAAGAAGGATCGACCGACCCTTCTTGCAGTCTAGAACTATTATGAAAATAATACTGGGCAGAAGAAGGGTTGACCGCCCCTTCATTTATGAGTGAATTGTGAAAATATTCAACCTATGAAGGTTAGGTTGTCAATTCATGTATATCCAGAATGGTGAAGACTGGAAAAATACTAAGCACAAGAAGGGTCGGTCGACCCTTCATTTAACAGAGAAATGTAAAAATATTTAATAAACGAAGGCTGGGACGACAATTCCTGACTATCGACTTCCGCAGTAAATGGTAGGGATCGGTACATTGGCTAAGTTATAACATATAAACAATATTTATCCCGACTTCCGACTTCCGACAAGAAGGATCGGCCGCCCCTTCATTTAGTAGATAATTATGAACACCAATATCCAACAATTCACTTGTATCTAGAATGGTGAACACGAGAAGGATCGACCCACCCTTCTTGCAGTCTAGAACTATTATGAAAATAATACCGGGCAAAAGAAGGGTCGACCGCCCCTTCATTCATTTATCTCGGGACTCATTCAAAAATGGGGCGTTGGTTAAAGACATTCAACTTCAAATGACCGTCATATTGTACAGACGACAATTCATTTAGTGATTTGTATATTTTTGACAACTTCTACATTTAATTGATGTAAATTTTATTGGACAATTCTAATATTATTTATGGACATAGTATCATGTATCTGGTGATGTGTTTCAAAAATTGCAGAACATGAAAGCAATATACTTAGAAACATTGAAACATAATATTTTATTGACTGTGTTGTGTGTGTGTTTTTTTTGTTTGCAGATACTAGAAGATTAGCTACTAGTAAACCATTGATTATTTTCGATTTCAATGGAGTTTTGTTACACGCAGTACATAAAAAAAAAAATTCGGATTGCCACGAACACCATATATCGAATCAACCACAAAGTATTATTTTATAGGTCCAAGATTTAGGGAATTTTTTTAAAAATGCTTTAGTATATTTGAAGTTGGGGTATGGACATCTGCACAACAAAAAAATGTTGACGAGTTTTTGCCAACATTATTACAAAGAACAAGATTGCAAAGGGAACAATTTAGAGTAATTTTAACACAAGAATATTGTTCTTGCATAGCCAGAGAGGGTTATCAGGGTGATGGAAATCCTTATGTATTTCCCAAGCCTTTAAACAAAGTTTGGGACATTTTGATCCATGGTTGGGATGCTACAAATACAGTGATTGTAGATGACTCGAAAGAAAAAACATGTTTGTAACGAGGAAGGGAACTGTATTATAACAAAAACTTATACTTGCCAAGATGTTGATGACATATTCTTGTTAGATCAATTATGGCCTTGCTTGCTGCACCTGAATGGCGTGAGTGATGTGAGGCCAATTGTGAATAAAATGAAAGTATTTTGTTAAATAATACACTTGAATGTTTGTTTGTACTAGTATGTTCAATTTCACGGTGATTATAATTTTTGTAAAGTGTCGAGTTTGGTTTTCGAAAATGCAAAATTAGAGTTTGAAAGTGCTAAAATCTGTTTTCAAAATTTCAATTATAATTCTTGTAAAGTGTCGAGTTTGGTTTTCAAAAATGCAAAATCAGAGTTTGAAAGTGCTAAAATCTATTTTCAAAATTTCAAATTTAAGTATTGGAAGTGTCAAAAGTAGCCTTCCGAAAGGGAAAAATCAGGTTCTAAAAGTGCCATTATCATATTTATCATATTAGAAAAGCGCAAAAACCAATTTCAAAAGTGGCGATATCAAAATCAAAAGTATGATTTTGGAACGTGTATTTGGCACTTTTAGAAGTATGGCTCTGCTGAAGAAAGAAG
This sequence comes from Larix kaempferi, assembly GCA_027924585.1. Classification (NCBI taxonomy): domain Eukaryota; kingdom Viridiplantae; phylum Streptophyta; class Pinopsida; order Pinales; family Pinaceae; genus Larix; species Larix kaempferi. Next base: position 6,976,554 of record BSBM01000438.1, read on the forward strand.
ACAACAATTTATGTTGTACAACTGTATTGATTTGCTGCTCTACAGATTCTTGTGTACAACATGTTGATGGGAAGATTTCCTATTGTTGATCACTTCAACAATTTCTCCCTTTTCTTCTATCATATGCACTTTCTTTCTTCTCTTGGTCTATGCCTCCCTTGAGCGTGTTCTTCTTGGTGTGTTCAACATCTCTCATCTTGTCCTAATTATGTTTTGAGAGAGATAACTAATCTCCTCAATTATAGCAACCTACCCTTGATTCTGGAAAACAACCTCAACTAATCTCCTTAATCCTAGCAACCACCTTATCGCAACATTGAGGTGTATGACTAAGATTATATCAAATCCAACTCACTAATATTCTAGAACCTATAGAATATTTCATTTAGATTTCTAAGACTAATAGACCAAAGGAAATTAGAATTTCACTTTTATTTATTGAGTGAAATTACAAGATGGTATTATTTCCCACTTTTACTAAGTGAGCACTAAGAAGTTGTCTCGTACTACTTCTTGCACATTCACACCTAACTTGTGCAAGAAGCTCCTGCTTGAGCTACAATTTTCAACACCAAATAGAGCAATATTCATTTGGAAATTGATTATATAACTTATACTACTAAATAGTTTCTAACTGACCAAAACCTTAACCACCTAGTAGACCTCATTAATGAGAACTCAACTACTAGCTAGTGGACCTTCTAGAATGAGGCCAACTTACATTTATTGATTTCACACTCTACTACCTCATGGGTCCTTTTTAATAGAGATGGCACCAATACATTAAGGAACAACCTATTCTCCTAACTAGGGGAGTTGAAGTGGAACCCTAACGATTGTGGACTATTCTCTCCTTAATTTCCTGGTTCTCTTGGTGCTTGAGGGTGTGGTCATTTTAACTTTTGGAATATTCTCTCATTCATAATGCTTATTCTCATGTATCATTTGCTTGATAACAACTAAATATCGATTAGGGAGTCTCTCAACAACTTGTGGACTATTCTTAATTATTTAGAGCCTTCGAACTTTGGTTGGTGGACTATTATCCCTACTGCTATATGTTGAAATCATGTTTCATTTCAAATAGTTTCTAACTAGTTTTTTTATGGGGAAGTGCTTTTAATAGTCATAACATTTTGCTTTGGGGAGGTTTTGGGAGGGTCCTATTCATGTTCATTTCTAATGGTAGTGGTTGACTATTCTCCTTGCTATTGGTTGCATAACCAAACTTTGTTCTGTGTTGATTTAATTATGACTTAGTTGGTTGCATCTCATATTGCATTCCTACATTGCGTATTAGTTGCATTTCATTTAAATTCATAAAAACCTAGTTTATGATAGTTAGGCCAAAATTAGAGGGATTTCCATTTCAATGGAGAAAGGTTTAATTGTGCCCTTTTGCTGGGTAAGCATGTTAAGTTGTCAAGGGTAATTTCCCTACATTAAAACCACCCAAACTAGACCCAACTGACTTAAATGTTTGAATCATTATGGTCCCACTGTCAAGCATTGAAGTAGGAGTGAGGTTTCCAATACCTTGACAACCCCAATAAATATGCACCTCACATGTGTCCCTAGGTTAGTTGAAAGATGCCCCTACTTTCCCATTGAAATGAACCTTGGTGAGATCTGAACACAAATGGATAGGGAAGTAGTCCTCTCACTTTCTAGTCACACCACATACTCATGTGTTTGTGTGTGTGCATAAATATGCATATATTTTTTTCAAAGAAAAAAAAAACGTTATATTTGTTATTTAAAGAGTGGAATCAAAATATACATCATTTAGCTTCAAAGCTCTATTGTAAAATTTGAAGATGTCCTCAAATCTACCTTGTAGCTACATATTATAGTCTTCCAATTATCAAAACATTTGTGGACAAAATTATCCTCAGACCTACATTAATCTTTTCTTAGAACAAAGAAAACAGTTCCTAGTCCTACTTGCATTAGCCCAACTTACATATTATAAAATGGATAAGGATAGTTTTGGTGAGGCCACATCACCCATGAATTCTTGATAGACTAGTGTACCTTCCTTCATATTAAGGGCATCCTTGAGAGAGAGTTTGCTTTTTGATAGAAATTTCCAAAGATAGGTGAGAAAGGGATAAAATCAAACTAGTACTTTTTTTTCCTCGGAAAAAAGTCACAATTATTTTATAAATTAAATAAACCACATATTTCAGAGGCCTAGTGGACCTTACAAGTAATTTGTTGTAAGCTTAAAGACCTCAAAAGGCCATATACAAAAAAGGACAACAATCTTGCTTTTATGAAAATCTCTTTCTAACAAGAAAGGATGAGGCTTGTTTTCTGCAAGATTATAACTGAAACATAATAGATTTTAAATTGAAACTCATCCTGGATGTCATACCACAGTCATTGGGGTGTTCTCATAAGAAAAAATTGAAATAAATCAAACTAGTACTTTACCTCCAATTCCATGTTCATTATAGAACCTAGGGCGACATTGGTGATTTGACACTTTTCATTATGTACCAATCCATTAGTAGATTGGAGTGACCTAGCACTTGCAAGTCCCTTAAACCTTATCTACAACAAATTTCAATAGAACCCAAAGTGCAAAGAATTTTGCTCTATTATTTGTCTTGTGGCTAGCACTATGTTTGATAGTGAAAAAATGATGTTTATTTAGAAACAAAAGCGCCCCATCTCCACACAAACTTGGATTTCCTTGACAGTCATCGTCAAAGAATCCCTAATATTTTGTGAAATCAATGATTGGTTCCTTAAGAATCCTAGATGTCTTCAAGTTAAAGTTTTCCACTCTTCTTTGTAGGAGAGCATGATTTTGTTGGACACCATACTAGTACCCATGATACTCCCTTGAAAAATCATATTGTTTCTGCAAACCATAATCCCCATGAAACATAGCATGGTAAAGCTTTATGTGTCTTGAGAGATGGATTGAAATAAATACACATATATACATAGATGTGTGTGTCTATATGCGTGTGCACACACACATTATTGATTGTGACATGGATTTGTAGTTGATTGGGTCAAATTTAATTATGTACATTTATGTTTGTATGAGAGCATGAAGCTTTTAGTTAACACTAATATGCTACATAAGAACTTTGGTATAGTGGTAGTTGCTAAGCCTTGAGTGAACATAATACTTGGCATTGCTGCCAAGAATGAACTTGGTTGTTGGCGTAGTAATGATCCTAAAATCTAGCACAATATTATTAAGACTCTGCTAAAGCATGGACAAATTAGCTTCTATTCTAGAGAATCCTATGTTGCATCCTCCTCAAACAAGTCATAAGATTATTAAGATCCGGCTAAAGCATGGCTCAATTAGCTTCTATTTTAAGGAATCTTATGTTGCATCTTCCTCAAACAAGTCAATAAAATTATTATGATCATACAAATCAATTCTTTCCTGATGATACTAGTCCATCATTTTATCGAAAGTTACATTCCTTTAGAATGTAACACAACTACCTTGCCCTTTAGTCACATTCCTTTAGAATGTAGCACAAATACCTTGCCCTTAAGTCACATTCTAGAGGACTTGTCCTAATAACTTTTCATTTGTCTTTTTAAACATTTAAGTTTACTCCGCATGCACATAAATTAGAAAAATGGTTGGAAATAACCATATACCAAGCATGCCACACACAATATTTTAAAGGCAAATGCCCATGGAAGTATATGGCCATAAAACTTGGTATGAGTCCTTATGAGAGCTTTGTTTTATAAATGTAGTTAACATATTTTGGGGTCACTACAAATGGGAAATGAGTTTGGTGGAAAAGTGGATGATCTAAAGAGCGTGTAAAGGGGATAATAAATAGGAGATGAGTTTGGTGGAAAAGTGGATGATCTAAAGAGCGTGTAAAGGGGATAATAAATAGGAGATGAGTTTGGTGGAAAAGTGGATGATTTAAAGAGCGTGTAAAGGTCACAAAGAGGGTAAGAAAAAGGACACCTTAATATGTGGATAATAAATAGACAATGTTACATATATTTTTAGTCTCTGTCGTAGGCAGGAGACTATATGTTCCGCTTTTGACAGTTAATTCAATAACAAGATATAATTATACATTATGTTTTATAAAGTTACTACTACTAATAATATTTTTTGATATTTTTTATCTTGTTTTTTTCGAAGTTTATTGGATAAAACCTCTAGATTTGACAATTTTTCTCATTCCGCGCTATTAACAAAAATTATAAAATAAATTATTTTCCACAAACATTATACTCAGCAAAAATATTTTTGACATATCACTATTTATTTTACTCAGAATACTGTGGACTGACATTGTGACAGTCTCTGTGTTGACAGGAGCTGCAGGCTTTCATTTCACAAGCAGCTCCTCAGCTGTCATTTCAATTAAAAAATTAAATGGCTGTCTTTGCTAGTGTTGGATATGGGCCATTGTGCTTCCATGGGTGAGAGCAGCGTGAAGCAACCTTTGTGCTGCTCTTCCAGGGGTGAGAGCAACCTGAAGCGAAGCCGTGGATTATTACTTACCAAATTACAAGCATCTAAGAGAGAGCGTGAGAGCGAGCTATCTTTGCAGGTAACATCGAGCAAATTCTTCTTGGCTCTCAAGTTCATCACTAATTGCTTTGACTCGGTTTGAACCGGATGATTTTGACACAATAATTAGTTCATGTGATTTACAGAGCCACACAAACACATACTTTGGAGAGATTTCCAGCGACAATGTATCTCATATTCTACATCAATGGAAATGGAGAGAAGGTCTACACATTAAAGGTAAGTTAAGGTAAGTTTCGTTCTTTAAGCGCTGTAGCTTATCAGTAAGTTCCATTCTTTAAGCGCTCGGCTCCTTTTCAGTACTAAAAAAAATAGACTAACAGAGTAGTTGAGTGGCTTTTGAGGCTCTATTAAGGTCTAAGTGCTACCCGTCATCATATTTGTATGAGCATTGCGAGCTTTCTCTGGTTTTGTTGTAGTGGGTATTCAAGTTTTGTGAGAATTTCACAGCATTGAATGGTTGATAGGCCGAGATCAGAGTAGAGTTATTTATGGGGGAATGCTTAGAGTAGCAGTGGATGGTACAAGGTATATGGTATTGTTGAGCCGCGGTGCTTGAGAGCGAAGGCTCAGAATAATCCCTGGTACATTACAGATCTCCCATTAATTTTCCCCTCCTGATGCTTTAGCTTTGCAGTTGGGATGACTAAACTGAGCAAAAATCTATACTCACTTTTTTTAAGTCTTCACAGGCCTTGTAATATAAAATGTTTTGCTTTTAGTTTGTCGTTGCAGAGAACTGAGACAGATCCTTGCAGCCTTGGGGAAGCATACTGGGAAATGGCTCAAAACTATCTTATTTGGCAAAAAGTCCTCCAGATCTCAGTCTTCTGAGAAGCTGACGAAGAGGGATAGTGGCAGAGAAAATGCGGTCAGTACTTTTGCAGATCACATACTGTTTTTTATTTTTGTTAGCAGCTAGCTGAAGCTAGCTGGAGTGGGTTTGTGGACTTAAGTTTTTAGCAACAGTGGTATGCTTCAAATTGCAGAACATTTATTAGACTGTGTTTAAACTTTATTTTAGTTTGAAGCTATTAGAAATGGATAGAGTCTTTTAGATTTAAGATACCCACTTTTTAGCTTTTGCATAATATGGTATGGTTTGAATTGCAGGTTTTTTTTTTTTTTTGCTTTTGGGGACTGGTTATGCCTTTGAATTCTAGATAAAAATGTTATGCTTCAATGCTATTGAGAGCAGTAGCATCAGTTCTTTCCCCCACCCCCTAGTTTAGGGAATTGACACACTTCAAGATCTCGTTACATCCTGCTAGCGTTGCCCCATTTTTGTGCCAAGGTACTTGAATCTAGAACGAGGAGGGAAAGTCTTCTCATTATGTCTTCCATTCAAGCTCTTGGAGGCAGATCATATCCTTGAAAGCAAAGTATCCATCGGCCACCATAAGGCATTGCTTCATATGCCTATTTGTTTTGTGAGTGATTTGAATCCCAGCGATAGCTGGCCTTCTGTAGCTCGTCATCTCTCTGTGAAGAACATAACGCAGGGGTTCTATGCACAAGCATTGCGGCAATTCTGTAAGGTTCTTTCCAAATGGCTTAAATCTGGGTAAAACAATGGAAGTCTTCTAGTTTCACTATTTACTCAGGCATGTGGAAGTAGATTAGCTAAATCTCGCTTTAATGGTGAAAACTTATCTCCCAAGATTGCTGCATTTCTGTGGTGATGGTCTTCTAAGTATTTTTCAAATATGAAATCCATATTTTTCTTATTCATTAGAAAAAGTGTTTCCCTGATTCTTATTATTTTTTGCGAGGTGTTCAAGGATCATTAAAACATATCTCGAAGTATCTATTTTCTTAATCAATGGATAACATTATACAAATCTTAAAATTTGTAGTTCTATGAAGTTGAAAAAGAATGGAGATTATATAAATCACTTGATCTACACAGGAACAAGGCTCACTCAAGTAAAAAAATACTTTGAAGCATTGCAATGTGAGTGCATAATTTCACCTAATCTTACAACTTACATGGTTGAAAAATGAGAAAAATGATCCACTAGATTCTAATCCAAGGAAATGAATTAAGCTCTATGTAATATATTCCACAACTTCATAATTCCAACTTCCCAGTATGTTTGCAAGGTTGATGACATACGAGATACAAAAATCCTTTTGTATAGAAATAATGTTAGTCATGGGACAAGCAGAGCAAATACAGAATATATTTATGAAAGAAGAGGATGTGAGGATAATGGTAAGAACAAAGGCACTGAGGTGGTGCCGAAAGGAAAGGTTGAGGCCGCGAGGTAGTGTAGAAATGTAATGTTGTGGCAAGTGTAATTATAATCATCCCAAAATTGTAGGGACATGGCAAGGTTGTGGTAGGTTCAATTATGATCATCCCAAAAAAGTGAAGAAGTCATGGGAGGTGTATTTATGAGAAAAATGAAGCTTGCAGGTTGAGTGCAGTTAGCTTAGATTTATTTTCTCTAATTTTGTTTAAAGAATCAGAGAATGAATCCCAAACATCCTTTTTAAGACTCCAAGTGTCGTTCCTTTATTCACATCCATTGAGCTCATTCCAATTGAGACGTCTAGGCAATTCCTATTTCATTTGTAGTCAAAATGTTCACATGTATAAATCCTTACAAAAGTATTTTATATTGCAACTTAAGGTTCATTGAAGTTGTTGCTCGTTGTATCCATTGCGGGTATTGAAAGACGAAGTAAAAATAACATAGAGTTGTAAATGTTATTTACCCAAAATCGGTTTTTAAGAAATAACTAAAATGATATAACTGTATATTTAATTGGTCAGACTCAAAGTAATTCGATTCGAATTTTTTTTTTTTATCATTACAGAATGTAAGTTAAATTGTGAGGCTCATAATGATCCCCACTTGACTTAACAATGCTTTAGTTAAATAGTTTTGCATTGCATTCATTGTTATTACAAGTTTGATTAAGGCATTTAAGATAGGAATCGATCTATGGAGAATGGTTAAAAGTCTGTTCTTTTTACATTATATTTTACCCCAGATTATGAGTAGTACATCACATGAAGAAACCGAGTCGTAGAATAAATGTATAATAGTTTTGCATTAAGTTCTTATACTGCTTACGTGACAAAATAAAAATTAGCTATTCAAATGGATCGAATGACCTTGAATGACCTTGGTAAATGTTGAAGAACTTAATTTCAGGAGATACTGCCAATACCATTATGTTTGGGTAAAGGGTGAGCATTCTTGAAAGTGTTGTTGATGGCTTTAGTTCTATTTAATTATATGCAATGCTAGTCTGATTATACAGATCATGCACATTGAAATAAGAGTTAGTATACAAGTGGGTGAGTTATTTCAATGGGGTCTTAGAATTTTCTTTTCAAAACTCCATAGCTTTTCCAATTTGTCATCCTTAAAAGTCATGTGCATCCAAAGTGTTTTACATTTTTTTAATACTGAAATTATTAATTTTGTAGTATAAAAGAGATGCAGCCATATTGTTCAACATAATAATACAAAATATGAAAGCAGATTAAGTGCCAAAGTTTCAAAAATATCAGTCTTCCAAGAACTTAAAAACAAAACTTATTATGTTCGTCTTTTACATGAGAATGATATTGTAATCTAGTTGTTAAGTCTTATTATACTATCATGCTATCAAAATAGTTTTGAATAACATAAGAAAACCTAGAATTAGCCAAAAGCATGACTGTGTGCCTTGTCATGATTTTCCTCATAAGGATTGTCCCCCTTTCCACTAGATTCCATTACCACATCACCTAGTTCTTGCTGCATTGATTCCTCTTTTTGACTTCCTGGGGAACTAATCCAATTGACATACATTGAAAGATACTAGATTGGGTATTCCTTGTCAAGCTCATCACCATTTGATGTAGTTTGCTGCACTCTTTCCCAAGAATTTCTATAAAATATTAACAAGAAACATGAAACAATACGCATAAACATAATTATGATTTCTTATTAATGTCGCTCGCCAATTAATATTCACTAGCTAGAGCATTTCTTCAAATTCCTGACCAAAGACATAGTATATCTAGGAGATACAAAACTACATTCCAGACCAACATTTACTAGAAGGTCTGAATGGGCCCCAATAATAGTTGTGCATGGAAGTAGTTTCAAAATGGTCCCTCAACAATAGATGGATACATTTTCTACAATTTAAACCCCAGGCCAAGCCTCACACTAATTCCTATTTCAAACATCTGAAATTGAGTTAACTAGATTTAACACTGGTGTCCTCACACCACTAATGAAATCAAATTGTTCAAATTCGTCATTTGGTGGCAATTCCATCAACAATAGATATAACATGATAATCACTAGAGATGTTATTGCATTAAGAGTTGCCACGTATGTTACTCATATTCATTGACTAAATGTGAGCAATATATATATATATAATAGGATATACGTTAGAAACCATAAATTGGTTTATAAAAAGAATCCATTGGGTATGAAACTATCTAATAAAATCTGGTCAATAATTTAGCCAATCTTGTTTCTAAGATTTGTTTTCTTATTCTAAACATTATTTTTGTTATGTTCAAGCAGCAATGAAATTTCTTGACCATTATGTAATCAAAATAATTAGTAGATGTTAACTTGACATGCAGTTCTGGTCTTAATGTAATTTTGTTAAACAAATTGTTTTTTTCTTATTTCCCTTTTTTATTATAAAAATCTTAAAGGCAGGGACTAAGCTACACGCAGTGCTTGTTAGTTTTGCCTCAAATTGAACAAATGTCAAAATTAATATTGAAGGTGTTTGACTTGGTACATTTGGGTGACCAGTGGTACACATATAATGTATATCTTAAAATTGTTTCTAAAATATGGATGTTCTTTTCATTTTTTTTCTTTTTAAGTTTGAGTTAGCTTTCATTATCCTACGGGTTAAGTTGTTTTGGGATGTGAATCCTTGAGTTGATGTGACAATATTATCTCTCACTTTAATATTAATATCATTGATAATTTTATTGTCATACTTTGTGTGTTGTCTTTGCTTATGGTTGTTATTTATGAGATGTTATAGGTTTTCTAATTACAATGGTATATGTCTATGTTGGGATTTTGTTTCAAATTAATACTCTTCTAAAAAAATTGTTTGTTTGTGCATTATCGTTGAGTATGTGTTGTGAATAATTTCACATACATAACCATTGTGAGAGGATGATCATTTTTAAAGCACTATCCAAACTAAAAGCTTTGCGAATATAGATGAGAGCTTTGTGATGTATGTTTCCAAATTGATGTAATATCATCCTTGTTCACTCCAATACTAATAATATTCTCAATAATTTCATTGTCATACCCTATAGATTGTAGTCATTATCTAAAAAATGATTTTTTTTTTAACCATGGGGAATCGGTAACTCGCTGGGATTAATTGGGATAGGCCCAGGTTCAAATCCGACGGCTTCCACTATAACCCCAAGAGTATATCCAACAACCCTCAAGCTAGATATACCAATAACTTGTAACTTAGCAGGTGCTGAGATGTCTCGAAGTCCACCGGGGTGAGCCTCTATCCTAGGGGTTGCTCGCCCTTCGAGCCTTATCACAACAAACCAATGTCTCAATGGGGTTTGATCGCTGGCGGGGAGAGCGAAAACCACTCGATCCCACCAATAGCCCCCCAAATCCTTGACAAGAAATAAAATAATAATAATAATAATATATTAGTAAGGTCACAAGCAAGCCAAACACCAATTTGGTGTATGAGACCCCTTTGTTTGTGGGACAAGGGACCCCCTCTGCACAACGATGTAACTACTACAGTCTACAGAGGTGTACATACTCTACCCCATCTGGATTTGAACCTATGACCTCCTAAAAGGAAACACATATTCTTAAAGATTATACCCACTAAAATATACTCATTGCAAAAACTAAATTAAGCCTAAATAAACACCTCAACCAACTTATTATTTATTATTATTATTTAAATAATCAACTTAGAGAAAACATACCAACTTAACCATTAATTAAAATTGTGACTTCAAATATACATTACTTGGAATAAGTTCTCCAACATAACATTTGTCGGTTCTTTCCGTAGATGTAGTCCGTGGCCCATAACCACAATAATTTTTTTTTATCTGCAAAAAGCAGATTCTCCTCTCGAGTCGTAAGTTGTAACTACTTATTTGAATTATCTATCGGATCTGTTAAAGCTTTTTGAAACCCGACCACAGGAGCGGTGAAAATGGAGGAGTGCGAAGAAAAACGGTTGGAAAAATTCACTGTAGGCCCATTGTCCACAATTGTGTACATTCCAGATTTCATCACAGAGGCTGAACAAAACCATCTATTGCATCAGGTTTAATGCCCTTTTTTCTCCTTTTGTTTCCTTGCGTTTCAAAGCCTTAAAAATTTGTTTTGCATCCATTGCAACTTGCTCGTGAAACAGTAAACAATATTTTGATATCAGACAACTTGTTAAGCTGTATTGTCTCATGATTTGTCAGATAAATTCAGCCCCGATGTCAAAGTGGAAAACCTTGAAAAACAGGAGGCTCCAAAACTGGGGTAGGAGTTATTACGGTTTTTTATAGTTTTTGCTTTTTGAGCTTGCTCAGACATTATAGCAGATATTTAGGGCATTTGGATGAATGAAAGTGAAATTCCACATAGCTTATCACAAGAACTGTGAATTTTAATAATCTCAAATTATGCATGGGCTGAATTATTAAAAAAACGTCACTGGGTGTTTATTGATGTTTTTTTTGCCTATAAATTGCAATGCGACAGTAGTCTACTTAGTCTTTTTGTATTGAGATTGTATAATCAAGAAGTTATGTCATTAGCTTTTTTAGTTCATTGTTTTTCAGTTGTTAATAGATGCTGAAAAGATCTGCTGTCGGTGTCCATGATGGTGTTGGTCTACAGGAGGTGTGGTGCATGAGAAGGGTCTTCTGCCTCAATCCTGTAAGTATAAACTTAGTCTCTGTAATAGCAAGTCCCAAAAAGCATGTATGTAAAGTTATTAAAACAGCTCTCTATGACAACAATTTGTTTGAGGCAATTCTAAGGGTTGGCCTTGATTAACAATGATGGTGGTCACTGTTGCTGTAGATATAAAAACAGAAAAAAACAGGGGATAAGTGAAAAAAACAGGGGATAAGTGAAAAAAACAGGGGATAAGTCCACATAATTTTTAATTTGTTATCGAGACACAGACAACTGATCTCCATATTTTGTGTACTTAGTGAGCACTGTTGAGCGGGCCATTCAGCTACAGATAATAAAACAAAACAGCCACACATCATATGTGTCTTTCGGCCAATCTCCTCATTAGCTTCTCTACTCAGCTAATTGTCATAGGTAGACCGTATCATTTGCTATCAAAGCCGGTTCGTTTCCTGCCTCGGATCTAACCCTCCTCGAGGGATACTGCCCTCGCTTGATCTCTTACAAGGCTAGGCAAGAGAAGGCCCCTTTCTCCCAATTTTTGTTAGTGTCCGACTGCTCCCTTCGTGACTCTCGCGGCCTTTCCTTCAATGCACAATCCGTGTTCTGGATCAGTGCAAACATCCTCTTTTTGGTGACCGCTACGTGCAGACTTCCACAACCCTAGCAGCGTTTCACTAGTGACTGGCCTAGTTCATCCATGCCCACCCACCAAGGAGAAGCCTGCCGTTTTTGAACAGACTTCCAACAACCCTAGCATGGACCCAGTCCTCGCATGGACAATTTCTTCGAATGGTTTGCCCAATTTCTCCAGACGCACAGCCACCAACTGCCTCCTCTGCAAGAATCCCATCTTCACCTAGACACTTGCGTCACGTTGCCTAAGTTCTTCGAGGCAATGGATGGCAAGACACTGGATTCTTTGATATCCATTATGGAGAGCTTCTTCCACACCCATGTAGATCCATCTTAACTTCAGATCCATCCAGCACCGAGAGGGATCAAATCTCTCAAGGTGTAATTTTTTTGATGATTTAGGATGGATTTACACAGATTAAAAGAGATTAAAAGAGGAGTAACAATATTTCTATGTAAACATCAAATTTATATTATTTTTATTTATGTGTAAATCTGATATCTCTCTTTTTATCTTTCTATATATTGGTTTTTATATTAGGTGTACATATCAAATCTCTCTTTCATACATAAAGAAATCTTTTTATTTTTGTTTGTATCTATAATTCACTAACATATATATATTATTACTATTATTGTTATAAGTATTATATCTTTTTGAAGCTAACACGTAAGCATTACTCACATGACAAACGTTGCAACATCTCTATAATAATGGGTTGTAGATGCACCTCGCTACTCTTGGTGCCATTGAAATGTATGGGAGGTATTCCATCTTTTACATTAGCAAAGACAGGTGACTCTTATTGCAAATATAGAAACAAATAGTATTGTATCCAAAGATATGCGATAATACAAATGATATAAAGGAAATCAGGCTACTAATAACTCTAATCCTGGCATTATTTGCCATTTTCCATTGAGACACTCATCAGAAATTGGATGACCATTGGAATTAAATCCGTGCAGCTTCTACAATAAAGAAAAAAAATCTTTGGGGTCCATACACATTCGTGTTGTCTTTGTGGATCTATGCTTTTATGATCTATGAAGAGAAAGATGTATTGATATTTCATAATTTATTAATTATAACTAAAGAAGATGTATAGATCTATCTATCTATCTATCTATCTTTGGTTTTTAAATTTAGATTAGGGCATACATTGTATCTTTTTTAATTACTTAATATTGTATAGTTTTAAAGTGCCATGTGTCAGCTCCACGTTGAGCATGGAAGGAATTATACACCCCCTGATATTGAGTTGTTGAAAGTGCCTCTCGATGCAATTAGATAGGGACCGTAGGTTTAAAATTAGAAAAATCTGAATTGGAATCGATCGATTGATCGAGTAGGCCCATAATCAATCTGAATCGGCCTTCAAATCAGTTCGATTGATCGGTTCGGTGGCGAATTGGTCAGATCGACTGATTTGGACTAGTTAGTCGCCTCCAACCAATGTATGGCCTTTCCTTTCCTGTAGCAACAAAGTGATCTTTCATTGTGTTTAGATGAGCATAGTAGCTAAGAAGTGATGGGTTGTTCGACTTTGAAGTCAATTTGAGGAGGATGTCCATCATTTGGGGCTTGTTTTCTCACATTTTCATATTTTCCTTGGAGATTGGTCAACGCTTGAGGGTTCTGCTTGGTCTTCTTCTCATCCTTTGTGCCCTGTTTCTTCATGGAAGGAAGCTATCCATGTTCTAATGCTTTGAAGGCTGGTTTTGCATTCCTTGAAGCTGATATTCATTACCTAGATGAGTCTTGGTCCAACCTTTCTCATTTTTTGGAGGATAGTCTTGTTTTAGAGAGGGCACAGTTTCAATGGAAGGCTTATTCACTCTTATATGGTATATACATTAGCAGACTTTGGATATTTTGTCTCTAATGCTTTGGAATCATGGATTAGAATCTTTAAAATATTGTTTTTCTTTAATATTTAAATATTTTATGTATTTTTGAGTAAACTAAGTCATTATATTAAAATCGTGTTGAGTCATGACCGATTCCGATTTTGAGTCCAAGTTTACCCTCGACCGATTTCGATTTTTAAAACTATGGATAGGACATGTTTGAAGATATTTGCTTGGAGTATGCCATGGTCCAATAAGAATGCATCGCTATAGATTGGTGGGCCAATCACGGAGCCCATGCCATAATTTTGTCAGGGTTAAGCATTGAGCTTAATGATAGTGATACGAAAGGCACCTACATAACATAGTGGTATCAATAATTGGTCTACCTTCTGCTTAGTCTGTTGGGAGCAACTCTACCCCCAGGGTATCACCATAATCTATTAACTAGTTGGCATCAACTCTGCCAATTTTCCAACTAGAGTGTTAAAAAATACATCAAAATTTAACTTGCGAGTTCAACTCGACATTACCAACGATGATCAATTACTTCTTGTTAAATTTAAAGTTGGTCTATTGCCTTTAATCTAGAATGAAGTTGCTATGTTTGACAACTCCACACTTTCTAAGTCCTTTCAAAGGGATTTGGTGTTTAAATAAAAATTAGGCTTAAGCTTCACTCCATTGCATCTTTCTCAAATCCCACAGACTTCCCTAACTCGTTGACCCCATCAAGGTGCTGTCCTCTCCACCTTGCACAACAATTTTTGTAAATGTCATAGGACTGTGTCTCATTCCTTAAGGAATGCTTGGTCTTACAACACAATGGCTTGCCAAGGTTTTATTTATAGAGCAACACACGAAGTAGTTGCATGCCCAGGTTGATTCTTTGTCAATTGTCATCTATGTTTAGAATCCTACAGAGCCATATTTGAGCCTCATCCTCATGGCACCCCAATACTCTTTTGATGGTTGTGAACTCTTGTTCACCCACCGGATTAAGTATTGCATCACTACATTGATTATGGACAATGGTAGTGAAAAAACTTGATCTCTTCTCAGTTGGTGGTCGACTTACACTTGCCTACCACTGTTCACTCCCAACCTTATCCTTGGGAGGGTCCAGGATAAAGGAAACTAACTCTTGGTCAATCTTTGACGTGTTATTACTTGTTCCACTGGTGCATTACAGGATATAATGGAGTGTGATGTGACACTTCTCGATTGGTCCTAGAGCATCCTTGGTCACCCTTACCAACATGATCGCAGTTCCATGTTGGGTGATCGTTTGAGTAGCTAATATATACCATCACCAAGGATGGACGATATTACCAGCTTACATCCTCAACTTCTCCTTTGCCTCCATTCAACACCTTTGCCTCCAAGGGTAGCATGATTGCCTTCAATACCTACCAACAACTTCGTATTATTCATTTGGTTTAGGAGGATAATACTCTGCAAACGGTCTCTACAAGGCTCCAACCTTTACCAACAACAAATTGCATCACTGAATTAGATCAGGGTTGTTTAGAGGGAAATGTGGAACATGCACTTTGGGACTTGTCCAACCCTCAGGAGACACTTAACCAAGAGATTGATGCTTTTGAGGCATCTATATGCACTACTAAGCTCTGAGTTTCTCGATACATTGGCGACACCACTTGTTGAAGCACTCCCTAAATTGGTGGCATCTCTTTTTGAGGCTGCATCACCAATCACTCGACTATACATGCACCATCTGCACGTTGAGATTGAGTGGACAATATTACATTTTCAATCTATATTGCTTGAAATTGTGATAGCAGAAGAGACTGCTAATGGGTTGGTTAAATATCTCCATGATTATAGTAGAAGTGTTATAGAGAACAAGGTCAGGGATGAATCCATGTTGAGTGTTTGGACTAGGAATGTCTATATTTGCGTTATTCTTGTTTGCTTGTTGTTTTGGCTACATTCAATTGGGATGAGGAACTCAATAATATTGAGGATAAATTGCATCATCACTCTTGAGTCTTAAGTGCTTCTTGGATAGTAATATGCTCCAAGCGAAATCATGGAACAATTGTGGTAGACTTGAACTCTAGTTGATTTCTTGAGTATTGGTGGCTCAGGGTTAACATTCTCCATGTCCTCTGGTTCCATAGGTTCAACATGTAGCTCCTCGACACCTTGAGTATCCTCCCACTCAACAAGTTATTCCACCTACGTATCGTATGGGCCTTGAATCCCCACATCGATGTTAATGCTTTTGGAAGAACCAACACCAACATAATCACCCGTAAATTCAAATATTGGGATTGGTTTCGCAACAACGTTTTCCATGTTCACATCTCCCACTTCTTTGACCAATAATGCATTTTCATCAAATACAACATCCCTACTCTTGACAAGCTTTTTATTCGTTGGATCATAGAGTTTGTATATAGTAAAAACTACTTAGCTCCATTCTGTGACAAGCTTTGCATTGGTCCACAAATATTTGTGTGGACAAGTTCTAAATGTTATTGGGCTCTTCGGGCATTTCCCTTCGTGAAAGGATACCGATGTTGCGTTTTGAAAATGTAGCCTTCACAAATACAAAATGACATAGGTAAGTGTAGGTTCAAGTCTTCAACCAACATCCCCTTCATGAGCACATCTATTGTCTGTGCACCATCATACCCAAGTCGATGATGCCAAATCATTGCATCATCAACTTTTGTAGTAGCCTCCAAAGCCATTTCTCACACATTTGCACATGACTTATACAAGTTACCTTTCCCCACATTCCATCATACTTCACATACGAACCAACATTGTAACCTGAGTCACAACTTACAAATTCTTAATGATTGCAGTAATGGAAAAGACATTACAAATTTCTTTGCAGGCACCATATGCCATTATCATTGAGAAATTCCCCTTGCCTACAACTTCATACTCTTTTGCACCTCCAAAGATAACCATTCTCTTTGTAGGAACCAACTCATATTTCACAAAACAAGTCCAATTGAAACTCATATGGTGAGTGCCACTCGAGTTCGATTACCAGTGTTTAGAAGAAGCTCTTGTTGCCATTGACATTGCCAAAAATAGTTGATCCAAAGAGAGATTGGCTAGATCACTCCTCACTTTCTTTTCAGCAATAAGTTTGAGACAATTCTTTTTAATGTGCCCTTCATGACAATGAAGACACTTTAACTTCTTCTTGCTTCAGAATCTTCATTTGAGGAGTTCGATTTTTGTTGTTGTCCTTTTCAGTACACACTCGGGAAAATGAAAACTGTGGATAACAATCAATCACTACTCCACATAAAATCTTTGATGGCTATTAAAATGCTTGATTGTCCCTCCTAAAATTGATGGAAGTTGACGAGAAACTCCATAATAGCTACAAAAAACAACACTTCAAAATAGGATTTGACCTTTTTATAGGCTGCTTTTTTTATGCTTGATGTTTTTTAGGTATCATTTCACATTTTTTCAGGAATAATCGTGATGTGTCGAGTTTTTGAATTTTTTTCAAAATGTATATCATGTGGGAATAAGCATTGCAAAAAATCACATCGGCGATAAATCAATGAAATTTGCAACACTGCCTTGTGTGTGTGTGTGTGAGTTAGTTTGCTTGAACCCATAAATGGGGGACCAAAGGGAAACCTAACAATCATTAATGTGGAACCACAAAGGCAACGATAAGTCAGGTTTACATATGATCTAACACTTATTACATGTATTACATAGGACCCTCCATTAGGTCTTATGGGTTCATAGGGGATAGTTGAGCTATATAGGTCGATGTAGTGGGTCATTTTACAACTCAAACTAGCATGTGTGATTAAATCCCAAAGAACAATGCTAGCCCAACCGCAACTTAGAGGGCTTACCCATTGCCACCTCAATAACTCCTTCTCTACACTTTATGTTGGCTCGTCTCCAACTCAAGGGAGGCTTCCTTAGGATAAGATTGCTAAGGCTATGACAATGAAGGACAAGGTGATGTGAAAAGATAGCTTTGCAAAATGGTTTATCTTTTTCTACTATAATAAAATAAAGGGGTGATGGGAGGACCAAGAAGACTAGTTCCAATCCAACAAGGGAAAAATGGAGTCAAGGGGCTAGTTCAAGAAGGTGATTTCATGAATGGTTAGAGAAATTAGGGCTGCATAAACATACCATAATGAAACCCTAACATGTTGAAAAATTAGTTTAGAAATTAACTAGGAGGGTCTAAGAAGGTACTACATCATAATGTTTTTTTTTTGTAATGCTGCAAAATTCTATTAAGCTGAAAGAGTCCAAAATACATGAGTTTTTACAAACTGTGGTGGCCTTAAAGAATGAAGCCACCAACCCAGAACCATGAAGAGATCAAAGTGAGACTTATCAAAATTACAAAAAGCCTGACTTGCGTATCAAGTCCAGGGTAATGCTGAAAAAATAACTGTCTGTGTGGACTGGCGAAACTGTAAACTAAAAAACGATTAGACATAGCAAGAAAGAAAAGCTGGATGATGCAGGGAGGGGCCCGAACGTTCTCAGTTGTGGACATTCGGAGAGGCATTCGCAACAGTAGCTTGCCTGTCAGCAGGAAATTCTTCCACGATGGGGCAGGAAGGATACTCCTTCGCGACCGGAGTCATTCGACGGCAATTTCACAGGCAGGGGGGCGGTCTTCCTGAAGGGCAAGAACCCCTGGTCGCTGCAGACACGCTTGGACAGAACAAGACCCATGGTGGTGGGGATGGGGAAGGTCAGAGGCGCTTTCCCTTTGGACGGACTCGGTTGAATAGGCTCGCTTGTCCCTGTCGCGGAGGAGAGGTCTTTGAAGCCGGTCTTACCAGTGTTGTTGCGTGGGGAGAGTCTGGAAGGAGCATAGGGTTGCCAATTGAAGGTGCCTTCCAAGATGCCCATAATGACTTCCATGTTGGGCAGGGCGGCCTTCAAAGTCTGGGTGGCGTTTCTGGCGGTCACCCAGTTGGCGAGCAGGTCCTCCATTAGCAGCCCAAGCATATTCTTAACAAGCCAGTAGGGGTCAATTTGCTTACTAGGACGTCCGGTGGAGAGGCATTCCGCCAATAGCCTGACTTCCCAATTGTCTATCAGTATGGGGACTGGGACAGTGACCTCCTCCCCGTAGCCTTTTTCCATGTCCTCAGCATCATTCTTGATGGTGCTTTTCTTTCCTCTGCCCCTGGAGCCTTTCGACCTGCCCATGATTGAAGATCGGAGGGAGAGCACTGTAGAGTGGGCCGAGAACACCGTCTGTAGAATGTCAGTGTGGAGCCGAAGCCAACTTGCAAGAAGAGCTAGCAGATGGGTGGCCGCGAACAACAAGAACCAGAGAGCGGGAGGAGCCCAATTCGCTGGTCTGTGGAGGTTGTGAAACATTGCACTGATGCAGCAGGGACGGGGTTGCATGGTTATTGACGAGCCAAGGTGACGGCAGTCGAGGTTCCTTAAAACCGCACGCAGGAACCACCTGGAGCAGGTACGTCGAGGTCACCTCCAGTAGGGTCGAGGGGACATCACCAAAAGGGGGTTTAATGAACAGGGCCTTGGGGTGGCCATCGAGTTAAGTCCTCGCTTTCTAGAGCGCCACGGAGCCCGTCCGTTTGCCCATGTGTCTCGTGCCTGGGTTTGCGTGCTCTCCAACTCATCCCATCACCCGCATCCGAGGTACATCATAACGCTGTTAATTAGGGTATGACTTATGAAATGAAGTATCAAAGAGAAACAACTCTTTAAAAATGGAGGCAAATTATTACATTCAAGCATAAGACAGCAAAGGGAAATATAGGAAATACTTCTCACAATTAACCCTTCCAATGAGGTAAATAAACCCTTATCATATGGCCTTAATCAACAAGTTCTTGTGATTCCATAATTCACCAACAATATAGAGAAATATGAACATTGTCACACTTGGAGAAGAAACCCTTAGACTTCAAATTGTGCCATGAAGTACAAAGACCAGTTTTCCTTCTAGTTCAATTGAGGAGCCCAAATGGTTTACCTAGATTGTACAGGAGGCACACGAACAAGTAGGAGAGCCTGAGACTTCTTTTTGGATGAGTAATCCTCTTAAGAAGTTTCCTAATTATGTTATGCTGATATCTTCCATTATTTATATAGCCTTCTAGTTATGGGGAGGCACTGCGGGATGCCATGGCAGAGGAGTACAACTTCATTCCAAAGAATAATGTCTAGGAGATAGTATCGAGACTAGTAGGGAAGTCGATGACTGATATTAGGTTGTTGTGCAAGGTGAGGCATGCATCTAAATTATAAGGTGAGGTTTGTAGCAAGAGGATTCTTTTTGAAAGAGGGAGTAGAGTATGGGGAGACCTTTTCTCTAGAATAATCGATAGAACCAAATCTCACCCAAATTCTGAATTAGCCTTTTCACAAGTGCTGAAAAATAGGAATACACAAGTACGTGTAGTAGAGAGATGCCATCATAAGAGAGCCCCAAAATTAAGTGCACTTAGGCTTATAACAATTTATAATTTAGATCAAGATCACTTAGGACGTTGCTGACTTGTGAAAAGTCGAGCAGTAATTTGCGGACCAGTGAAAAGATGGACTAGTGAAGAGGACGCCGGAGACCAGTCGACCAGTAAAAAGAATGCGAGCCAGTTGGGAAGAACAAAAGACCAATAGTTGCGAGATAATAAAAAAGAACATGAGCCAATTAGGAAGACCAACTTCTACAAAAAGAGGAGTTGAGCCGTCGACTTCTGAATACTCGGTGCAGACCCATGACCATGACCACGAATCTTGGAATTCGTGGTTCTTTATTGCCAGGAACCCTTGCAACCATCATAACTAGTTGTGAGAGATTATGTTTGTTGGTATTCAAACTCAGTGACTAGGAAAACCCTCGCGACCATGAATCTGTGGTTGGAATTCGTATTTGTGTTATAAGAATTTGTGGCTTTGTTCAAGGTCAACTATCTTTGCTCTGTTCGTGACCAACTATCTCTACATTTAGGGAACCCTCAACATTTGTGGGCATCTTTGTGACCAGGACGAAAGCCCCACGCATAGTGTTTTAGCAAGCTTGTGAGCTTTGTTCGAGCCAAGCCGTTTGTTGCTGTACTGAGGTGCTGTCGCGGGGACAGTGCGTCGAGTAGTCACAGAGTCATTTTGAGGTTCTTGGCCCTACAGGTCTCCTCCCACTTCCACCCCTTTCTTGACACATTGACACAATAATTTTCTTGAAGGGTTTGGGTTTTTCCATAGAGAGTTTTCAAACCTAACTAAAAGTGACTGATGGGGGGCAGTCAATCGGAAGACATGGTATCCTCTGAGACAAACTTCTGCAATAGGGGGCATCTGGAGTACCTCAACAAATGCAATAGGAACCAAGGAGAAATGTACATCCTCATAGATATAGCTTTGGAGTCTGACTTTTCGTTTTGGAGATCACAAATTAAAAATTTGCTAAAATGGATGGAATCTGAAAATTGCAAGTGTCATTCAGACTTGCAACATGGCCATCGAGATATGATCACTCTTTGGAATTGGTTAACTAAAGTTGAATTGAAAAACTTATTCCTCAAGAAATCACTGAATTGTTGACCAACTCTCGAGTGATGCCTTGCATGCTTAAATTCTTGACCTTAAAAACAAACATGACGAAATTCGTCAATAGTAGGCCACTCTCAAACAAGAGACAAAGACACACATCAATTCTTGGACAGAGGTCGTCAGAGGTGGGGATAGAATCCCCCCTCCTCTCATTGTGGTTGAGGAGGTTGTGCAAGCTAAGCTACTTGAAGAGCGAAAACGGAGGACTCGTAAACTAAATTTGAAGGTTAGAGGGCTTCCCGCACCTTCTCCTTCCCCAGACCCCTTACAGGTGGGTGCTATGTTCCTCCGAGATTACCTCGAGCTTCTTGACATTCCCCTTGAGAGGGCTTGGTTTTGTCATGATTCTACACCATTTATCCAATTTAGATCATCGGGTGATTGACTTCGGGCTCTTCATGCTAAGCGTAAGTTGCTCTCTCTCCCTTCCAAGATTTTTCTAGATGCCGATCGTACTATGTCCCAGTTTGCGGCGTTGAAACGCTCCATGGAGCTTGTTGTCGCAGCTCGATAGGCAGGTAAATGGGCAGTCATTCGAGACCTCTGGGCCATTATTTGAGATTCCCCGCCTCTCGGGTATTCTTGGCCTGGGTTCTCTAAATGACTAGCCAGCTGGAGGAGACAGTTTGGGTGTGGGATTTTGGTGGGATGTTGGAATGGTAATGGGTCTTTTTGGTCTTCACCAAGCATGCTACATGATGCTCTTAGTTCTTTTGGTCTCCTTTTTATTATTGGGACCCATGAGAGCCCAGTCAGGCCACTTTCGAATATTGCAGGCTATCATTGGTTGTTTGCTTGTCGTCAAGAAACTCAGTCTTCATGTGGGGTCCGAGGTTCAGGTGGTGTGGCATGCTTAGTGCGAGAATCTCTTTGAGGTAGAGTTTCTTTGGTCATAGTGGATGAGTTTGCTGGGTTTATGTGGGTACAGATGAGTTTGCTACTTTTCCTTGGCCTCTTCTCAGTTCGCTATCCATGGCGAACTCAACAACAACCCATATTTGGATCTATACTTTGGAATCATCCAACATTCTGCAGTGGGAGAGCTCATCCTATTGGATGACTTTAATGCACAGACTAGAGCCCTCCAAGTCCCTCTGCATGATCGATTTGAGGATGTGTTCTGTGTTTAAGAGATTGATCCAACTTCTTGGGACTTCACTGTTCATCTGATGATATTGTGGGACCTTTGACAAGGTACAACAGGCACCTCATGTGGCTTGGAGAATCCCACGAGCTATTGATCCTTAACAACCTCCCCTGTTTCTTGGCTTCCTTCTCTTTCACTTGTTAGCTTCGGTGTGGTGGTCCTTCTCCCCTTTATTCATCACTTCCCTGTAATCCCCATCCCTCTGGTTGATCATGCTCTCCTCTCCTTCTCCCTTTAGATTGACACCCTCCCACCCTTGACCCCCCCCTCCCCACCCTTGGGTCCACCTTGGACCAATATTCTCTTTGTCAAGGGAGACCTCGACACCTTTACTTTCACCCTTCGTTAGATGCTCCCTTTCGTGTCTCGAATCACTTCCCTCGATTTTGCCTCCACCTAGTACACCTGTCTTTCTTCTATCATTTGGGAGGATGCCCTTCAAACTTACCCCCACATCACTTGATCCACCCCCCTTCATCGAAATCCTAGGTCCTACCTTATGAACCAGTTGTATGATGATAATTGCAGGCACCTCCATGCCCAACTTCAACATGCCTTCAACCATGGTCATTCCTCCTACTCGGCTCCTAAAGCCGGGTATTGTTGTCTCCTCTGCCACAAGAAACGCCTCTTCATCTCTCGTAGGAGATAAGAGATGAGTACTTCCATTTTTCATTCCTCTAAACATTTTTGGTGTACCATCTTCCCCCGCAACTCCCATCTCTTGCTTGATCTTGATCCATGTTCTCCCACACCTCCTCCCTTTACGATGTCCTGGGGTAGCCCTTATCCAGGTTACCTCTCCCCCCCATCTTGTCCCTTATTCACTCCCCATGATGTTCGGGAGGTTTGGGCCATGAATTCTAGCAGAGCAGCGGATGAGGAAGGGTTCCAAGTTGAACTCTTCAAACATAGCCTTCGAGCACTTGATTGTCACTTGGTCGATCTGTTTAACCACATGGTCTGCACTAGCTTTTGTAAATCGTTGTCACATCATATTATTCACCAATCCATAAATCGGGCCCTAATACTTATCCCAACAACTACAAAACGATCATGGTTGACCACACTTTCTCCTAACTATATGCTACAGTTCTCCATATGTAGCTTTCTGGGGAGTCCGAGAGGAGACAACTCGGAGCTAGAGGACTGGCGGGCTTTAGACCAATACACCAAACCATTGATCACATTCTTACGCTCTGAGCCATCATTGAGGAGGCACGTCATCGCTCTTTGAAAGTCTATTATTGCTTTGTATACTTTTGGAAGGCATTCTACTTTGTCCCCAGAGGCTCCGAGACATTGGCATCTCCGAGACCCTTTTGATTGCCATTATGAGATTATATGAGTCAGTCCTTGGTCATCTTCGTACGACCCAAGAGATTTTAGATTTCATCAAGAGTACCATTGGGGTCAAGCAGGGGTGTCCACTCTCCACTCTATTTGGGATTTACATTGATGAGCTAGAGTCTTTCTTACAGGAGCACATTTAGGATGGCGATGGGTGCTGTCTCCACCAGGTCTTGATCTCTATTTTGCTCTTCATTGACGACGTGGTTCTCTTGGCCTCATCTTTGGAGGGATTGCAGAGGCAGTTAGATGCCTTGGCCCTCTTTTGTGATCTTCATTAGTTGATGATCAACTTGGGTAAAACCTGTTGATGAAATTGCCATTGATGCCAACATGGACTTGCAGTGGCCCCACAGGTAGTCATTGATGCCACCAAGTCCCTCTTGCAGTGCACAGGTATGGATGATTCCAGTACCCTCACATCCAGTGCCTTGGAGCCCGCCAACATGGACTTGTAGTGGCCCCACAGGTAGTCATTGATGCCACCAAGTCCCTCTTGCAGTGCACAGGTATGGATGATCCTAGTACCCTCACATCCAGTGCCTTGGAGCCCACACAAAGATGGTTTGTGCTTTGGAGCACCTTGTACCCAGTTGACAAGTTCCTTGTACCCACAAGGATGGATCTTGGAGCCACCACCTTGTTGATGATGTTGAAGGCCTTGCTGGTGGTGCTGAAGCCCCTGTAGATGATGGAGAAGCCCTAAATGGGTTGGAGAAGCATTAATGACCCATTCTGTGGTCAGTCATGCTCTGATGGTGTCATGGTACCCTAGGAGAAGGTTTGGCAACCCCACAGGTGATGTCATGATGGATCTTGACCCTTGGAGGTCCTCTTGTATGGCTTAGGTGGTTGAAGAAGTCCACGAAGCCCTCTTGCCAATCACGATGTCCGTGTACCCCTATCACTTGAGGGAATGCATGATTGGGTCCTTTGTACTGTTGGTAATGACGTTGTGGGTTGATGCGGTGTTGGAATTCTTGAAGATGGTCCTAAGTGCATGAGAAGGTTTGGCACCCACTTACATGGTGGTATGATGGCATGTATGATCTTAGCACACTCTTACATGTGGTACCCACACACTTAGTGGCTTGATGATGGTTGCATGATGAAGATATAGTGGAACCATTGGATATGTTTTTAATGATATGGAGACCTTGAACTTGTTGATGTGAAGTATGTGGATGTGAAGACCATTGAAGCCCTCATGCCTTTGATGATGTCCATTGAAGACCTTGAGCTTGGAACTTATGCATAAGGTAACATGGTCTTTGACACCATTATGTGTGGGGTCTTTGACGTCCTGTACAAATTGAAGATTTTAAGAATGAAGGACCATGTATTTGCAAATAATCCCGTCATAAGATGATAGCCCTCGTCATGCCGTTTCCAACGCAGTAGAGAATGATCCGTTTTCCACAGTGGCAGCAGAAGTATTTTTGTAGTTGTTTTTTTGGAGACTGTTACCTTTTGGGGTTAAGACTATTTCCAAATTTGCTGCACCATACAAGAGGACAGTCCGATAGTGGAGAAGGCATAAAACAGTGAATGATCCAAGTTTTAACAGTTGGTACAAATCCAAGATGATGGAAGTCTGAGTTTTTCGTAGGCAGCAGTAGAGGAAGCTTATAAAACAACAGCATAGGAATTCGTTTTTGGTGCAAGGATTGAGTTTCCTTCGTTGGTTTGAGGAAGGATTTCAGTGGGGCTACAACAGAGAGTTTAATTTTTTTTTCAAAAGAACAATCCGAGGTTGATGTATTGCTCAACGCTGTTGGGAGCGGGAGCGAAAAGCGAAATTTTCAAAAGCTTCTGTTTCAGGAGCGTTTTTTATATAATATATATTTTTATATATTTTGATGCATATAAATTAAAAAAAACATGTATTATGCCAAATTAGCTATAGAAAACATCAAAACATAGAATCTAGATATTCATATAACCATTTAGTACACATTGATATAACATTAATCATCTCGTCTTCTAGATTCTAGGTCGAATCTAGGAGCTATAACTTATAACATTGTCATTAAATGATCATCATCAAATCATCAATCATCAATCATCAACAACATCAACCTTCAAATTTCAACATATAATATTTGCCATCAAACTAGGCCATAATGTTTACAAAATAGGCCAACCGCCAAAATAAACACGAAAATGAAATACAAACTACAAAGTACTATGAATCTACTAAGCTTTCCACTTGCCACGAGTAACTTCCAATTTCTTTTCTCGTGTTCTAGGTGGAATAGGTGTTGGTGGAAGTGATCGTGGAACATGAGAAGAAGATGAATGGCCCCCGCGGGCTGAAATTGGACGTTGTGAAGCTAAAGGTAAAACTCCTGCATCCGGAAAGTTGCTTCTGCTTGGGGGTGGCATCTCTGTATGGTAGTCTGAATTGGATCATCATGATTAACCAATAGTTCAGCCTCCAAGCGCTCTAATGCTATGGCTCCATCCTCCACATTAGCCTCCTCTGGATTGTTGTCCCAAGTCAAAAATGTTCTATCATTCTTTGCCGCCTCACAATAATGGGACAACAACCTCAAGTTGTAGTGCACATAAACCAAGCTTTCTGCGCGATCTACATTCAGACTATTTCTCTTTACATTGTGGATGAAGTTGTAGGTGCTCCAACACCTCTCTGCAGAAGAGCTATTAACAACCTGTGATAGCACCCTCAGCGCCAATTTATGCAAATATGTGGCTCCAGAGCCATGCATGTTCCACCAATGGATAGGATCCAATTTGTCTCGATCGTTGGTTGCAAACAGGGAACCAAAGCGTCCATGCTCACTTATGTATATGCTCAATTCACTCCGTACTTGAGCACACTCTTCCTCATCAGGGACCAACTTCTCTAATGCAAGCATATACCCAACAGCAACCTCTGGATCTGTGTGGGGTTTTTTCCTGACTCCACCCCCAGGTGCAGGTTGGGCCAACCAAATTGGAGAATAGTATTTTGGGGTGAGGACATATGCAAGGGCATGGAGTGGAACATTTAGATTATCCCACCTTTTGACCACAAGTTTATGAATATGGTCATACAAGACTGGATCTCTTTGCTCAACAATGTCTTTGATTTGACCAAGCATGCTATCCATCTGCTCATATACCTCCCCAATCACCGGCTGATCTGTATCTGCAAAACGAATCATGTTATAAACTGGCTTTGTGAACTGCAGAACATACCTAACCTGTGACCAAAAATGACCTTCAAGAACGGTGTCCTCCACCTCCTGAAAGTCACTTCTATCTGATGCACTTGCAACTCTGTCTTTCAATTCCTGCCATTGATCACTTGAGACCATGCTAGCCAATGCCTCTCTTACCTTCAAAAGCCTCCTGAAGGTGAGGTAGTAGCTAGCAAATCTAGTCTTTGCAATCTTGAATAGCTCCAACTTAGAGTGATTGCGAAAAATGTGGTGGGCCATGCTATGATTGGTAATAAATTTGATCATTTTCTTACCTCTCTTGTACAAGGCACCAATCCATCGGTAATTATTGTCCTTCATCTTAAC
The DNA here is from genome assembly GCA_027924585.1 of Larix kaempferi. Taxonomy (NCBI): domain Eukaryota; kingdom Viridiplantae; phylum Streptophyta; class Pinopsida; order Pinales; family Pinaceae; genus Larix; species Larix kaempferi. The sequence continues at coordinate 7,004,079 of BSBM01000438.1, forward strand.
AATATCACGCATCAAAAGGTTCAATGTGTGAACCAAACACCCTGACCAAAATATGTTGGGATACTTATCCGTAATGATTGCTCCTGCTGCCTTACAATTAGCAGCATTATCAATGATGACTTGAATGACATTGTATGGCCCAATCTCTTGAATGGTTTTAAGTAAAGGTTGTGCAATATTAATAGCAGTCTTGTAGCGATCTGAGTAGTCATGGGTTGAAAGGAAGACCGCATCGCTAGCAGAAACGCCAAGAATATTTATCAACGGCTTGCCTTTAACATTTTCCCACCCATCAGATACAATGGATACCCCATAGTTGGACCAATCATTTGTGAACTTTCCAAGAGCACTATTGATTTTGGCTCTTTCCCTGTCAAGTCCCACGGTTCTAGCTTTGTCATACCCAGGGCTTCTGTATCCTTGAGGGCCACCATTGATGGCTTGTGCCATTTCATGCCAATAGGGTGAGCGAAGAACATTGAATGGCACACCACATGCATAGAGAAACCTATAAACTTTTGAATCCACATCATCTCTACAACCTTGGTCAAGGAAATCGGATAATGTATTTCGTATAGGCGAGACTCCATGGGGAGATGAGGCTCCCGATCAAGCCGATGATGATCCAGCAGCAGCTCCACTACCAAACATTCTCTGTGGGGATTCAGAATCAACCCTCAATCTCCTGGAGTTGTTTTGAGTGGCCTCTTCTTCCATCTTGTATTTGCTTCTCTCTTTAGCTCCCACTTTGTCACAAGTTTTGACTCCATGAGACTTACCTACATCGCATGGCATAACCCCACACAAATGCTTTCTCACCCGCGTATATGAACTTGTGTATGTTTTCCCACAATGGGGGCATCCAAACTTTGTGGTTCCACCCCCTCTCCCTCCCCCTTCCCTTGTCACATACTTCCACAAAGGTGTTGTGTCTTTTTGTTTTTGCCCCACATCACCCTCATCCTCATCATCATCATCCTCTTCCCCTTCCTCCTCTTCTCCTTGGTATGCATCACTCTCTACCTCTTCCCCCTCATCACTACCACCACCACATCTACTTCCCAACACCATCATAATGAGAAGAAGTGGAATGAAAAACCAAAACCACATACCCATCATGTTTCTTGATTCAAGATGAGAGTCACTTGTTCCCTGCAATAGAATGATGGAGAAGAAGCAATTGGAAAGAGTAGGAGAAGAGAACATTGCAAGTTTTCCATTTTTTAACATAGTGAAAAAAAATTGCAAAAGCAAACAAAGATGAGTTTTTAGAGCCTACCTTTTAGCTCTTCAATGGTGGTTGAATGTCTCTATGGAAGCTTCAATCTCCCTTGCAAGCTCTCCCCTTCAATCTCCCACTTAATGCTCAAAGCTCTCAAACAACTAGCAAACTCACTCCAATCTCACTCAAAGCTCCAAGCTCTTCCCAATCAATGAAATGAGTCCAAATGGACTCCAAATCCCTTTATAGGCCCAAACTAACCCCAACCCATCCAAAAAAAACCCCCAAAAATGCAAAAATCGAAATTTTTTTGGTTGAGTCCGCCGAACTCGTGGGAGCGATTTAGGAATTGATTTCGGGTTCGATTTTTTACCTCGGAATCGATGAGGAATCGTAGCTTCCGGATCGATTCCGAAAAAACCAGGGATCGATTTTTTTTTGAAGGGAGCGCGAATTACCAAATCGATTCCGGGAGGAATCGCGATTCCGGAATCGATTCCTTCCGGAGCGCGATTCGGGATTGATTCGAGGGGGGGGTCGATTCCCAGCAGCTTTGGTATTGCTGAACTATGCAAGTAAAGTATTCGCTGGTTTAAAGTATGAACTGAGGTATTTTCGCTAGAATACACAGCAGCAACAGTATCCGAGTTTATTCACAGAAATTTCCTTTTTGGTTTTAAAGTTCATGCTACAGTGTTGAAGTCTCCACACAGTCCTAGTTTGTGAGAGGTTACTGCTGGATCCAAGCTCCTCTTACAGTGATCCTTTTTGTTTTGGGGTTAAAGATGTAAACTGTCCCAAGCAATGAACAATCAAACCTTGATAAATCTTCACACACTGCTGCTTATAGTTTGGGTTTGAAAGCTGCCTTCATTATCTGGGGTTATCTATTGACAAGGTATGTTTATACTCAGATATTTATATGTACAAGAACAGTGATATGTCTGTAGATGTAAAATGTACAAGCATGTACAAGTGAATATGTATAGTAATGAGTAAACAGGAGTGTACAGTGGTGTGTACTAAGTGAGCAGTGTGTGAGTTGTATAGTAGTTGTACAGAAGTTGTACAGTAGTATGTGTGAATACTAAGTTGTATAGTAGTATGAATACTAAGTTGTACAGAACTATGTGTGAATACTAGTGTGTACAAGTGACATGCAAACAAGACAAATGTGTGAACAGTGAAGCAGAAGCCTATTCCATGATGATACATGCTACTCTATAATACTCTCCTCTACATACTTTATGATGTGATGCCTACCTTGATGATGCAGTGTAGTATGATGATGGTATTGCATAGTACTGTACAGTGAATTGTGTGAGAAGTCTGTATACAGTGGCAGATATACAGTGGTTTAGTATAGTAATGCATTGTACAAGGTGTGTATGATAATGCACATACAATGAAGCATTAACAGTGATGTGTTTATGAGTAGACAAGTGGTATGAACAAAGGTGCGTGTAAGTACAGTAATATAGTTTGAAGCTACCCTATGCATTATGTTTGGTGACATACTGCATGATGATGTTGTGAACCTTATGATGATTTGTGCACCCTATGATGAACATGTATGCTATAGATGAAACAGTGATGGTGATATATACTTACAATGGCATCTATATACAATGATGAATAATGTATGATGATGTACTTCTACACACTAGATTGAATATCCTATGATGATGATGTTGCATACTATGATGATGCCTTGTACACGATAATGCAAAACCCTATGATGATGTTCCAGACCTTGATGGTGATTTTGACATCTTGATGACATGCTTAGTTTGATAGACCTTTTGATGTTCAGCAGAAGTGTCTCTTGTATGAGCAGACTTTGATGACAAGTGGCATTGATCAACAGCGTTGCATATGTGGATGAGCAGATTGACAATTGTATTCAGCAGAGATTGACCAACAGTAATGAACAGAGATTGAACAGTACTTGACCAACAGTATTGAGTAGAGATTGATCAGCGTAGGTTGATGTGCAGAGGTACATGAGCAGAGATGGTTGAGCAGCAGATTGATGACAATTAGAGATTGGCATCAAGCTTGCAAGTGAAATCTTGCACTTGAGGATTGGACTCCTCAAACTCTTCTTAGTTGGAGCTAAGAAAACTAGGCTGGGTCCTGTTACAGAGTTGGTGCTCTTTTCATCAGTTGGTGTTGATTGTAATCAAGAAGATTGTTGTCTTCCATGTACAATAAATAAAAATAAAATTACAAATATTCTTGTGTCTCATTGATGTGATGATTGTGTTTGTGATTCATGATTGATTTAGCTGATGACTCATGATGAATATGATTATGTGATTAAAGCTTGATATACTCTGATTGAATAAAAGAAGGTAAAAGGTTTAAATTGCTCTCACACTGATTCATCCCCCCTCTCAGTGTGGCCATTGTGTCAAATTATTGGTATCAGAGCCGACCTTCATCATAAGCCTTGCAAGCTTGAAGGACATCCGTGGACACACAATGGAAGCAAAAGCAGAGTCATCAAGCAATGATGTGCCCGTACTTGATGTGACAGATTACTTCGGGTGGAGGAGCAAAATGAAAGCATATCTGAAGAAGTTTGGTGTTTGGGAGATTGTGATCAATCCACCCACTCCATCCAATAAGAAGGGCAAGGCAGCTGCACAGAAAGAAGCAAAGAAGGACAATGCTACAGCCTTGAAGTTCCTCATGGATGGACTTCCCAGCTCAGTGAAAGAAAGTGTAGGAGAATACACTTCAGTTAAAGACCTTTGGTTCAAGTTGGAAAGCAAGTATCAAAAGGGAAGACCAGACACTGAAAAGATGGATCAAGAATCAGAAGACAAGCCCTCGGAAGAGGTCAATCAAGAAGAAGAAAAGCAAGAAGTGGACTCCAGTAAAGGTATGGATTCTTTTGATTGTAATGATAGCATGTGTGATGAAATTGAGAAGGTTCTTGCAGAAGATGATGAAGAACTATCTAAGGCTACACAGGAGATACATCTCACTTTGATAAATATTGATCTCAGAGCAAATTGGGTCTTGAACACTGTAAATCTGAACCATAGTGAATTCACAAGGTTCAAAAGGAGACTCTTGGAGTCTTTGAATGAATATCAACAGAAGACCATGACAATGAGAGTATTGCTTGTGAAGCTCAAACACAAGGATAAAGAGTTGTGGGATCAGTTGGAAGACAAGGATGCTGAAGTTGAACGACTAAAGATTAATTTGATCAGTCAAAAGGAAGAACAAGAAGAGCCTGGTAAAGACTCAGAAGAACTTGAAGAAACTAGAAAGGCCAATCATGATTTGAAGACTCAGATGGAGGAAGCCAAGAGGATAGAAGAAATCTTGAAGAATCAATTGGAAGAAAAGGAGCAGACAATCCAAAAGATGGAGATGGAGGTAGTTGGTCTCAGGAAGAAAGGTGAAAAGACTGATGCCTTTGTCAAGTTCAAGGACAGTTCAGTTGTTCTAGATAAGATCTTGGATTGCCAAAGATCTCCATTTGACAAGTCTGGCCTTGGTTACAAGAAGGAAGGAGAAAAATCTGAAGATGGCACTTGGTCTCCCAAGACTCCAGAAGCAGGTCCATCAACATCCAAAGCTGCTCCCCATGCACTTGCACATGACAACAAGGACTTTGGAAGTTCAAAATTGCAACATGGAGTTAGGTATATTCCTCAAAGCAAGCTCAGAAAAGAAACAACTCCAAGATGGAACCAAAGTCCCAGGTATGAAAATGGATTTAATGGTTATTGTTATTTTTGTTCTAACTTTGGTCACAAGGCTATGGATTGTAGACTATACGAAAGAAGAAGTGTTGGAAGCCCCAATGACAAAGTTAGATGCTGGATATGTAACCAAGCTGGACATATTGCTGCTACTTGCCACACATTGAGATGCTACACCTATAGTGGGTTTGGTCACAAACCCAAGAATGTGCAAGTCAAAGAAGTCAACCCAGGAGGAGTCCTTCATACACATCAGCAAGAAGTATCACTGAACCTTGGAAGAAGATCAATGCAGGAAGATTTGAAGATCGGAAGACAAAGGCCTACAGTCAGGGACACTCTCAGGCATGGAGACATGAAGTTGATCAAAGAAGTGTTGGAAGTTCCAACAGCTCAGTCAGGTGCTGGACATGCAATCATGTTGGTCACATTGCTGCATATTGTCGTACGATGAGATGTTATGGGTGCAGTGGCTTTGGGCACAAAGCTCAAGACTGTTGGAGTACACGGAAACAACCCATGAGAAGTTTCTCATACAACTCATCAAGGAAAGCCAGTACAGATGAAGGAACAAATGCTGAAAGGACAAATGCCAAGAAGAAAGTATGGATGAAGAAGACCTAGCAGTTACATATAGGAGAGGTTGATCAGTGCAGGGAGAATGGTTGCCATATGGCAAGCCAAGCTTAAGGTCTTCCAAAGACCTTAGGACACCTTGAGTTCATAAGGTTGGAGGATGAACTCAAAGAAGAAAGGATGGTTACTCCAAGCATACAGACAGGTCCCAAGATCGGGCATATTGACAGGGGGAGCAGTGAGCAGTGATCAGTGATCAGATACAGATTTGTGGACACCCTTTGCCATTGATGCCAAAGGGGGAGAGAGGAAGACAAAAGGGGAGCATGCTCACAGGGGGAGCATGAGGTGTTGTCATCAATGACAAAGGGGGAGATTGTTGATGAAATTGTCATTGATGCCAACATGGACTTGTAGTGGCCCCACAGGTAGTCATTGATGCCACCAAGTCCCTCTTGCAGTGCATAGGTATGGATGATCCCAGTACCCTCACATCCAGTGCCTTGGAGCCCACACAGAGATGGTTTGTGCTTTGGAGCACCTTGTACCCAGTTGACAAGGTCCTTGTACCCACAAGGATGGATCTTGGAGCCACCACCTTGTTGACGATGCTGAAGGCCTTGCTAGTGGTGTTGAAGCCCCCGTAGATGATGGAGAAGCCTTAAATGGGTTGGAGAAGCATTAATGACCCATTCTGTGGTCATTCATGCTTTGATGGTGTCATGGTACCCTAGGAGGTCTGGCAACCCCATAGGTGATGTCATGATGGATCTTGACCCTTGGAGGTCCTCTTGTATGGCTTAGGTACCCCTATCACTTGAGGGCTTCATGTGTGAATACTAAGTTGTATAGTAGTATGAATACTAAGTTGTACAGAACTATGTGTGAATACTAGTGTGTACAAGTGACATGCAAACAAGACAAATGTGTGAACAGTGAAGCAAAAGCCTATTTCATGATGATACATGCTACTCTATAATACTCTCCTCTGCATACTTTATGATGTGATGCCTACCTTGATGATGCACTGTAGTATGATGATGGTATTGCATACTACTGTACAGTCAACTGTGTGAGAAGTCTGTATACAATGGCAGATATACAGTGGTTTAGTACAGTAATGCATTGTACAAGGTGTGTATGATAATGCACATACAATGAAGCATTAACAGTGATGTGTTTATGAGTAGACAAGTGGTATGAACAGAGGTGCGTGTAAGTACAATAATATAGTCTAAAGCTACCCTATGCATTTTGTTTGGTGACATACTGCATGATGACGTTGTGAACCTTATGATGATTTGTGCACCCTATGATGAACATGTATGCTATAGATGAAACAGTGATGGTGATGTATACTTATAGTGGCATATATATACAATGATGAATAATGTATGATGATGTACTTCTACACACTAGATTGAATATCTTATGATGATGATGTTGCATACTATGATGATGCCTTGTACACGATAATGCAAAACCCTATGATGATGCAAACACTATGATGATGCAAACCCTATGATGATGTTCCATACCTTGATGGGTATTTTGACATCTTGATGACATGCTCAGTTTGACAGACCTTTTGATGTTCAACAGAAGTGTCTCTTGTATGAGTAGACTTTGATGACAAGTGGCATTGATCAACAATGTTGCAGATGTGGATGAGCAGATTGACAAGTGTATTCAACAGAGATTGACCAGTAGTAATGAACAAAGATTGATCAGTAGTACTTGACCAGCAGTATTGAGCAGAGATTGATCAGCAGAGGTTGATGTGCAGAGGTACATGAGCAGAGATGGTTGAGCAACAAATTGATGACAATCAGAGATTGACATCAAGCTTGCAAGTGAAATCTTGCACTTGAGGATTGGACTCCTCAAACCCTTCTTAGTTGGAGCTAAGAAAACCAGGCTGGGTCCTGTTACAGAGTTGGTGCTCTTTTCATCAGTTGGTGTTGATTGTAATCGAGAAGATTGTTGTCTTCCATGTACAATAAATAAAGATCAAATTACCAATATTCTTGTGTCATTGATGTGATGATTGTGTTTATGATTCATGATTGATTTAGTTGATGACTCATGATGAATATGATTATGTGATTAAAGCTTGATATACTTTGATTGAATAAAATAAGGTAAAAGGTTTAAATTGCTCTCACACTGATTCACCCCCCCTCTCAGTGTGGCTATTGTGTCCAATAAAACCAAGGTCATGATCTTCAACGTATCGAAGAGGCTACTCACTGATCGTCATTTCTTCTTTACAGGGGAGGAGATTGAGATTACTAGCATCTATACCTACTTGGGGGTTTAGTTTACAGGTCTTCGTTTCAATTTGCGGCATGCTCTTCAGCCTCGAGTTAATAAAGGATATAGATCCCTAGCCCTTCTTGAGAGACAGTGCTTCAAACACCATTTTTAGGACATCTCATCCAAGATGTTTCTCACAGATACTCTTCGACCCACAATCTTCTATGGCTATGAGGTGTGGGGATCATGCTTACTTGACACTTGACAATGATTGGGCCTTACCAGAGAGAGTACAAATCCTCCTCCTTCGTCATAGCATCAAATGCAAACAGACAATACCTCAGCTCATTATCCTAGTAGAGTTTGGTGCTTGACCTTTTCGGCTTGAGGTTGTGTTCATCCTTGTCACTCTCTTACATCGCCTTCAGAGCTTTGTCGACTTCGTGAATGGGGCATGATTGGTACTTTTACTTGGCCTATCTCTCTTCAGTGGCCATCGCCTCAGCTAGCCTTCCAACATGCTCTAGATGTTGTTTTACGGGTGTTGTGGACCTTTCTGTCGGTATTGCGATGGATCGGTTTCCTCCTTGTAGGTACTCCTTGGAGGTGCCTGGCTGCCTCCTACCTATCAGGAAGGAGTTGAACATAATCACTAGAGATGACATTTATAGGCAGTTTGTGCGGGTTACTTGGATCAATCCTTAGGGGGGCTATGTCCCATGATGGCCTTCTATGCTACACACTTCTTGGATTTGGGGGACGGTCTCATTGTTTGGCCCCCTTACACTTTCTGCCATTGGGCACACGTGCTTTGTATTCCTTTAGGCCAGTTCAAAGTGGGCTCACATTGTCTTCGGATAGAGACGAATCACTAGCTCGACAAGTCAGACAGGATTTGCCAGGTATGTCACCTTCGAGAGGTTGAGATCAAGGAGCACTTCATCTTTCGGTGTCCTATTACTACGAGATCCGTGGGTGATTTCCTTGTCTTTTCAAGGATCTTCTTCTCACAGAGCTTCAGACTTTGACTAGATTCTTCTGATACCCCAATCAGAGACGTCTGGCCTTATACTTGCAGGAGGCCCTCCTGCTTCACTCCTTCACCCTCCAGCGACATTCATAGTCGGGACCACCCTCTACTTAGAGTATCACCTCCTTTTTGGTGCTTCCTTCCTCTAGAGGCACCAAGAGACAGACAAATGGGGGCAATGACCTTAACTGCTTAGTTAGGACATAGTAGTCCACCTCCACCTCTGCCCAACACCAGCGACAGGGACAGTCTCGGTCCCATCCTGACAGTCGGATGAATTCATCCCGAATACAATAGCAGGCTCCCTCCTTGAGACAAAGATGTACTACTCATTACAGTTCCTCTTCTAGTTCCTCTAGCTCTTCCTCCAAATAGAGTACTCTTTTGAGCTTCCTCCAGTTGGCTTCAGATGGTAGGAGAGATACTCTCGATGCTCCCAGTGTTTCCAGTGCCCCATGATACCCCTAGGTTTTTTTTTAAAGTTCCGAGAAAAAAATTATTTTTCCGTAAAAACAAGCCATTTTTTAATGGTTTGGATAAAAAAATTGAAAAAGTGATAGAATTATGGTCTAGGGGTCTTTTTGGCCATGGGGGTGCTCATTTTGTAGCCTAGAGCACCCACTTTACCCCTAAATCCACTTTCCTAAGTGTTTGGACACTTTATTTTTCATCTATTTTGCAAAAAGCCAAAAAAGTCAAAAAATGAGAGAAAAAATGCAAAAAAGTGAAAAATCCCAAAAATCAAAATCCTAAATTTTGGGGATGTGTAAGAGTTTTTGGATCAGCTATGTTTGGGGGGTTGTAAGAGGAGTCTTATGACACTTTTTGAGCAGCTAACATTAAGGGATCCTTTCCCCATGAGCTAGGGCGCATTTCTCCATGACTTGGGCGCATTTCCCCAGAGAGAGTGCCCACAAGTTAAGGAATTTTGCAGCCGGTTTGTAGGCCCTATTTGGGCTGAGTTTTGGGCAGCCGAAAAGGTGGAGGAAGCCCTATTCATGCTCCAATCTAAGGCTTAACTCTCTCCACATTTTCTCCCTCCTCTCCTACACAAGTGCGCCCTACCCTCTCTTGTCATTTCTATAAATTGAGAGCTCCTCTCTCATTCCAAACTAGTTAGAGTTGGAATGAGAGAAGGATTGCTATTGTAATCTGCTATATTTTTTGCGTTGAGAATAAAGAATCTTTGGAGGCTGAAATGTGTAGTGCCTTGGTGTGTGGATCAACATTGTGATGCTATTCATGAGGTAACTTGTTCCTATTTTGGAAATTTCTTGTTTACTCTTCGATATAGATCTTGCCTTAAGGATTTATCTGAATCAATAGGAATAGAAATTGTAAGTAAGTTTACTTTCATTTCTATCTTTTCATGTATGATTAGAAATATAAAATTTGCATGTTAAATAAGTTTATTTTCATGCTATTTTAATTTCTGTTTATATGTGTTTACAAGATCTCATGGGTATGCAAGTTTTGTGATTTAGCTTTTAGGTTGCCAAGCTTGGAGGAGGATTGGATCAAGTTTGACTCCACTCCATCTTCAACAATATTCAAGAACATTGTCCCTCAACACTCCACAAAGAAGCTTTCTCTGTTTGATCTTTTTGGCAACAAGCTCTCTTCTCCTTACTCTTTCTCTCATTAAAATTATTTTCTTCTTGGTTACTGGTTTTGTGACACTTTCAGATCTGATTTGTTTAGTAAGTTTATCATAAAAATCAGATCTGATTTTTTATGCATAGATCCAAGGTAGTTCAAAAGTTATCATTTCTTTGTTGGGTGTTGCTTGGAAAATGGTCGTTAAGTAATTTTTTCAAGTCAAATTTTAAGATTGTTTAAAGATTTCTTCTCTTAAAATTTCTAAGGTTTATATCAAGCAATCAAGTGCTTCATTGGTCGCCTTTGCAAGGCTGTCCAAGACCCTAAGAGGGTTGGCTTTTAGCCAATCCATCTTAGTTCTTTACTTTAGTTAGCTAGTTTTAACTTAGAATTTTTTCTAGTATTTTTTGATTTTGCCCAAGTCACTTTTAAAGTGATTTTGGGCACTTTTGTTACTAATATTGTTCGTTGGTTTTTGTTGCATGACAACAGAAAGAAGGTTTTGAAGCACTCATTTTGACCATATTGGACAATCCAAGACCTTCCTTGAACCTTACCTTTCCTTCCCAACTTTGCCTCCATTATTTGTAACCTCATTTCTCCAAGATCTATAAGGAGAAAGAGGAGTTCTTTCATTTCAAGTTTGGCATTGTAATATTGTAATAAAAGTATTTTGGAAGCAAGCTCACAAAGCTTGCTTCTCATCCCCCCAGGGGGGATTGGTGTCGGTTCAATTTTTGTGGTTGTTATTTTTTCAAAACTAATAATTTTCACATTAAATTAGATTAACTAAAATCAACCAAGATAAATAAAAATCTAACGTCGTGGTCCAATCCAAATATTGGGCCATTGACTCTCTCAGGACTTAAGAACTTTTTTTGTTTTTGCAGACCGTATACTTTTCATTACAAATTGTTTCATATTTTGCAAAAGTAAATCAAATACTAACCCACTACCTCAGTAGTGTAGTAATTAGAAAACATTTCACTTTTTTTCAGTCATTTACTTTGTAATTAACCCCCCTTGCTTTCCCGAAGTATGGTTTCAGGATAAGGGCTTGCCCAAGTACTGGCCAAAAAAGAGATTCTTGGGGTTCTTAATAAACAAGAAAATCGTGTTAAAAAACTTTTAAAATTAATAAGGCTTTGTCCCGAGTATGCTCTGGATCATTGTAGCTTGACTGAACATGCCGATCAAACCAGAAAGGGACTTAGTGAGTAGTAATTAGTCTAACACTTCCTAATAAGCCTCCCACATACAAAAATACGGCATATCGATTCTTGGCATAGTGTGGGGAAATTCCTCAAAGGAAGCGGGAACCACTGGGTAGCGACCTCGGGATACCGTTAGACTACACCCTTGTTTGGTGTAGTGTTGAACACCTCCCAGAGACTCCGATCTAGCCCACATTTCTGAGTGATGAGCTACCTTGCCATAATCCAGACGTATTTTTAGTACCTCACGGTATATTGGAAATTCCCTTTCCCCTAATAATCCACTCATTTTCACATTAATTTAAAATCGACCAAGAACATTTGCACAACATTTCATTTCAAGCATTACAAACAATATTTCATTTGACTCCATTTTTTAGCACTGGTCTTTCTTGATTTATCATTACAATTTCCATCATGTGTTGAATAGATTGATAAACATGTTTAATTTCTATGCTGTTTAATCTTTATGTTGTTATGCTTTCAAATTATATTGCAAATCTCTTGTGTCAGTTTCGTTGTTAAAAAACTCCTAAAAAACTAACTCATCCATCAGAACTAGCTAGCTTAATCAACCTTAGCAACCTTTAGGGTCCACCCCCCTTGGCTTCGTTAGGAGTTTTCCTAAACAGAGGAGTCAAGATTTAAGTGATAGTACTTGACTCGAGGCTTGCCCCCAAGGACACACTTAGTGGCTTGAAGATTTCTGCCACGTTAACCCCAGGTGTGTTTCCGACGACAACAGGTACAGACCCCTAGTGCCTGATCCGTCACCTCACTGAGGTCTGTTCACTTGGCCGCAACCCTGTTAGGGCTCAAACACACCCTCGACAACCCTTCTAGGGCTTGATTAGACCCTCAACATCCTTTGAGAGGAAGACGACAACCCTTGTAGGGCTAGAACAGACCCTTGGCAACCTTGAGGAAGAGAGGACAACTCTGCTAGGGAAGACAACAACCCTATTAGACTTGGAACAGACTCTCAGCAGGGTTGAGGAAGAGAAGACAACCTTGTTGAGGAAGACTGTAATCCTGGTAGCTGATCCAAACCCTTAAAAATAATATAGTTGAGATGAAGAGGATAAAACAACAATTGAAAATACCCAAACGAATTCCTGGATAGAGATAGATGATTGATTGAATGATGATTTGATGTGCCTTTATCACTTGAGAGGGTTCCTCATTTATACTTGATCATCGAATAATCCAAGGGGTGATTTCCATAAGTCAAGGAGTCAACAAATAATATAAATTGCACTTAGTTGGACTTTCAAGCGAGCGTTCCAAAGTTGAACATGTTACATGTTCTTTTTCAGTGATACTAAAGTCCATCGGGCCTTTTTCAGGGCCATTTTTTAAAATAAATTGCATGTCCGTACTCCCATGGGGAATTGTAATAAGTTGGTCTAAGCATGGTCTTTTTGTAACAGGCTTGGCTTACCTTATGTTTATTTATCAAGGAGATACTCTAGAGTGTTTTTTCCTTAAGAAATATGCGTTGCGTTTCAGTGACGTATAATTCCTGAGTTTTTCATTCACACCTCCAAAGCTGGAGTATTTACCTTATTGGACAAACCTTGGGAGGTTATTAAAGCCTAAGTGTCTATGTATTTTTACATGCTAGCCATCAATAATAAGTCGTATGGACATGCACTAGGTCCCCTAGGAGTTTGAGTCAATTCCGAGAAAAATAATTTTTTTTTCCGCAAAATCAGATCATTTTTTAATGGTTTAATTGGGAAATTTCAAAATGTGATAAAAGTGTGATCCGAAAGAGGAATTTGGCGCAGGGATGATCGTTTTCACGCTCAGAGCGTCCTCTTTACTCTGGGACCCAGTCTTCCTATGTTTCGGGTGATTAAATTATCACTTTGAGCATTTTTTCTTATCGGGCCTACAAAATGGCATTTAAATGCTAATGATGCGACAAATTGCACCAAAATTTCAAAAAAATAAAAATAAAAAAGTTAATGGACATGTGCCAAATGAGTTGGCATATGATCTCTTATGGTGGGCGACTTAGTTAAATCACAAAACATGTGGATAAAAAGTCAAAATATAAGGTAAGCGAATATATCCAAGTTTGTGATGCGCCCCTCTCTCTTATGGGCGGCTCCTTCCACATGGCATCCATGTTGGACACAATGGCCACACTGAGAGGGGGGGGTGAATCAGTGTGAGAGTAATTTAAACTTTTTACCTTCTTTTAGTCAACCAGAATATATCAATCATTATGTCATCAATTAGATAATCAAATGCATTAGTTAAATCAGCCAAGATTCATAAGCACATTCATCACATCAAAGGAGACACAAGAATATGTGTAATTTGATCTTTATTTATTCTACATGGAAGACAACAATCTTCTCGATTACAATCAGCACCAACTGATAGAAAGAGTACCAACTCTGTAACATGACCCAGCCTGGTTTTCTTAGTTCCAACTAAGAATGTTTGAGGAGTCCAATTCTCAAGTGCAAGATACTACTTGCAAGCTTGATGCCAATCTCTGATTGTCATCAATCTGCTGCTCATCAATCTCTGTTCAATCTCTGCTGCTCATCCTCTTCACTGCTCATCAACGCTGCTCATCATCTCTGCTCATCAACACTGCTTCTCATCACTACTGCTGGTCATAGGTCTGCTTATCAATCATCTTGTTCATCTGCTCACTGCTGCTCATGACTGCTGCTCATCAACATCTGATCAATCCTTCTTTTGCTGGTCAACTCTGCTGGTCATTCTATGCTTGCTGCTTCAACACTGATCAATACAGGTGACACTTCTGAAGGCTGTCACCATCATCATCATAGAACATCAAGGCAAGGTCTGGAACATCATAGGTTATGCATTATAGTGTTTAAGACACTATCAACATCATCTCCTCTTCCTCATGGCATACTTCATCATCATCATCATAAAGCATGTGTTAACAAGGATGCCTCATGTACAAGTAGTATCATCATAGGGTATACTACTGTACATACATATACTGTATTTATATACTACTGTGTACAAGCTGAGACTGTGTATATACAGATCTTAACTTCTTTAACGGAGAGCATCATCAATGATCATAACATACTCGGTGTCATCATGGTGTATGGAATAAGCATCATCATCATACAGTGGTGTAAACTAGTACACATCATCATAGTATTTTTATCATAGTATGGATCATTATAGATCACAGAGAATTTACTTCATACTTCACTGTACTTACTGTACATGCACATCACTGTACTATCACTGTATATCTTACTTCACTGTTTGTACGAGTACTGGTCACACATTTGACTGTATTTAATGTACATCACTGTACTGTTTACTTCATCATCATGGTGTGTAGTAGGCATCATTGTAGGGTAACGGTTTACTTCATCACTTTATCATCATACAGTTGGTATAGGTTATGCATGATCATACCTTAGATAATGCATGTCAAAACTGTAGAAGTATGACCTCACATGTGTATAGGAGCAACACATAAAATTTAGTCTGTATATGACTGTTTAACCTTCAAGATTCACTGTACAAGGCTCGGATACGTCTGTTCATCATCCAACAAAAGTAACCTGTGCAAATTTCAGGCTTATGACTGTGGAAACCCTACACAAAACTCAGACTGTTTACCCACTGCTGCTGCATTTCGGGACTGGTGTACTTGTGTTGGTAAACCCCAAGCAAGTTCACAATGAACTGCATCAAACCACAAAAGAAACCAAAATATAAAAAAATTATTCTCTGTGCAAAACTCGGTTTCTCTCCTTGCTGCTGCTACCACTGAACTACCTCAGTGCTGCTGCAAAAATTAAAAACGCAGACTGCTGCCTTACTGTAAATTCGGGACTGTCTTCCTCAGTTAACTGCTGCAACCACGAATTTCCACAGTCAAACTCCTCATTTTTTACACCAGTGAACATGCCTCAGAAGGGTCCGAAAATCAGAGCTGAAAATGACCTCCGAAAATCAGAATGTTGCTGCTGCCCTTTAGACTGTCTGCAGATACCTCAGTCCTCTGTCAATCCGAAAATTTCAGAGCTCAGACTTCAATTACTTACCTTTCAATTTTGAGAGTGGAATACTTGTAATTTATACAAGTCGTGAGGGTCAATTTATGAGCTAGCCGACATGTGCAAGTTTTTTAAAATATAAAAATAATGCCTTATTTTAGCTGGCCGACCACCACTTCAACTTTGAAAATTAATAACTCTTCAACCATAAGGAACCACATGACGTGCCACCTACCGTTGGAAACGGCATGACGATGGCTACTACCTTGTGAGGGTCTTACTTGCATCGGCAAGGTTCTTAATCCTTAATTTCTTCAATTTTTGTAGGACATTTATTTTGAAAGCTTCTTCAACAAATTTGTGGGCTTTAAGGGAAAAATCAAGGGTTCCAACAACTTTAAGAGCTTCAAGCATCATAATGTCATGGCCAAGAGTAATGACTTCTTCACCATGGGCTCCACCAAGTCTTCATCAATAGATCAACGATATCATTGTTCAAAAGCTTAACTACCACACACTTGTGGGTTAGGTGATCATCATAAGTGTCACGGACTTCTTCAAGCTACATGGTCATCTTGAACATATGACCAATATAATGGTAGTATGAACTATATTTATGATCTTCATTATAGGTATCAAGGACCCATAAGTAAGTGGTTCTAAGACCAAAGATATTTCAAATACATGATCAATGATCATATAGTGCCCAAGGGTCATCATACCATCATGTCCTCATCACCATACATCACGGGTTCCACATAAGGACATCTTCAAGGTTCAAAGGGCTTCAACATGTCAACCAAGACTTCTTCAATAAACTTGTGGGCTTAAGGACCATCTCCAAGGCTTCCAAGACTCCATCAAGTCATCAATAACCATGCAAACCAGAAATGACCATAGAGTGGGTCATTTGGCCCATTTGGTGTTCCAAAGGCTTCTTTACCATGACAAGAGGCTTCATGGGCTTCTTCAACCACCTCAACCACACAAGAGGACCTCCAAGGGTCAAGATCCATCATGTCACCTCTTGTGGGGTTGCCAAGCCTTCTCCTAGGGTACCATGACCCCATCAAAGTATAAATGACCACAGAATGGGTCATTAATACTTCTTCAACCCATCAAGGGCTTCTCCATCGTCTAACAAGGGCTTTAGCATTATCACCACGCTCTTCATCATCATCAACAGGGTCTTCAACATCACCAACAAGGTGGTGGCTCTAAGATCAAACCTTACGGGTACAGGGACCTTGTCAACTGGGTACAAGGTGCTTCAAGGCACAAACCCACTCTGTAAGGGGTCCAAGGCACTGCAAGTGGGACTTGGTGGCATCAATGACAACCTGTGGGGCCACTGCAAGTCCATGTTGGCATCAATGACAATTTCATCAACAATCCATCTATTGGATTGTGTTTCCCATGAGGTTGAGCTGCCAACCATGGTTAGATGTGGCGCAATCCCGTTGATTGACTCTCAATCAACGCTCAATCAGAGGAAGCAAGTCAACGTGATCGCAAACTCAAGATATGCGCCCTCTCTCTATGTTGGGCGACTTGGCTTTATGGCATTTTGTGATTGGTTGTGATGATACCAAGGTAGGTGTGCCTACCTCTCTTGAAGTGGTGCAACCCCATTCATATGGCTCCCAATCAAATCCCATCATCAAAGGATGTAACAACGTGAACTCCCTCAATCACATATGCGCCCTCTCTTCATCTATTGCGCCCCCTGTTATCACATTTATAGTAGCTGGGGATACCATATCTTCGGATCAGATTCCAGTCCTTTTTTCAGCTAGGCCTTTACAGTGAGATGCTTGAGATCGGCATCTGATGAGCATTTTTTCCAGGATCACTCATATCTTTCATACAGCCCCAAAGCAGATAGTACAACCTTATGCCATGACTGAGCCTCATGACCTCAGATTTGATGACCGATGTCGCCACTTTTTCCATACAGAGCAGTATGATAGTGCCTAGATATGGTATAGCAGCAATATTACTCTTTTGCTCATTATGGGAGCTTGACTTGGTATCTAGTAGTTATGATCTGGCGGTATATATATGTTATATGGACATGTTTGTTTCAATGATTATCTAAAATGGTCTAATTTACTCTGAATATGAAGTTCTTGTTTATACTCATTGGTTTCACCCTCCTTAGGAGAATGGACGTGATCATTCCACCATTTATGGCTTGCTAGTTTGGCACCACCTTTCATTTTCCCCATCCATCCGTTCTTTTCCATCCTTGTTTTTACCTTGACTTACACTTTAGCCTGTGATATGGAGGACCTCCCCACTTTTTCCTCTTTGTTGGATAACATCCCTGTTAGTTTGTGTCTCGGCTCTGAGTTGTTGCTTGAGTTGTGTTGGCTAAAACCTGAAGCAAATAGTACTGCCATCATTACATGCATATGGAAACTTTTGTGTATCTTTTGTACAAGCCAATTGAAATAAACTAAAACTGTGCTTCTCAGCACAATGAAAGAGGGCTATGAAATTGAATGAAATGTAAATGAAATTGAATGAAATGTAAGCACCTCTCTAAATAACTTATTCCATTTGTGAGACACTGCCATCCCTGTGTATTTATTATCCAACATAAGCTTAAGTGTGTATTCCCTTTTCCCTTATCCAAAGTATCATATGGTTGAGTCAGTATAAGTCACCCCTTTATCCTTGCCTTGCATTTTTCACTTTCACCCAATCCTAGCAAAATGATCACGACCATGAAATGAGTATATTCTCGAGGTTTTGTTTTGAGTAATTGATTATTTTAACTTATATTTGATGTTATTATTGCTTAAACTGCCAGTGATATGCTACTTTATATTTTGAGTCTTGCTATTAGAATGATTAAAAGGAGCATGCTTTAACCATTTGCACTTGCATCATCATGCAATTTAAGCCTGGGTCATATTTTGATCAATCTTGACCTGGTCAAACCCAGCTTGACCAAGTCAACTAGAGGATCTAAGTTGAGTTGGACCAGTGATGTTTGATGTTGATGATTTATGGTCCTTGTATACCCATTTGATGGTTCAATGCAACAGACACAGTTTTCAGATGATGGTTTGATGGTATTTATGATTATTATTATTATTTACAGACCATTATGTTTATTTGTCTGAGCATGATTATGATTACAGATGATTATACAGACAGCCACAAGGTGTATGGGTACTCATCTCTAGTACATTTGGACCTTTTGAGTCCGTTGGGATAGTTAGTTTTCAGTTACATTCACTTCCAGATGAGATTTTACTCAGGTTATCACTTTATTTCATATTTGCCATTTAAAATGGCCTGGCAGCACAGTTTGACTTTTTATTTGGTTCACCTAGGGCGCTACAGAGGGAGCATGGGGTCCAACCACTTGTTATTACCATATTACCATGCTCCCAGACATTTTGGTGCAGTCAGTTTTGGCCTCAGGGTACCAGGCAATGAGCTACATGCATTTTATTCTTTCACAGGTGATTTTTCTAAGGATAAAAAATGGTAAAATTGGTTACTAAGGAAATCGATTTGGGATATTGAGGCAAGGAAATGGCATGAGGTTGTGTCAGATGATTTGTGTGATGCATCCCACACCTTCCAGAGTAGGTTGCAGCATTCAATGGGGTCCACACACTTTCCGGGATGTTATTTTGTGTTTTTATTGTGTCATTGAGTGGGCACGATTTGGCCATATGGTCACAGTATTGTATCATGATGAGTTATTATATGTTATTGTGCCATGGGGACATGCTAGAGAAGGATGAGTACACCTCCTAGCCCCACCATGTGCTTATGTCATGTTGTCTAGTCACTTTCATGTGGTGCGTCTCCCTAGGGCGACTTAGCTAGTGTGCCCCCTCTATTTTTGAGTTGATCCGCGTATGTATTATTTTAGCTCATTTGAGTCGTTGATTATCACTTATGTATCTTTTGGTCTCAACCACTCGTTAAAAAGGTGGTTAGGGTTTTGGTCTCCTTCATTCCTATTTAAAGGAGAGATCCCCTCATTGTAACAGGACTTTGGCTCTTGGAATTTGATAATAGAAGAAATATTTGCAGAGACTCTTGGATCTTCTTTGTTGGGTGTTCTTAGATGTTGATTGGAAAGTCTATTTCTCCTAGCATTTGAGATTTTGTTGTGGATCCAAAATATATTTCGTGGAAATAGTGTTTAACTACAGGAGGGCGACTTCACTTGGGATGTTTTTGCAGGGGGCTCCTCAACTCGTTTCTCTCGAAGCTGCTAATATCAGGGGGTTTTCAATAGTATCATTTGATCTTTGATTTACATTTGATATGTCTTCTGCTTTTACAGTCATTCTTTCTTGATGCATCAAATTTGACTTCGGTAGTTTGCTTGTGCAAGAAAGGAGGGCGCACTTGGTTCTCTGGGCAAATCGATTTAGCTTGGATACTCAGTCAAATCACCTCAAATTGATCGGGAAGGGATAGATAATCATCATCAAGGAATTTGCAAGATTTTCCAGGTAAGATCTGCTCTTAATTCATTTATTTGAAGTTCTAAACCATTGGCCATTTCATTTTACTGTCAAAACCCTAACTACGGAAAACTCTAAAAATTCTCTAGCTCAAACAACTTAAAATCATGGCGAATGATTTCTGGGTTTCAAGTTTCAACCTTAAGGCCTAGCCCCAGGTGGGTTTCCTAGGGCGTCACCCCTAAGGGACTCCATCCTGCCCATTTCCCTAGGCACTGCTCTTCTACCCCTACGCACTTCTTGATTTTGCCTCTTTTTTGGGTTGTTTGATGCCGGTTTTTGACTTGTGTGCTAAGATATTGTCATACTCTCCATCAAGTCTAATCTAAAGGTGCTAGATAGCCCACTTACCCTTCTACCTTGGACACATTTCCCAAGGCAAAAGAAATCTTGATCATTTTCTAGTGCCTTGATCCTGGATCTTTCTTTAAAACTCATAAGTCACTTGTATTATCACATTGGGTCAATATCTATATCTCATAAACCTCTTGATCCAACCTTAACTTGTTTTGTGACTTCATCCATAGATCTAGGGTTCATTATACCTTACACCTTAGGTACTTCTTTTATCTGATTTGATCTGGTGTTTTGGTTAGAGCCCTCCTGTCGGGAGTTGATCTGGGTCTCCCCCATTGTTATCTAGGGCTTGGATATCATAAAGTGAAGAGTGCCTCGATTGGCGTGACAACCAATCCATCTTGGGAATCAAGGCCCTCTTGGTTCACCTCTTTGGTTGCCTATCCCCTCTACCATCCTGTATAGGATTCATCATTTGGGGAAACTACAAGTTGTGTGATAACACCCCCCTCTCTTTGTATTTTCTATATAAGGCAACCACTTCTCCATTGTTGACATGAGAAGGTGGAACCTCTAATATTATGGCATTGTAATTGTTTAAAGTTTTCTAGTAATGAGAATAAAGGCTTTGGAGGCTAATTGATGTGTGGATCTTCATATGTGTGGGATGTGTATCTTCTTTTGAGCTTGAGGTAACCTGTATTTTTGTCATTGCATTTTGATTGTCGGTTTAGATCTGGCCTTTGAAGGGTAAGTGTTTCCTAGTAGGGTAGAATGATAGATTAATCTATTATTTCTTCCGTTGAGTTGCAATAGATGTGTTAGACTAGCATGTGATTTTATTTAAATGCATGCATTCTGGATTTCTATTTGTAGTTCACACCGGTGCTTTTAACCCTTTTCTTGCAAGTTGATGTGAGATTTTAGGTTGCTTAGGTTGGAGAACAAGTGGAGCGTGTTAGCATTCTCTTGTCTTCAAGCTACCTTTTTACAAGAAGTTGTTCCCTCTGATCCCCACTTCAAGCGACTCCATTGCCGAAGTTCAAGGGCTTAAATCACTTCAAGTCTTCCCATCCTCTTCTTTAAATTTTCTTGGTTACTTGGTTACTTATCTCAGATTTACGTTTATCAAGCAAATTAAAAGTAGATCTGATTTATTTTACTAGATCCTAGTTGTTTTTTCAAAGCATAAGTCTCAAATCTAGATCTAGTATAAGCATTCTTTTGTTACAAGTTAATTTTTTCATATTTCAAGGCTTGAACATGTAGTATGTTTAGATTGATTTAAAAGTTTTATTTGGCTGATTTAAGAGTCTTTTATTTGCTGCCCTAAAGGGGCAAGCAAAGATCCCAAGAAACAAGCTTTCTAGCTTGTCTTCTTGGTTCATTTTGAGTAGTCTTTTCCTAGTTTAACTTAGAATTTTTTATTTTTCTTTTTAGATGGCAACCCAAAGTTACTCTTAATGTGCTTTGGGCCACTTTTCTACTAATTACTCTTTGTTATTTTTAGCTTTTTGTTGAATAGGTAGAGAGGTGTGCTGGCAGATTTTCGATGATTTGTGCCATCTGGAGCATTTTGGGAACCCTCCTCTTTATCCAGTTCATTTTCTTTGAAACTCTTGTAATCTTGTTACTCCCAAATCTTCAAGGGACTACAAGTACTTCTGAAAATCATTGTAAAAGAAATTTTAAATGAGAGCAAGTGGGCTACCCAATGCCCACACCCCATCCCCCCCCGGGGGAATCTGTGTCGCCTCTCTTTTTGTGTTTTTCCTTTTAGTTTAGATTTTATTTTTCGCTTTTAATAAAACGAACAAACTAAAATTAACCTTGTTGGTTCCGTTTCAATGGCGGATCATAAGTGTACTCAGGACCTCACATTTACTTTTATTTTATTTTCACTTTTCCAACTAATAAAATAAACATAGGACTAAAATTTAACTTGTTGGATCCGTTTCAACGACGGGCCACAAGAGTTCTCAGGACTTAGCTTTTCTCATTTTTTTAACAATTTCCAGTTTTGAGTAATTTTGTCCTTGCCTTACCGAAGTACGGTGCCACAGAAAGAGCTTGCTCGAGTACTGGAATTCGACTGGAAAAGAGATTCTTGGAAGTAGATTTAACCAAGTAGAAAATCCTTTTGCATTTAATAAAATAAACCAACGCTTGATATCCGAGTATGCTCTTGGCCGTTGCAGCTTAGTCTGATCAATTGGTCAACCATAAAGGAAGGTAAGCATTAGTTTAATAGGAAAATCCGAATAAGCTCAACTTCAAGAACTTGGGAGGTTGCATGGGTTGACACCATAGAGTCAGAAGGCTACTGTAAGCAGGTTATGCCTTGCCTTGTTGGACACTTGGTTAAACTGCTATGACACTCAGTTCGAGAGGTCAAGTTTACTTGGGCCAAACCCCCAATAAACCCACTCCTTTAATACTCACTAATAATTTTAAAACTGAAAACAAGACTTTGCAATACTTTCGTGACACAACACAATAGCATCATTTTCACAATCTCGGCACTGGTCTTCATACAATATTATTGTTTAAATCAATCTGCAACATGTCGTGAATGCATCATTAATATCATGTGTTGTTGTGCTCAAATTAATTGCAAATGTTTCTTTCAGTGTTTTATCATCATCTTTCTAACTCCTAGTTCAAAGTGTGTTTTTCTCTTTGTAGATTAAAAACCTTAGATTTTATTTTATTAGGGCCCACACCCCTTGGCTTCGCTAGGAGTAAGCCTAGACGGAGGAGTTAAGTTTTGAGTGACATCTCTTAAATCTAACTTGCCCCCAAGGCCACACCGAGAGGCTTGAAGATTTCTACTGCGTTCCCCCCTAGGTGTGCTTCCAGGCGGCAACAGGTCCCTTTTTATTTTATTGTGGGCTTTTACCACTCTATTTGGGCTAATGATATTTCATTTGGGATATTAACCCAACTTTCTTAGGCAAGTCATCTTTTGGCAAATTCTTAGCCCCTTTTCTTGATCTCCATGGACCACACATGCCAACTCAAGTACATCATCACATATAAGGAAGATTATTCTTTGGGTGTCTTGTTCTCCCCACTAACACCAAGGTCCCAGGCTAGTTATTCCAACAAGGGGTGGCCAGTCCCTTGAGGAGATCCCATAGCCCAATGACTAAGGAGAGGAGTACATTACACATTACTTGCCTAGACCCAGTCTAGGGCTTCTAGTGATGGCCTAGTAACTGACCAGGTGCCTCATCCCCTAGGCTGAATCAAGTTGACCACAATCAACAACTTGGTAACTGACCAAATGCCTCAGTCCCATATTGAATGAGATTCTTGGTAATTGACTAGGTGCCTCCATTCTCCCAGAGAATGGTTCTCAATGCTTCTAAAAAATCAATACTCTCTCTCAGCGAGAGAGTCATTCTCTGCAATACCAAGCTTGTCTAACACATCCAAGCGAGAGAGGCTTGGTTAACACATCTGCAATCTGCTCATATGTACGAATGTACTGAAGTCTCATGGCACCTCTTTGGACCATATCTCTGATGAAGTGATACTTCATCTCAATTTGTTTCAATTTGTCATGAAACAATGGATTCTCTGAAAGCTTCATGCAACTCTGGTTATCACAATGGATAATGGTTGGCTCAAGCTTTTTACCAAACAAATCGACATGTAGCTTCCTAAGCCACATTGCTTCTCGACAAGCATCACTGGCTGCTATATATTTTGCTTCTACTGTGCTTTGGGCTATAGAGCCCTGCTTCTTGCTGGACCAGAAGATCATGGCTGATCCCATACTGAAGCAATACTCGGATGTGCTCTTCCGGTCCATTGCACTGCCTGCCCAATCAGAGTCAGCATAACCAAGTAACATCACTCCACTGCTAGAAGTGTATATGAGCCTGTAAGCAATAGTGCCCCGCAAATATGTAAGCACATGTTTAGCAGCTATCCAATGTATGTGCTTAGGCTCAGACATGAACTGACTAAGTGCACTCACTGCAAAACATATATCTGGTCTAGTATGTACTAAGTACATCATTGATCCAATAAGCTGAGGATACAAGGTAGGATCCACTAGCTTTGAATAAGAAGCTGACTGATGTAGCTATCCAATGTATGTGCTCATGGGCTTGCAATCTCGCATCCCAAACCTTTGTAATATATCAACTGCATACTTCCCTTGTGAAAGGAAGATCTCATTTGGCTTCTGCCAAACCTCTAGACCTAGAAACTAGTGCATGAGACCCAAATATTTCATTTCAAATTTTGAAGTAAGCTCCCTCTTACACTGAGCTATTAGTTGTTCCTCTCTAGTAAGGAACAAGTCATCAACATATAAGACCAAGATCAGAGGATGGTTTTGAACAACCTTGAAATACAGGTTGGAGTCAGCAGCACTCTTGGAGAAACCCAAGCAATGAAGGTAACTGTCAATTCTTGCATACCAGACTCTTGGAGCATGTTTAAGCCCATACAAGGCTTTCTTCAGCTTGTAGACATGGGATTCCTTTCCATGGATCACAAAACCTTTGGTTGCTCTAAGTAGACTTCTTCCTCAACTTTTCCATTGAGAAAAGCTCTCTTCACATCCATCTGGTCAAATTTCCATCCCAGAATTGCAGCGAGGGAGATAATCATTCTGATGGAGGTGTATCTGGCAACTGGAGCAAAGGTTTCATCATAATCTATACCTTCCTTTTGAGAGAAACCACGAGCCACAAACCTTGCTTTATATTTTTCAATACTTCCATCAGCAACATGTTTGATTTTGTAATTCAATTTAGAAGTCACTACAGGCTTCCCCTTTGGTCTTGAGACCACATCCCATACATCATTTTTAGTGATAGAGTTGTATTCCTCTGTCATTGCATCTTTCCATACCTGCTGCCTAGCTACCTCCTCATAGGTGGAAGGCTCTGCATCGATGATGTGGCCCAGCTGATTTATAAGATTAGAGTACCTCTGAGGCTTCTTGATTTCTCTGAAAGTTCCTGAAGGAGTTGTATGCTTTTCTGTTTCCCGTAGAGTTTCACAAAACCAAGCAGGTCTTCTTTTGGTAGGAGGAGCCCCAAACAACCTTTCTGTAGGCTCCTTTGGTTCTATGGAATCAACTCGAACTGAAGGCTCATTATCGTCCTCCCTTTGTTCATCTAAATGAGGAGAATCTGGAATTTCTGAAGGAGAAGTTTCCGAATCATTTGGAAGCTCTCTAGAATGACGGAAAGCAAATTATTCATGAAACCTCAATGTATCTCTGACCAGGAACACAGATGCAATAAGCTTTTGAGTTTTCACTGTAACTAACAAACGTACCTTTCTTTCCAGAAGGCTCCAATTTTGTTCTTTTTTCTTTTGGCACATGGATATAGACTGGAGTGCCAAAAATCCTCATGTGATCAACTGCTGGTTTCTTACCTGTAAATACTTCCTCTGGAGTCTTTTCCCCCAAAATAGCATGAGGGCTTCTGTTTTGAATGTATACAATAGTACTGGCAGCCTCAACCCATAGAGATAGAGGAAGATCCTGATCACATAACATGGCTTTGGCAACTTCGTATATTGTCATGTTCTTTCTTTTTGCAACCCCATTCTATTGAGGGTTGTAAGGCACAATTAGCTCCCTCTTGATCCTTGCTTCTCGGTAAAGATCATCAAACTGATGAGATTCAAACTCACCCCCATTATCTGACCTCAAGATACGGATGTGCCTTCCTGTCTGGTTTTCAATCAATTCCTTGAACTCTTTGAACTTATCAAAAGTTTCATTCTTAGTCTTTAGGAAGTAGATCCAAGATTTGCGAGAGCAATCATCTATAAAAATTACATAATATAAACAACCACTCATAGAAGGTGCAATCATATGTCCACATATATCTGAATGAATTAAGTCCAAGATCCTTTTAGATCTACTACTATTGTTAGGAGAAGATTTCTTGGCATTCTTTCCAAGAGCACAACCTTTACAAACATCATCATGCTCAGAAGAAAACTCAGGCATACCTGTTACCATCTTTTGTAGACCAGGAAGAGCTCTGCACTGAAGGTGTCCAAACCTTTGATACCATAACTCACTGGGATTGATTGTATCGTGGACCAATGCCTGAATGGAATGCCCAGATGTCTTGTAGAGGCCTCCCTCTTGAACTTCAATCACCGTGGCTAAACTCATCTCTTCATTCTTTGGGCACAAGAGGGCCTTTCTATCCATGAAGATTACTCTATAATCCTTATCTTCTAAACTTGCAACTGAGAGGGGATTCTTCTTTAAACCAGGAATATATAATATCTCTTTGATATGCAAGATAGTCCCCGAGTCAAGCTGAAAAGATGCTGAATCGATTCCTTCAATTTCATAGGTGGTATCATCTCCAAGTTCCACTTGAGCAGTAAACTTTTTCTTTCTGAAGTTTGTAAGAGCTCCGTGAAACCCTGTCATATACCTGGAAGCTCCACTGTCCGCCAGCCAAGACTTAGCACTATTGGTAATGGATCCGAGGAGAGCTGAAACCAAATAGTACTCTCTTCTTGGTTCTCGATCTTTGGAAGACCTATTGTTTTTCTTCTTCTTAGGTTCTTCTTCTTCTGCAGCAGATGCCTAAAATTTTCCTTTGAACTTTCTCTTTGGCTTTTTACAATCTTTTGGCATAATGTCCCATCTTGTGATAATTGAAACATTCTATCTTTGATAAATCAATGTGCTTACCTTGAGGCTTTTTACCCTTCTTCTTTTGATGGAAGATTTTCTTGTTTTTCTTTGTTTTGGCAGTAAGAGTAAGGTTCTCTTCCTTAGAGCCACCATTTATGCTTTGCATTCTTCCTTCCTCTTGCAAGCAACCATGCCATAGTCTTTCAAAGTTTGGCTGGACTTCATGACCATATATAACAGATAGAAATGTTTCCCAAGAACTTGGAAGACCATCAACTGCAATTTGAACAAGATCATCATCATCTACTGTAACACCGATAGCCAAGAGTTGATCCCTTACCCGAGATATCTTTGTGAAGAATGAAGCCACACCTTCATCCTTTTCCATCTTCAAAGTACGAAGCTTATTCTTCAAGACCATCTTTTGACTAGGAGCTTTCTTTTCATATAGATTTGTCAAGGTATCAAAGCATTCTTTCGCAGTCTTTAATGGAGTTATGACAGGCATCAAATTGTTCTTGATTGAATCATAGATGATTCTTCTTACCTTGGCTTGCTTCTCTTGAATGCTGCTCTACCTGCATTTGTTGTAGGTTCCTCTACAACATTGATGACTAAATCATCAAGGTCATTTTCCTCTAGGGTAGCCAAGATCCTAGCCTTCCAAGAGTTGAAATTTGAGGTTCCTTCAAGTCTGTCTTCTGGTCTGAAAGAAACTGAAGCCATTAGAAAAGTCTGCTAAAACAAGTCTTCAAAAGTTCTTAGCCTTCTCATATTTGTACCAAGATCACGTAGGAAACAGTAACGTACTAAAAAACTGTGCTCTTCACGTCCTCTGCTCTGATACCATGTTAAATTTTTATAATGCATATTTGATTGATTATTGCAACAACATAAGAATAACTGATTTTTCACTTTTAGCAGACTTTAGCATATGATTATGAGATTATAAACTCGCAGTAGTAAATAAAAAAACAACCATCCATAAGAACACAAAGGTTTTTACCATGGGGAAATCTTTTTAGGAATAAAACTCCAACAAAGAATAATCTTCCTTAATATGAGATGTTACATGAGCAGATTTAAGATGAGTAGACTTTACATAGATGCCCCTAGGGCTTATACATACCAAGAGAAATAAAGATGAACCCTCTGAAATTTGAATGTAGCCCATTGTCTAATATTAGGCCCCTACTGTAGATGATGACAACCCTAATCCTGATGACGTCAGCCTTCTAGCAAGTAATGGTAGCCTTGATCCTGCCCAAAACTGTTGATGGCACTCCTTCTAAGATTTGTTTTGAGTCATGGAAGCCCTTTAGGGCCTGATCCCTCTCACAGTAGCCCTATTAAGGCTTCAACATATCCTCGATAGCACTGCTAGGGCTTGTACAGTGTCACGACAGCCCTGCTAGGGCTAGTGTAGACCCTCGATGGCCTTATTAGGGTTGGTACAGACCCTTGGTGCCTGATCCGTGACCTCACTGAGGTTTGTTCACTTGGCTGCAGCCCTCTTAGGGCTCAAACACACCCTCAACAACCCTTCTAGGGCTTGATCAGATCCTCAACAACCTTAGAGAGAAAGACGACAGCCCTTGTAGGCCTAGAACAGACCCTTGACAGCCTTGAGGAGGAGAGGACAACTCTGCTAAGGAAGACGACAACCTTGTTGAGGAAGACTGTAAGCCTGCTCACTGATCCAAACCCTTAAAAAAATATAGTTGAGATTAAGAGGATAAAAAAATAGCTGAAAATACCCAAATGAATTCCTGGACAGAGATAGATGATTGATTGAATGATGATTTGATGTGTCTTTATCAAGGGTTCCTCATTTATACTTCATCATTGAATAATCCAAGGGGTGACTTCCATAAGTTGAGGAGTCAACAAATAATATAAAATATATGAGTTAGGGCCCGTTTCATTTTATTGTGGGCTTTTACCACTTTATTTGGGCTAATGATATTTCATTTGGGCTATTAACCCAACTTTCTTAGGCAAGTCATCTTTTGGCAAATTCTTAGCTCCTTTTCTTGAACTCCATGGTCCACACGTGCCAACTCAAGTACATCATCATATATAAGGAAGATTATTATTTGGGTGTCTTGTTCTCCCCACTAACACCAAGGTCCCAAGCTAGTTATTCCAACAAGTGGTGGCCAGTCCCTTGAGGAGGTCCCATAGCCCAATGACCAAGGAGAGGAGTACATCACACATCACTTGCCTAGACCCAGTCTAGGGATTCTAGTGATGGCCTGGTAACTGACCAGGTGCCTCATCCCCAAGCTGAATCAAGTTAACCATTAGTCAACAACTTGGTAACTGACCAAGTGCCTCAGTCCTGGACTGAGTCATCTTCTTTGTAACTGACCAGGTGCCTCAACCCAGGCTCAATCATCTTCTTGGTAATTGACCAGGTGCCTCAGCCCCAGGCTCAATCATCTTCCTGGTAACTGACCAGGTGCCTCAGTTCCAAGCTAAATCAAGTTGACCATAGTCAACAACTTGGTAACTGACCAAGTGCCTCAGTCCCAGACTGAACGAGATTCCTGGTAATTGACTAGGTGCCTCCATTCTCCTAGAGAATGGCTCTTGATGTTGCTCAAAAATCAACAAGGAGTAGGTTCCCTTGAGGCTCATGGGCCTCATACTGGACTCTGACGTCCTCTAGAAGAAGACCTTACAAATGATGTCCTAGAGAAATTGAAGAAGGCGTTCAAAAGTGATGTCCTGTAGAAGAAGAAGGTAGAGAAGGCACTCCTTTACCACTACTAGTGCTACCACTGGGTCTATCTCCCTCTAACTCTGACTGTGGCTCCGAAGGTGCCACACTCCAGACTCAGTGTGAAATTGAAAATCCTCTAGAGCATCCTCATCCAGAGCCTTTGTATCATGTTCACTATCATGATCATCCTCTAGCCAATCAAGGGTTGCCTCCATAATAGGCTCCTCACCCTCCACCCTCCATGCAACAGTGGTGTCAATCCCATCCAACGAAATGGATTTCACGTCAACTTTTCTCTCAATCTGCTTCACCCACAATCTGATATTGTAGTAGACGTAGACCAAATCATTAAGGCGTTGGGTATCCAACCTGTAGGAGGATCATAAATTATAAAATTATAAATTTATAATACATAAATTAGAAGGTAAAGGGGCATAACATTATAAATTACTATTTAATAATTTTTAATGAATTTGAATCTCTCTAACCTGTTGCGCTTTTTGGAGTCTACTTTTTTAAATACACTCTAGTTGCACTCACAATCGAAAGAGCTACGTGTTTGGCTAAGCACTCAAATGGAAAGCCTCTATAGAATAGGTGCTTAGGAGCCATAGTTCTCCCACTAAGTATCTACAACAAATTAGAGAAACATAATAAAAGACAATGAAATTTAAAACAAAGAAATAGAAAATGAAATTTGAAACAAGGTGAACCTTACTTTGCATTATGTTGCTCCTGTCATTAATAGCCATCTCAAACCCAAATAATTCTGTGGACCTCTTATACACCTCCAACTCTTGGGAAAGCTTTGTACGGTCAACCACACTAGGCACCATCCTCTGGACATACTTGTAGAATCCAGCCATAACCTCTTTATCAAATCTAAAGCCATAGGAGTAAGAGAATGTAGGGTTGAGGTATAACCCTGCAGCATGAATGGGGTGATGGAGTGTGTGGTTTCATTGTGCATCAATCACCCCCCATATCATCTATTGTCTCTCCTGCCCTTGATCTCCCTTGTCCTCATAATAGGCACGGATAGATTCTTTGGCCCTATCCATGGCCTCATATAGGTAGCCCATTATGGGCTCCTCTCCATCATCCAAGCAAAGAATCTTTACCAAAGGTTCAGTGATGGTGCACACCTCCTTCACCACATCCCAAAAGCTCTCCTGGTATGTAACAAGCTTGAATGTGGCTTGGCCCTTTGGTCTAGTGCTAAATGATAAAGCACGCCACTCAGGTGAAAGGAACATCACTTGCAAGTCCCACATAGAACCCAAGAGAGATTGAAGAGAAATAAAGCTAGTGGCAAAGCGTGTGATAGTAGGTCGCACCAACTCTTTGTCACCTGTGAATTGTCTCATCAAGCTAAGCACCACTGCATGATTGTATATAAATTTTGTGATGCTCCGCGCTGAATCAATGGTATCCTTGATCCAATCAATCTCTACTATATCCTCTAAGATCAAATCAAGGCAATGGGCGGCACAAGGAGTCTAGAACAATGTAGGATACGTGGCCATAAGCATCCTACCAACAACCACATAGTTTGCAACATTGTCTGTTATGACTTGGACAACATGTTGCAGGCCAATCTCTTGGATGAGCTCATCCAACAAGCCACATAATGTAATATTCCAACTGATATTCTGTTGCCTTTTATAGTCTTTCTGGTGTAGTTTCTTGCTTATATGAAGTCTTCTAACTCAATACTATAGTAAGATGTGAATGCATGTGTTGTACTATGGTTGCATGATCATGCATGCAAGTGCATGGGTTTGCCAAAATCCTAAATAACCCAAATATTTAGATATGCTATAAAATAGGGATAGAAATGATGCATGTATGTACCTATAGCTCGAGCAGTGGATGTAGATCAATAAGAGATAGGCATGCAAGATATGTGCCAAGGATTGGTCAAGATATGAGATGATCTTTCTCCAATAATGCACCCTTGTAATAAATGCGCCCTCTTCAATATATGGATGGATGAATGACCGCTCAAATGATGTCAGATTGCTCCCGAATGGAGTTACTAGGGTTATAATGCCCTCCTGGTCAGTATGGAAGCCGTATGCAAGCCATGCATGAACACTAGGTCAGAGGGAGAGAATCTTCCTCAAGGAAAGTCGCCCATGCAAGGAAAGGTGCCCCTCTGAATGATGAAATGGTGAGATCTCTCTTTTGAAGCCGAATAAGAAGCTTGTATTCAGTAACTAGGCTAATAGTGGTGCTCTCGGAAGGATCGAAGCTGCATGCAGACCAAAAGGTGACTGTATACTGAGATATGAAGATGCTTAGCTTTGTCCAAGTCACCCATGCAGAAAGGGTGAGTCCTCTTAATCCAGAATGTGGCCAGAACCCTGAAGAATGCTGAGAAATACTATATGATGATAGAAGTAATGTTGAATATGAATGATCCAACCCTGATAGCGACTAGGGCAGATAGATTTCACTGCCGAAATGCACTTGATGGTTGAGTGGTGCACCCTCAACCCTAATTTGGCTCTCTGAGCTCTCCAAGTTGAATTCTCAAATCAATAATCAATAAGCAGACCTAATAATTCACTTTATCCTTCTTTTATAACTTTCACAGTGCATGCCCTAACTTTTGCATGCATGCCTAGGTCGCTTTTCTCTTCTAATTCTCAGTTGACTTGCATGCATTGCTTTCTGTGTGCATGAAGGCTCAATAAAGGTGTTTCTGTGCATGCATCATGAAATATGGCCTGCATGTAATGCATGCAGGTGGTCCCTAGTTCCCGTGGCCCTCTTTTATCTACTGATGATCTAATGACCATGATTAAGATCTTCTTTTGCTCTGAATGGTATCAATCCTTAGTCAATTCCCTAAATGTCAGTACCTGCTTGAACCTATGGGAATTAGATAGGTTAGCGGGAAGGTCCTCTGTGCTTAAGCAGAAGAGGACATTACACATAGTAAATTTGCATCTTTGACATGTGTGGATGCATCCACGAATTTCATAAACATAGTACTATTGCCGCCTAGAATCACACCTGGAAAAACGCGGCAAAAATCTTCAAGCCGCTGGTGTGGCCTTGGGTTTCAGCCAGAGTCAAGTGCTGTCACATGAAACTCGACTCCTCCGTCTAGGCTTGCTCCTAGGGAAGCCAAGGGGGATGGACCCTAAAAGAAAGAAAATCTAAGGTTTTTAATCTATGAAAGATA
Organism: Larix kaempferi; assembly: GCA_027924585.1. NCBI lineage: Eukaryota > Viridiplantae > Streptophyta > Pinopsida > Pinales > Pinaceae > Larix > Larix kaempferi. Next base: position 7,037,059 of record BSBM01000438.1, read on the forward strand.
CAAAAACAACTAATATAGGAGTTAGAAATTTTAAACACAAGAGCAATGCAATATTTAAAACATAATATCATTTATCATCCAACATCATCATTGAAATGTAAACATCCATCATCATGAAATATTCATAAATAAGACTAGTGCTGATAAATGGAGTCAAAATAAAGTGCTTGAAATGAAATGACATTGTTTTGCAATTGTTCTTGGTAAAGTTTATTATTTTGTGGTAATGAGTTTTTTATTAGGGATGGGGGATTTCCAATATACTGTGAGGTACTGGAAATATGTCCGGAATTTGACAAGGTGGCTCCTCACTTGGACATGTGGGCTGGATCGAAGTCTCTGGGAGGTGTTCAACACTACACCAAACGAGGGTGTAGTCTAACGGTATCCCAAGGTCATTATCTAGTGGTTCCTGCTTCCGTTGAGAAATTTCCCCACCAGTGCCAATAATCGTCTTACGCCGGATTTTCGTAAGGGGAGGTTAATTGGGCGGTGTTAAACTAATTACTAGTCACTAAGTCCCTTTCTGGTTGATCAACATGTTCAGACAAAGATGCAGTGATCTAGAGCATACGGGGACAAAGCCTTGTTAATTTTATGTATTTTGAACAAAGTTTTTTCATTTTTAGTACCCCAAGAGTCTCTTTTCAGGCCAGTATTCGGGCAAGCCCTTTCCTAAAACCGTACTTCGGGAAAGCAAGGGGTTGTTTTGAAAGTAAAGAAATTAGAAATTGTAAAAAAATGATAAAAACTAAGTCCTGAGTGAATTTGTGGCCCGCCAATGTAACGGACCAACAAGGTTAATTTTATTAAGTCCGAAAAAAAGAAATCTAAGCTAAAAATGCAAACCACGAAAATTTGAGTAGACACAGTTTCCCCCCTGGGGGGATGGGGTGTGGGCGTTGGGTATCCCACTTGCTCTCGTTTAATATTTGTTTACAATGCAATAAGAAGTGCCCCAGTCATGCAAAATTGACTCAAAGGCTTACAAATACAGATGGAAAAAGTTTCCGAATGAAAAAAATATGGTTCTGGGTGCTCCGGATGGCCCGATCTACCAAAATTTGGGCAGAGTCTCCTCCTATCTGTTCGTAAATTACTGCAAAACAACAAGCTAATGTCAGTAAGATGTGCCCAAAAACACTTAGAAAGTGAGTTTGGGTCACTATAAAAATTACCGAAAAAATAACTAAGTTAATCTATGATAAAATGACAAAAATAACCAAGGAAAACAAGCTTGCCTTGGGATCTTGGCTTGCTTGTTTAAGGCAGCCAATAGATGAACCTTTAGACTTGCTAGATAATCTTTTAAAGTTCAGAGCTAAGCATTCTAGTTCAAGCTTTAAAAGAGAAATCTAATCTAAGGATGATAAACTTTGTAAATGAAATAGATCAGACTTCTTTAAGAGTAATATGCAGATCTACTTATGGATATATAAATCAGAATGTAAATCAACTAGTACTCCTTTAAAAGTAACTGGTGACCAAAAATTAATAAGAGTAGAGAGAGTGAGATGGAGAAAACTAGATATGAAACCAGAAGCTTTAGAGCTTAGCTTTGTGGAATACCGAGGGATTGCATCTGCAAAACAAATGTTAGAAATGAGGAGAAACAAGCAAGATCTTCACCTCTCCAACTGAGATCACCTGCACATCACAAACTTTGCAAACAAGGATCAAGTGTAGACATACATAAGTAAGAAATCAGCGTTGCATACTCATAAACAAATGAAAACATACAAACATGATCTCTTAGCAAACATATATCAAAAGAAGCTAAAACAATAAACAAATTGGATTAACTTATCTCATAAATTGTTACCAATCCTTCCAATGAGTACACTTAACACCTATGCAAAACAAAGACTATGCACAGATTACCTCCATAAGATCAAGATGGTTCATCCACTCATTCAAGGCAATACACAAAGTGACCTCCAAAGTCTCCTTTATTCAAAATGAAAGATAATAACAAGTACAACAATGTCTGCTCCACACTCCAACTAAAGCAAAATGGAGTGGGCAGCCTTGCTTTTATAGAGCATGAGGGAGAGGAGGGCGCACTAGTGAGGGAGAGAGTGGTGCCATGAGAGAAGGCATGAAAGGGGCTGCCTTCCACTTATTTGGCTGCCATAACACAACCCAAATAGTGCCCACGTTTTAGCTGCAACTTTCCTTAACATGTGGGCCACCTCTCCCTTGGGAAATGTGCCCCCCTCATGGGGAAATGCGCCCCCCTAAGTGGGGAGATGATCCCACTTTCTTAGCTGCCCCAAAATGTTTCTAAATGCTCTCTTACACCTCCACAATGATAGCTGATCCAAATCTGACCTCAAATCCCATCAATTTTGGATTTTAATTTTTCAGAATTTTTCACTTTTTGCATTTTTTCAACCATTTTTTACTTTTTGGGGTTTTTTTTGACAATAAGTGAAAAAAAAATCATCCAACTACTTATGAAAGTGGGTTTTGGGGTATGGTGGGTGCTTTGAGCTTGAAAATGAGCACCCCCATGGCAAAAAAGACTCCTAGACCACACTTTTACATGATTTTCAAATTTTTTTAATTAAACCATTAAAAAATGGCTTAATTTTATGGAAAAATATTTTTTCTTGGAATTAAAAAAAACCTAGGGGGACCTAGCACATGTCCATATGACTCAAAATTAATGCCTAGCATGTTCATATACATTGACCCATGGACTTTAATAACCCCCTAAGGCTTATCCATCTCACCAGGCATTTCAGCTTTGGAGGAGCAGGAGAAAAACTCAAAAATTATGTTATGCAAAAATGTAAGACATAATTAATAAGTGAAAAAACTCCTTGGAATACCTGACTTGATTGAAAAGTACTAGGAAGCAAAGTCCTTTACATAAAATACCATGCTAGCACATTTTATTACAAACCCCGTAGGGCATGGACATGTGAAAAAAAGAAAAGAAAAAGGGGGCCCTTATAAAGGCCTGATGGACTTCAAAAACATTGAAAATGAACATGTAACATGTTCAACTTTTCCTGCTCACTTGAAAGTTCAACTAAGTACAACTTAGCTGGTAACAAGTACCCCTAAGACAATAAACCTAGAAGTTGAGAAAGGTCCTACCCTTCGCATTTGTCCAACCATCTAACATCACAGTGCATCTTGTGAACTCCCATGATTCCCGAAGCTCCTGTAACCTACGAGTGCAATTGGACCTTTCATTCTGAAGGATGGGCCCTCTCAGCTCCTTATAAGTGGGGGCCTTATACCCCGCTCCAACAATAGTAGCCACCTCAAACATGGACAAATAGAATGGGTTCTTGGTAAAGTTGAGTGGAATATCCCTCCTTAGCAAGCATTGATCCACATGTTTGTCTGCTTCTTCTTTCTCCTATACTTTCACTATGGACCTTAGAGAAGGTTGTGCACTAGGTGTGGATCTTGGCACAAAGAAAGGCAATGTTGCTGAAGGCATTGTGGAATGTGTGGAGTGGGTATCCGGACCCGTCCCACTAGACCCCACTCCACTACGGACCTGGATCTTGAAGCCATTTCTTTTCTCATGGCCTCCTTGAATTGTTTCTTTTGCCTAGTTCCCTCAATTGCTTGTATGGTTGGGTTGTTTGGTTGCAAGGACCCACATCAGGCCCTGCTATTTATGCAAGGTGGTATTTCAGCCTGCTTATCCCACCCACCATTTTCTTTTCACATAGATTGCAAGTAAGAACTGGCCGATTGAGTGGGTCAATAGGTGTGCCCCACTCCCAAAATGGACCCAAAGCCTTCGACATCTTTTATATGGAAAAAATGAAGTTTGAACCTAGGGCAAGAAAAAACGTTTTTTAGCATATGTGATTGATGGAAATTTAAAAAACAACAAGAAATCAAAGATACATTTACCATTCAAACTTTGATTTGAAGAGGGAAAATAAATGGACATTTTTGTGAGGATTTCTAAGGATTTAGGGCAAGAAAAAATTAAAAAATGTCTTTTGACATGCATAACTGCTGCAAATTAACATAACAGGCGCAAAAAAATGGTTTATGATCCATTAAAAATCAGTTATGAAGATGGAAAACTCATTGACAATGCAAAACAATAACAATCCATCTTGGAAAAATGAGAAATGATGGGCAATTTTTTTTACATACCTTCAATTGTGATAACTGTTGAAAAAACTCCAAATGGCAATGTCCAATCTACAAAACCGGTCCTTGATGGCGAATGAAATCAAATGGAAAATCGTCCTTGGGAAGATGCCAAACGATGCTAATCATCTTGGCTCTCCTCTTCATCGCTATGGTGTACAAATGAAAAAAAAACCAAAGTAAAAATGGCTTTTAAAAACCCTGTTTTCGGCTGGCCGAGATATTCCAATCGACTCACGAGTTATCGGCGATTTCTCGGGAAAAACTAGGCAAAAACTCTGGAAAAAATCGGCCCGAAATTTTCGGTGATTTTTTGAGAAAAAATCGGCAGGGAGAAAATCCCGCGATTTCTAAGCACATCGCCGATTTCTCGGCGATGTTTGCAACACACTTAGAATTAACAGTGTTTTTGCTCTTCTCAATAATGGAGAATACCATTAGAATATGAAATTCTCAAGGAATATGAATGCAAACTTTCGTAATAATTTTTTACATATACCAACCCAAACTTTGACAGGGAATATTTTGAAATTAAATAGTACCTGAAAGTAGACTGGAAAGTGCTGATTGGTAGTGTTAAATCAAAATTTTAATCCACAAGCAGTGAAGCTTTTTGAAATCTCCAAGCCCCATTGATGGCCTGCAGCAACCAGCTACCGCAGCCCAACAATTCACAAAATTTCTCCATACCCCTTTATGATAATGGAATCCTTCCCTGGACCCTGACTACTAAAGTGGCCACTTAATAGACTTTGACTAACTAATTTTGACTGGGACAGGGGACTTAACTAAACTAATCACTAACTGACTTACTGAACTCATAAAATTTCTCCATACCCCTTTATGATAATGGAATCCTTTCCTGGACCCTGACTACTAAAGTGGTCATTTAATAGATTGCAGAATTATTTTTTCCATGGAATTGGGGGGACTTAACTAAACTAATCACTAACAGACTTACTGAACTAAACACTGCACCTATTGACTTTAACTACTATTTTTAATTTCAGCAAACTGTTTAGTCACTTAACTGAACTATACAATACTGTCCTAAATTCAGCACATCGTCGTTATTTACAAAATTGGAATTTCAGCAAATTACCTCAAATTCCAGCAATGTGGATTATTGCAGTCCTGAAGCTTTGCCTTCATTTTCAAACCTTGCTCATCAAAACCTTCAGTTGTTTCTTGCAACAGATTTCACAGTCTAGCAGCTGCTAAGTACACGTCTATTCCTTAGCAGTGGGATAAAATACTCTCACGCTCCCCTTCCTTGGTAACATCACACATTCTTTGATCATGGCTACTATATCATGCAAACTTGGTGTCAATGCCAATTTCATTCAAGAAACCACGTGTACTTTCCAGCCATACATTTCATAGTACCTTCATCTGGCATTATGTTAGACTGCAAATTGAATATTCCCTATTGGGCCCATGGGTTTGTTTTGGTTGGATACCTTGACCTTTTGAAAATAGAATTTATAAATGGAAGTGACGCGCATGCAAATGGGCCTAATCTTGCTTTACAACTTCCAAGAGAATTTATTATATAATAGGAAGTGGCATTTCTAGTCTTACTCCTTCCTTGGATGCCTTCTAGGAACTGGCATTTGTGCACTATTATCTTGTTAAACACCCTACCATACCTTTCAAATTTTCAGTCTGTGAATGGAAGTTTGGGTTTTTATCCATTATTTATCATTGTATTAAAAACGTGACCTAGTAACCTTGAGTAGATACAACAAAGGTTGGCAACCTATAATGCATCTGTAGATGATGAAATACAAGTTTGACTGCCTTATGTGTGATATTTTTCTTGGGACAATCAACATTGCCTTTTTGCTAAATTTGTCAACTATCACAGAAATGCGATAGTCCTGCCACCTAAGAAATCTCCATGTTGGACTCCCATTCTTATATTGTGGAAGATGTAAATATAGTTTTGGGTAAGGCCAACTTGGATATCTTGTGCAATGCACATCCCTGAATTGATTTCTCCACATCTTTGACAATATTTTGGGAGTAAAAATGTCTATGCAAGTAGTGAGTTGTATTTTTGGTTATAGGATCGATCTTCCTTTCACTTTTACCACATATAAACTTATCAACAGTTGTATCATTATATGTAGATAGGTTAGCATGCGATGCATACTCTCAAGCACTAAGGGAAAATGTAGTCATTTAACTGTAGGATCAATCTTCCTTTCACTTTTACCACGTAGAAACTTATCAACAGTTGTATCATTATAATATTATATGTAGATAGTTTAGCATGCGATGCATACTCTCTCAAGCACTAAGAGAAAATGTAGTCATTTAATTATGCATTGCCTGTGCATGGGACAAGCCTTGCATCTTTTCGTACAATCTCATTGCCAACTCCTGAATCTTCCCATGGTACCCTAATATAGTAATCCATAGATTAGTGCTGTGTTCTTTTGTCCTACTCAATACAACTCTACACGTTAGCCATCTGGTTTCCTACGACTCCTGTTCTATGGAACTCTTCATATCTTTGATATGAGGAGAAGGAATCGTAACTTAATTAGGGTTGCTTCCCATTTTCTATAGACATAGTTGGATTTTGTTACTCCTTGTCTTTAGGATCAATTTTCCTTTCATTTTTACCATGTAGAAACTTATCAACAGTTGTATCATTTTAGCATATGGTGCATACTCCCAAGCACTAAGAGAAAATGTAGTCATTTAATTATGCATTGCCTGTGCATGGGACAAGCCTTGCATCTTTTCGTACAATCTCATTGCCAACTCCTGAATCTTCCCATGGTACCCTAATATAGTAATCTATAGATTAGTGCTGTGTTCTTTTGTCCTACTCAACACAACTCTACACCTTAGTCATCTGATTCCAGATGGCTCCTGTTCTAGGGAAGTCTTCATAGCTTCGATATGAGAAGGGAATCATAACTTAATTAGGGTTGTTTCCCATTTTCTATAGACATAGTTGGATTTCGTTACTCCTCGTCTACCAAGTCTAGTGCATATGTGTGTGAGTTATATGAGCACACAATGAAAGATAGAGAGGGAGAATTGCTTCTTGAAAGTTGTGCACCTTTGCATTAGTCAATAAATATTCATGATACAGATCTGTGATAAAATGGGAGACTAAAGACAAAAATAGATCTTCAACATTTTGTAAAACTAGCCTAGAATAGACTATTTAAGAACAAAGATTTTCTAATGTAAGGATCGCTAGAAATAACCTAGAGCTAGAAACGTTGCTAAATATAGACAAAATGTATTTTCTAGTGCTCATCATTTTATTCCCTCTTAGAGGAAGTTATCCTTCTGCTAAAGATGGGGAAACTTTTGCTGAAAGGGCAAGCTACCTTTCCAAAAATGTATGCAATAGTCATGTAGTTCCATTCTTGATAGAGTTATGTATCTGCTAATAATCGAGACAAATAATCTGGAGTGTTTGAACCAGGGATGGGACTTGTTTTCTTGCCAAAGAATCTCAAAATTGTAAACCACTTGGATACCCTCCTTGTTTAAGAGCAACACTTATGGAAAAGGGCTACTCTATGCCAAGAAGTACATGCATTGGTGTAGAATAAACTTATAAAGTACTACTCAACACACCAATTGACTCAACGTAACTCTAACCATCAGCCATTTGCAACTCTTGAATCTCCCCATGATACCCTAATATATCAATCCATAAGTCAGTCAGTGTTGTGTTCTTTTGGCCTACTCAACACACCAATTGACTCAACACCACTCCGCCACTTAGCCATGCAAGTCTAAATGACTCTTAGTTCTAGGGAACTTTTCATATCTCATACATGAGGAGATGGCAATCATAAGTTAATCAGGGTTGCTTCCCACTTTCTATAGACAGGTTATGTTACTCCTTGTTTAGCCAAGGCCAATACTTGGGTGAGAGAATGAAAAAGAGAGAGGGAAAATTGCTTTTTGAAAGTTGTGTGCCTTCACTTTACTGAATAAATATTCATATTGCAAATTTGTGATAAAATCAGATATTGAAGGCAAATAGATGAAGAAACAAGAACCTAATAGACGATTTAAGGGCTAAATGCACAGAAATCAATGCATTTTTTAAAGTTTGGGCATGCAAATCAATGCAACTTGGATAAATTAAGTATGTGAATTAGATGTAAAAAACAGAAAATACAGGAGCAACTTAGAACTGTTTTTAGCGTTTTAATGCTGTTTATTTTTTTATTTTTTTGGGTTTGCAAACTAATCTTGTTGTAATGTCCCTAGATCATAATTAAAGAAGTGTAAAATTGCCTATTTCAATATGCTTAAAGATGCAAGATTGAATGTTGTATGTGAAAGTTCATGCTTTAGTGCAAAATAGTAACGGAAACTTAGTAAATCAGTGCCTCTATCGAGTCAAGAGAAAAGAAGAATGGGCAGAACAAAACCTGAGGCCTATTCACTCAAACCATGTCAAGCTCAATTTTAGTAACACATGAAAGCCTGAGACAATAGAAGTTTCAATACATGAAAATCTGTAGTAGTTGCCAAAGAAAATTATGCCTTTATTATCATGAGCTGTAGGAAAAACAAAGTCTTGATAGGTCTGGACATCAATAATCAAGGTACAAAACACTCTGCTGGATGGGACAGTGTTAGTTTTGATCCAACAAAGCCAACTACCCACCGGGCCACCACCTATACTACATGCTAGTAGCCAATATCAATCTCTCTAGGAAAATAAGCAAGGAAGAAAGAGGGAGGAACACACCAGCTCACCAACTTAACAAATACAAACCTAACCCCAAAAGAAAGTCCCTTCTTCTTTATGCTTCGTACAATATATAGAAAAGAATGAGAAAAGATAGAAAAAATAGAAAAGATAAAATAACTTCTCCAAGTATAGCACCCCTTTTTGAGTGAAAATAACATATACATGAGGAAGATGCCCCTCCAAAATGCCACCCTCCTTCCATAATAACCATCCATAAGAGAAATTACACTTGCATATGGCTAATAGTTTTTACATATCTGAAATAAACCCTACGAATTTTCTAAAGAAATAATTACCTAGAATTAAGCCTTAAACTATGGGAGGATTAATTTAGAACCATGATTTTAGGCTTTTAAAATATCAAATTACGTTAGTTTATTTTTATGACTTCCCTCTAATTTTGGACTGCCCTTCAGAATGCAATTTGCTGCCTCTATCTGGGAAAAATATGTAAAAACCGTCAATAAATATTCAAAATTCCTCCCAAAAGGAAGTCTAAAGCAAAATAGTAATGTATTCCCTTACAGCAGGAAAGCTCAGCAAATATACCATTAATAAGGATGATTATCAATGGCAGTGTCAACATCTGAGAAGCAAGTTGCCTCAGTCAAAACTAAGAAAACATCAGTACTTTGCAATGAGGGATATGAAGACCAGAGAACATCGAATTGAGAAACACTGTGAAAACGACAGTTTTTGAGGGGTATCTGACAAGTGAGGGGTTATACGGTATACCACACCTCTTCCCCAGGTGGCAAAATTTTTTCCAGCTCAGACCACAAGTACTGCTTTGGTGGGGCCAGAGGACCTCAATTTTGTCCAAACAGTGGTTGGCTTCCTTTCATAGGATGCCTTCTTACCTTAACATTCTGTCTTCCCCCGAAACTAAACTGTCATTAATGACTAAATATCACAGTTCTTTCCTTATTATTTGATAGTCTATTACTAACTTAAACTTAGTGCTACAACATTTTTGACCCAAGGGCTGAAAGTAATTGGCAACTTCAGAATGCTGGGAGTCTTGGCTGATGAATTATGTTAATGATTGTTTTCCCAACGATTAATTGAGAAGCCAACCATATACATGACAGGAAAAAAAGTGGGAATTTGTGATTATATGACTATAAGTTATAATTATTTTCCTGCAGCAGATTAGATTTAAATCTAATATTTGAATTGACTATGTCTTTTGCATGTAGTACCACCTTGGCTTTCCACGATCACACAAAAGATTTGTGACTGGACAGGGTTGTTTCCGTCACCAATCAACCACGTGCTAATCAATGAATATCTACCAGGCCAGGGCATTATGGTATGTAAAACATCACAGATCAAGCTTTATAAAATTGATTTTTATGCATTCCTTTGAGTTTAGATGTTGACATGTTATAATTTGTATGGGGTTCAGTTTTGGAAATAAAATTGATTTTTATGCATTCCTAGAGTTTGATGGCTACATATTATGACTTGTATGAATATGGTTATAATTAATTCTTTGAAGTTCAGTTTAAAAACCTTGAGTAATTCTTACTTCCATATTCTGCAGCCCCACCAAGATGGTCCTGCATATTTTCCAGTTGTTGCTATTTTATCACTTGGGTCACCTGCAGTGATGACATTTACTCCTCATCCAAGGTTGATATCATTGCAAGATAATGGAAACAGTGAAAACTATCAAACAAAATCAGATGGATCTCAGGAAGATGTCAGAGACCAGGATAATCACATGTCACGTTCGGCTGTATTGTTACCCAGAAGTCTACTAATCTTCAAAGATTCTGCATATGAAGGTGGTTCTGTCTATCCTAGTAGAATATCATCTATGCATATTTATGTAAACGTTGTTTTAGTCTAATTTTATATTATCATTGTTAATGGCCTTTCTGGACTTCCTTTTTTTGTTGCAATGCTATCTTATCTTCAGTGTTGATGGCCTCCCTGGATTTTTTTTCCTTGTTGCAAAGCTAGATTATCTTCATGGCATTATACTATCATTGTTGATGGTCTCCCTGGAATTTATTTTTTCTCTTGTTGCAATGCTAGATTATCTTCATGGCATAGAAGAATGTAGTGTACATCACTTTGATGAGGTGAGCACTGAGTACATAGCTTTGATTCTTTCCTTTTGTTTCTCTTGTCATTTCCTCAATGTCCTTAATATATTTGACTTGGGACCTCTGCTGGATAGGGGCAAATCTTTTTCAAGCTTCTTTGTTTTGAATCGTGTTGGTTATAAATATAATAACACACACTGTGCAGGCTATAAATATAGATGCAGTCTCTCGAGATATCTCAAGCAATACAGGCTTTACCGACTTAACCACAAGTGATGAGATAGATATCGAAGCACCTGTGAAAAATAGGAGTACCATAAGTCGGACAGGGACACGAGTTTCACTAACTTGCCGGCTAGTACCAAAAGTGAACAAAAATCTCATCAGGCTTTAATGGATTTTTTGGTGGATGCAATTGTAAGTCGACCATTTGTGAACTAAATTAGTGATTATTGTGTTTTAATGGTCCAGTGAACATGTATTATAAATATGAGCTGCAGAATGCTTTCACAGTCATTCTGTCAATGGGTGTGTGAGAGATATGGATCTTTACTCACTCAGATAGTGCATTTATTGCGGGATTCAGTGGGTTGTTTTTCGCCCCCAAAGAACATTAGAATATTTGAAAGGGAAATGCTATACTCAGCATCAACTTATTACATGCCATCTCTCTAAAGAAAAATCTGCTTATTTATGTCTCTTTCTTCTGCCACATTGATATGAATATTTTGTAATCCTTCAGCATGGATATGCTGTTAAGGAATTTGAATTAGAACAAGGATATGCATAATTTAAAAACCTGTTAAAATTCACACGCTTTTATGATACTTGAGAAAATGATTTTATATTAAGATATAGCTTTTTTTTAGACTGTCCGAGCTATACCTTTGGCGGGAAATATCAGAAGGGCGGGAGTGCTTAAAGACTTGAGTACTACTTGAAAGCTCAAATTGCACAGCCTATGAAACTTTCCAGTGATCTTAGCATCGTTACACAACTTTACAATATCAAAATAAGACAGGTTCATTACTGGTAAATTTTTAGGGTGAGACATTCTCTTATCTTAAGCAGTAAGGCTGAATCGCCTACACATTGGATATTGAAAACATTTTTTTGTGGTGCAACTCAAGCTCCTTGAGGATCAGGTGTGTATTGCTTATGCTTATTATGCGTTGTTTTCTCGGCCCCATTCAAAACATGATTTTATGATACCTCGTAGCATAAACATATTAAAGGTGGTTGATATATGCCACTAACAATTTATTTTTTAAAAAGAAATCAAGGGATCAATCTATATCAACTACTTTTAATGTGGTTGTAATAATGTATATAACTATAAGTATTCTCTAATATAATAATCGCAGCATAAGATCCATCTTAAATCCTTGACATATTAGGCACTGAGAGGAATAAAAGAGAAAATGAAGGACAAACCCATCCAAAAGATCGAGTGAATCCAAGTCCAATTTACACCAATTTACATTTTCAGAGGCTTTCTTTCAACATAATTGCACCAGCACATGTGAACTTTAGAGCATTACGAGTCTTTTGTTTGAACATCACCTGGTTTATCATAGATAGGATAGATAAGAGAGGCGGTGATGAAAATCCATGGATTTGCCTTTAATGGATATTCATGTATTTTGAGGCATGTTTTGTTCTAGAGTTTTCATATTTAAAGGGACAGTTGCAAATGTGGCAACATTTCACATTGGGGGACTTGGCTACATATATGCCCTAACAATTTAAAAAAAAAAAATCAAGGGATTGACTTATATCAACTACTTTTGATGTAGTTGTAATAATGCATATAAATATATGTAATCACTAATATTATAATCCCAACATAGATCCATCTTAAATCCTTGGCATATTAGGCATTGAGAGGAATATAAGAGAAAATGGAGGACAAACCTATCCAAAAGATTGGGTGAATCCAAGTACAATTTACATTTTTAGAGGCTTTCTTTCAACAACATTGCACCAACATGTGAACTTTGGAGCATGGTACAAGTCATTTGTTTGAACATCACATGGTTTATCATAGGTAAGAGAGGCAATGATGAAAATCCATGGATTTGCCATTTCTTTCATAGGTTAAGGGATATTCATGTATTTTGAGGCATGTTTTGTTCTAGAGTTCACATATTTAAAGGGACAATTGCACATGTGGCAACATATCACATCTGGGGACTTGGCTACATATTTTATGTAGGTTTTCCTTTGAGGGTACCATTCACTTCCCCCAAGGCACAAATCACATATTTGGAGGCATCTTGGACTTGGCATTTTCCACTAGCATGAGTACACACATGAAGAGGGACAGTGCAGAATTTGGGCATTGCATTGCAACAAAGCACAAATTCCATGACTATTATACATTTATAGAGGAACTTTATGGAGGATGAGACCATCTTGAAGAGTTCTCACCTTATAAGGAGGTAGTTAGGGTTTCATGCCATCAAATGCACAAGAATTGATTAGCAATCCACATGATAAATGCATAATCCTCCTCATCAAGGCCCTAGAAAGAAGGACCTTGCACAAACTTTGACGTATGCCCTTGTTTAAGGAGATTGCTATAGTTAGTAAAAATATCCTCAAGTGGTCTGATGAAATCAATTCGCTAATGCTCGAATGATTCCATTGATACTATTGGGTTGAGTTCATGGAAATCGAGGACCCGTGGTTTATTTGTTTCCTTTTGGCACTATTCACAACTTCATACTTTCTTTTAACAATCCTTAAATAATGTGGGTCACCAAAGTCTTGGACATAGTATGTTCTTGGCTATTATGTTCATGGAGAAGTGTCTACTTGTTGTCCCATAGTGGTCTTGGTTTATGAGTTTTTTTTTCGATGTGGTAGATGCATCGACACATTATTTCGTCCATCCTGATTCTATATAGTTTTCTCGATAGGAGCTTAAACTTGAGCGATTTCTGGGCCAAACTTCATCTTTGAGCTGCATTGAGTCCTTGTGGTGCTCGCGTGTGCTATAAGTACATGGTGTCCTACATGTAGCTTGGCGTCTTTGTGATTAAAAGAGGTTTGCATTGGGAAAATCTTATTCTCCAGGTGTTCTTTCTTCCCTTGTCTCTGTATGGGATAAGTGATTTGTGTGACATGTGCTTTGTTGGGTTTTGAATATTTCAAACTCATACTTTTGGAAGAGCATGAGCCATTGGCTTATTCACCCTATTAAGATTGGTTTGTTTACTTTATATTTTAGTTCTTGATGGTTGATATATAAATTGAATTTGTTTTCCATTAGGTAATGGTGGAACATTTGGAGCGCATAGATTATGCCCAATGCCTCCTGCTCCATTGTGTTATAGTTTTTCTCCATTGTAGACAACTTCCTACTGGCATAGTAGATAGGATAATTCATTCCTTTTTCTCCTGGTTGTGTCAATACTACCATGATGGCTATACTGGATACGTCAATATGCACATGGGAATTTTTGTTCCAGGTTGGGAATCATAGGATTAGTGCATTCACGATGTTGTTTAATTCTTTGAAGTCCTTTTGACATTTTGCTATCCATTCACATGCAATTTCCTTCTTTAGTAACTATTCCATTAGATAAGCTATTTTTTTGATAATAACCTATATGGCGAAGGAAAGACTTAACCTTTGATGGGATTGTTGGTGGTATGAATGATTCGAAATTGATCTACACTCAAAGAAATGGTTGTAAGCCTTGTACCTAAATGTAATTTTGCATTTAATGAAGGTTAGTAAGTCAAAAAAGATAATACAATGTAAAGTAAACAATACAAGAGAGAATAAATAAATAAATACATGTAGAAAAATTGAAATAGGAGAGAAAGGATGAGGAATGGGAATCAAAAGGTCGGGTCTCTTGGCCTCCCCATCACCCCAACTCTCCTATATCTCCTTTCTTTTAGTCTGTTAAAGGGATTTTCTCCTTGTTGTTGGCCTAGAGAGGAGAGTGCAAAAGAGCCGAGAGTTGCATTGTAATCCAAAGATTATCGAAATGAAAGATTGAACAATTATTGCATATTGGTTTTCCCGTTTGGTTTTCTAGGGTAAATAATATCTTATGTGCGAATTTTTAATGTGTTTGATTATTTCTCTACATTCATTTGTTTACTAAGTGGCCCCAAAGCTCCTTTATTTCATAAATGGTTGCCGATGATTGTAAATGGTTAGAGAGTGGAGTTATGTTAAAGCTACAATGGTTTAATGTAATGTTGAGCTTTGTTTTGGTCTAATAAATATCCAACAATGAGTAAATCACTACCGTAGGATGCTTCCCCATGGCTAGAGATTAAAGGCTATTGTTAATGGATTGTTGCAATTTCTGAGAGAATTTCTAATTTCGATTATTATTCAAGTTGTGGACTGTTGGGTGTTTTCATACCTAGCTAGGTGAAATCATCCTCTTTGCTAGGTGTTTGGCTCTCTCCTCACCTCCTTGCTTAACACTTTACCTCTCCCTTATGTTAGGAGACACAACCAATATCTAGACCTCCAGTATTCTTGTTCAGAGTTCTTGACTAGGCCCATGCATGATTCGTATGTGTCGGGCATGTGAGGGTGGAGTGTTCAAGGCAGAAAATTCTAGATCCTTCTAGTGTATTTAGGTTCCTTCTAGAACCCTCATATGTATTGTCATTAGAGCAAATTTGGGGTCTAAAATGGGCCTCATAAGAATAAGAGCCACCTCATAAGAAAAAGAGCCATTGAATTCAATAACCAATAGAATTTCAACAAAAGGGTAACCATAATGATTGGCATGGCATATTTGACATAAAAGAAATTATTTTTTTTAATTCGTATTTTCAACATATCTCCCTTTCGTTTCACTCAATTTTTGATCGGGAGCACTCGTTGGATGCAAAATTTAATTCCACATCCAACGAGTGCTCCTGATCGGAAATTGAGTGAAATGACATGGAGATGTGTTGAAAATACAAATAAAAAGGTAGTTTTTCTCTTTTCCTCCAAAATTCATAAATATTTTTATATTATTTTAACTATTATTTTATTATTTTCTTTAGGAGGCCCATTTTAGACCTCAAATTTTCTCTAATGATAAAAAGGGGAGTGACCCCTAGACATTGTAATACAAGAGAGACACAAGAAAGCATTGTAATCTTTTTGTCGCGTAATAATAGAAGATCAAAGTTGTCATTGCCTTGTGGTTTTACCTGTGTACAATAGAGTTTCCATGTAAATCTTTTGTTTTATTATTATTGTTGTTTGCTTTTGTTTTTATATTTTTTTGACACTTTGGATGTAATCCCTTCAAGAAACGAATTAGATGACTTGCAATGGGTTTGTAGAGTTTTGAAGGTTGCAATAGACGATTGTATGCTACCATCCTCCATTAGCATGACCATACAACCTTGTTGGGTGTTTTTATCATTGTTTAGCAAGTTCATTTGCTAGTTGGGTGAATTTCCTTATTGTTGGGGCATTTTTTTTCATTGTTGAGAAAATTTATTAGTGCATGGGTGAATTTCCTTGTTGTTGCGGTGTTTTTGCCATTGCTGGGTGAATTTATTAGTGTTTGGGTGAATTTCCTTGTTGTTGGGTGTTTTTTCCATTGTTGGGTGAATTTATTAGTGCCTAGGTGAATTTATCTTGGCAGGTCAATTTATGACCGCATGGCTTGATCTCTTGGTGCTTGGGTAGGTTTTATATCTCACTGGCTTGTATTCTCTTTGCTTGGGACATACACTTCATTGCTTGGATTGTAGGCTGCCATTCTTCATACTCCATACAAAACCTTTGAAGTGCTACCGTTACCTCTATGACGTAGTATGAGTCTATCTTATTGGGCACGTGAGCAAATAGCTAGATGGGTGGAGCTTATTTCTTAAATACACTGGATAAACATGATTGCATATGTTGAGGAGTGAGGCATCGCCTCCCTAAGTTTCTTGGGAATTCTCTACTAAGTGTGTTTTATGAGTGAGCAAGTCATTAATGATTAATGAGATATGCGATTAAAGTAGTCATTTCCATTGTCATCAGTTGAGGACACTTTAAGTGAAACATAGTGAAGAGTTTCTTATTGGTCATCATGAAATCCTAAAGGGTTGGCCTATTGACTAAATAAAATTTTTAGGGGTTGGAATTCTTGTTTCATTCAACATAGTGGTAATTGTACTATTATTGAAGCTTGAATTCCTTATGAAGGTATAAAGAAACGAGATTGAGGGGAAGTACCAAGAAAAAGTACATATGTTTGGCAACCTTAGGAAGGAAGACAACTCAACATCATACACAATTAGAAGCCTGATGGTTTAATAGCATGTTGGAGACCAGGACTTCATTTGATAGTACATTGTTATGTAGTTTCTTGTGCACGGGTTACATGGAGAGGAAGGAGCAAGATTCTTGATCTTGAGCATTGTAGCTTGTATGCAACACATTTTGAAGAACAACGACTTGGTAACCATCTTTAAATACATAGTACTTAGTGACAGAGCATTCAAAATGTTAAGAGCTCAATCTTTGTTCAAGAGATGCTACACTTAAGAACAAACCTTGAAGCCTTTTTATAGAATAGAGGCAAAGAATCCATCTCGATGATAGAGAGATCTATATAACAAAGATACTAGAGACCAAGAATAATTTTTTCCGCATAGCATCTGTGTTGGTCAGTTGAGTGGGACATAATACCCTTGACTATATATCAATGAGTTACTTAATGAATTTTACCTTGTCCATGTTGACCATGATTTAAGAACTAACACTTCTCAAGGTTCAAGGATACTTTTGTCTCTTGACATCTATTAAGCTCATTCATGAGTCTAATACATGGTTGTTCATGCATCTAAATAGTTCCCAATCATCTAAGTATGCCTCAAGTGAATCGTGAATGAAATTCGTAAAGATTTCAACAATAATCCTTGAGAAACATGCTAGTGCATTAACCAATCCGGATGACATTCTTTTGTATGCAAATGCTCCCCGTTTGGTGGAAAACATTGTTAGTGCTTTATTATTATTATTATTATTTTTTTTTTCTTTTCTGCACTGAGATCTGGTTGTAGTTAGAGTAGCCATCAAGAAAATGGTAGATTTCCTTTCCTGCTACAACTTCCAATACTTCTAAAAATGGGGTTGGAAAGAGATCCTTGATTATGAACCTGTTTAGTTTTCGGAAGTCTATACAGATCCTCAACTTTGTTCTTCTTTTTCCTGACTACAATTGGGGATACCTATTCACTCTCATGGATTTCATAAATGACCCATGCATTGATCATTTTATTCAATTCTTCCTAGACTTTTAGTTTGTATCGAGGTTCATTTTGTAGGTTTGTTGTTTGATAGGTTTCACCCCCTATTGAATTTTTATCATAAAATCACCAAATTCCTTTAGAATCCCTTTTAGGTCATTGTAGCTGCAAGCGAAGATGTCCGCAAATTCTTGAAAAAGAATGGTCTTCACTATTGTTTTGTCATCCCAACAACTTTTGAATTTTAGATGGTGTGGTTCTTCTCCTTCCTTATATATTTTCCTTTTGGAGGCCTTATCAATTTGCAGTGACCTTTGTACCTCTGCTGGTGTTGTATTTATTTTATGTGTTCCATATTGCTTCTTCATGTATTTCTCTGACACCTGCATTTGCATTGCTTTCATTGATATATTGAAAGCCATTCTTTCATTGTTTTGTATATTATGGTTTATTGTAAATTAATGCATTTTCCTCGAAACCTCTTGTAATGATTTATTTATCATTGTTTATCGGTTCCTTGTCAAGGTCCTTTTTGGAATTAATTCCATATTTTTGTTCATTCCTTGGTTTCCTTCATTGATACTTAGTAGTAATACCATTTATGTGCAGATCTATTAATAAGACCTAATAGGATATGGATGGAGACTTCATCATTTCCCTCACAATTTTCCCGTCTTAATTTAATGTGAAGTCTACACAAGTGTGCTATATGGATAGATCCATAATATGTGGAGTACTCTCCTTTTAACTTTTGAGGAATCTGATTAACGTTTGGAGTTTTTCCCACGTCACATTTGCATCGATTGCAAATTTTGTGAAGCACCATTGAAAGGATATTGTGCCTAATGTGTCCGGGAACTACTGCAGTCTATATTTTTCTTCTTGAAATTTTTTAGATGTGTCGTCGGATGGTCCTCATCTTCAAAAGTTTTGATTGCTTTTATCTTGAAAATGTTCTCTATATATCTGAGGTACATCTCATGATTTTACTATTCCTATTCTCATATAACCTCATCAGATTCTTCTATGGAGGAGACTTCCATATTGAGTATTCCTTCCTCATTAGATTCTATTTCTAATTCTTGATAAACATTGTATATTTTTTCTCGAATGATTGGTGATCTCGATGATTCTTCTCAATCAATAACATTGGTTTCGACTTCTATGACCTCCTGTTTTATATCTAGTAGTATAATGATTTTTTTCCATCCCTTCCATAAGATGAGTACTTCCTTGTCGGAGCATATTATGCCCCCCTCATGGCATGTATCCATGATCTATCAAATAATATATTGTATGCTTCCTCGAGTAGCTTAACTACTTCAAATGTCACCCATGTCTTTATACTATAAGCATATGCTTTGATTGCTGTCAATCTTCCTAGCGGGGTGCAAGTGACATAGTTTGTGACCCAAATTAAAATCTTACTATGCTTTAATGGGGGTTTCTCCATTTCTACCTAGAATCCTAAGGAAATAATGTTGATTTTAGCCTCGGGGGTCTATTGTTGCATTGATTATTCGTCTATCCATTACAAAAGTTATTTGTAAATATTTTTGAAAAATAGAACTGATTTTATGTAGTTGGGTTTCTCTCTGGTCACTATCCTGGTCTTCCTTCATTTGTAGCAGACAATTGAAAAAACCTTGATTTGCTTTAGTGTCTACTTATTATTGGCCAATTTTTTTTAACTACGGTACTAGGTGTTTCATTTGATTATTTGTTTGCTCCTTCCATGGTTGTGCTTTCTCATTTTGTCTTTGATCCCTCATGGCTTATAGGGTTTCCTGATACACCACCTTCTTAGCATAAAAAATAGGTCATCCCCTGGTTTTGGTGAAGGTCGAGAGTAGCAATCTAGTCTTTCTTGAGTCGCCACACGAGCTTCATTTTTCGGCCTTTCAACTTGTATAATCTTGTATCTCTTTTTTGGACCTCTTTAAGTAACATGAGGAACTAATTTGTCTCTGGATGCACTGCTCCGCAAAGTGTACATACTATTACCCTAGAGATATTGAAAATACAATTGTTTTTCATGTGTTCGCGAGATTTGTAGGCATAACATTTTCAAGCTACTTTCCCTCCAAGCAATGTTTGTACTATTGTTTGATTTCTCAACTGGGCATGTATCGGTCTCATGGTGTTCCTTAGTTGTTGCTTCTAATATCATTAGTTTATACATGCCCCAATTTGATTCCTTGGATTTTTTGGGTGGTTGTTCCAGGAATTCTTGCTTGTCATGTTTGTGATAGTAGTTGAATCGATTCATCTTTTTATTTTCGATGGCTTCTCCATTTTCCCTGGGTGATGGTTCTACCATTCCTTTTGGATCATGCCATTTGGCTTCCTCTATTCAATTCATGATCTAGGGTCTCCAATCATCCATCTTGTTCCTCTTTCTTGTTCTTTTACTCCCTGTCATTGTCAATCACCTTTGTTTCCACTTGTATCACCACCTCTAATGCTTGTTTATACTTCCCAGGGTTCATAGTCCTAACATGTGGTATAACTATGTCCGATAACCCCTTGATAAAGTAATATGTTTTCGTAACCCTTGGTATATCATATCCTAGCTTTTTTGTGAGACCTTAGAGTCTTGCATCATAGTGTGCTATGGTTTCTCCTTTCCATTGATTAATGTTGGTGAATTATACAAAAGTGGACAGTTCATGCTTTGAATATGCATAGGCATCAAGGAATTTATGCACCATGTCTAGCCATGATTGAGACGATTCATTTCTTTTACATATTTGATACCATGTGAGTTGATCCTCATAGTGTTCCCTTAAAAAATGCACACTGTCTTTCAGGATTTGACACCCCCCTTACTTGCCATATGAATATGAGAACAAAGATATGGTCCCGTTCCTCCTTGGTTCTATTGAATAGGGGTATCGGAGGTAGATTCGAGTGTCCCCTGTTTGCATTGGTATTTTTGTGGCATGGCTATCATTGAGTTTTTTTGGTTGTGTTTGCTTAACATGTCCATGAGAAACCTCTCATAATACTTCGTCAGACAACCTATTTCAATCAGTCTAGTCATCGAGTTTTATTGGATTGGGAGTTTTAGTTGGTATGTCGTTGTTGTTACCGATGTTTTTTTGCACATGCCTTGTGGTTGGGAATCAACATGACAACATCTATTCTGTTGTCTACTTTCTTTAGGATTTCCCACAAAAACTAATATTGGACTTTACGTGTTAATATCCCATGTCTATGGCATGATTGCTCACCTTTTGGCTTGGAGTTCAGAGTTGAAATGTTGGCTATATTTTAGTTGCAATGGAATTAACTTAAACCTATCATCGTGCAACTAAACCAAAACTTATACGATTATCAATATTCAGCATGTTAACCAAAAAACTTTGCTTCAAACAGAGCATTCAAAATAAATTGTAAAAACATCCCACTAAGTCGACCCATAAATTTCCATGGGAAATATCGAGTTGAAAACCCACCAAATAATCACTAGAATACAAATAAATTCAAACGAGATCCTTACCTAAATTCAAAGAAAAGCTCTTCAAAATCAATTACAAATATTCCAAGCTTAATTTCTTCCATCTAACGTTCCTGCATTTATACGAACTTGTGGGCTTGCATGATTACATAGATAACCAAGCAAGCCCCCATTTAGTGTTGGTCTATCATTCCTTTCAACAATATTTTTAATATTTTTGTTAATTTTTCATATTAAAAAGATGCGGGTGTGTGAAGTTATAAATAATTAATTGGGTTAAAATTAACATTAAATAAAAATAAAAATATTTCAAAAAATAAAAAATGTGCTAACACATTATCATTGTATAATTAAACCAGCATAGATCTATCTTAAATCTGTATTATGAAAGCTAAATCTGGAAAAAAAATTGTGATATTACATAATTATGAAAGCTAATTTTTTTTTAGAAACCCCTTAAAAATGTGATGGTATTGATAGCATCAATGTTACTGAAGAAAAGATCGATGAATCCCTTTGGGAGAAACTTTGGAAGTAGTGAGACCAAATTGACAACAAATAAGGTTTTCCTAAAAAAACAACTTTATCATTTGAGGTTGAAAGAGGGTACCTCTATGGCAGATCACTTGAACTTAAGTTTAATACCCTAATCAATAATCTAGTCTCAATTGGTGTAAAGGTGGAGGATGAGCACATGGTGATCATTTTACTTTATTCCCTCGTAGATACCTGAGATCATTTGGTTCATGACCATCACCAACTCATCGCTAGGAACTCTAAAATTTGATGATGTACTAATCGCTTTGTTGGGAGAAGAGTTGAGGTGCAAATCATCTTTAAAACCCTCTACCAATGAATCCCTATCTATACGAGGCTGATCTAGCGAAAGGGGTCAACAAGGTAGATCATATTCCATATCTAAGTTCAGAAGACACAAGTTGAAAGGGAAGTATTAGGATTGTGGGAACTAGGGAAATCGAGGAAGGATTGTTGGCATATAAAGAAGGAAAATAAGGATGAAAATCTTGATGAACCATTAGCTAAGGTTAGCATAATATAATTAAGAAGAAACAACATATGAGGCTTTCCGTCTCAATAATGACACATCTCTTTCAGGTACATCTTTCCACATGTCTCCACATAGACTGGTTTGTCAAATATCATTCCCATAGTGGTGGGATGGTCCACTTGGGTGATGATCATCCTTTAGAAATTGTTGGAACATGGGACATTAGGATCAAGTTGGATGATGGGAGAGAAATGAAGCTATGTGATGTACACAATGTACCTAATTCAGAAAAGAATTTTCTCTCAATCAAGATAATGGATAAGCAGGTGTATTCTATTACCTTTGGTGACAACTATTGAAAAATTACCAAAGGATCCCTAGTGGCAAAAAAATGAGAATCTTATGGCACCCTAAATCGTTTATGTGGTGGCACAATGAAAAATCTTGCAACAACAACAAAATCAAGGAATGTTCTAGATGCAACTATGTTGTGGCAACATCAACTTAGATATATGAGTGAAAAAGGTTTGAAACTTTTGCTCGATCAACGTGTGATTTTTGGGATTATGTCTTGTAATTTAGACTTGTGTGAGCACTACATTTTTGGCAAATAAAAAAGAGTTTGGTTTATTGCAAGCTTTGGTAAAAGTTCTCATTTTTAGCAACTTATTCATTTTGATATATTTGGACTAGTTCCCACTCTGTCTATAGATGGTGCTAGGTATTTTCTAACTTTTATAGATGATTATTCTAGAAGAGTGTGGGCATATTTTCTGAAAAATGAGTTAGAAGCCTTTGATAAATTTAAAGAGTTAAATGAAGGAGTAGAGAAAAGTATGGGCAAGTTTGTGGGATATTTATTTTTGTGAAAAATATCAGTATCCTTTTGGAAAAATTATGTTTCTCCCTGATGATGATTATTCTTCTGATAATGATTCTGATACCCATCTGAATAAATTTGCTCCCTCCAGTTCTGATTCTTCCTCTTCCGACTCTGATTCCGCCTTTGAAGCAAATTTAGGGGGGTGTGAGGGACCTCTAGACTTTGATTTTTCTTTTTATATGTTTTATGCTTCAACAAAACCATCTCCTAAAAAACGATTAGCTGCAATTTATCAACAACTATTCGAGATTCCCGTTTTTGAGTATATTCTCAGAGGAGAATTAAAGGAAGAAAATAAAAAGCTACTGTCTTTACTTAAAGGAAAAGATAATCCATCAAAAGAAGGTAAACTATCTCCTTCCCATCATCCTGCATTTTAAAATCCTGCATATTTATATAAGCACTATCCCGCAGAGAATGAGGATAGGCATAAGTTTAGAAAAGATAAAGAAAATCTGCTTCGCCTGGAAATCAAATAAAAACAAAATTTGCTTAGGAAGCTTGTAAGGGAAATTGAAGATTTGAAAAGAATGCTTGAAGTAACAGTCAGAGAAAAAGATCAGTCTTCTGAAGATGAGATGTGTTGACAATATGACATAGCTCTTAAGATCCCTGAGCATGAAAATAAAGATTCAAAAGAATATGCTCTTTTCCTTGAACCTTCCTTAGGACTTTTCAGGGGTCCTAAAATGTACATTCAAGTTTCTTTTTGCCCTCCAGAGTTCAATCCCTATAATTTATATTTCATGGTTGTTTCAGGTTGTCGGATGAATTTAGCAAAAGGAAGTGCAATCCTTTCATTCTATTGGGTGAAGGCTTCAAAACACAGAATTTCTATAGAAGCTACCCCTGTACAACCTTTGGGTAGAGTAGCAGAATTTCCTATTCAAATAGAAGGATGTACATAAGATTTATCCTTGAATAGGTTGGATAGTATAAAAGAAGATTATATATTAGGCTTTGAATTCCTAAATAGAGTGATCCTTGTTACTTTTGACACTATTAAAATGTTGTTTAAATGTACCATAAAAGGAAAGCCAATTTCTTGTCCTTTATCCTTTGAATCTCATTTGAAATGCAAAATCCATATGAAAAGAACAGAGTCTAAAACAAACATTGCAGAATTGTTAAAAATGGAGAGATGCATTGCCTATGCAGAAATGCATAAGGACAAGGCCCTTGCTGATATCTATGAAAAGCTTGAGAAAGACTACACTTCAAAAAGCCCTAATGCTTTCTGGACTAGAGAAAAATACTTTGTTTCCCTTCCTTTTGACCCTTTGGTAAAACATAAAGCAATGAAAGCCTTTGCTAGATTGATGTCTCCCTCTGAGAGATAATTTTGTGCCAATGAAATTAAAGAGTTGCTTTCTAACGGGTTAATTGAACCCTCTAAGAGTCCATGGGCTTGCATAGCCTTTGCTGTTAACAAACACTCAGAAATTAAGAGAGGTAATCCAAGGTTTGTTGTGAATTATAAACCTCTCAATGCAATGCTCCATAAAATCAGGTATCCATTACCTGATAAAGCTAGTCTTCTGCAACAGATTGTTGGATGTACTATATTTAATAAGTTTGATTTGAAATCTGGTTTCTATCAAATTGGGAGTGAAGCAAAAGATAGGTTTAAGACTTCTTTTGTCGTTCCCCATGGCCAATATCAATGGAAAGTATTACCTTTTGGAATAAACAATGCCCCCTCTAAATTCCATAAGAGAATGGGGGATATTTTCAGAGAAAAGAGATGGGCATTAGTCTACATAGATGATATCCTGATATGCTCTATGAACTTGCAAGATCATTTAAAGCATTTACAGGAATTTTATCATCTAGTTTATAAGCATGGTCTTTTTCTCTCAAAGAGCAAATGGAAATTGGAAAGACTCAAATCGAGTTTCTCGGTTTCAAGATAAACAAAGGGCAAGTAATTCTTCAAGACCATGTATTAAAGGTGTTCTCACATTTCCCAGATCGGATATTAGAAAAAGTTCAGCTTCGAAGATTTATGGGAAGTCTCAACTACATCAGACCATTCTATAGATGGCAAGCTGAAGATATTCATATCCCTCAGAAGAGATTGAAAAAGAATCCCCCTAAATGGTCTTCAGATTTGACTGTTATAGTCCATAAAATTAAAACAAAAGTAAAGCAACTCCTCGCTCTCTCTCTTCCCCAAGGAACTGGTAATCTTGTAATTGAAACAGATGCTTCGAAAAATGCATGGGGTGGAGTTCTAATTGAAAATCATGGCAAGAGAGAATAGATTTGTGGCTATGCCTCAGGGTCATTTAAATATGCAAAACTCAATTATCCATCCAACCACAAAGAAATCCTGGCTGTTAAAAAGACAGTCAATCATTTTCATTTATTTTTGAAGCATGTAAAGTTTCTAGTTAGAACTGATTTGAAAATAATGACTGAGATCTTTAAGAATGAAAATCTTATGGAAGAGAATAATTCTAGGATTTTAAAATGTTTTTTATGGTTACCGAATTTTGATTTTGAAATTGTTTATAATCCTGGTTATCTTAATTGTGTTGTTGATATGTTAACCAGAGAAGAGTTCCATACTCAATCTTTTCCCCAGATCAATATGTTCAATGCAGGAGCATCCAACTCTTCATAGCAAGATAAAGGCAAGAGTCTGACAAGGCCATTTCCATCCCCACTTAGTCATTCTCAGGCATGCTTGTTCTCGAAACCATGGGATGAATCCTTGACACCAGAAGAGCATCAACAATATTTAGAGCATGCAAACATAACATAAATTGGGAATTTTTTGTATTTAACTCTCATAAGACAAATTCAAGAGTCTCCACTTAAAATCCAAATTTTGGAGAAATGGGAAAAAGATGTCTTTCTTGGGCTAGAAAAGGCACAGGACAAATTAATTGGTTTTCGAGAATTTTGGCTAGACTGCAATGAAGAAGAAGGAATATATGTGTGGTATGCCGACTCGGGACATGGTGATATTACCTAGACCACATATAACCTTATTCTTCAATTCTGCAGAGAAGAACGAGAGATAATTATATGTGCAGATCCATCAAATCTTATCAACAATAAATGGTCCGGGTGGACTGAAATATTTTTGGATAAGTTTTTTCCACGAAAATATTGGGTTCATTGGAGGGATAATTTCATCCTCCACCTTCAAGTTGTTATGCAGGTTGCAGACCAGAACCACATGTGGTTCAAATTTAAATTACGACACCTTGGAGGAAAATATACACTGCTTGAACATACTATTTATACAATACATAATTTCATCAAAAGAGATCAAGACGACAAGAGAATTGACAACAAAGTTCACACCAGAAGGATTCCTCTTAACTATAGAGTGGAGTCAACTTTTCAGGGAAATTTTATGTGTGAACATAACCAAGTTATGTTTGGGTCGGACATTGAGCAATGCTTTGAATATACTCTCTACCCATATATTATGCCAGATGAACCATCGGCATTTGATGGGGATCCTTTTAATTGTCGGTGTGGTGGAGTGGATCTCGGTTATGGCCGAGAAATATGTATCTTTCTGCAGGGGTGGGACCCCTATGATTGATTGAAAGGAATGGTGGGCCTCCTTAATAGGTTCCACATTGTAATAATTTTATTTTATGTTGTCAGACTATATATGTCTGCAGGGGTGGGACCCCTATGATTGATTGAAAGGCATGGTGGGCCGCCTTAATAGGTTCCACATTGTATTAATTTTATTTTATGCTGTCGGACGTATGTCCCTTTGTATTAAAAGGTGAGTCGGCCTGAGTCTGTCTTAAATTCCATCTAAAGTAATTTATTCGAGTCCCCATATGTCTGTTAGACCACTTAAGGGATGAGATAACGGATGTGGTTGTCCCCACACTCCGCCCCAAATCTTTACTTTTGACTGAATGTTGTCAGTCGGAAGTCACTGGGTAATCGACTAATTTTTGTATAAATAAGACTCCAAGGCTCTCATTTAGGCATTCAGTTTTTGCAATTTGAGAGTTCTGCAAATATTTGAGTCGAGGTCTGTGTGTCCTCTGTTCTTGCACTTAGTGTGAACTGGCATACAAAAAGAAGATATCTCAAGTGTAAAGAGTCTGTAAGAATTCAGTAGTGTATGCTCTCCCTCTGTGCTTCGAGTGAACAGTTGGGATCAAAATTTATCTGATCTTCAAGTTTGTTAATATTAGTGATGATCTTCGCAGTCCGAAGATGAACTGATAATATGTATGTATGTTTTGTAAGAATTTAGTAGGCATATGCTAGTGTGCCCAAGAAGCCTTGGATTAGACTTCAACTTTGCATACATCTTCATGTGAAATTTTATTATATATATATATATATATATATATATATATATAGAGAGAGAGAGAGAGAGAGAGAGAGAGAGAGAGAGAGAGAGAGAGAGAATCACCTGTGCAACATCAAAATATCCTATGATATTTGCTATAACTTATTATTGTTCCTTCTCTCCACTCACCAACATTAGAACATCTACTCCATGACCACAAGAAAGAGGATAATATAAAATTAACTAAACATCAAACTAATCAATTAGGAAACACACAAGTAATCACTGTTGTTCAAAACCATTATCCTCTAATGTTCAGATCATGCCGTCTCCACTGTCAGACGACCCACCCAAAGTACATAACCTAGATAGTGGATATGTGCCCTAGACTCATATGAAATTTTTACTTGAATTTGACTTTGGGAGTACCATTGCAAAAGTAGAAGGCATATGATGGTAAAACCACAAACCCAAGTATTCTACTTCCTACTATAAGATGCAAGACCTTTAGTATCAAGTTTCATTCATAAGATGAAATAGATTGGACTAAATATCAAGGTCTAAAGGGTCAATAGAGTGTCCAATATTGCGATTTCCCTACTAAAAGTAGACAACACTAGATTGTTTAATTTGAAGTATTTATTAGATTGTCTTACTAGCAATTTGATGTTTTGTCTATTCCCGCAATAGAAAATTAGATGGTTTACATGAAATGTTTTTTAGTGTGGGATTTAACCTCAATCACATGTTTACCATTATACTTGACATGTTACAACACTGCACTCTACTTATACTAGTCATTCTCTATAGGTATAATGACCTAACCATACTATCAACCTATATGTGTCATTCTCTATAGGTATGACCTAGCCATGCTATTATCCAGTATATGTGTTATTCTCTATTGGTATGACTTGACTATACTATCAACTTATATGTGATTGAGAATTTGATACGCACAAAGATACTAGAAAACTATCAAGCGATAAAACAATTTGAAACATATGGTATTATTAACCTATTAAGATTATGAGGGGAGCTCACTACTCTTTATTGACTTATACCTAAATCTAAGCATAAAGCCTTCTAACTAACACATAGTTGTTTGACATTTTGATTAGAAATCTCAATGCATGCTTGTGAATTCATGTGTATGTGAGAGAGAGTGAGAGAGGGATACCTAATAGTTGAAGCATTACCTGCAGTGACACTTCCACCTTCTTTAGATCATGGTCTAAGTTTCCTTAGTTTTGCAATATGAAATTGATATCAAATGGGTTAAGGTCACAAGAAAAAAATGTCTAGTCCACTCGTTCTTTTCTGTTTAATTAATATATTTTAATCTTGATAAAACAAATACATGAAATCCATAATGAAATATGAATAAGAAGACCATAACATTAATTCAATAACATGTCTCTTTTCTAACAAGTATGGTCTCTACCCATAGATAGTATTAGTGAGTGAAAAGAGCAGATCAAATGTATGCATCTAGTATTCGACTTCAATTTCTATGCATGTGTAGGAACCTAACCTCCCCCAAGGCTTCATCGTTGTCAACAATTGTGGAAGGATTTCCTCTACATCTAGAAACCTCAACTTGCATATAAGATTCAATAAGGCAAACAAATTAAATAGAATATGAAAACAAACACGCACCGCTACTAGAAAAATTAAGAGCATAGTAATAAGGTATTTCATGCACAAATCCATATTCATACCATCATTATTTCCCATGCAAAAGCACCATTGTTTTGGGCATTAATTCCATGATTTTTGGGCATTAATTCCATGATCGAAGCTACTCTAAATTGCATGGTTGTCCTGAGTCCAACATCAAGGGATCATCTCAAGTTCCAGTATTTAACAAGTCAACCATTTGTGTTATACAACCGCACACAAAACCATAGAGTTATGAGAGTTGGGTTTAGAAGCTATACGGGTTGCTCTAATTTGTGTTATATAACTACCACATTCAAAACTACAATGAGTTATAAGAGTTGGGTTTAGAATCTAGGTGGGTTGTGCTAATATCCATAATTTAATTGGATTAATGTGCCATGACAATTACATAGCTCTAATTCTTTTGGCTTGTCATAATTCACCCACTTATAAGTAATAGTGGGCACCAAGTAACAATAGAGCATAACTAAGTATTTTCACTGTCCACCACTTACAAGATTGAAACAACACATGAAAAATAACACATAAAACAAGTAGATGGATTTTATCCCTGACCTTCCAGAGTTGCAAAGATTTCAAAAGAGGCCAATACTCACAAGCACAAAGATTTATGGATTGCTCCTATCCCCACCCAGGCTATATAAGCATCCACAATTTGCACCTTACTAATAATGTACCTATAATTATCTTCAAGAAACCATAAATCTTTGCAGAAGAGGTTCTACAAATCTAAGATAGTGGTTAATTGAGGTCCCTAGGCATCAAATAATTTATGGCACAATCACAAAGGTACACAAATAATTTCATAAATTACCAGCATAGGATTGAAATATGAAAGCAATTTTACTAACGATTCTTTAACATAACCTCCCTATAAATGTAACTAAAGAAATATATTTTAGTTAAATAAAATGTTGCCAATAGAACAAGGTTTAATTGAACTTGCAAGGTAACATAAATAGAAATTAAGCATAACTAGAATGAATGAGATGAATGTACAATACCCTCAATAGTTTCTACCATATAACCGTAATTTATTGCAGAATTCCATAAAGAGAATAAAGAGACTTTAAAAAACATAAATGCACATATATACCTCATAAAGTTCATGAACTTGTCATACATGGAACAAGTGGTAATGCTGGTCTTGCCCATAA
The DNA here is from genome assembly GCA_027924585.1 of Larix kaempferi. NCBI lineage: Eukaryota > Viridiplantae > Streptophyta > Pinopsida > Pinales > Pinaceae > Larix > Larix kaempferi. Next base: position 7,067,674 of record BSBM01000438.1, read on the forward strand.
ATTGGTCTCCCAAGAAAATTGATGGCTCCCAACATTAAGTAAGAAAATGAATCTAAATCCTTTTCCAATTAGTCATTTTGGTTCAAAAATAGAATACTATGATATCAAGTTGGTGAATGATGTATGCATCCTAGTTAGGATTGTAGACGATTTCATTTTATATATTCTAGATGTGTAGTCTTCCTTTCTCTAATTAAATTGCACATGCGACACTTATGAGGTTGGTTGTTAGTAGTATCTTGTTGACATAGGACTTGAACTAATCCCTTTTTGACATCCGTAAGGAATTTACACCAATTTTGCTCAGAAGATAGATGATAGGAGCAACTTACTTACAGTTCGTTGGTGAAACTCAAGATAAAATGAAGGAGTTCCAATATTTCAGCATTTTGTATGAACCATTGTGCAGAACAAGTGGAATCTAAGGAATAACTCAATTGTTGGGCGCTAACAACAGTGTTCGATGATCTCTAAATATATATCTGACTGAGGCCTAGTCCCCAAAGACTAGATGGAGCTCAGTGAACTGCCACTTCATGCGCTGTCTTTCATAATGTGCTTTATGTAGTCTTAGCATAGGCACTAACAATTCATTCATTTCATAGTTTTAGAAAGTAGATATTTAAGCAGTATGGCCTAACTTACATGGCAGGCCCCATTTTTGCATGAACTTAGTTATTTTTATAGTTTTGAGAAGCAGACATTAAGACTTGTGATGTTGAAACATCGATTTTAAAGTAAATGAAAATTCCTATTTTCCCAACTTATTAAGTAAACTTTTGTTCCTGTGTCGCCTTGGATAAGGGCCCATCCATAGGTGATTATAGGGGCATGTGTGTTAAGTTAGATTTACTGCTTTTATATGAATATGATAGAACATAGAAGATTTACTTCAATTTGTAGAAGATTTACCGTATGTGGACATATTAGCTTTGATGAATCATTTCTGCACCTTTAATTCAATTTAAATTTTTCTTTATTGTTTTTGCGATTTCCAATTGAGTATTTATTGCATAACATGGGATCTTGTCGTATGAGTTGGCTAAAGCATTGAAGTTCCAAGTTTGTTTTGTTACTTGCTTAGAATTTGGTGTAATCAAAATACTTGTACTTGGTGTGTGAATGGCATGGTAGATCAGGGGTTTTCCTAAAAATCGGCGATGAACGTTTTGAAACTTTCCCATGAACCACTTATAAAGGGATAGATGCCTAATCAGATGATGGGATACATGTCCCTTACAAACCTTAGATCATAGATTAAAAATTCCCTTTTTATTTTTATCAAGCAGTCATTCTTTACTTGTTTTTGAATACTACTAGGCATCATTAGAGTTTCTTTGTAGGTTGCACATATTGTGCAGGACCCTCAGAAGTTTGTACGAACCGCTAGGTTGATGATTAAAGGAAAGGTTTAGATACAACACCCTTGCTCGCATCTTGTTCGAACAAGATACAGTATTGTCGATGATTGATTAAGCCCGTAAAAAATCAAGCCTATACTTACTGGAGGCAAGATAGAAGCAGTTTGTCTCACCATCATCGTGCTTTAAATATCTTTTTCCCTGGTGCATTTTGAACCCGTAATGCACAAACCCAATTTTTCAATAAATCCTTTTAGGAAGGTGCTTATGCTTTTGCCTATGCAATGGACCGGTCTCCCTAGAAAAACAAGCCTATACTTTACTAGAGGTGAGACATAAATGATCTATATCACCATCCTCCTGATTCGACTCTCTTTCTCCCTCGTGCATTTTGAATCCATGACACACAAACCCAAGTCTTCAAGAAAGCCTTACAGGAAGGTGCACATTCTTCTGCCTATGCCTCTATACTACCACACCTAGATTTGGAAATCCATTCCTTGGGTGTAGCAACTAGACGATGGATGAATACATGCTCACAATCCCTCAACGATTTGATTGATGAGCTGAAATACTTAATGGGTAAGTTGAAATCGACATTAAAATATTAAAAAATGAAGAGATTCCACACTACCTTCTAAATGAAATATATGACATGATAAATCTCATTAGTGGTTTTATGCAACACATGACAAAGATGATCACCTGTGATTTGAATTTCCAACCTCAAGTCCCTTTACTGTTAACAACAATTTTTGGTAAAGATTGACAAATACAAGACTTCACCCAATAACCATTATGCTTGCGTCCATTATGGTTGCAAAGAAATCTAGGAAAATTGTAGTAGCACCCTTCTTCCAATTTCATTTTATATTTTTAAGTGATTGATATAGAAAAATTATCCAATTTAACATAAAGATATCCAATTTTAACATAAAGATATGTGGTGGAATGTAGTAAGTCTGATATCCAATTTTAACATTATAAAGATATGTGGTGGAATGTAGTAAGTCTTGTATCCACATAAAGATATGTGGTGAAATGTAGTAAGTCTGATATCCAATTTTAACATAAAGATATGTGGTGAAATTTAGTAAGTCTGATATCCACATAAAGATATGTGATGGAATGTAGTAAGTCTGATATCCAGTTTCAACATAGAATATGGCTAAGTCAGGGTTGAAATTTGATGGATAAAATTGTAGGGTGTATCCAATTTTAATAGAATGATTCGGGTGAAAATTTGACGGACAAAATGTCCATCATGGATCATTTTACCCATTAAATATTATTATATTTTAAACTTCCTGTAAGAAATTCTCCATAATTGCCATCACATACTGTTATATTTTAAACTTCCCGTCAAAAAAACATAGAAACAACAAAAGCGTTTGTATATAGTGTTAAAAGTGAAACCGTCACGGCTGAATTTTTTTCCATTCGATTCACAGACTGGGATCTGCGATGTCCACGGTAGTAATTTTGATGACCAATTAATCAGACAGGGATCCGTGGCGCAATGGTAGCGCGTCTGACTCCAGATCAGATCAGAAGGTTGCGTGTTCGATTCACGTCGGGTTCAAAAGATTCACAACTTATATACGCAGATCAGATTCACAGACAGGGACCTGTGGCCACAAGTCTGAAATCGCATTTAATAAACATTACGGGATTTGTAACCTAAACAATTTTATAAATACAGTTATTTCTTACTAATCCAATGGGAGCTTCATCCAAATCAAATTAACAATTTCCTCAACCATATTTTTTAAAAATCCCAAAGCAAATTAACAATTTCCTCAACCATATTTTTTAAAAATCCATGTACATATATGTTTCACAATACAACCTCTGATTAACTATATTAAATTGAAACAGAATTTTTTGGTCGCGAAATTTGGAGAACAAAGGTATTGTTTGGGTAAGTTGGAAGGTTGTTTCTTTGCCTAAAGACATGGGTTGATGGGGAGTAAAAAAATTGATTCCTTTCTCTACAGCCCTTGCAGCTAAAAGTATATGGAGATTACTTGAAGGAAAATGACTATGGGTAAAGGTAATTCTATAGAAATATATAAAGCCGGCTTTTTTTGAAGATTGGATGAGAAATCCTATAAAACCTACTAGGAACGTTTCTACTATTTGGAGGGAAGCAATACAATATTTTTTCTTGATCGGGGATGGGATTTCTTGGAAGGTAGGTAGAGGTTTGAAATTCATCCCAGGGGTTGATCCATGGATATGAAGTGGAAATTCCCATTTACTCCCTTTAGGAATGATCCAAAAGCGTCATGATGAAGGATTCAGAGTGCCAAACCAAATCAGAAATGCAGTTGGAGATTGGGATTCAGCAGAACAATTGAATTTTGAAGGGGAGGAAAAAACTTGTTGGTAGGAGTACATTGGGAATTTAATTGAAAATCACATAAAATTTCTTAACTGTTTGGACATACTAGTTTGTTCTCCTGTTGCAAACAATATTTATACTCCAAATATTGAGTATGAGACACTTTTGAAAAAATACCAACAAACTGAAACAAGAGGATGGTGGAAGGCCTTATGGAAACTTCAGTGCCCATGAAATCCAAAATCTTGCTCTGGCACCTTTTATCAGATAAGGATTTAACATAGGATCATTTGCAAAAAGTTGAGTTGGTCAAGCCCTGGAAGATGCTGCCTATGTAAGAATGCTAAGGAAACAAATGAGCATTTGGTGGTAAATTGTGTTTATACCAAGACGGTATAGAAGGGAATTGAGAAAGAAATAGGTATATATACAATATTTGGCAAGGAGATACAATGGAAGTATGCTTTAGAAATTGGTGCAGTAATAAAGCAGTGGGTGATTATAAAGCATTACTTGCAGTTGTAAACTAGCAAATTTGGACGGTGAGAAACTTAATCTTATTTGAAAACATAGAATTTCATGCCTCTTACTATGTAATTCATAGCTTTTGTATGATCAAGTTCTTTCCTAATCAAAAGAAATTTAAGAAATTGAGAAAGATTCCAGAGGTGGATTTAAATTGTTTTCCAAGATCTTTTTTTGATGGAGCTGCTCAAATTAGTGGGGAGAAACTATGTGGAGTAGGAGGTACACTACACATTTCTAAAGATCTACGAATTAGTTTCAGTGTTGGAGTTGGATCTGGAACCAATAATTTTTCTGAATTAATGGCTCTAGGGCTTACTTTGAGATTAGAAAAAGAGAATGGAATTAAAAAACTATCTATTTTTTGTGACTCTCAATTAATCATTAACTGGATGAAGGGGGAATCTCACTGTTGGAATCTTTACTTGCTAACTCTGCTGGAGGAGACGCGTAGAACTAGCACATACTTTGATGAAATCTCTTTCAAGCATATATACACAGGGAACACAACTTAGAAGTTGACAAGTTATCCATGATAGATTTAACTTTGAAAAAGGGTGTGTGGAAAATACTGCAAAATGATGGGATGATTTCTAGTCATTATTAGTACATGTTGGTACACAATCCTTGTTACTTGATGAATTTTGGAGACAATCATTAAAATGACTATGAATTGTTCAATGCAAGCATGAGATTTTTCTTTTTTGTCTTTTTGATATTTTAAGACAATAGTATGAATATACTTGATGTAAGTAAAGGTCATAAAGTTCTCTTTTGGTTTTGTCACAAATATGAAGTATGAAAATACTTGTAAAAGTTTTTATTTGATGTAAAGTTTGATAAAGGAAAGGAAGCCTTGATGGAAAAGAATTTGGAATGTTGGAATGCTGAAAAGCATTCTGAAAAATGTAATATTTTACAGTAATATTACGAGTTTTTTTTCAAAGTTAAAAAAAGTAACAAAAAGTCTATCATTTAATTCCCATTGTTATACCACAAAAATTCTATCATTCAATTCCCATTGTTACACCACACTGAATAAATGATTTAAAGAAACAATTCACTTTAAAGATAGATCCCTTGTAAGCACATACACACTATTTATTTGAAGAGTTGTATAATATAGTCCATAGAATGGAAATAACTTACATTCAGTTCACTTTTGATAATGGTGAGATATATATATATATATAAAAGATAATGGTGAACTGAATGTAAGTTATTTCAATATATATATATAATTTGGGTGGGGAGGATAAAATTATATCCTTCAATTACTTAAGTTAAACATAATGCACTATTATCTGTATAATTTAAGTAGATACATGTTAATCTAATATTTTGAGATATTTTAGGTGGGGAGGATAAAATTATATCTTTCAATTACTTAAGTTAAACATAATACACTATTATTTGTATAATTTAAGTAGATACATGTTAATCTAATATTTTGAGATGTTACAAATTTTTTTATTGTTTAAAATAAATCTAGGTTGATTATAGTTTTATTTAATTTAGTAAAATTTATATTTTATTAAAATATGAAAATGTAAAATTGTTATTTCAATTATTGTTAAGATATTTAAATTTACATTAATATAGTAATATTTCTATGTTAAATATTTGTATTATATGTAATTGTCAAATCTCTCCTTTTCATATTTATAAAAATATGTTTATTTTACTTATATATTTAAATAACATAATATTATTTAGATTATATTATATAAGTATTAATTTTTTGACATTAATATATAATAATTCCATGAATAAATGGAAGCTATATGGCAACATCTTTACTACCTTGTAGAAGTTCATTTTCGCTTTCTTATTTATAAAGATCTTAAAATAAAAATAAAGTTTATTAAAATACTTTAATCACAAATCACATACAATTAAAAAAAAATTCAGGTCATAATTACATATATACCAATTGGTTTTCAATCTTTTTCCATATTTTCCGTGTAAGTTCGTCTTTAAAAAATCTTAGAATCACATATATTAGCTATTGAAATTGCATAATTTGGGTGTTATGGGGTATTTGAGGGTGCTGAATCTATTTATGGATTCAAAAATACAATTTAAACACGTAGAAATTTATATTTTTATGACCAAAACCCACCGTGGAAAACGTAGAATAAATAGACTATTCCAAAAAAAATTCATGTCATAATCATATACAGACAATAGGTTATATTTAATGATGCATCTAAATAAAAGATATATCATGGAAATATGTTATATTTAATTATGCATCTAAATAAAAGCGAGTAGTCTATTTATTTTAAGTTTTGGATTTTTACACTGAGTTTTAGTTTAATGTGATTTTTGTTTTTGTAAGATCCAAATTTGGAAATGTTTAAATTATGTTTTTGAATTCATAAATAGATTTAACACCTTTTAATACATCATGGCACCCAAATTATACAATTTCCATAACTAATATATATAATTCTAAGATTTTTTAAAGATTTCCAACCAAATAAAATAAGAGGAAAAATATACTCATAAAATATTAAAAACTTAGAATATTTAGACTACCCCAAATAAAAGGTACACCATGGAAAAAGTATTTGTACATGAGAGTTGTCTACAAATTTGATGAGAGTTTTCTATGGAATCCGATGTTTTTTATGTTGCAAAATCTGAATTTATTTATGTTTTAATGACGATTTTGATGGTAGAAATGGATTCAACACCATTAGAAACTCCTTGGGCACCCAAAATTTTAGAGTTTGAAAATTGTAACCAAGATTTAATTTTTGCTATTTAAAATCATAGAACTTTTAGACTATACATTTATACATGCTCCACAATTTTATACTTACACCATGCACTATATGAAACTATACATCGAGGAATCAAAATCACCTTATATAATGGACTAATCACTCTAAAAATCGAAAAGTCCAAAACCATGTAAGTTCATACATACAATGTTTTATTTTATTAATATATATTTTCTTATAATGATCAATAATTAAGTGAGGAGACTTTAAAACTGAACATACTAATTTTTTTTAATTATTAATACAAATGTTATCTCAATTTAATATAAAAAAGCGTAGAGAAGAAACATTCAATAAAATAAACAATGAAGACAATGCATAGTAAATAAAGGAAATAAAAGAATGTGTTTTATTTTATTAATATATATTTTCATATAATGAGGAGACTTTAAAACTAAATGTATACTATTTTTTTAATTATTAATACAAAAGTTATCTCATTTTAGTTTAAAAAAGGCTTAGAAAAGAAACATTGAATAAAATAAACAATGAAGACATTACATAGTAAATAAAAGAATGTAGACATTAACCGTGGCCAATTGCTCAAAGAGAGAGCATTCCATTCGGTTAAAATTGTACATTATTACAAATGACACTCGTGGTCATAAATATGAATTGGATCCCATGATATGTTTCTTGCTAGAAGATCTCTATCACAATATTTCTTGTAGTGTTTACGAATGAAGATGGGTTCATTTATGTTTTTGCTCGTCTGCCTTTTTTTCTTCCTTTTCGGGTAAGAGGTGCATCATATATTATCTTGAATTTTTTTATATATTATATCATGGATCATGGGAATGGGAAGGGGAAGGTTTAAAGATGGTTTCATTTTACTAGTTCAAGTTTATTCTTCATTACCGTGTTGTATGTTAGGTAATGAAAAAATCTAGATACAAATATAGATACGAATGCTATTTAATATGAAAAAAATATGTAATGAAAAAATCTAGTACAAATAAAATATGGAAGTAGAATGCTTGCATATAATACTTTTAATCAAATATTCACAAATACACCATAAATGTATAGAAACATTTATATAATAAAATCAATCATTTATTTAGAAAACAAAAATATAAAATATCAACATAAAATATGGTTAGTGTGAGAGATGAAAAGTAGTTATTAATAATTATTTTAATAAGATGGTATTAAATTGAATGGTATTTTTGTATTATAATGTTTAAATAATTAAAATTTAGTTTTTTTAAATTGTTTTTAAAAATTTAATTGTTCATTAGTAAAAATCCATATCCATATTACACTTACACCGAATATTCGGCGAATTCAAATTGTTCCGGAATTTCAGTACATGAACTACCAATACAACCGAATTATGCTACTATGATTGAAACTGCAATTTAAAGACATCGTTTTTGAAGATACTAACTGCTATTGAAGGCTTGATAGGGTACTATGTATTGAAGTCTGCTACTACAACATGTTTTAAATGTTTTAAAATTGCCCCTAAAATATTTTGATTTTTAACTCTCATTTTGAGCTGGTGTGACTTGCATACATTGTCATAGATTTTTTTTTCTTTCCCATAATCATTATTGTATTGAGAACTTGCACCATATTGTAAGCTATTTGTAGAGACTTAGACCTTCACTCTCACTTTGTTTTGCTTAATCTATATCAGATAGACTAGATTGTGTTGGTTTATTTGCATAACTTGTTGTATCGCGGTATTAATTGTAGAGATTTTGTTTTTCATTGTAGAGGCATGCATTGTTAAATGCATTCTTTGGTTTCCATTGTTGGATAGTGCTCATTAGAAAAGGAAACTATTCAGAATAGTTGAGGAAGATCAAAGATACCATCATCTTTAACGACCTATGGGATGATATTTGTGAAGGACATATTATTGACGGAGTGGATTGGTGCTAGACTTACTACACGTAAACAACAAACAATAGACAAATAGTTTTCCATATGGAAGAGTAGAGACAAGAAGGCATATGCATGCATTGTTGCTACAGTAAGTGAAGAGGTGTGTCAACATATTTCATCTGCCAAAACTTCTTATGATGCTTTGAAGAAGTTAAAGGATTTGTATGACTCACATTTAGAATAAGAGCGAATTCATTTACTATTGAGGCTCTTCAACCTAGAGGATGTGAAGGACAATCATCCCATAACTGCAACATATGGTATTAGAGAAATCATTTATGGCATTGATGCTACCAGTGTGAAGAGAGAACTTGTTCTCACTACCTTCATTAAGTTCCTCTACCCAACATATTAACACTATCTTGAGTCACTTCAAGCTATTGGTAACTTGAAAGACCTCACTTTTGACACACCTATGGAGAAGATTGCAGAAAGAAAGAAATCCTTTGGAAAGAAGATAGTCCAACCCACTGGAGAGGCCTTTTACCTTTCCTAGAAAGGGAAGACTTAATCAGATTATTCTTCTAAAGGACAAAGCTGTAACAACCCTCATATACGAATATAGGGAATATTTAATATAATAATTATAATGTAATATAATATAATGTAAGATAATAAAAAGAAACATGAAAAAGAAGTAAAACAAATTTTGCATAAAGAAATAAATTAAATAAGAAATTGGGAGAAGGAGGAGATAGAAGGAGGAGAAGAAGTGAAGAGAAGGGTCTTTTTTTGTCTTTGGCATTTGGAAGAGGAGCTCTGGAGGAGAGGAAAACAAGATAGCACTGGCATAGGGTTAATTGTTGGGGGCTCAGGGGCCTCAGCCATTGCCTGGGGTTGGTTGGGTGGAGAGTCGTCCCCCCACCTTCAGTTGCACTATTGGAGTTGTCAAGGTAATGGTAGCTGCTAGGTCATCTATCGAGGTATGGTTCCTTAATTTTCATAGCATATTTTCTGTTATTATTGATTAGATCCACTTTCTTTTGTCAGATCTTCTATGCATGTTGTTCTTGTTTGTTTCTGGATTTTGTATGATTTTACATGTTATCAGATTCTTGTGTTGGTTCCGAGATTTTATATGATTTTACATGTTATCAGATTTTGCATACAACAAATAAATATCATAACACAAATCATAAGAAATGAAATGACCGTTTCGTTTCATACCATCATAACACAAATCATAAGAAATGAAATGACCGTTTCGTTTCATACCATACTTCTTATTATTATATAACATAAAACAAGAGCTGCATGCAGGGTAGTCCATGCCTTTTAATTTAAGAAAAATAAAAATAGAAAAAACAAATTATTCAAAGTTATTTTTAAATAAACTAATTTCTCAGTAAATTTATATATAACATAAAAATCATACCCTTACAATTATATATAAATGTTAATATTTAAAAGTTTAAGTATCTTAAAAATTATGAAGGTGTAAATATTGGAAAAGATAAATTACCAACATATAATTTAATTTAAAATATCCATAAATTAAATATTAAACATAAAAATAGTAGCTAAAGTATAAATCCCTTACCAGTGACAATGAAATCTTTAAAAACTAGAAAAAGATAATTAAAACAAGATCTAAAAAATGAAAAAACTCATTATATTAAAACGTTTGAGATTATACATACCCCCTACTAATTTAATGGTTACATACAATGGATGTATGAACAAGATAATACATGCTATTATTAATACCTCTTAGCAATGGAAAAATGTTGTTTTGGAAATTTATTTGTAGTAAGTCAAAGAAGAAAATGTAATTTGACCCATAATCAAAACAATTATTTTAAAATGCATACAAAGTGAACAAATTTTCTATTTCAGAAAAATCTTGAATATTTACTATTGGAAGCCAGTTTTCTTGATAAAAGCAGGTGCATGTATACATGCACAAGCAAGCATCTCTAGTGCTAAAGATTTTAATGGACGACAACTTAGGCCAACAAAATTTCTTTCATCAAAATTTGCATTTGCATTAAGTTCAACAACTGTCTGAATGGCCAACTTAGGCCAACAAAGTTTCTTTCATCATAATTGACATGTGCATTTAGTTCCACTATCAAGGCCTACGCATTTTGTAACTTAGGCCAACAAAGTTTCTTTCCTCATGATTAACATACATGCATTTAGTTCCACTACCAAGGCCTACATGTTTTGTAGAACTAAAATGATTTGGCAATCTATTCAACGCACGTTAAAATAGACTTACATGTAACCATTGGAAAAAATTGCTTAATTGTCGCACCCCCCCTAACCCCCACTACACAATCTTATCTTCTACCTCAATTACCCACATTAGGATTTGACCTCATGACTCTTGACTATAAGCCATTTGTCTCCACCTTTATGAGCATCCATACTCATTTATGCACTTTCACTTACATTTAAAAAACTATTACAATCCCAACCAATGTCAAGCCTTTAGAAATCCCCCCTCCCACTTTGTTTAATCAAAGCCCACTCACCTCAATTGAATAAAGGCCTAGTCTTCCTTCATCATGCATCATGACATCAACACTTATATATTGAACCTAGCACAACATTAACACACAAACATGTGACATAATGCCTCACATAGATGCCCATTAACACCTAGGATGTCCTCACTAGCTTCCAACACCTCACACTAATGCCAATTGATAGTTAAACATCAATGTAACATTGTACTCAAAATGTGTGACACAATATTAATACTTGTACATACACTAACATTCAAATGACATACCATATTTGTGGTAGGTATAATATTACATTAACACCTATATACATGTTAATCCTCAAATAATATGCCATATTTATTTCCAAATTATATCATATTTAAATTAATAAAATCTCAATCTATATTTAACGACATTTTAATACTAATTTAAGTTTCTAAAAAGTAAATATAAATAATATTTTATAAACCACATTTAATTTCCAATTAGTATTATTGTCACCAACCAATAGAAAGTGAGAGGGTAAAGGTAGATACTAATACTCAACCATGCTAAGTAACCAAAAGCCATTATTTTGTATCACTATCCAAAAACCTCAATATCTCCCAACCATAATAACCATTAAGAATTATGTGAGGAGTGAATGAAAACCCAACACAAACTATTCAAGCTAAAGGGTAAAGGTAGATACTAATATTCAACCATGCTACGTAACCAAAGACTATCATTTTGTATTACTATTCAAAAACCCCAATATCTCCTACCCATGAACAACCATTAATTAAAGAATTATGTGACCAAGAAGATGATTGAATGAAAACCCACACAAAAGAGTCCAGCATTATACCACCAAGTTATTGCAAAATCTAATAATTTTTTTTTTCTTGATTTTATAATTCATGCATGAGAGGATTGAGATATCGCACTAGGTGAATATTTTAGGTCAATTGAGATCATGCGCAATTCAAAAACATAAACGCGATGGTATTGTTTATTTATTTTTTATTTACAGATAAAATGGGCCAGCGGGAAAACCATAACAATAAAGTAGGCAGGTCAAAGCTTAAAGCTTAGTGTACAGGTGGGCACTCAGAAACTGACACAACCAGAGACATGTAGGTGCATTTTGTTATCAAATGAAAAAATAATTAAAACCAGTGAATGATTGAATTAGGATTTGTAAAAACAAAACAAAAGATTTTGTGAGTTTGACAGCTACCTATCATGATTTCTCCAGTGAAATTAAAATATTCATGTAGAACAATGGGATTTGCAAAGAAAATTGCATTGCAAGGGATTTTGGTGTGGAAAACAAGGATGCTGGTGTTGAAAAAAAACATATAGACAAAACAATAAAAAGTAAGTATATATGGGTGGGAGAGTCAATATCCCTTCAATCATTGAAGATCGAGAAAGATGCTATATCTAAAATATATTAAAATTTGAATTGAAGCATCGAGATAAAAATTTGAATTGAAGCATCAAGATAAAAATTTGAATTGAAGCATCGAGATAAAAGGGATGGAGTCGACATCTGAGAAACCATATAAGGCATAAACACATTGATGAGATGCAAAGTTTCCTTTATACACAGAAGTTCTTCTATTTACAGAACCATATGCATAACATACATGCCAATTCACTCATCATTGTCATGAATTTTTCATGAGGTGAATTAGGAGTTTATAGTACACCATACATCATAAAGTAAAAAAAATCGTCTTTAGCTTTGAAATACAATCTCATCATTGTTTACAATGAAGTTTAAACATAAAAAAAAATGCTTAAAACTTTCATCTATTCTTTCCTCGTCTTAATCTATCTACATAGAATGTTAAGATCAAGAATACAATCACATTTTGGATTGGGAAACTTCCAAAAGATGAAGAACCTCCCCAACACTTTCATGTTCCAATTGCGACCTGCGATCCTAGGACATTGGTTGTTTCTTACAACTTGGAAACACCTACCAACTAAAATAGTCAAAGAAGAATAACAAGAGAAACCTAACCACTATTGGCCATTTCAATTCTAATCTATCAGCGCTTGAACTTTCTTTCTTCACCTAAATGGAGTAAGCTCCAACTCACTATCTATTTCATCCCTACACTTGTAGCTTCTAACATGTTTGCAACAACGTAATTGTCATCATCATTTTTCTCTTGTTCAAAATATACCAATGTCTTCATCTTCTTGCTTTCCAGTATGCTGCACTAAGTACATGTCAAATTGCTTCAATAATCTTAAGCAATTTCAAAGCTGAAAAAAAGGCAGAATGTATACCAATCTTTTCTTCTTTTCCTCTAGATTAATGCACAAGCAACAACTAATTTACAAAATAAATACCAAAAAACACATAAATATTGGAGCAGTATAAGGAACAACTAAAACGCCTCCAATCGCCGGAATCAGGCAGATCAAGAATTGCACCCAAATCACAATGTCCTTTGTTCAAATCACGATTTCGAGACCAGATTTACACCGGAATTGGTTAAAAATCCACTGTTTTAGTTTGTTTTTATCCTAAGCCCATAAATATTAACATCAATGGTGAGAATGAAATGCATTCGTACCGCCTAAGTAATATCATTACTAATTATTAATAACATTGAGTTCACAAAAACATATAAAAGTAGGTCATCAATACTCTCACACAGTAAGCAAAAATATCTCATACACTTGCCTCAAGAATAAAGTAGGCTCTAGGCCATTAATAATAACATTTAATTCACAAAAGGAAAGAAAAAGCATGTCCAGAACAGAGCAGACTCTGAAAAACACTCTTGACCATGAAACTTTCACAGGGTAAGAAGAAATCTCACACATTCCTCGAGAATAGAGCAGACACTCTCACAAACACTCTTTGCCATCAAAACTCTCACACAATAAGAAGAAATCTCATACTTGTGCTCATTCACATCAATATTTGTTAATAATCCATGCCATGGAAGCCACTTAAAGCCCTTTCGTGACAACTCTTGCAATTTATCAGCAACATGCTGGCATGGCCAGGACATGGTAGCTTTTCAATTGACCCAGTGGCCGCTCTAAGAGTCTATTCAATACTCGCTAAGGGAATAATTAGGCAGATAAAGAAATATTTAATTTATCCTATTAAAATAGTCGCTAAGAGCATAACCAAGCCAAGAGAAGAACAAGAAATCATGCTACCTGATAGCATGAGTTGATTCAATGCTCAATTCTCTCAATTTTCATTAATCCTTTTGAAGGCAAATGCTCTAGTTTCTTTATTCCATGCCATTCCATGCAGAATTCTTCTGATCTCATCAAAACAGAGACTACTCCTATCAGTGGCAACCCTAACCCTGACATTTACACTCTCAACGCTCTCACGGTTGAAGCAAAAAGTAAGAAAACATGGAAGCTAAAAAACCAAAAGCAAGAAAATGTGGAAGCTAAAAAAAGCAAAAAACAAGTAGACCTGAAACGAAGACGTGCCAATGGGAACATAAACGATCAGTAAATACACTCTTGGGTAAATATTTGTGTTAGTATGATTTTTTATGTGGAGCTAAGACATGCCAATAAAAAGCGTGAACAATTTTGAGGTCAAAACAAGGAAAAACCAATTTGCATTACAGAATTATTTAAATCCTTGAAAGCGTCTGTGTGTTCTCAATTTCCATGTCACTGTAGCAAAAAATGGATAGAGTCATAGGATGGTAGCAACTTTTAGTAATACGATAAATCCCTTTTTATTGAAAACAAAATGGCTAAGAGCACAGATTGTAATGGATTTAATTATGTGTAGAGAGACCCTATTTCACCCTTGAAGCTCCTGATCCTCTCGCAATATAGGCATTTTTTTTGGAGTGATGGTTTCTTCCTTCAAGTTGTAAACAATATATGTCTATTTCTCTGCAACAAACACTAAAGTGAAAATATACCCAATTGGAGGCCAAAGAAGAAGAAGCAGCCATTATATAGAGCCATGGGAGTTCGGAGAAAGAATGTGATAATGTTATCCGCGATGAAGCAGAATGCATCCAAAAAATTCTGAGATGAATCCATCAAATGACTTGGCTCTTTACATTTTCCACCTTTGAATTCGGTGTCTTTTATAAAAAATCTAGAGTACATCAATATCCTCCCTACTCAAAGGGATTCCTATCACAAAACCTTTTATTGAAATCAAATTTTACATGGATTTAGGCGCGTACAAAAACCCTCTTCATCTAATTTGTTGTCATCATAGAAAATGACTTCTCTAAAAAATATTCATGGAGAGCTCAACAAAACCCTTCGTTTAATGTCCTCTACGTTTCATAATCCGATTTTGTGATTCGTTTGTCTAACTATCGTTAATCCAATCCACGAAATTATTCATAGTAAAAACAATCCTACCTGTTGGCTCGACAACTTTAAACAGATAGTTAATCTTAATCTTCAAATCAAATAAACCGTTCCTACCCTGAAACCCTAAGAAAATTATATCCAAAGAAAATATGGAAAAGACATATTAACCTCGATGCATTACCCTTGACGTGGGATTTGGCCTGCACAGATTGCTTCATTGTTCTCGACCTCCACACCGCAGCTCCTCCTTTCCTATGCATTTGCATCATCGACCAGGAAAAAGACATCGATGAATATAATATTCTTTGCCAATGTGCCCGTGTTCTCTCGATTATCAGAGAAGTGAACAATTCTTTGAACTATCACAGTCTCAGGATGTACAAAGTTGCTTCAAAATGGTGTGAAGGGATTCGACCTTCTTGCTTGCTAGTTCCTCTTTATTCAAGAAACCTTTCTCGTGCAAAAAATGATTGAAACCCTCGCGGAGAAACAACAAAAGAAACCAAGAACTCCAAAATCACCTACAGAAACAGCCCAAACTGGCAGAACAAGAAACAACTGGAAATGGCAAAAAAGCTTGAAACTAGCACATCGATAATAAAAACACCAGTCGGGCACCATGAATGGAAGTTGACCATGCCGTAATAACCAGCAACCGTCCACAGAAACATACAAAATATCCAACACAGAGGTTACTTCACGCTGCTCTCATATTTGGAGACTCAATTTCCCCATATCCAACACAAAACAAGACAGTAAAAAAAGACTACAATCATCCCTTGCAGACCCTGTCAACTCTGATGCTTGTCAACTTGACCATTATGATGACTATTAATCCACTAGAAAAAAATATTTAGATGTTACATTTGTAAATTTAAAGTTATGTTCTAATTTTTATTTCAATTTTATTTTTCTTAATCTATGGCAATGATAAAATTAGTCATATCAAGCACTTTCCACGAATAAGAGTTTCACACTTATTAATATATTTTATTAAATATATACAAATAAATAAAAAATTTATTCAACATTCAATAAACTATAGACACATTTTAGAAATACTTATGTACGGTTCAAATTAATAACATAAACCAGAACATATAGTCTCTACCTACGGCATGGAATAATAAGCAGATGAGATAAAAATATCTTATCATAGAAGATTGGACAGAAGATAAAATCCTAGGATACATAAACATAATGATAATTCTAATTTCTAGGTAGAATAAAATATGGTGATTTCTTTCATATATTTTCAATATTAATGTCTACTATGTGCCCTTTACCTCTTCATCATTTAAAATGTGTTTTTGTATTCTCGATCGTAAAAACACAACCATATATTTATTTTGTTGACCTTTTAATTAGGATATATACCACCACATGTATAATAATTATTGTTTATTTTATTCCATTCCGATTCCACAACATTGACATGGGATTCCATAACCATGAATGGTTTCATCAATCTAAAGTGCAAGGTTCTAATGCCACAACTTTTTTTCGCAACAATTGTTATAGTGCCCTCATCTTGTTCCTGTAATAACTAGTTTTGTAGCTATAATTGTACTAACTTTCACAACAACATAAAATTTACTAAACTACTAGAGGTGAATGACAAGAGAGTTGGTTGCACTAGGGATGCTCTTGCATTAGACCCCCCTTTTGAAAAACTTGAGCAACTTTTCAAAGGGTGCATACTAATCATCCTCCTCTTACTATTGACATCTATAACATTTCTTTCAATTTCCTAACTCAACATTGTTCTGCATCTACCAAATTTTAATGTTTCTTCAATTCCTTGCAAATTTGTTCCATAAGGTTTCACTACATCCTTTTCTTTTATCCCAATGGTGCTTATTGTGTTACATTGCTTCCAATCAATGGTGCTTACTTCCACACCAACCTCCCTCTTAGGCACCATTCCCATTGCTTGTTGCAAGGACTATATAGGTACACCATTCTCCACATTGCTGACTTTTCATTTAGCTATCTCTATCATGGCAACATCCTCCACTTTATTTGTTGTATTTTTTGAAAACATAGTTCCACATAAAACATTAGCAGAATGACAACCTCCTATCTACTTGTCTTTCGAAAGTGTTTTATTGTTGTAGCATCGTTGACGCCCATAAATTTCCTAGTGTTGATAGCAAGGGCTTCTCCCTGGTAGAAATTCCCAATTAGACATTAAACCATTTGGAATAGGGAACTCGTTTGGATCCTGGCTCATTTATTGTTCACTAGTTTGAGATTCCACCAGCTGTGGCTCGATCCATCTTTTATCCTTTTATTTTTTAAAGAATGAAATGCAAAATGAGCTACTGCAAATAAATTTTTCTAACTATAATAACCTATCCTATCTAGGAGAGAATTTAAAGGGTTGAGCAGTGAAATAACATTGGGAATCCATATATATCCTAAATTTAGGTAGTTGTTTTATAATCAGATAAACAATAAATAGAATAAAACATAAACATTGGAACAATCCTGGTATTTATATCATTCAGACTCCATTGCTCGTAGAAAATACAATATAGAATAGAAATATCATATATGTAGCAAGAAACATGAAAATGTAGGAAAAGTACTTTAAAAAATCTAAAACAAACTTAATTCATATCTACATGAGACAAAGCATGAAACAATTTAGAAACATTCATCCACATGATCACAATGTTCTAGTGCAAATCTCCAACCTAGTGGCTTCTCCTTCTCATTATGTAAGAAATAGTTCTTTTACAAAAATGGGTGAGTGAAAAGCCAAAATCCAAAATCCAAAATCCCCCTTCCTCTTCTTCCCATCTTTGCTTTATAGCATTTACAAAGTAACTCCTTAGATACTCTTCAATTCCCTCTTTGTCGGTTATAAATTTTGAGGTCCTTAGCGATTTGTCTTTTTTGAGACTCACTTTCTCCAAAAAGAAAAGAAAAAAAAGAAATTACATATTACATTATTTCAAGGAGGAGTAATTTCTTTCAACCTCATAAATGAGTTCCACAATTCAAAATCATACATTATAATGTTGAGTTATTGTGGTATAAAGAGCCTTATAGAAACTTCATGTGTCATTGCTTCCTCATTTAATCTAGACAACTATCTAGTGAAGGATGTATTACATGCAATTATCAAATGCAACTCATGAGTAGGAACTAATTTCCAATGCTTAGGAGGTGACCTTTGGAGATGATCACATCCTTGTCGTCCTTTATCTTTCTTAATTCAGCTATTCTCTGTTATTTAGGAACGAGATCACCGATGGTTCCTATAGATGGCAGTTGGCATCTTTCCATCACCTTAAATACCCCTAGATGCATCCTTTCACAATCTCTTTAATGATGTAGTAGCTTCCATTTGAAAATACAATCCATCTTTCTTGTAATTGGTGACAGTGACATGATCAAACTGAGTTTCTTGAAGAGTCTTCCTAGGCAAGTTTGAGGGTGTCTCAATTACCTATTGTTCCCAAGTGATTATGTAGTCCAAATTTAACTTAATCATGTCAATCTCATTGTCCTGTTTTTTGGCTTCCTCAATTATAGCTTTTAATATCACTGCAATATTCTACAATTCCTAGATTTTCTCTGTGACTTATTCCAACATATGAAAGAAATCATGTTGCAGCGAGGTAGCACATGTCTAAAATTCTGCTGGAATGTGTTTCTCGCTTTTAGTACTTTATTCTTTAGCTTCTAATGCATCATTTTCACCCTACAAACATTCCTCGTGGGATGCTAATGTTCCCTATTCATCCTCCAAGATTTCTACTCGAGCAACTAATGCTTTATTTACATCCTGCAAGCTCTCCACCTAAGCTTCCAATGTTTCATTTTTAGTGAGTAGTGCATCATACTCGTTTCGTAATCCTATTGCCCCTCTTCAGGCCTCTGGGATCTGATCCTCTAAAAGGATGGTATTCTTCCATGCCTTTGCTAGATCATCACTCAAATTTTGTACATTAAACTCAGTGGCCATGGAATTGGAGACATTTTCTGAAGCTAGGAGATTGAGTTCCTGATATGTGCCTATGATTACCGGTTTCTCAACGATTATCTCCATCTTGAGTTGTGTTGACAATTTTAATTTCTTATGGGTTATTTTGACAATTACATTTTCTGCTTATCAAAGACAAAAGAACTTAGTTGGGCCATGATATCCTCTTTGGATGGTGTGTACAAGATTATTCAAAATTCCTATAATGGGAAGTGTTCACTGGTGAGTGAGGCATTTATGCTTGCAAGGGCTACTTCCACATCCATATCCTGAGTACCACTATTGTGAGATTCTTCCTATTGTTTTTTTTCTCTTTAGCCTTCCTTTGTATTTCTACTAGCATTTGTTTTTCTTACTTCTCTTTTTATTTTTGTTCCCTCTTTCTTTGAGTTTCCTCTTCAACTTTCTCATCTTTTAGCGTTTGTTGGGATTCTTCTTGGATCTGTTCATCAACTTTCCTCTTTTGTTCTTCTTCCAATCTTCTTTGAGCCTCTTCTATCTACATCTGAATTTCCTCTATTTTCATCTGAGCCTCGTTTTGAGCCTCGACTCCTGCTTTCTTTAATTTCTTTCCTTTCTCAACTATAGACTTTCTTGAGGCTGAGTTTTTTCCCTTTTTCATTCTTCCATCCAATTCTTATAGGGTTTTGTCCCATCTGAAGATCTCCTCCTTTGCAAAGAATTCAACAGTGTAAGGCCAGTGTAAGAAGAATTTAACACCTTCTTCTTGTTTTCATTTCGTCTAAACTTTTCCTCACCAAAATGAAAGAAACTTAGATCCTTTATTAACTCCTTGACTCGAGTCATCTTGTAAGCTCCCATAACATGGGTCAAGGTGACCATGATAGTTGGCATTATCTAAGGCGGCCCTAATTCTGTTAATGAAATTATGCTTCACTATCCCATTTAAAACCAGGTGGTCAGTGACGTACTTAGGAAGTATGTAGGGTGATTGCAAACCTCCATAGATATGAAAGTAGGTGCCTCCCTCTATCAAGAACCAATCTGCCAAATTTTTCACTTCCTTAATAAGTATATCGAACATGCATTTAGCCATTTGTGTATGTGCAAGCACATATAATGGAATTATGAATTCTTCGCAGATATGATTGGTAATAAACATGCACTGAGGGTTCTACAGGTTTCCATCTCCATACCATACAGGGAAACTGTTCACAACATAAAACACATCTATCAGATTGAAATACATATGAAACTTGGATTGCTGAATTGCCAAATTAGCCTATGCACTTATGATCACATCCACTAGGATTGATGAAATTATAGCAACCCAGTTGAACTTTTTTCCCATTAAGGTGACATGATAGAACAATGGAAACCATCCTATCAAAAAATGTGACACATTGTGTTCATTGTACAATATACACAAGAGTGTTGCAGTGATCCTTTAGGGAAACCTCAACAAATGGGTATGATAAAGACCACCCTCTCTTGCTCAAAATGTTTTTTTTTTAACCCATGCTTGCTTTGTAAATATCATATAATATATCTTAAGTGTGGTGACCCACTTAGGTCTTAAATTTGTCTCTCATACCAGAAAATTGTAGCAATTGTTCACGTGTGGGTGGATGGAAGGAAGTAATAACTTCGCCTATGACATTCTTGATGGTATTGTTGTTGAAATCCACAGTCAAAAGAAACCACTCTATCACCTCAACGCATGGGAAGGATTCAGATCTTTCCGCTACGTTATGCATGCTAGATCTCTTGATGTTCTAATATATAGGTAGGTCCTCCTTATTTTCTAAAATTAGACCATGGTACTCTTCCATCTTCAACAATTGATACGTTTTCCCCCAATGAGACTTTGGTTCTACTTTTGTGTCTCTTTTAGTGTCATTGTATTGTAACATCGTGCTTAACTCCCCCTTGTCTTTGTTCATCTATTCTTCTGATGAAATGCAATGTACTTTGATACCACTTATCCAAATTCAATTATTCCAAATAGTTGTAGCTTATGTCCACGAAGAGATGTCACAATTGTGTTCATTCACAAAATACCACATCCAAGAGGAAAATTTATTTGATTATAATATGAAGCATAAAACCAATGGTGCAAAAATACTAAAGTAGAGACCCTAAACATATCAGTTGAGGTGACGAAAAAAAGGTGGACCCCAAAAATATGAGTTAGAACTCCAAATTCACAAGGACATAACTTTTACATACATAATCCTATTCCTTAATGTGATAAATTGTTGGAAATATCTTGACAATACCGATGCTTAGAATCAATATAATTAAAGAACCATTTCCAACATTTTTAACCCCATAAAATTATGGTAAGGGCTTGCAAATCGTATTCAAAGGTCAAGATAATAAAATTGTCAAAACAAGCACTATTTCTCTGAATGTGACAGAAGATATGTATGGATGGAAACTTCATATATAAGCTAAATGATGAAGTACATACCATAGCCTCTTCTCAGGGATACAAAATACAACCATGCAAAGTGTCATCACTAGGGTAAATTATCAAACCCTAGTTCCACGAAGAAGAATAAGTGAAAGAATCCCTCCAACATTATCTCCAAGGCAAGTTGTCTTCCTCTTCTCTTTTTCTTCACAAGTCCACCCTAGGATTTTCTATCCAAACCTTAGTCTCCTATATCCAAGCGTAAAAATCTAACCCTAGAACTCTAATATTTTCCAAAAAACTCCAAAGAGACTAAGGAACCTTAGTATTTGAGAGAGAGAAGTACATGTGAAGACCTAGAGAGAGAGAGAGGACAAGTGCACTCCTATTCTAGGCCATATCTCTACACAAGAGTGGGAGAGGATGAACAAACTAGTCATATATGAATGAAAATCTCTCTCATTCCTCTATTTTTATAAGAGGTATGGGAGGCCAAAAATACTATGTGGGAATAAGCCCTTACAAGCAACTTACATGAACCCTTGTAGGCCACACAAGTGAGACACCCACTTTATAGTATGGTAGTCTCCAAAGTATATGAGAGTATCATGAAAAGACAACTGACATAACTTCTGACCATAGAAGAAATGACTCTTACAACTGTCATAGAAGTATATTCATCAAATGCTTCCATAATTACATGATAATACTTTCCCCACCAACCTCACATATGCATTCAATGATTGGATTTAATAGTCCAAAGGAATTAGTTGGCTCATTTGAGTCACATGGAAACAATTGGATGCATTTTAAGGTTAACACTTGGCATTACAGGATTTAATATTCCACAGATCCCCTTTTCTCTTCCCTTGTAGTGGAATCATATCCCCTCTAGTTCTCTTTACACAACCATTTTGGACCATTTTATTATCTTTTCAACATAACATTTGCATATCTTTCAAGTTAGCAAGACAAGCCAACCACATGGTCCATATAGATATATGTACATTATATATTCATAGTCATTCACTAGTCGAGCCTTGGCCTTAAGCTTCACACTAGGGATCCATACTAGAATATTTACATCATTTACATTATTTTAATTTGATACATTCTAAGTCAAAACTAAGGATATTACAAGAAATTGCTACCAATTGTATCATATATGTAATTTGAAAGATCGTAAAAAAAAATAAGAATGAAGGGATATTAAAAAAGAAGTGAAGGCATAACCATAGGAGAGGCTTAAGGATTCACTTTGAATCCTATCATTATATGTGATAGACGATAAGCGTGGAAGAGCACTACCGTATTTTGAAGAACAAAAGAACAAATAAATCCATTGTTTACATGAGATGTATATATATAACACTAACATGTTTATATAGAACAAAAGAATTTCAATCCTATAAAAGAAAACCAATCTTATCATGTACAAAAACTTGAAAACTCCATATTAATATTATGGGTATGATTTTTTGAAGAACACAAATATTTAACATAGGTATTTGCTTTTATGAACAATCTAATATGAAAGGATGAAGATAAATTTAGTGATGGCATGAAGAGGGTCTTTTTACAACTTAAATGGGTGAGATGTGTAAAATCATATCAACTTAAAAACATAATTAATATAAAAAAAATATTTAAGGATGAAGATAAATTTAGTGATTGCATGAAGAGGGTCTTTATACAACTTAAATGGGTGAGATGTGTCAAATCATATCAACTTAAAAACATAATTAATATAAAAAATTATTTAAACATTTAATTAAAATTAAAAAAAGATATATATTAAATTTCACAAGCATAAATACAATTATTAAATAAAATCGTATTAATGTTTATGACTAGATTGTATTATCCATCTCATTATGTTGGTTCAATATAATATTTTACAAATAAAAAGAAAGTAGTGATAATAATGCTTCAAAATGATTATTGATAATTTTCTTTATTGTTTCTAATTAATAATTTTTTACATCATCATAAACATTGTATATATAATAATTAGGTGTAGACATTACATAGATAATAATTGACCAAGTTAATGATTAATATCTATAGATATTGGTAGTGATAACATGTATTTTGTTAATCTGTGTGTATTTTTAATGAAAATATACATATTGGTAATCGATAAAATGACTTAAAATATGCATATAACTATATGTTAATGTTATAATATAACGCATGCTATAATTGCATCGAGTATAAACGAGGTGCTTACAACCCAGTATGGAGGAGATCTTGTATCGGATGTCACATGTCACATGTCACATGTAACGTTTTCAAAAGTAATAAAATGTAAAAAGTAATAGTATGGGGGAGATCCTGTAACGGATGTCACATGTCACATGTCACATTTGTCACGTTTGTAGTATGGGGGAGATCCTGTAACGGATGTCACATGTCACATGTCACATTTGTCACGTTACGTTACAACGCAGTATGGGGGAGATGTTGTAACGTTTGTCACATTTGTCATGTTTGTCACGTTACGTTATAACCCAGTATGGGGGAGATGTTGTAACGTTTGTCACATTTGTCACATTTGTCACGTTTGTCACGTTACATTTTCATGTCGGCTCATAACTTATAAAAAATCAAAAGTAATTAAAAATTTCATGTTCGCTCATAACTTATCAAAAATAATAAAAAAATTAAAAGAGAGGGATCCAATTTCTTGAGGGGTAATTTTTTTTCTTAATGTGTAAAAAATTTAAGATAAAATAAAAAAAATTACACCTCAAAAAATTGGATCCCTCTCGGTGTTTGATAGATCCAGATTTGAGATGGATCTACGCTGGTATAATATATGTTAAATGTAACATATCACGTATGTTATATGATATGTTACATATGTAACATGTCACATATGTTATAATATATATTACATAACATATATAACATGTCACATATGTTATAATGTATATTACATATAACATATGTTATATTATATTACAAATGTTTCACATAAAGTAATTAGGTGTAGACGTTGCACATAGAATAATTGACTAAAGTAATGATTAATATCTATCAAATATCATGTATCTGATAAGATTTATGTGTTTTCTTCTTATTTACATTATTTATCTTACTATGTTAAAAAATAATTATAATAAGCATGACTTATTCAACCCATTTATGATCACCATCATCAAGAACACTATCCAAATGTACGCGTTTATACTTGGTGGTATTATGTAAAAATGTTGGAATGAATTATAACTCCCGCTTGTCTCATGAGAATTTTCTAATTCATTATTGTAATTTGGTCATTATCGCGAGATAGTTTGATTAGTTAGAGTTGAGAGATCCTCTCTAACAAGTTTCCTATTTTTAGTGTTTGGTTGAGATATTCCCTCAAGAGTTGTCATTGTGGTTAAGGGAAATCTTCATGTATAAATATGTGTTATTGTTTTGATCTGTATCTTGAGGGATGAGATCCAGAAGGCTTGAATGTCGACAGAGGAGGAGAGAAAACATATAAATATGCCATGAAATGGATCACAAGAACATTGTTGAAAATACATGAATCAAATACACCACAAAAATATGAGAAAGAGAGAGTTGGAGAAAAAGGATCCATTAAGTTGAACCATTGCATGCAATGAGGCCAATTTTGGGACCTCTCCTTCCCGATTCTAACTCTCTCCCTACTACATTTTTATAGGTGTCTTGTTGACCTTGTCAACTTTGAATAACTAACTCCATTAATTGCATGTCCATCATGATTCCTTTTACACTTAGAAAAGAATGGATTTATGAATTTTACATCCAAACTTAGACTATATGCCCCCCTAATATTTAGATCATGTTTGATGAAGAATACAATCTCAACATAATTTTTTTTGTGAGTGGAAACATGCCTACCCTCCAATTTGTTGACATGGTATCAAACATGGCCTAGGATTGACTACCTCACAAGAGGGCCTAGGAGCATGAAAAAGTGTTGAGCAATGATCCTATGTAGATAGGATTAATGTACAAGAATAGAATAGATTGTTGTTTGATGAGCATATTTTTTTTCATTTGTGTGTGAAGCCATCTTGTGTGAAGAGTTATGTGTGCAGGTGTAGTAGTAGATCAACATAGGTATTCCTTGATATCCACCAGTTCTGGATCGAATGCTTAAGAATGAGGAGACAAAGGGCTATAGTGTCTTCATTGTACATGTAACTAAGATTCAATTTTTTTAGAATAATTTTGCTATTGATGTGGGTGTTTAAGGATCATTAATGGCGAAATCAACATAGAGAGAAGTCATTGTCTTATGTAAATGAAGACGAGTTGTCATCCTATAGAGCATATATTCCATGGAGGAGGGATGAAAAACCCTACTCCCTTGCTCTCATCCTTGATAGGCATGGCATTTTTTTTGTGATCGATCTTTGAATGTCTTGTCACCTTCGACATTCCATGGAATTTAAAATTAAGATCAATGCGCCTTTTTGAAAAAATTGGGACAAATATAGATGTAGATACATGATTCTTATAAAAAAATTGGTGGCTATTGAATCCATCTCTTACTAATGAATTTGGTGTTCAAGATGGATATGTGGTTAGAAGAGGAGAAGTTGTGTGATCTATGTTGTGCATTGACCCCATGTAAGAAGGAGTAGACCACCTTTGAGGATTGATCTAGTGTCCTCCTCCTGACTGTCGGAACATAAAATTAAGTCCTTTCTATATAATAGGTCTTGATTTCAATTTTTTTGTTTGTATTTTATCTCTAGTGGAGGGGAAATTTCTATCCATATTCATGTTGGAAGACCTAGTAGTGATAGGCTAGAAAAAACATAAAGTTCATGATCTTTGTCTACAGTCATGTTGTATTATTTGAATTAGGTTATGTTTTTTGAAAACACTATTATGCTACAATTTTTCTTCTTAATTTAGACCAAATTAATGTGCCTCATTATATATAGATCAACCTCATATGTTATATTTTAGAAACTATGGATCATTCATTCCTATTGACACTATACACACATTTGGACAAGGCCTAATTCTCATGTTTGGTACTTTAGATTGAGTGATGGTTTCATGTTGTAAGTGGTCTGTGTGGAGTCAAAATCAAAGAGACTGTGCCAAGTCTGATGGTGCATGGATACACATGATAGTCCAAGCTATTGTGATCATTGTTGCCACTACAATCTACCTATGGATGAGATATTTGCAGATTGAAAAGGCAATTGAGAAACTCGTGTCTCACCTAGATTAAATTTTGGAGCAAGAGCCAATTTGGAAATCCATTAGGCACTAGTTGGATTGATTTGATACAAGCAGTGATGGAGACATCTATCAATTTTGTTGATTTACAACGTAACATACCTAATTTTACTAATATAAAAAAACTTCTTTACTTAAAATTATTTATCCATATTATTGTTATTGTCAAAAAAACTGTGAGTTTAGTTTGTAGACAACTTCATAATTGCTTGGCGTTCTTTACCTAGTAATAAGTGTTCCTGTTGCATAAGGAACACTTGAATTTCTAGCCTCTTCCGATCTTTCTTTTCAGTACCACTTTCTATGTCGATGCTTGCAGTGATGATACTTGTTTATTTACTCTAACTATTTAATCCTTTATGGAATGAATCCAATAACACCACTGTATGCATATCTTTATTTCTATGACTCATGATATCCATCTTATACATGTTCGATGGTATGGTTATACTATGGTCTCATTGTATACATATACAAGTGTATGCTTTTTTTATACCCAACCATTCATTACCATTGTATAATATAAATGTAATCATGGTCTATCATAAGTATGGTGAAGTTTTATCATGGCATAAAGGGCTTGATTCACGACCCATTCTTGATTAATTAAAACAAGTTTTAAAAACAATATATATAAAAAGGGATTCTTTGAACCCTATGCATGCCCTTTTATCAAGCTTAGGAAACATGTGAAATGGATCTTAGTAATTTATATCCACGTGCACCATTAATGGTTCAATCTTGTCGAATTCTGAGATTTGATTTTGGTTTTAATGGTCGATTGAATTTGGATTACAAGCTACCTAGTCGCTCAACCCTCCTCCATCTAGTTGGAATTTTAATCCTCCGCCTCATGGTTTTGGTAGTCACATATCATATGATGAGTTTTTCATTTAATACCTTTTGTACCATCACTTGTATTTTTCAGTCGATATATCAACCTAGGAATTAATGGGAAAGAATTTTCATGCATTCCATGAGTTACATCGCCACTCAACCTTCCTCCTTGGCACAGCATGGCATCCTTTCCACCTTACCACTTGGGTGACACCTACCTCATGCATGTGTCCACATTTCATGTATTGGCCATGCAATGGGTTATACGACTGGGGTTTTAGATCGCCATGATGTTGGTTCTAAGATCGATTATAGTAGGATTGCAAATTGATTCATATAGTTAAACACAATTAAACATAAAACAATGGAACTCAAACATCAACAAAATACACATAAAATACCTCGGAAACCCTACTCATGGGGGAAAACCAACAAACTAGTGATATTTCCACTTATCTACTAATCAAAAACTCATAACAGGTGTTTACAACCATGATTTTCTAGACCACAAGTCACACTTTATTACATCACGTTGTTGGTTCTTAATATTTTTTCTAATAGGTTTGCAAACTTGATTTATTTAGTTAGATTCATTACACTTTCAATCAATAATGGAATACACAACACATTAACATGTATAACACATAAATTACCCTGGAAACCCGATCTCCAGGGAAAACCAACAAACCAGTTAAATCTCAACTCATCTATTATTAAGCATAAATTCACTACACTTAGCCAATACCGACATAGGCTAGTCAGAACTCACTATTACGCATGTGATTACCCTCACTCACAATATGATACAATGAATTACTCATCCTATCACTGAATACAGTGTCATTTCATCTTATTTATAGGTGCAATGCAACTAACTACTCATTAATGGAGTTCCATAACCTCCTAGCAGAATACAATTATTCGTCTTTGACTTGTCAACACTAGTTGATTATCCTTTGAGCTTCCAGTCATCCAAGTTCCCGTTGAATTCATTCTTCCTTGACTTCCATCAATGTTGGCAGGCGGTTTGATGAGTCAGCATTGCGGATGCTGCACAAGGCCAAAGGTATCGTGAAAGGAGGAAAGAAGCATGCAAAGCGACAGTAGTTTATGTAGTTTTGGGTCATTTGGATTGCGTCATGTGTATTTTGGGTCATTTGGACCGCATTTTGTGGATTTTGGGTCATCTTTTTGTAGAGTTTGTTAGGAAATAGTTAAACGGTTGCCTAAGTGGACCGCAAATGTAAAGGTGTAAGCCTATAAATAGACTTAGCATTGTAAGTGTTGAGACACCAAGTTGAACCGAGATATACTTGATGATATACCGATTTGGAGATACATTTGTCTGTTATTTTCTGTTAATTTGGGTATGTGACAGAAGGATTATGTTGTTGTATCAGAGTTTTTGCAAAGACGAATATGATATGACAGTGTTTTGAGCAGAATCCTTATGTCTTTCCTGTTTCCCATGTGATGAATGGATTATGCGATCTGAACCCATGAATGATGTGATGTTTCCTTGCTGCGATTAATGTTTTACTATTATATCTATTGTGCATTTATGGTTCTGTCAATTATGAGATCTGTTGAATGATGCTGCGCTTATGCTTAATGTCTAAGTTGAATGTGTGGATTTGTTATGCAATGCTGCAATAAGTTGCACAATGTTGTGATAAGTTGACTAGTTAATGCACAACATCCTCCTTCATTCAGCGAAAACATGGTTCTGTCAAATCTCCCTTGAACATCTCGGGTGAGACCTCATCTACTCCGCAGGTGTTGCTGGATAGGGTAAAACCTGTCTGGGCCGGTGCTTAGGGAGATCATGGTGGTTTGGGTGTCGACAGTGTGAAGAACCCCTGTCGACTGGGTTTCTGTCAACAAATGGTTCTGTTGCTGGGACCGTAGCGCAAAGTGAAAGGAGGATATGTTGTGGAATCTGAAAAGACTGGAGATCCAAGATTGGTTTGACCTAAAGTTGCGAGAGTTCGCTGAAAAATAAAATCAAAACCCTGAGTTGTCGACAGATTGGTGGTTGGAAAAGTACATACACGACAGTCCACACGAATATTTTTTCTGTGAGTTCCCAATCATCCTGTATGAGTGGTTAGCAAAATTGACCTATCAGAAGAGGAACTTCCAAGGTGATGAGCCGATAGCTTAGACCCTAGAACTGATCCAGGAACTGCAAGAAGTCGACAACAAAGCATCGCGGGCTATTGAGGTCTAGGTCGACAGTATACTGGAGGGTTATATCACCGAGTTTGCGGTTGATACAACAAAGTCTTATAGTGAAGCAGAAAGGGAATTCTTCAACAAACCACGAGGTATGTTTTTGTTGTCGATATAGTTGTCCATTAAGATGCTCATTTGCAAAAAGGGCATACTGAAGATGCACCTAGACCAGTAGAAATCTGGTGGGCGGAGGCTGTGGATACCACGACAGCAGGGGGGTAGTACATGGAAGGATACAGGGTAGATGGGTGCAAGTTATGACGAGACTGTGAAGGAAGTCGAGGATGAGAGTGGTCTTACAAGGGGAGGAGCAAGGTTTCAACAGGAAAAGAGGCAGAGGACAGGAGAAGGTCCTGCTTCGATCGAAACGCAGAACCGTGAAGGAAGACCACACGGGACGAAGCGACCTCACAGTGCTGACAAGGACAACTAGGCTACGCCCAGGATAGAGGCAGGACCAAACCCCAGCAGCAATGTACCCACATCTCCGCTCACTATCTCTCAAACAAGAAGAAATACAACTTTAACACCACTATGTTCATCGTGTCAACATAACTTGATTGCTGGTAGCTCAACAACAATAGGAAGGAAGCTGAGGATGGCAGGTGAAGATGCAAAATTGCCGATGTTTCATGGAAATGGAATAGATAATCCCGAGCAATACTGGTTCTTATGTGAAGCAGTATGGATTGTTAAGAAAATTACTGATGATGAGGCTAAGAAAGGACAACTGGCGACAACTCTTCGAGGTCGCGCATTGGACTGGTTTATGAAGTTTGTTCAACTTGCTTGGCCGGCTTGCTGCTAGTCCCATGAGCCTCCTTGCCAGTATTGTCATTGCCCTGCACCACCTCTAGAGCTGAGAGGTATCATTTTAGCCCATTCTCCCCAGAATTGAGTTGAATGCTGGCCTTGTAGCGCTTGCATTGCAGAGCCAGAAGGCAAAAGTTCTCGTCACCACACGTCATACTAAGACTAATAGACGTAGAGCAGCAGAGGTGATGAAGCTGAAGGTGAATAATGAGGTCCAGTTCGCCACCCTTGTCGAAGAAGAAGGGATTGAATTCCCATGCACCTGCCAGCATTGAAGTCTCGCATGCGAGACAGGTGGGGATTGATGGAGGACGCCGTCGAGAATGGCTTGGGGAGTCAGGCGGGGATCCTTGGCAGATCATGTGGCAGTGGGGTCTGAAAACCATGGTGGTGGCCCAATCTAGGGGAGAGAGTGAGTTATGAGCTCGTAGGGGGTCAAGCTCACCCCTATGGGACCCAAACATTATCAAAAAAAAATTTCATTTTTAACTAATATACCACAATTTAAACCTGCTCCAATGTTTTCCATGGCGTCTGCTTGATGGTTGTTTATTCTGAGAATATGAAGGAGGGAAATGGATCTTATTCCTTTGAGTTTGTGAGTGAAATGGAAGTGGTACTTTGAAACGGGCTTGCGAGAATTTTCTACTAAATCCCTTGCTTCTTTGATCACCAGCAGAGAGTCGCCAATAGCAATCAGCTCCTGCACATTATTTTCTTTGGCTATCTTGATGCCTTTGATAAGGGCGAGCCACTCCGCATCATTGTTGGTTCGCCTCCCAATTCCCCAAGCATAACCAGTCATCCTGCTTTTGTCGGAGTCTAGAAGGACTCCCCCCGCATCTGCCAACCCAGAGAATAAAGAGAATTATTAGAAAATAGAAAAATGTGAATAAATTTATTTCGTGATAAAGCAAAATGTACAAGAATGTGACAAAGCAAAATAAGTTTTAAATGAGATAAAAGGAGAATCATAAAACAATTTAATTGTTTAATAATCATTAAGTCAAATTAAGAACTCAACTAAGAACTAAAAATAGATAAGGATTTTTATATTAAATTGAATTAAAAAGAGAATATGGAAAATGAGATTATAGATATTCAATATTTAGTTATAAAAGTAAGGAGAAAAAATAATAAAAATGTTAAAATATTTTATTTTAAAAGAGGGAAATAAGAAGATAAGATATGAAGAGGTTTATAAAAAAAAAAGAAAATAAAAATTATTAAGGTTATAAATGAGGACTTTTTTGGGAAGAAATTTAATGAAAAGAGAAACCAAGAAATGTAACAAGGGGTTAATTTTAGGTTAAACAAAAAAAAGGGGTTAAAATAGAATTAAAGAACAAATAATAAAGGAGAATGGAAAGTGATGAGGGAGTGGGAAGACAAAACAAGATAAGGCGACTTAGTGATTTAGATGATGAATTAAGGATTCTTAGGATTGATTTAATTTGTACCCATTATTATTATTAAAATTCTTTGGATTTTTTTCTATTTTAAAGGTTTTCCTTATAACATGGGAAGAGTAATGTGAGGTATGAAAAAATATTTTAGTTTGGTCAAAGCAAGTTAGGTGTTTAGAATTGAAAATTTCTATTAAAGTTTTATTCTTGAATAAATTTAATTAATAAAAAAAGTGCTTTTACATCACACTGTGGAGAAACATTACAATAAGTGAGTAAAGCAAATGATGACATTTCTGGTCTAGTTGAAAAAAAATATTATGTATATAAAAAATAATAGTCATAATACTATAATCTAGACAAAATATGACCACAAATAGAAACACAAATGTTTATTTATATATGAATGAATATTATGTATATAAAAAATAATAGTCATAATACTATAATCTAGATAAAATATGACCACAAATAGAAACACAAATGTT
Organism: Larix kaempferi; assembly: GCA_027924585.1. Lineage (NCBI taxonomy): Eukaryota > Viridiplantae > Streptophyta > Pinopsida > Pinales > Pinaceae > Larix > Larix kaempferi. The sequence continues at coordinate 7,100,738 of BSBM01000438.1, forward strand.
TATTTATATATGAATGAGAAAAAAATGATGCCTACACTTAATATAGCAAATGTTCTATAGAGAAATAAAAAAGAGTAGCTACCATAATTACACATAAATATAAACAAGTTATACATATATATATATATATATGTGCTAAGTTATGGTCCTCAGATGTAGGTGGTGTGGAGCGCACTATCCCCATCATGGATGATGTTTGACAAGGTGACAGGTAGTTGGGAGAAGGCTCGAGATGATTTTCCCTCATCCAATATGTGAGGCATTAAAGTAGGCATTCAACATTGGGGATTGCACCTGTAATGGAATGAGGAAAGCTCACAGTGGGAGTCGGACGATGGAGTAACTCTGCACATGCAAGATTTTCCTCCTTTGGCCATGGTGGCTCTTGGTGCATTAAAGCTAGGTAGGTATGCTATTAAGAGATGGTTCTAAGTGCATGCTCAAAAGGATAAGAGAATGGAAAGAATTGGTAGGAAGGGTGGATATTTTTCCAATCGGGACTATTCTATCAGGACTTGGCTGGCATGCAATCTCAACTCATGCTTTATTTGGTTCTCTATGTGGGGAGGCGGTGATATGGTTGTTCGAAGTTGTGATAAGCTTAACAACTTCCCTGGAGCAATAAAGATCTTGGTCAATCGCTTTATTCTGCAAAACCTAGATATTGTAGTATTTTCCAAGTCGGGTTCCACCTAGTTCTCTATTCTAATGTCTCCTCGCCAGTGCGCTAGAATTTGTAGAGGTGGTGGGCGACATGTTCGACTAGGTGTTGCAAGGGAAGACACATTGAATTCCTTCAACAAAAACGCCCCCTTCCATAGTGAGCAGGTCATAGAGGCCATGGAAGCATTAACTATTGAGGAATAGGAGCAAAATCAAGAAAGATAAGGAGTTATTAGCCCTTACTAGATTATCAAAAACATTCTTGCTCAGTTTTATTGGAGAACGAATTATTTTAAAATGAGATTGAGACTGTTCGTGCTATTAGTCAGATTAGGGATTACTTGAACTAGATTCAGGGGAAGTTGGAAAACCAAGTTGAGGATACTAACACATGATATTAGATGGTTGAGAATGATTGCGAGAGCCTGTGGGTTGATCACATTGTGATTTCCTCAAATGAGACATCACAAAAATGACTGTGGTAGTCCCTGTTTTGTTGATTTTAGCTTTAGGAAAATCTATAGTTGGTTATGTTTTTTGGCACTGTTAGTTTTTCTGTATCTATGCGAACTTGGTTTCCCTTTTTAGGTCAGGTCATTATGCCTTTGATACGGTTTCTATGTTGTGTATGTTTACTTGTCAGACTATTTATCGGCTTGGTTCCCCTAATGGGTAGGCTAAAGGCCATTCCCTTTTCTTTGGAACAGTAATTAGGTAGACTATGCTTTGTTGGTTGGCCTAGTTACCCAAGTGGTAGGCTTATCATAGCCCAGTTTTGTACTATATGTTTCTGCTAGTCACTAGAAAGATTTCCATCTTAAAAAAAATACTAACTTATATAGAGAAAAAGAAATATCATATATATATATTTTTAAAATTATTGGTACTATATAAATATAAATATCTTAATAATAATGGAAAAAAATAATTTATATCTCTATATTTATATAATTTTTATCAATTTTATTTTGAATGATAAAAATAATTGCACATAAAAAAAAAATCCTTCTTTTAATTAAAAATAAATTTAAATTAATTCTTAGTTTATCACTAAACATTCTCATGATTGAACTTTTAACCAAAAACATATATAATTTAGTTACACTTCTATCATATTTAATTTCACTATTACTAATCTTTGTTTCAATATGACTTCACTATTACTATTCCTCCTTTCCTTTCCCTACTCGACCCAATTTTGTTTTATAAATTAAACTTATCTAAAAAATATATATATAAATTAAACTCATCACACATCAAGATTGTGTAATTTTAATGATTTAAAAAAAAATCTCACATCAAATAAAAATTCTCTTTTATTGAATTAATATAAATCTAATTACACTAACCACTTAATAAGCCATAAAAGCATCCCAATCTCCACCTTTATTTATATTTTAAGAAAACACACATTTTCATGTCGACGTTTTCCTCTCCATTTCAACGTTGGATTTCTTCCATTGAACCTCTCCTCTATAGTAGCATGGAGGATTGTGTTAACATCTTTAAAATATGAGTAATATTGGTCAATAAACACCCAAATTCCAACTTTGTTAATGATATATGAGTAATATTGGTCAATAAACACCAAAAATTCCAACTTTGTTAATGATATTAGCAATTGCCATGTCAAATTTATCTTGATATTTGATCTTTAAATAACTTAAAAGTTTATATTTTTAACAATTTTAAAGTAATTAAAAGTAACTAATTATAGTTATAGGTGTTTATATTTTAGAATTTAAGGTGTAGCAGCAAGTATATTATGTTTTTCTTAGATTATAAGAAGATGATATAAGTGTATTGTCTAGATTGATTTGGAGAACAAGTAATATATAACTTATTTATGATTATTAACTTGTAGACTATCAATATTCACCAACCACAAATTAAGTGACTATACTAATTTATTATATTGATTGTTTTTCCAAAAACTAATGAACTAATAATCAATCAATGTATAACAAAACATATTCACAAACAAAAAAAAATGAAAAAAACAGAAGCAAATTAATTTCATATACTATTGAACAATTATAAATAATTATAAATATTGAAAATAAAGTAGTGAACTGCAAAACTTAAAATGCTATTGAAACTTTATTTATAATTTTAAAATAGGGAACATGTTATGCAATAATATAGGGCAAAGGAAAGTGAAAAGAGACTAAATATACCAATTATTTGGTGAAGACTTACTCAATTTTTTGACATACCATTTGAATCTTGCCATATGATCTTCTAAATCAGCATGAAACACGTAAAATATAAATATTGTTGATCAGCGAAATCAGCATGAAACACTGTTACTAAAACAAATATTGTGCTATAATGACCTGAACTGAATCCATTGAGCTGCGCTGGGGATTCCACAGTTTACAACGAACAGCATGTAGTAGCCAGGGGGTGCAGCCACAGGGCTGGGAGGTGCAGTCACAATGCTACTATAATACAGCGGTCCTAAGGCCACTGGATTTGTTGCAGACAGTGTGAGTAGTCTTTGGTTCATGGAATTGGAGTGAGTAGTAAATGATGGAGCATATGCATTGAACTGAATATTGCAGCTACCATAGTTTGCATTAAGGCCAGAGAAGGAGAATGCCACAACGAATGTAAAACCATAAGGGATTGAAGAAAGAGACATAACCCTTATGGTGGGCTGCAAAATCTTGTAGGATTCGTCTAAATAATATGGACTGTAAGCTTCAATCCGGAGCTCAGTAGGATATAGAACTCCTGTGAAACTGTAACCTCTGTTAGGATTAGATCCAGCTACTAGAATTCTTCCATCCGGTAAAACATTTACAGTTGAATGATAAAGCCTAGGGATAGTAGTAGCCCCGAAGACTGAGAATCTCTGTCCTGGTACAGCATTGGGTCTGTATAGAAAAGGGCTGAAAGAAGGGTTTCTGGCCAACTGCCAGCCTGCAGCACCTTTCTCTGCACCATTGATAATAAGGATTTCTCCATTGGGCAATATAAGTATATCACCCATTGCTCTTGGTGCAGGCATAGTCTCCATGGCCCAACTTGGATTAGGATCTGTGATTACCATTCTTCCACAGGTATCAAGAACATCTTTGTAGGTACCATTTCTGGCTGCTTCAACACCCCCTTCTGGGACTCCTCCACAGATCAATATCTCAACTCTCTGAAATCCATCAGTTGCCATAAGAGGAAGCATGACTGAAGATCCAGACGAGGGATAATTCCTGGGACCTCCTGGAATGCTTGGGAAACTCTTGATAACAATATTATTCTTGTAGTCCAAGAGAATTGAATCTCTGTTAGCGAAAACGAACAGATTTCCATCAGAAGACAAGTGCAGAAATGGATATAGGTTGTTCTCAACGTTGGGTTTATTGGTTTCGCTGAGAAATGGAAGACTGAAAGACCCCTCAACCGAGCTGCTCTTGGGAACAAATTCATACGTGAAAACCTTAGTGCCTCCCATGACAATAATTCTTTTGTCAGGCAGGATCTGGTTTGAAGAATACCAGCGGCTATCGGAGAGCTGGGCTTCTTGATATTCAACCCAGTCACACATACAGTTGTTCTCACAAGGGCTGAAGTATCTTATAGCCTTTGCCCCATCACGGTATCCTCCTGTTTGAAGCAGAGTCCCATTTTCCATAAAAGCTCCGGAAGAACACCAGGTATCAGTCATCACCATTAATGGCCGAACTTCATTGGTGATTATATTATACTCTATAGAATGAGCCCAACAGTCATGTGTTAAGGCTAGATCCTTTGGATTATCTCGGCATCTGCCATTGTCCAGACGAAGCTCCGAGGGGCCGAAGTTTGTTCTATCAAACATCACCACTGTATTGAAATGAGTCGTTGTCATATGCATTGCAGAAACTCCTGCATTTTTCACTAACAGATCCCACGTACCTGGCTTCACAGGGAGCTCTACTATTAGAGCAAATCCAACGCAGGAGATTGAAGTGAAGAAACCAATCCAAGCTTTAATCATGGAGGAAACTTCCATGTTTCTTCAGTTTTGTGGGGATTCAGTGGCTTTCAGACTCGTGGGGTTTAAAAAGCTTGAAATCCCATAAATCCTGGAAGAAAATGCAGACGGTAAAAAGCTTGAAATCCCATAAATCCTGGAGGAAAGTTGGAGGAAAGTAGCAGGAATGATGGAACTGGTGTATATCGATTTAAAAGCTAGGTGTCTGCAAGTCCTTTAGTTCTTATAACGTCTTATCATAAACTATTATAGCTTTGTAACTGCTCCTATATTATTTTATAATATAGAGATCAGATATGTATTCGAGGCCGTATCTCTCTTTTTGAAAAGAATTCCCATTATACTCATCATCATCATAATCTATTGATATATGACAATTTATTGAAAATTCAACATGGCAGCTTCCCTGGATGCAAGTTATGTGTTATTTGTTTTTCATGTTTATGTCTTACTTATCAATTATCACTAGTTTCAATTAGTTGTCTGTCATAAATTATCTTGATTCTCGACTTACCTTTTGATCAATTTCATCTTTGATTAAGAAGATATAGTTTGGTTTTATTTCATCTTTTTAAAAGTTTAGTAATAAGCATAGCGGTCTTAATATTTCGATGGAGAGAATAAACTATCTATTATTTATGAATTAACTATTAGTTATCCATACATTAGCTTGTGGTTATTTGGAAGACGACCATAAAATCAATCTACACAGTATATTATATTAGTAAATATTATTTAAAATGTGATATATTCAAATCAATTATTATATATCTCAGAAATTTAAAGTTTCAAACTAATAATATGTTATTTTTCATTTATTGAAGATGTAATCAATTTTTATTATAATCTGAATCATATGATGGTTATAAATAATATTAATAAAGAAGAATTATTCATATTTTTTACCAGCAATTTTATTGTTTATGTTTTCAATTTGTTTTTATATTCTCAAATTCTATAACATTTTTTATCCTAAACATAATTCAATTTTTATTTTTATTTTATATTAAAATTTATATTCTCAAATTCTATAACATTTTTTATCCTAAATATAATTTAATTTTTATTTCTATTTTATTTTCATTTTATATTAAAACATATTGAGCTTGGAGCACAATTGTTTTTTCTTTTTTTAAAACCAAGCTGGGGCACCTGAGCTTCACAATTTTGTGCACTGGTTAGTTGATGCAAATCTTTTCACATATTTTGGCATACGGTCTACACAATATTAAAGAAGAAATCACCTCCACAACAAGATTTTATGTTCCCTCCTCTCTTCGGCTTTTATTACCTTCTTCCCACGAGCACATATCAAAGTTTTAAAAATGTCCATCTTTGCATTTAAGCATGGATATTTCTTTGGGTTAAATACCATTTCAATTTTGGTGATCGCCAATCATTTTGTCCATATGCTCGGCATAATGGTTTTGGTTCACTACTTTTTCTTTAGTCCCTCTCATTGACTTGTTCCCTTATACGAGGCATAGATGACACTTCTCTTATTCCACAACATTGCAACATGTCAAGTCCACTTCTTCCACCTTTGTTCAAAAGATTTTCATACATATCAACCTCACAAAGATTCAAGGGTTTCTATACCATCTTCAACACCTCTTTGAGATTTTTGTGCATTATGTTTTTTTCAACCCACACCTCTAATCGCCCAAAGTCCCATAGACATAATCACCCTCTCACATGGTTGGTGGAAGCATACAAATGTGCACTTGCACCACACTTTAGCTCAAAAATTTGGGTTGGTAATTTGTAACAGCATGTTATTCAAACATATATCATGAGACTCCAAACATTCACATGCCACATGGCACCTATGCGTCATGGTTGCAGGTTTTGAAGTATGAAGAACCATGGCTCTAATCCTCCCACTGGAAACATGTAAAAGGTTTTCTTGCAGGTTCAAGGAGGCCATCTCTTTTATCTCCCTCTTTCTTTTTTGTGGTGTTTCCATTTTCTTTTCATGTTTTTCATTCTATATAGATGAATAATTTATTTGGGATTTTATGCTTGTTTTGTTCATTTTTAAAGGTTGTTGGCCTCATTTTTGTCGATACAAATTTCAGCCCGTGTGTTTGTAGGCTTGAAGGATGAAGAATCATGGCACTACTCCCATTCCATCCGTGGAAGCAAGTATAGCATGCATTTCCACAAGAAAAATTATGTTATCTAACATAAGAAGATAATGGATCTTTTGTAGCCACTAAGTCTTCGGATTATGATTTATTTGACAGAGCTAGTTTACCTACTCATTGTAGCATGGGTACCACCACTTGTGAAAAACACCTTCTATTGAATCACAATTCACACTGGATGAATAGTATTGTTCATAGCTTTCATATTGAATCCAACAACACAGACATGTGATTTTCATGACTCCTTATATAATATATCCCACGCAGAATAGTTTGGATGTTATTGTTCTCAGTAGTAGAGTCGATACATTTCAACTAGTGCATAGGAGTTAGGATGTCCCATAGCCTCATGTAGACTCCTATGGCCCCATGGCTCTACATTACCAGTTTGAGCAACCTATTGGTTATATTGAATAAACTCATGCTACTACCCTTGGTATTTCTATGTAGTTGGAAATGACTAATCATCCAATTGCTTCCTTATCACCTCCTCACTTCATGTATATCACATTCTCATCTAGATCCCTTTCATATCCTCTCCATTCTCCACATCTAGATCATTTTTTCCCATTCCCTGACTCCCATGTGTCTGACCTTTGCTCAGGCTCCAACAACATATGACTATAGGGAATACCATACCTTTTGAAATTATGAGTAATAGACCAAGGTTCCGTAATTAATCACTACTAGCACAAGACTACCCATCTAGTAGCAAAATTTGTTGGTGATGAGAAATATTTTAGTTTCATTGCAGCACATGAAAATGGAGAGTCATTGAAGCTTATTCAAAACGATATTGAGATATTAATTTGGTGCATTCTCATGAAAATCATGGGCATAACATCCACAATGGAACAGGATTGTCACTACAAGCTATGCACTTTGATCCTCATCCTCATTTATTTCTTGATTCTCAAGGTTAATGATTTAGCCTATTTTATTTCCCCAAATATATTAGTCATCACCTGGGTACTTGTAGCATCCTCCTCAAGATATATTTTTCACCCTTGTTTATCCTCATCTAGGTCCAAGAAATCCATTCTTCAATGTAATTCAACACTTCTGCTATTATTCCCTTGTTTATGATGGCCTATTATTTATGTGAGTGAGTGTAATGTTCAAGTTTGTCAATGGTGAACATTTTTCCATCAAGGGAATAATAGGATGCGGAAACAAGAAGAAGCAACTACCTTCATGGAATATAGGTAATTGTGACCCAAAATCATGCTATTGTCTAAGTTTCCATCACTGCTTTCAAATCAATCATGACATTCCCCCCCCCAACTCAATCGGAATTGCATGGGAGCTCTTGTGGTTTGAAACTTCTTCTCATTAAAGGTGCATAATGTGATTATTAATGTAACAAGAACAAGGGATCCCGTATTTATCCCAAAAAATATGTACATGATGCATGACATTGGAGGAATTTTGGGGATAAAATGGGCCAAATATGAACAATCATGCTAATTGAGTTAAAAATTCAATAACCAATAGAATTTCAAAGAATTAAGTCAATGATAATTGTTGAAGTGGACATATAAAAATCAAGGATGATTGTGTGTCACATTTTATTTAGTTTTTTTTTCAATGTGGCTGACCATTGTCAAGGGCTACATCCACAAAAAGACAGACACTTGCTATTCATGAAGAATCAAGGTATCCCCAATGTCTAGCATAACATGTCACGAGCTAGATTTGAACATGTGTGGAGAGTGTCACATTTTATTTAGTATGTAACAACCCCACAATACACAAAAATTTGAAATATTAAAAACTTTGATAAAACTATTATTTTGAGTACTTGTCTGAACTTTCCTTCATAACAGAGGTACCTCGAAAATGAATTTTCTATCATACCATTTGTAAGTATGGGTATTCCAAACACTTACATAGCCCTTCTACGCCCTTATATAAATTCAATATTTAAACACATATGTCTGATGGATTTTCGAAGGAATGATGCATAATCATGTCCTAACTACAAGATTAATTTTCGAAGGAATGATGCATAATCATGTCCAAGGATACATCCGAAAAGTCTAATACATCCATTCATATATGTTTTAAACATTCTCTTGTTTTAATTACAAGTCCCACTTGATAGTACTTATAAACTTGCAAAAAGGTCTCAATTACTTACTAAACTTTATTTTAATTTCTTACCCATATCTATACAAATCATTAATAACTTTATTTAGCTTCTTTGGAAAGCAACCTAAGTAATACATATACTTCAAGCACATACATAAAATATCTTATATATATACCAAGCCTTATGTGTGCAATATATATATATATATATATATATATATATATATATGGGCCCTCGCACGAAGTTGAGGGACCCTTTAGGTGCAATCATGCACTCACAAAATGCGCTAGAATTTAGCAAATTGAAAATGCGTGCGTGTTTCTTAGAACTAGGCATGGGCGGTCTTTGGCCCTGCCATGTCAATTAACATGTAGGATAGGATTCCAAAACAGTGGCCGTAGTCCGCATACTATTTATTTTTTTTGTTTATATTAACCAAAACGCGCGCGAGTTATAGTGATACATAACATGCACGCGTTATGTATCACTATAACTCGCGCGCATTTTGGTTAATATAAACAAAAAAAAAAATAGTATGCGGACTACGGCCACTGTTTACCCACTCAAAACCAGAACGCTCGAGCGATTACGACTTGGAAAAATGCCTTGGAGAAGTGAAGGGAGGCCAAATTCGGAGCTCAACGAGGGATATTTCATCTCACAAGGAGGATTGGCAAGGTAATCATCCAAATCCTTGCTTCATTTCATCATTAAAAATATAAATTTTTATGTTTCCCTAAATTAAAAATCATTGTAAATGAAATTCCAAAACTAAAATTTTTAAAATTCAATCCCCTTAATGAATTTTACATCCACCCAAGCAACAAGGTAATTCCTCCCTACTATCAATCCCCTTAATGAATTTTACATCCACCGAAGCAATAAGGGATTTGAATCCCAACACCAACTTTTCTTCAATATTTTTTCCACATCTATTGCAAATTGGAAAAAAAAAAACCATCCACCATTTGGTTAGGAGGAGGAACTATGGACTATAACCTAGGCTTGGTTTCTAGACTTGACTCAACCAAATCCTGTGTTTTTTTCCCACACATTCTTTTACCCTAAAAATTTCCAACCAATGCTTGTGAAGCCAACCCAATGGCATGATGGATTTTACATCATCCCCCAAACCCCAAGGGACTAGGTTCCCCTCCTTTGCAGACACACCGCTTACTTTGTTTCTAAGATGAACTACCACATCTTTTTTGACCTCCTTCACCACCAAGACACTCAATCCATGGTTTTGGGTCTTCATACCTAGCAACCGATAAGAGATTTACTTCATGGAACAAGTGTAGATTGACCCTCACATTCAAAATATTGCCCCTTGTTAATGACGTAGAGGAATTCACCGCCAAATCTTCCTCATCATACACTAGATTCTGAGCAAGGAAAGGGCCACGAACATGAAATGAATTAGATACAAAAGAGAAATTTTTGAAGGTAGAGTATGACCAATAACATCTTCCCCAATATCTTGGCTCTAGAAAGGTGTACATAAAGTGCTTTTAAGGCCCCCATTGTCTCGATCCTTCATTAATAATTGAATTAGGAGCTCTCCGCCATCGATCATTAATCAATTTACATGTAGTTGATTCTCACCTTCCACTTTGGTTTACATGTAGTTGTTATTATAGTATTTTGAGATGATATTTATGTCTGTAATGTATTCATTCTTGCACAAAGTTTGTACATTTTTCATTTTTGAGAGATGTCATTATAGCACATGTATACGTTTCTAAAGATTTTATTTTTATTTTTTGATTGCAGTGACGACCATGGATGCACATTCAGACATCCAAAGAGAAATTGAGAGGCTCAGAGAAATTAGAGCCTCAATAACTATTGTTGATGATAGGCACCATATGCTTGCATCCAATTTGGATGCAATGATAGAGACCTTTAGTAGGTCTAATGGTGCACTGCAAGATAGTGCTACATTCAGAGAAATAAAGAGGCAAAAATATGCTGATGGAATTAGCTACAAAGAAGTTAAGAAGTTGAAAATAACAAAACAACATATGTTTTCCCTCTTTAGAGATCCACGGACGGGTGAAATCCCGAATGCAAACAAAAGGCATATTTCTATCGAGTGGTGCACATATCAACCATTCATAGATAATTGGATGGACCAATGGTGCATGGTGTTTGATCAACCACCACATAACAATAGGGAAATGCCTCTATATTTTCTGAGAAAGATGTAAGTGGAATTTGTTTTGGGAAAGCATGTGAATTATTTTGAGATATTGGAGTACCAGGATGTTGGGATGGGGATGCCTCAACAATGTCCCAATATGAGGCACATAGATCCCAATCACCCAGTAGCTCCACCTCGCAGGAAGCTACCCATGCTAGATGTGCCGCCTGCATATCAGTTGGTCACAGAGATGTAGGAGTCATTCCTACTATTGGCACATGAGGCTATTCTCCATAGCACCTATATTCAAGGTACGTACCAGGCAGGGCCATCAGATCCACCATCTATGGGTGGAGTGGAGCCACCACCTCTCGGTGGGGTAGATCCACCACCTCCCGGTGGGGTAAAGCCACCACCTTCTAGTGGTCGAGGAGCATCTAGTAGTGGCACTAGACCTGCACATCATGAGCACAGCTGAGAGCCCCACCCATGCAGAGTATGTGGCCATCCTTGCTTTGTTCCTGTCCAAACAGATGATACCTTTACTGGTTATTTTACACAGGTAAGTAAATGGTTAACAATTTAGTGTCATTTGTAAATTATTTTTCCTTACTATACACATATATAGATTGCTAATATTTTTAATGATTTTAAAACATGTAGTTGCTACAAGAAGGTCATGAGGTTGAATACCTTTCAACTGATGATGCAGAGCATAGTCTAGAGGCTCATGCACTAGCACCGTCTGATGTAGAATATGTTGTCATACTTTCTGTGACAACAACTCACACTGAGGTAACTATTTCAACATGACATTATTTTAATACATGAGTAAATGGTTAACAATTTAGTGTCATTTGTAAATTATTTTTCCTTACTATACACATATATAGATTGCTAATATTTTTAATGATTTTAAAACTTGTAGTTGCTACAAGAAGGGCATGAGGGGCAAGAGGCTCATGCAGCAGAACCTTCTGATGTATAAGATGCTGTCGTACCTTCAGTGACAACAACTCACGCTGAGGTAACTATTTCAACATGACATTATTTTAATACATGAGTAAATGGTTAACAATTTAGTGTCATTTGTAAATTAATTTTCCTTACTATACACATATATATATTGCTAATATTTTTAATGGTTTTAAATTTTGTAGTTGCTACAAGAAGGGCATGAGGGGTAAGAGGCTCATGTAGTAGAACCTTCTAATGTACAAGACGTTGTCATACCTTTAGCGACAACAACTCATGTTGACGTAACTATTTTAACATGACATTATTTTAATACATGTTAGTTTGTTATCACATGTTACTTAATTAATGCTACACAATCTAATATTTACAATTTTCTAAATTGTAGGTTGTAGACCCCCATTAGAGGGAAATGATTTCATCTAGTGATCTCCCCCTTGGTGGGAATACAACCGATAGTGTGCCCATAGAGACACAACGGGTGGCAGAATGTTTCTTAGAATTGCTTGAAGTATACAGTACATCGATATGTATTTCATAATTGTCAGTTTGTTAATACATGTTATTTCATTGGCCAATGCATTTCTAACTACGTCAGTAATTGGTGATTGTAGCCACCAGCCTCTATACTTATGAGACAGTCAGTAGTTGGATCTCCTCGTAGTCCAAATGTGAAAAAGGGAAAAGTGTATAAGAGAGGCTCCACTCCTAGAAAGGGTGTGGATGTTCTCTATAGCAGACACACAAGAGATCCATCTACCCCTCACCTAACAAGGGTCATTGATTTTGCACTTAGTGTCACATCTGTAATAGTCACAAGTCATACAGAGGCAACTATTTCAACAATCACAATGCATAGTATTTAAACATTTTACTATATTGTTTATTCATGCATGTCTAACTATTTCCCCATTTGGTGATTGCATGTCTAACTACTTAATTCCTCTCGACAAGATTAAAGCCAAAAGGCAGTTTCAACCAAACCCTAGGACTATTGCGCCTCCCAGAGATATCTACAAGAGATCAAATCCGACCGTGTGTAATCCACCTCATTCATAAGCTAAAATGCAGGGCAGAGATTTAAAATAAAAGAAAAATGTCCCCGATCCGCAGGAATGCAATTACCGACAGCAAAACAATCTAAAAACAAATATTCTAGGAAATCACAATTTTCCTAAAACAATACAGATCTACTGTGACCTACGCTCTAAGTTAGCATACCACCGAACTAACATAATCACCCAAGACAAACATGTAACATGATTTTCCAAAGAGCAGCTAAGATTATGCAGCATTGGAACAGAATTATTGTTAAATTAAAAAGCAATCCCCCTAACTAAGGATACATACAATATATCAAATAAAAAACCAATACCGGCTACGCAAATCCTTCAGAAACAATTCGATCACACCCTAACTATTCAACAGGAAGGGAAAATTTGGCAAACAGATCAATAAAAGCATCTCAATCACGCAAAGTTAGATAGATCGCAGAAATCATTCTTAGGGAAACCTATCTATAAACCCAGTTGATAAAAATTAATAAACTAAAATGCATTTTCTAGAATCCATTGATTCCATCGATTAGATCACAACGATCTCCTCCACTATTCTATTGGCTGAGTGAGACACTTCAAAATGTAAACCGATTGCATGGGGGGGTCACTTGGTAGGCAATATCCTATCACGTCCATTCATATTGGGGAATAGAATATGATACATAAATGAGAAAATATATTGCCCTGTATTAAGGGGCCAAGGGGGGATTAATTATGTTATATGGCTATACAAATATTTAGGGTATATTTTATTACATTTTATATAGAAGCGGTGGAGGGGAGGCTTAGCCTTGTAGAAGCAATGTATTTTTGTGAGGTATGTGCTCCAACTGAATATTTAGGTTCACTGTATGTTGTGCTTGCATGAAGACGTGCACGAATCTTGAAATAAGAGGTGCAGGAAGGTTCAACATTGTTCATTGTGCATGCTTATGTGTCGGTTGTTGAAAGTTTTGGATTTGTAGATGATCTTGGGAGATAGACATCGAGAGCTGCAAGCCCTTAAATTATCCTTGGTGATTGGGAAGAACTTCCTCAAGATCCATTCTTTGTTCCCAAAACAAAGGAGGAATTGGAGGAGTTTGGATATGGTTCAAGTGTTCCAACAAACATTGATAGGAAAGTGATTGACTATATTAGATGGCGTAAGGGCCTTCCTGTATAGGATAAGATAGTGCAGCATGCAACAAAGAAATGGACAATGGCATATAAGGTATGATGCCATGCTATAATAAGGATTTTCTGGTCTTGATAGGCTATAATGATATACTCTTCTTGACAATTCCAAGATTGATTATCATTTGTTCATTAGTTCAATGTCCTTTAGTCTTCAGTGTGCAAAATAATTTGTGTTGTATTTTAATGTGATGGTTATTGCATGCATTGATAGTATTTACATGTGAATACCCTTTTGGGTAGTGGGTTTTGTTTTGATCTCATGGGTTTTTGGTTTTCTTGTTTCATAATTGAATTTTGTCTTCTGCTTTGAAGATTGATTAGGGTTATGTTATATTGCGAGTTCTGGTAGAGGAGAACCATTTGGGTAATGTTACCACATAAAATAGTAGGTTGTATTTAATTCCACAAAGGTTGTTGCTATGATATGATAACCTAAGAGGTGTGAAACTTCAAATCCTCTCCAATGTGGGGTCTTCAACCCACCATGTCAACCAAGAAATAGTACAATGTAAGCCTTAATATGTTGAGTATTTAAATAAAATAGCAAAGGGATATCTAATTGAAAATTTGAAAAGGAACAATACTTGCTAATGTTTTGCAAATGGGGTAGCAAGCTAAGTGTGCTTGATTGTGGGGAAAACTACATAGTTAATCATGCTTGACTTGGAGGAATCTTGAGATGGATGACCTCCTGGTTACTAGGTGCAAGCCTTGGAGGTGATGGTTGATGCTATATGATTAATTTATCTAGTCTCATTACCACTTCATCACCCTTGCAAGAATCACCTGATGCAATGAGGCTAAGTGGACTATTCAAAACCATGAAAAATTGGTAAGTTGCAACTATACTCTTAGGACATGGGTTTTAGACTAATGACTTACACTACACAGATAATCCCAAAAATGATATATCATATGTTGGATTGTGAAAGTCCCTTAATCAGTGGAAACTTGGGATGGGTGACCTCCTGAGAAGTCTTGGTTACTGGGTGCAAGCCCTGGAGGTGATGATTGAAACTATCCTTTAGGAAACCCTTTAGGTGGTTCTTCACATTTCATGAATGACATCAGGAATGAATGTTGTTGGAGTACAATATGTTCTCCTAACCCAAAGGGACTCTACAAGACTTCAACCCATGACCTCTCAATAATATGCACCTTGAAATTGGTCAATTCAATTTGATTGAACTAATCCACTAGGTTATCAACACAATATAACTATAACTACCTTGTAATAGGTATGCAACCATCAAAACTAATTACACTATTTGTATAAAAACACCTAAATAAATACATAATTAGAGCTCCTTGTTTTGTGTTTTTAGTTACTTATATTTGGATTTATGTATTAAAGTGGAATGCACAATGGCATCTCCCTTGAAAAAAATCTAGGGTATCAGGAATCTGTGAAACTAGTGGCATCTCACTTGAAAAAAAAATGGTTGGCCAGAAAAAGAATGTGAATCTGCATTGATGGTTGAGATTTGTAGGTATCAATTTTTTTCTTTTTTGAGACACGTTACGCTATACTGACCTTTCTCCTTTTCAATGGTTTTATTCATTCCATTTCTCTTTTACTAATGTTCTTTCCTTTAACCATGTTTGATCCACGTCTAGAGAATGAGACGCACACAAAACAAAGCAACCCCACTATGGACAGAGGAATCTCCTTAATATTTTGATTTTTGAACTAATATCTCTCCTTCTACATGGATAATAAGACTAACGCAATCATACTTAGCAAAAATTTAATAGAGCTTAACACAGCTCTACGAGGCATATGAACCAATTAAAAGTTTGCATTGACTTCCAACCTACACTGTGATTGATGTGGCTTACCCTGTGCCAACTACTATAAGCAATTTGAATTTAACAATTAAGGGAGCTAACAAAGTAATCAAGTTTATTAAGTAAGTTCATAATGTTCAATGATGAATTCATGGTATCTTGCATATGACACAAAGACACACACATATAAGTAATGTCAAAATCAACACCTCACACTCCATTGTTACAAAGGTAATGACCAAAGCTAGTTACACAATCATAAGGAGTGATTCAAAGGTCAAACAAAAAATTGTTTACACTATGATATGTTCCACATGCCATGACCAAGTCAGTTGGTAAGTATGCATTTTAGTTGGATCTATTATCATACTTGGAACTTCATCCTATTTTCAATGTGGAACTACTATGACCTTATAACACGACATTATTGGACGAGTCTACACTATAACTAGAGCCATAGATTGACATCAATCCAAAATTTAGTGCATTGATAGATTAGGACCATATCATAGAGATAAAGGTTAAGCATACATAGAAGAAGTTGATACCCCTTTGTCATACATTGTCCATTTAGGTTAACACCTCACTTAAGTAAGGTGGTTTATCACATATCAAATTGAAAATAAGTTTCTATATTTATATGTAGGTGAAAACTTAACAAAGGTTGAATCAAACAATGTCAAGGCATTAAATCTAGTAGTAGCTCAATTTCTAACTACAATGGAAAAACAAACATGGAAGTAAATTTGAACCTCAATGCAAGCACAACTTAGAGCTCTAAACAACTTAGATTCTCTGCAAGCTTACTACATATTAGATGCAAAAGAAGTTTTACATTTTTATGCATATACAATCTAGCTTGAATCATTCACTATCATCTTAATGATAACTCTTATAAAAATTCACTATCACCTTAATGATTCATTCAGCAATAATAAATACCTTTGAAATTTAATACCACTTTATTTCATTATAAAAATGAAAGATTTGTCCAATATAATTATTCTTATTCAATAAAAATAATTCACATCTTTAATCACTTCTTCATTAATAAGAACTAACTAATTAATAATTAAAATTGATTACCTCTCTTAAATACATAAATATAGTGAATCATTAATTTAAAATAATAATAATAACTAGCTTTACTCACACCCTCATAGTTCTGGTAGATATTTAGTAAAGTTTGATAAAAATAAATCTATAAGTCATATCTTTTTTTAAAAACCTAATCATACTTCTAGTGAAAATGAAATCAACTCACACCCTCATAGTCCCATAAAGTTTGAATAAAGTTAATAAAAGATCAAGCTATAAGACATTTAATCGATAAGATAAACCTATAGTTAAACCCGTGTGTGTTTGTTGGTGCGTCTGTATGTCAAGCACTCTCCACCTCTTCCATTGCGTATTGTTCACATGTCAAATAAATAGGAGGATTTTAGTAAAACGATTTTTCCGTCTGTTGCTAATGGTTTCTGGGTCGATTCATAATATAGTGGGTGGCAAGTCAACTCATAATAAATGCAACGTTTACTCACGATTGAGTGTTGAGGAAGGAAGCTTGCGGCCTGTCACTGATCTGTTGCATTTAAAATTCTCAAACAGTGGTTGTAGTCCTTCTTTCCCCTTTCACCGAGTTTGCTTTGGGCCTATGCCTGGCATCCATGTGTGCTAGAGTAGTGAGACTAGTTTGAACTTTGAAGAATCGACAGACTGCAAGTTTACCAGGTATCTATATCTTATGTAGCTGTGAGTCTCTATAAATTAGTTTGCTAGTTGAGTTTATTTGTAAATCAAATAAAGAATGGACAGATTGCAAGTTTACCAGGTATCTATATCCTATGTAGCTATGAGTCTCTATAAATTAATTTGCTTGTTGAATTTCTTTGTAAATAAAATCTCTTTTATTAAACTGCATGCTAAATTGCTAAATTTGCATGGCATGCCTCAGATTTGCTCATTTAGTAGATGTTAATATGCCCATAGATATATAATATACTACACAGTACACTATAAAGGCATGAAGGGGAGGGGGGCTAAATAAATCCTTGACATTCACAGAAGGGAAGTGTAAATTACCAACCTACTTCAAAGAGAGTCAACCCCATGTTTGTAGTCATGGCACCTAGTGGGCTAACATACTGGAAGGTTCCAATTTGACTTAGCGAAAACAAGGCTTCTCGTTGTTCAAGAAGGGAAAGGCGGCTTTGAACCAGGATGATCATGGGCCTTTTGGGTCTTGAATGAACTACGCAAAGATCCTAGAATCTTATCTATGATTTATTCTTCAGAAACAATAGTTTTCTATTTGGGTGGTGGGCTTTGGTATCTAGCTAAGACTGGCCTTCTTTCCACCATGCCCAGTTATAAACATTTTGAGATTTCATTATTAAATCAATGAAACATAACTTTCGAAGTTAAGTGGGTTCAGTGATTTAAAATATTGTTTGCAGAGAGCTAAAATGGAAATAAAATTGATTTATATCAATACTGGCCCTGAAACCATCATCTTAGCTATGCTAAGAAGGAGCTATAGAATAACGGGGTAAGGCTTGGGGTAAGGCGGGATGGAATGGAAGGAATAATCACCCTGACATTCCATAATTAATTAAGTTTTCTACCAAAAAGGCAAATTATTGACCCCGGTGGAAAATGGCCTGGGAAATCATTCACTTTCTACCTTGAGTCTTGGGAAATCGTAACTTGCTTTAGCCTGTTAAGTTAGTCTATAAAGTTGCACAGTTTAGGTTTATATATCATGTACTGGTTGGGAAATGAGAGCAAATGCTTGCATGGTACCGGGTTAATTGCTAATGCTGCCAAGTTGCAAGGGACAAAGATATTCCATAAATATATTTAGAGCATTGTATAAATGGTAGTTACAGATTGACATGGAGTATTTCTGGTGATCAATAGTACTGAACCACTGGCGGTGCTGTGATTGTCAAGGATGGTAGTACAGTTATAATCCCTTGTTGAAAAATAAAAATAATAATAACTGTTAGTTAGATGAATTATTCACAATGTTAGATTCTCTTAATCGTTCCCATATGGATGAGTTTTCAACTCTGTTGTAATTCACTCTATCAATTTCACAATGTGTTATAT
The DNA here is from genome assembly GCA_027924585.1 of Larix kaempferi. Taxonomy (NCBI): domain Eukaryota; kingdom Viridiplantae; phylum Streptophyta; class Pinopsida; order Pinales; family Pinaceae; genus Larix; species Larix kaempferi. Next base: position 7,119,870 of record BSBM01000438.1, read on the forward strand.
TTACTCTAACTCCATTGTGATCGCTTTTCTGGAAATTATTGTTACAACATCATCTTAGAGGATAGAAATATTTAAGTATATTTTGCAGAATCAAATAATGGAATAGATAACAATGGAAATTTATTACAGAAGCTGCATTCTTACAATAAGATCTAAATGTTTGTATGTGTAAACTAAGATGCATACCTTTCTGTTGAAAAGATTTACATTATTTGGTTAATAGTCAAGGAAGGGAATAAGACGTGTATAAAGGATTTATACGCTTGATAAAGAGTATTCGGTTTATAGTGAGGAAGAGTTTCCATCCAAGCTCTTCTATAGGAAATAATTTATTGCTAAGGTAATTTTTAACTATGGTGTTGAATTTTGTTTTGAAAGCAACGCTTTCTTCAATGTATCATTGTTCTCCAGTCAAAGTAGTAAATAAACAAACAAAAAGTCACAAGCTCATAAGTATTTGTGGAATCAGTATGTGGATACGTTTAAGTTGAACAACTTACTACCTTATATATTATGAAGAATGTAGAAGGAAATCAATGAATAATGCTCAGTAGAGGATTTAAATTATTGATGGAAAGTAGCTGTAGGATGATTAATGGCTATGATGGCATTGGGACTTGCAATATATACCAAACAAATAAGACATGGGCATAAGGGTTGAACTTGAATGAAATTGTTAACCATCCGGTTGAAATTTCACATATTAATTATGCTTAACAAGGAATCTTTAAACATATGCAGTTATCTAAAAAGGGAAACATTATATATGGAAATTATATATGCATTAGATATTTCACAAGTAGTTATCCAATCTCTTCAACAATCACAAGAATAAGTGGCTGTAGGTGACTGTGGAAAAAAACGCAACAGAGTATCTCTCATCTCCCCATGTTTGCTCCAACTTTCATTCTTCCTCAAAACGTTCCACAATGGATGCAAACTCCAGAGTTATGACTCCTTTGTATTTTGTGCAAGATCTTCAAATGTCTACAATGATGGCGTGTTCCCTTTCTGACTGTAAGAACCTCTACAAGGGCTGTGTGTTTTCCCGAACTTCCAATGGTAATTTCTTCCCACTCCAACGCACCCTTCTCTGGAAGCTATCACGACTTCCTTTGATGTGAGGGCAGCTGCAAATTAATTATTTATCTCAGAGATGAAGTATTAATACTCAGAAAATGAAGCTCGACTTCCTCAAATGCAGTAGCAGCAAAGACAAGTGGAAAGGAACAAGTTCCTCTTCTGTGGGTGCGTCCTCCTCAGCTGAAATGGTGATGTTATCCTCTTTATGTAACCCAACAAGATTGAGATACGCCCAGTTTATCTCCTCAAGTGAGCCATCCTCATATATTGGCTATGGATGTGCCAAGTGTTGACTATCATTCCCAGGCAGTTCAACCTCAATGTAGGGATCTGCTGATACTATCTAGTGCGCCCTTCCTGTACTATCTCAACCTTTGCCACAACGCTCTCTCTTTCAAATGGAACATTAAACCCTCAGCAAACTCCCATGAAATACCAGATCTGAATAACAAAAATACAACCATGTACCTTCGCAATGAAAAACTATGAGAAATCTGAAGATTCCTCCTTGTATATATTATTTGTAAATCAAACAACTACCCGGAACAAAAAAATCATAACCATAGTTTTAGCTAGTCACTCAAGGGATTACTAGATTACTATCTGTCTCTTAATCATTCATAACAAGGGGAAGATCTATATAATTTAAAGTTCTATGAATTTTTAAAATGGAGAAATCTTGGTAAATTTCACCTTTAAAATTTAAAACTCGGTTGTATATACAATGTTTTACATCAAGATACAAAGCATGTTCAAACATGTTTCCATTTCAATGACCAGAGATAATACATTTCATCAAAACCAACATAGTCCAAGGAACTTAGCAAAGACATTTAATCAAAACCAAACCAACAGAGTCCGAGGAACTTAGCAAAGAGAATGAAGAAAACAACTTTTAATAAATTTAATAGAGAGCTACAACGTTAGAAGAGAAACTTGGAAAAGAGGAAACAATAATACTCAATCAAAATAAAATTAAAAATATTTATTATTTATTATTAAAAATAATCTCAAATACTTAATTAAAAATTAACAAATAATATATCATTTAAATTTTTTATTAAGTTTAATACTTAATAAACTTTTATATGAATTCATCTCACCTTAATTGCTCACACTCCTTCACAACATTTCTTTTCATTATGTTCGTTGTTCTGCTTTTAGCATTTGAAACCCACCAGCCAGCTAGGTGGGGCCCAGAAACTACATAACTTCCCATGTTTAGCACAAGAGCTTCCACGTGAGTGGTCGCATGCCTACTGTCAACGTGAATCCTATAGTTTTTTATAATCACATAAATGCAGCCTGCCTCCTTGTCTAGAAAGTCAAACTACACATTTTCACAATTCCATACACCGGAATCGGAATTGTATTTTAAATTCTTGAAAGTAATAGATATTGAGGGATATTAATTTGATTCCATGGAGCTATAGTGCAAAGGGCATATAAAGTAGAGTTGGAGGAGCTACTGCATCCTTCCATCGCTGAAATAGTAGATTTATCACCCTTGAGTGCTAGAGAAAGGAATGATATTCGTTAAAGTTAGCCAAAACTTGTTTAAATAAAGTTTTGAGAATTGGATATAAAATCATTTAAAAGGAATGTTAAGTGCTCATGCCTTGTTGTCAGTTGTTTTGGTGAATACATTCTTCTAGCCGATGAGGGCAGAGGAATAGTCGTAGACCTCAAGTGCAATGTGACTGTTGGAGTAAAAAAAAAGATCGCACATTCTACCAGCATGAAGAAAATAATTATAGTCTAAGGTCGCGGGTTGGAAGTGATAAAGAAACGTTATAAGCTAGTATAACAGATAAAGACCCGTTTGATGATCTTTATTTCTGTCTCCCATGGCATAGGCCCTCACTTTTCCATGCCTCAATGGATGATGATGAAATCATTAGGAAGTAAAATATTCCCATTTAAGTATTTAGTATACGAAATATTATATTAATGAAAAGTAGTAATTATTGATCATATCTTTTTGGTATTTATGAAGGATTTTTAACTAATTTTGAGATGATTTTTATAATGGTGATTTTGTTGCAAGAGATAATATTTTTTTGAAAAAATCAATACATGAAACAAAAAATTAATTAGATTAGAGTAAAGATCACTAGTTAGAATAGACAATTATAAAACATCAAGGTAGGATAAAATCCATCTCATGGACACTATCGAGGAATTTCTTCCTCATATGTAGGAATATCACATAAATATCATTTGTGTTTAGCTTGTGAGCAAGGTAATTTTGGAAAATAAGCAAGATATGTATTGTGTTGGAAGATCATAAGATACAGTACACAATCAATCAAAGAATGGTATGTTGTTTGTCCAAGAGAATCCAAGTGGAATTAGGAGACCCCACTAGAGAGGAATTTATCTTAATTATCTATTAAAGAGAAAGAGAGATCCGAATCTAAATACATCTTTTTAAAATATGATCTAGTCTAGATGGGTTTATCATACTCTCTCTCTCTCTATATATATGATGATGCTTAGTTTAGTTTATTATTATTATGGTAATTATTATGTATTTTTAAACATTTTTATTCTTTTTTAATTTAATTTATTACCATTGTGATACATCTACTTAGTTTCTAATTGTATTTTCTTTTTGCAACAATTCTCTTAAAAAATACATTGCATCTTTATATATTTTATGTACTTTCAAGCCTCATTTTTTAGAAGATTAAGTTTAGTCAAACATGCTTTGATGAAGATAATGATGGTTATTAACATCCACTTTAGTATAGGGAGTTCTAAAAATGTAAGGAATCACTTGGTTTTCTTTAAAATTATATTTATGTGTTTGAAAAACTTTAAGAAAATCATTCCTAGATTGCCATAGTTGTGACAAGTTAAAAGGTTAGAAATGTCAATATTGTAAGAGAATAGCCTCGAGCAAGGAAGATGCCCCTATTCACCCATTGGACAACTTCACCTTATTCTTGGGCTATTTCACCAACCACTTGTTAAGTTTTTTGTTATTTTGAGAATGTCCATTTTTTCATTTTAATTTATACCAAAATCCACAAATTTGAACTTAGTAGACAAAAAATAAAAACATAAAACCATGATAACATAAAACCCTCAATATGAAGCCATAAAAAGTTAAACCATAAAAACTAAAACCACTTAAATTCCTCATTTATTTTTCTTTTCATTAATGCATGTGAATTTATTTTTGTTTTCATTAATGCTTGTGAATTTATTTTTCTTTTCATTTTGTAGTGCTCTAGTTTAATTTAATTTGTTATTTTTAGTATTCTTTAAAAAATGAAAAAATGTGGCTAAAATATTTTTAATCATTTGATAATAGTTGGAGGATTAATAAAATAAGAAGATAAAAGGTTGACCTCTCCATCTTTTGTTTCACTTGGACTCTACCTTGTTGTTTTGTTTGGTTTCTGGTCCCTAAATCATGAAACATATTTTAGAAACCACAAATATTTTAGATGGAAACCATGAGGACAAGCTTTGTCCAAGCCAACTATTGTAATGAAAATGTAAAACCCCAATTTTATCCCATCCATCTCTTCTTATTTTTACATGGATTGATGTGCAATCTAGACTTGATTGACCTTTAGAAACTAATGTCATGAACAAAACCTCTCCTTATCTATAAATTTACATGAGATTTAGCAAAGGCCTCTTTGATTTATTGTTTCCTTTGTCATGTTGTTTCACTTGGTCTATGTCTTGTTTGCTCATTTTCCCTTTAATTGTCAAATTGTGCAACTTATCTAGAAAGCCCCAACTTATCCTTGTAAAAAAATATTTTTTGGAGGTGAAGTAGATGCAAGGCATCCTTCTTAATATTGTATTGGAACTAGCATGAACATAGGTGAAAATATAAATCCTTGTTTACATACCTTATGTGTTATCATTAACATGAAATGGTATCATATAAGTTTCACCATCTGTGTATCTTTATATCTATTGCGTGATTGAAACTTAGCAATGGATATATTTTCCTCTCCCATAAAGATAAAAAGAATTAGATATATTAACCCAAGAAAAGGTAACTAAATGTTGTTAATTCCCTTGATTGCAAGAATAAATGTAGAGGAAGTAGAGGCAATTCATTGAATCTTGCGAATGACCCAAATCCAAGATATGCACATGATCATAATATGATGTTATTGGAAAGTAAGAGGAACTTTTCTATGTTCTTTTGGGTTCAAACATCAATGATGTTTGTTTTGATAGGAAGGTAGGGAAGTCCATCCACGAAAGGGTTTCAATTTTGTATTTTTATGGAGTTTAATATATTAAGCTTATAGAAAACATGAGCTCTCTATGGCTATATTTGTATTTACATGATATAAAATTGGTAAATTGGTAGGTTGTGGTTTGAAACATCTGTAATTCTCTTCTTTTCTAAACATTGCACCGACTATTGCATTATCTGTCTTTTACATTCTTTGTTGCATTGATCTCTTGATGGGTTTCCTTTTACTCATTTTACCTTCCCCATTACTATTTCATTGGGTCTTCCACTATCCAATGTTACAAATTGATTAGTCTCCCCTGCAATCTTAGTGGGATCATTGTTAGCATTATAATACTATTTTCTTTAGCATCTTGTTTCCTTATACTAAGATGCATTAGGGATCCTATTTGTTACACCTTGATAATACGATATAAAGGGGGTATTAAAAATGGGTTGATAAAAATTGATACCTACAATATCTGGTGAAAATAAGGGTTTTCTTAATTGGAAAGGTATATTGGGAGGGGGATTCAACAATACAATTTTAGGAGGTATTTTCAAATATTTAGTGAAATCAGGGATATTCTTTAATATCCTACGAACGATTGTGCTATGCAACAGGTTCACTGAGTGAACCCCCCGTGCCACTACCATGGATTTAATAAATCTCACCGTTCATATTTGTCCACATACAATATACTACTACATATATAAAACATTCACGTGGTAATTGCCTATGCATTTCTTAGTAGTTTGTTATCCCAATTAACTTTGCTTATTCTTCAATTATATATATATATATATATATACAAACATGTATCCTTTGTACATAAGTTCTTTTAAAGGTAACATAATTATATATATATATATATATATACAATTATCCATTTAACCTTTTTCTTTGTAAGGAATCTTTATATATTTATAAGCATATATATATGCCATTGTTTTAAGGTTATCATCTATATAATATAGTTATGTTTTGTAATTTTATTATATATTTATATAATTCCAAAATATTTCATCAAGTAATATCACATCTATGTATAACGACTCTTTTACTCAATTCTTGTGTGTATTAGTCTTTTAGATAAATGATATCTTAAAATAGTTTTACTTCTTGGTTATATATATATATAAGCATATCCCTTTTTTTCTACAAGGTTTCTAAAGTAATAGTACTAAAGTAATAGTACTAATAGTTAAACAGGATCTTAGTTTTAAATGACCATACTTAAACACTTAGTGTTGTAACTTAGATTTCCATGGCTTATAGCCATAACCTCTCTTTTTAAGGACTTATATCTAACTTGTAAGATTTTGTGACCTAGTGAAATTTGTTTAGCTTAACTTGTATTGCCTGAGGACACCACTGCAATACTTAGTTATGAAATACTAGACTTCCCCTGGTTTTTTAGTGTTTAATCTTATTTATCCTTAGTGAAATTCTTCTCTCTGTCGCCATAGTCGTGTCCTATACCTTTAGTCTACTATGTCTAATACAACACTTATAAGCATAACACTGGTTTCAAGGTTCACTAGTGGGGCCTTGGCCTTGAGCTCCTCACCATGGCCATTTACAAAATTCATAATTACATTTACGAGAGTAATAACAATAGGGGTCGAATTTGAGGGATGTTACATCACCCATGTTACTACATTGTTTATTTATGCATGTCTAACTATTTCCCCATTTGGTGATTATATCCATTAATGGCAGAAGTGCCCGGCCCCTCTGCTCAATCCATGGTTCTGACGTGGTCTCCTCTTGTGGTGAGATGTTCGTTAATGACCAAGTTTTTATATTCAATTTACCCAACCATGTTGATCAATGTTGAATTGTTGAATTAATTGAGATATGATCTTTTATTTGCAAAGCACAACTATAGAGAGGCCTTCAATGAGCACACCGCACACATCTATACCCCATGAGGATTTGGTGAGTGTTTGCCATCAATAATTTTGCCATAAGTTATTTTTTTAAGTTTGTTAATGGTAGGGTATTAGTGCAGTTATTTGATAAAAATAATGATCTTTTTTTGTAGACTCATGAGATGCAGAGCGATCCCAGGGAGATGGTCGATAGAGGAAAGTCGGGGAAAAACAAGCGAAAGATTGATTTTTGATGTTGCATAGTCTTGTATATATGTATTTTGACATACATGTACACATTGTTGTACGTAGGGATACATGTACATTGATAGGCCATTTGAGGGTCGACTACTTTTCCATATTTTGTGTTACAAACATTCGGGTATCAATGCATGATACAATATATTCCATATTTTCTCTTGAGTTTCCACGTGTGTTTGTGATGATTTATCTCTTCCACAAATTGATAAATTATGCTATTGAAATTTATATAATTACATTTTAAGCAATATTTATTCTCTTACATTTATTGCATTGATCAAGTAACATCTCACCATTGTGTTATGAAAACATTATCTTAATGGAAAAAACTAATAATACATTTCAACAGTTCAATGAACTTAGCACATGCATGCTAATTTGATATCTAATTTAAAATTGTGTTTTTTGTCAACTCCAAGGGTTCATACCCATTGATCAGGATTATGGTTGCAAGGAAAAAACAAAAGTTAACAAAATAAGTCAAAATATGGTTGAATAACATCTGCCATAATAGTAACATGCTACGCATATCAGCAATGTAAGACTATGACATTTTCATAAACTAAGAGGAAGTCTAATAGATGCTCTACACATTTCATCAATGCTACTGTATTTCATCAAATTATATGTACATGATAATCTATGAAGTTCGGTTGAAGTGTGCCTACTCTAGCATGCTAAAAACAATGGCAAAGTATCAAGTACAATGGCAAGGAATGCATAACTAAAGTGTAATAAAATTCATTGGGCCTTCATGTACATATGGTCAAATATATGTAGCAAATATACCTTAGTTTGTTCCAATATGCTAACCAATAGCTGGTCATGAATTCACTCTCACAAAATCATTGAATATATAAACCCTATCCTTACTAAACCCTAGTATGTAAGACCCTGGTTTGTGCTTTACCTCTTTCATATGTCCATTTTCCACTTGTCATAATGCAAAAGTAATCATACAGAATCCATGGAAAATGAAATACCTAACTAGTTTAATGATCTTCCTTGATAATGTTGTTTTGATGAAGGAAAATAAGATGTTCATGGTCCTATGTTTGTAAAAAGGATGGATTATCCTCATATGAAAATGTATTTAAAATTGAATGTACTTGATTGATACAAATGATGATGTAATGGTTGTTCATTGTGATCTGGAAAGTATTCCCCCATAACTTGATGGAAAAGGTTCATGGTGACCTTGATCTAACAAAGCTAGCAAGGATCAAAGGGATATCATTGATGAACATTGCCTCCATTTTTTATTTGGAACTTTGAATTCTTAAAAATGACATTAATTACTCAAAATCCAAATATAATGGAACACTAAGGAGTTTTTAAATGACGTGGCACACTAAGGACATAACAATCTACCAAGGGTGCAATGTGGTAGGTTTTATTGCCACTCTTTGAATGTCTAGTTCTAAAATCAATATAAAAAAAATTCAAAGTTGACCCCCATGTGCAAAACTGCACACTCCCTTACTGAGCAAAACCCTAGTTTCCAAAATGGACCTCGAAGATAACACCTGGGCCATGGGACCAGAGGAGAGGGGCACCCCTAGCACTATCTCGATGTCTTGAATCCAACAGAGTCGACGGTTTTTCGATCCAATCCACGGTCATCATTCTATGGCTCGTTCCATATCGCATCCAAAAGGCCTTCAGGGACACCTGCTGGATACCTACCGAGGGAATAGAATTCCAACCGTGCAACAAAACCAGGTTCTAGGAAGTCATGCAAGTGTGTCTAGGAAGGTTTTAGCTGGGAACGCTAGCCATAAGTCTCCGGTCAATGATTTTGCAAAGTTGACGCCCATGTGCAAAACTGCACACTCCCTTACTGAGCAAACCCTAGTTTCCAAAATGGACCTAGAAGATGACACCTGGGCCATGGGACCGGAAGAGAGGGGTTCCCCTAGCACTATCCCGATGTCTTGAATCCAATCGAGTTGACAGTTTTTTGATCAGAGTCACGGTCGTCATTCTATGGCTCATTCCATATCGCATCCAAAAGGCTTTCAGGGACACCTGCTAGATACCTACTGGGGCATAGAATTCCAACTGTGCAACAAAACTGGGTTCCGGGAAGTCATGCAAGTGCGTCTAGGAATGTTCCAACTGGGAACGCTAGCCCTAATTTCCCTGTCGATGATTTTGCAAAGTTGACCCCCATGTGCAAAAATTGCACACTCCCTTACTGAGCAAAATCCCTAGTTTCCAAAATGGAACTAGAAGATGACACCTGGGCCATGGGACTGGAGAAGAGGGGAACCCGTAGGACTATCCCGATGTCCTGAATCCAATGGATTTGACGGTTTTTTGATATGATCCATGGTCTTCATTCTATGGCTCGTTCCATCTTGCATCCAAAAGGCCTTCAGGGACACCTGTTGGATACCTACCAGGGGCGTAGAATTCCAACCATGCAACAAAACCGAGTTCCAAGAAGTCATGCAAGTGTGTCTAGGAAGGTTCCATCTGAGAACTCTAGACATACGTCCCTGGTCAATGATTTTTCAAAGTTGACCCCCATGTGCAAAAATTGCACACTCCCTTACTAAGCAAAACCCTAATTTCCTAAATGGATCTAGAAGGTGAAACATGGGCCATGGGACTGGAGGAGAGGGGAACCCATAGCACTATCTCGATGTCCTGAATCCAATAGATTCGACGGTTTTTCGATCCGAGCGACGGTCATCATTCTATGGCTCATTCCATCTTGCATCCAAAAGGCCTTCAAGGACACCTACTGGATACCTACCGGGGGCATAGAATTCCAACCATGCAGTAAAACTGGGTTTTGGGAATTCATGCAAATGTTTCTAGGAAGGTTCTAGCTGGGAACGCTATCCATAAGTCCTCGGTCGATGATTTTGCAAATTTTAGCCCCATGTGCAAAAATTGCACACTCCCTTACTAAGCAAAACCCTAGTTTCCTAAACAGACCTAGAATACGACACCTGGGCCATGGGAGCGGAGGAGAGGAGAACCCCTAGCACTATCCCAATGTCCTAAATCCAATGAAGTCGACAGTTTGTTGATCCGATCCACGGTCATCATTCTATGGCTCGTTCCATCTCGCATCCAAAAGGCCTTCAGGGACACCTGCTGGATACCTACCGGGGGCATAGAATTCCAACCGTGCAACAAAACTGGGTTCCGGGAAGTCATGCAAGTGTGTCTAGGAAGGTTCCAGCTAGGAACGCTATCCATAAGTCCCCGGTTGACTATTTTTCAAAGTTGACCCCCATGTGCAAAAATTGCACACTCCCTTACTGAGCAAAACCCTAGTTTCCAAAATGGACCTAGAAGATGACACCTGGGCCATGGGATCGGAGGAGAGGGGAACCCCTAGCACCATCCCAATGTCCTGAATTCAACAAAGTCGACGGTTTGTTGATCCGAGCAAAGACTACCATTCTATGGCCCATTTAAACTCACACCATAAAGGCTTTCAGGGACACCTACATATGGCTATACAGGAGAAAATCCAACAAAATAATAATGAGCATGGGGATAGTGATAATGAGCATGGATATGGTGATGGTGATAGTGAGCATTAAAATGGGCATGAGGATGCGGATATTATGGTTTACTTAGATGGGAGAAAAAACAAAGAAAACAAATCCATGACAAAACTTGTGCAATTTATCAAGTTGTACCAAGTCTATACAATTTATCAATCTATCAAGCTATCAATGTTTGGCTAGGATTTCTAGGCCCGTTTAAACTCCAGAGAAAATGTGTTTGGCCTCTATGATTGAATGGGGAGGATGGCCCTACAGGAATAGATGTATTGCAACTAATGGCATGTCCTTTCAATGCACAATTTTCATTTTGTGCCTCTAGTTTCATTTAGGTCAAGTGTCTCAAGGAGAGATGGAAAATTGATCCTTGGGAATAATAACCAAACCAAGCAAAAAAATTGAATGTTGTAATTTTTGGAAAGTGTGTTTGGGATAGACCAACATGAGCGCATTGTCCATAAACTCTCATGCAAACTTTTTATGAATTTGACCTTTTAATGCAAAATATTCTTTGCCTCTTAATGAGAAAAACCCTATTAGGATACGGGTTCCAATAAGATGTTTTTTACTCCACATATGGGTACTCATGCCTTGGCCATGATCATGGAAGGGAAAAAATAGACTTAGGTCCTTGACCATGCTCAGAGGAGGGAATGCCCTAAAGATAACTTCTTAGGCTCAACCTTCATGAATGTGTCATTGGACCTCCACATAGGACAATGAATGCATTGTGGGGCCTTAGCCATCATCAAGTGATGAAACAAGTGATTTATGATCATATTAAATTTTCTAAAGCTTAAGGGCATTGGCAAAGTCCTTTAAATAGAAAACGAGAAATTTGTAGGGGGTATATAACATCTAACTAGGATACAAGTTTCATTAGTAGGTTTTGTGCACTATAAATAAGTGTTGAGGAATAAACATGGTTGGGGGGACAATGTATTTAATTCCAAACTTAACATTCTTGAGCATCAGAATAACTGAGATGCTGAAATGATCTATTTTTCGGGGTAACAATGAAATAAAAATGGAGATACCCCAAAACATAATAAACCAACAAAAATTTAAACGACTATACTTATTTTCCCAGAGATGTACTGGGGTTGGGTGCTAACCGAGGACACTAAATCAAAAGGGAAGTAAGGCCAATGGTGTAACTCACAGTCTACACAATAACGAAATCTAGAAATGTCCATGCAATAAGATTCTTTGAAGAATAAAAAAAATAAAGAAACCAAGCACGCAGAAAGGCATAGACTCCCTCGAGTCTCGGGGAGGTTTTTTTCATCTAAGTAACAGGAAGAACGCCATCTCAGCAACACTAAGTTCAAAATAGAAAAGAAATTAGGGCAAGATGGAGTTCAAGCTTCCGGAAGCCAATAATGCAGTGATATTTTCACCTCTGCAACTTATGGGTATATTAAGATAGTAATATTTAAAATGACAACTTAATTCCTCTAGACAATCTTAAAGCCAAAAAGGAAGTTTCAACCAAACCCTAGGACTATTGCGCCTCCCAGAGATACCTGCAAGTACTCTGTCTACAAGAGATCAAATCCAACCGTGTGTAATCCACCTCATTCAGAAGCTAAAATGCAGGGCAGAGATTTAAAATAAAAAGAAAAATGTCCCCGATCCGTAGGAATGCAATTACCGATAGCAAAACAATCTAAAAACAAATATTCTGGGAAATCACGATTTTCCTAAAATAATACAGATCTACTGTGACCTACGCTCTAAGTCAACATACCACCAAACCAGCATAATCACCCAAGACAAACATGTAACACTATTTTCCAAAAACAACTGAGATTATACATCATTGGAATAGAATTATTGTTAAATCAAAAAGCAATCCCCCTAACCAAGGATACATACAATATATCAAATAAACAACCAATACCGGCTACGCAAATCCTTCAAAAATAATTCGATCACAACCTAACTATTCAACAGGCAGGGAAAATTTGGCAAACAGATCAATAAAAGCATCTCAATCACGCAAAGTTAGATAGATCGCAGAAATAATTCTTAGGGAAACCTATGTATAAACCCAGTTGATAAAAATTAATAAACTAAAACGCATTTTCCAGAATCCATTGATTCCATCGACCGGATCACAACGATCTCCTCCACTATTCGATTGGCTGAGTGAGATACTTCAAAATGTAAACCAATTGATAAAATAACACCAAAACGAATTAGCAAGTTTCATCGGTGTTCACATGCTGCGTTACCTCTCCGGTTGGTGAACCTGCAACTAACTATAAATATTCTAAACCAAGATGAGTATCAAACTATCCCATTTAGCACACAGAAAAATAAATATCCTGGAGGCATACGGGGATGGGACTCGAGTTTGAACCGTCCTGTCCCAAACCGAGGTGAACAACTAAATCCTAAATGAAAGTTGGGTTCGAGCTTATTAAGATGTCCCTTCCCAAGCCTTGCACAACACCTTATCGTGCTTCCCCGTTAGTATTACTACCCAAAACACAAAGTGTCCTTCCTTTAAGTTCTGCGCATATAAATATACAAAAATCCACAGGGCCTTGGAGGTATGTCCTGCCACGAGTCATGACACTAAGCAGAACGATGTTACCAACGGTTAGGAACGTGGGGATCATCCTGGTAATGGGGTTTGTGAACCACTCCATTTACATAAATGTCCATTATACAGTCAATTGATGTAGCATGGATTAAGGCCAACAATGTTCCATGGATCGAGGGAGGGTGTCTCCTCGGTCTTCGGCATACATCAATCCTTTATAACAGGTGTTACAAATTTAACTATATATCTTTTAAGGAGTTTTTATCCGTTACGTATGTCAAAATTCTTCCATTAACCACTACCATGCATTTAATAAATCTCACCATTCATATTTGTCCACAGACAATATACTACTACATATATAAAACATTCATGTGGTAATTGCCTATGCATTTCTTAGTAGTTTGTTATCCCAATTAACTTTGCTTATTCTTCAATTATATATATATATATATATATAACCTATATATATACAAACATGTATCCTTTGTACATAAGTTCTTTTAAAGGTAGCATAATTATATATATCTATCTCTCTCTCTCTCTCTATATATATATATATAATTATCCATTTAACCTTTTTCTTTGTAAGGAATCTTTATATATTTATAAGCATATATATATGCCATTATTTTAAGGTTATCAACTATATAATATAGTTATGTTTTGTAATTTTATTATATATTTATATAATTCCAAAATGTTTCATCAAGTAATATCACATCTATGTATAATGACTCTTTTACTCAATTCTTGTGTATATTAGTCTTTTAGATAAATGATATCTTAAAACAATTTTACTTCTTGGTCATATATATATATATATATATATATAAGCATATCCCCTTTTTCCCACAAGGTTTCTAAAGTAATAGTACTAATAGTTAAACAGGATCTTAGTTTTAAACGACCATACTTAAACACTTAGTGGTGTAGCTTAGATTTCCATGGCTTCTAGCCATAACCTCTCCTTTTAAGGACTTATATCTAACTTGTAAGTTTTTGTGACCTAGTGAAATTAGTTTAGCTTAACTTTTATTGCCGGAGGACACCACTGCGATACTTAGTTATGAAATACTAGACTTCCCTTGGTTTCTTAGTGTTTAAGCTTATTTATCCTTAGTGAAATTCTTCTTTCTGTCGTCATAGTTGTGTCCTATACCTTTAGTCTACTATGTCTAATACAACACTTACAAGCATAACACTAGTTTCAAGGTCCACTGGTGGGCCTTGGCCTTGAGCTCCTCACCATGGCCATTTACAAAATTCATAATTACATTTACAAGAGTAATAACAATAGGGGTTGAATTTGAGGGATGTTACACACTCCACCCCTTAAAGATAACACCGTCCTCGATGTTCAATGGTTTGTCTTTTGCATCCTTCCCCATCTTTCGCTTGCTTTATTTTTATGCTTTGGTTGTCTTCTCATTTTTGCGAATTATGCAAGCTCTTATCACTTATATCCTTCACATTACACAGATCATACAAGATCTTCCAACCTTCTTTAGTATAACATGAGTATACAAAATTTCAAAACATTAAATGTTCATCATTCTTCCTCTTCCTTGAGGAAATATTTTGCTTATTCCAGCATTCATAGCATTCACACATAAATACGTGTGATAGTCTAGCTACAAGACAATTCATTGTCATTTGTTTGTACCATAAAACAATTCTTTCAACAAAACTTTGTGATCATCAAACCTCTTTGTAGTTTGGCAATCATGGAGACTTCCACACAAAAAATCTTATGTATCAAAGCAATCATGAAGAATTTCATACATAACATGAGTCCTTTGCAAAACTTGGTAGGAATATCATCTCAATAAGAACACGCCAGTCTTACTATGCGAACTCAACAGGGATACCTCTGCATACTTTCAGCAGGAACATGACAGTCTTGCAATACAACTCAAAACATAGCTTCCCCTCATCGAACTTCTTGTGTGCATACAGAAAAACCACAAGGAAAAGTTACTCCTCAGAGAACCTCTTGTGTGCAACTTCCAGCAAAACCACAAGGAAAACATGATCCCTTCCTCTACTCATTTCGATGGATATAAAGATTGCCTAGGTCTTTTTGGGTTAGTATAACATTCAACGAGGACTCCACCTACTCTGTTCCACTTCCGTGGGGAACATGACCACAAATTAGGGTAGTTGTCCCATAACAACAAGCTAGTTACTGAGTTCCTGATGCTGTCCCCTCTGCCTGAGTCCAGGAACTCATCGTTTTTCCCTCAAACCTTCTTGTTTGAGTCTAGGAAATATTTCTTTGTAACAAACATTTATTATTTATTGCATGCCACATGCAACATAATAACAATCAAGATATAAAAATATATTCACCTATTATATTCTTTGTATTTTCATGATTACACATCATCAATCATAGTCTTACCACTAATTGTGAAAAACTAAAAGGTAAATCATTACTTACTTTTGAGCGATTTAGCTCAACTTATCTATATAAGTGTTTTTATAATCAACGTTCTTCCTTGATCATGTCATCAGTCGAAGTTAATATCACTTCCTGAAATGTTAGTATAAAGAAAAATTTATTTACTTCAATTGCTCAACATTTGAACACATTAGTCTCCATAGATTTATACGTATGCTTGTTCACTTAGCTTGTGCATCCTCTTCATTTCATCCTGATGTAAACTCTTCAATATCGTGTTGAAAATATGTTAGTATCATAGTTTCAAACATTTAGTTTCATCTATATTCATTTCAAATTGGGACTTATTATCTAATGATTCTTTTGTCAATTAACTTTTAAAAGATCCCATGCTCAATCAATCACAACGAGATTATAATTTTTCTTTTATGGATAATCAAACTCCTACTATTAAGAAGATACATGTCCATCTTTTATTAGAAAATATAACATAATCTACCAAGAAATGATTAGATTCGTATGCATAAAATAAGTTTACTTAAACTCCAAGAAAACGTTGTTGTACATTAATACATGTTTATCCTTGAAACTCTAATAACGATAAGAAATCCTGAAATGAAATTCAATTGATGTTAAGTAATGAGACCTAAATCTTTTAACAAAATGATGGTTCTTCATAAGAATAATAAAACACATAAGTCATTTTACCACATGAATTCATTCATAACTTACACATGACTTGTAACCTAGGATATGTGAGATTCATTTTGGCTACCAATACTCAAAATAACATTTCTTAGACTACGGACTCCTTACTCTTGGACCCACAAAAGAGAGTGAAACAAGTCAACATTTATTTCTGCAATAAGCATGCTATCAAAACTTAAGTAGGAAGATGTACATCCTATCATTAATACTTGAAAACCAACCTTTTATTTCGAAGAATGCACCTAAATAATAAAGTAACTATTACTTCTACCAACAAGTATTTTACCCGATCATCTTCTATCCTATTTTGCGAAGGAAATATTTCTGAATAACATTATATGAATCTGTTGTAACAAATATGCATAGAAATTGAAGGTGTTCAAATGACTTTGCCTAATCTACAAACATACTCCTTCGGGGTACACTGGTAAAATTATACTTTTAACCTAGTGATGTTCATAGGTAATGCACTTAGTAATAAAATTTGAACAACTAAAAATGCAGAATTAAATGATGTTTCTACGAAATTTTTAATTTTTTTTCTAAATATAAGAGGTATTTTCATAACCTTTGCACAATTACGGAATTCATTTCAACAAGTTTCATTCCTTAGTAATACATACAATAATGCGAGAATAACAAGGGAAAACTAAAGAAAAACATACCTGAATCACAACTTTATGAGGAAACAATAGTAAAAGTACTTATCTTTACTCTTTCAGAGGAACTTGAAGTTGTACTTTGATTAATATTACCCCTTGTCCATTCTAGTCCATGTAAAAATGAAACAAAAACAACTTGGTTAATAAACTCCATACTTATTTATTTCATGTTGAGCCCATCAGGCCTGAGTGTTTAAACCTAGTGCTCTGATACCATATGTCATGTACCCAAATTTCATAAAAAATTAAAATTTTTCCCATACAGTAATAAATGCTAATATTAAATGTATTAGAAATATATTACTGACAAATTAACTCTTTTAATAACAGATTAGTTATATTATAATGAATTATATTATGGTCATACCAGTTTGACGATTCTTACTATGCCTAAAAATGGTAACTCTGTTAAGATATTCCTATACACCATCCTAGTCCTACTAGCTTTTTAGTCATTTTCATTTTCAGTCTTTTAGGGTTTGCATGCACTTTTAGGGTTTGTATGCATTTTGCATGCATCCCATTCATCAGTCCCAGCACCTAGCCCTCAGTTAGCTAGCCCCTAGAGCTTCTTCCTAATTAGTTTCAGCCCTTCTAGTGCCTAGTGCGCCCTCCTTTCACCTACTGCATGAGAGAGGCACACTTCTTCACCTACCAGTCTAGTTATGTTCAGTTAACAGAGTTCTCTCCCTGATTTTAGGATTGACTTGCTCTTAATTGACCTTATCACTCTGATGGACCTTCAATGTGACTAGATAGCCTATTCTGACTCCAATTAGCTTCATGAGCGCCCTCCACTGAGCCTCCTTCACTACATTAGTGCTTCCATGTGCTAGTTACACCTACCACATTCAGTTAGACTCAGTTTGACTCCTGGTTGACTATTACTTGTGCATTGATGACTTCACTGATGATGAGTTGGACTCCTAGTTATGCCTTGATGACACTCCACTGATTATGGATCTATCCATGTAGGATAATTCGAATCACACCTAGTGTATTCAAATCCCGAGCATTGTATATTTACCTTTTTACTATTCAGATTAATGTAACATGTGTAATTATTATGCCTCTATCTGAGCTCCTTTGGATCTATGTTCCTCTGCTTTATTCTTCTTCTGTTATTCCCAAATTCTTTCATTGTGAGGTTTACATCATCTCTTTGGATCTACTGTGAGCATTTTCACATGGTATCAGAGCCATTTGAGAGTATATTCTACCTCCATTCTTGAGAGTTTTTTGTAGGTATTTCAAAGTTCCAGCAGTTGCAGCAGCAGTATCAGCAGTTCACTTTTGCACTTGTTCCAGCAGTCAAGATGAGCAATTCGAATGCTCTTTCCTCTCCTATAATTCTCACTCCCTTCAATTACTTTGAATGGAAGAGTAAGATGAAATTACACTAGTGTACTAGACAGCTAAATACAATGGTATTTGAGAAAGATGCCATACCTCATACAGTTGTAGAGAGGACCAAGCATCTAAACAAAATGGATGAAGCCTTTGGATTCATATGCCTTCATATGTCCGAAGATCTACTGTTTCATGTTGAAGGATTGAAGTCTCCAAATGAGTCATGGACAAAATTGGAGAGTCTCTTTGGCAAACAAGATGGGCTAAGAGGCCACATTCTCAAAAATGAATTGGTTTCCCTACAACCTAGCAATTTCGAGAGCATTCAAGAATTCTTCTCAAAATTTCACAAATTGATTTTACAATGCAAGCATTGTGGCATCACTAAAAGTGATGAGAAATTGGTGCTCTCCATTTTGAGCAAACTTGGATTTCAATTTTCTGTCTTTGTATCTCCCTTCTATTCTGGGCAAATGTCAATCCCTGGATGGAAGTTTCCCACCTTAACAGTCTTTGTTGAAGCTCTCATTCAAGAAGAGGACAAATTGATTCAAATGGGTGCCATCAAGGCCTCCAAAGATCTAGCTCTTCTAGCTGGAGAATCAAGTGGGACGAATGTGAAAGGGAGGCAAAAAGACAAGGATAAGAAGCCATCTCAATCCAAGCTGAATGATAAGTCAAGTCCATCAAAAGAAGCCTCCATATCCAAGAAGAAGAGACCTGCATGTTACTACTGCAATTTGCTACATTCGTACTTATTTCTGCATGCTATGTTTTTCGAACTTCTCACAAGTTTTCATTCAAGATTTGTACTAAGCTTTTTTAGGTGCACAGACGATCAATTTTTATGCTGAAGTGATTTTTCAAGAATCACAATTTTTTTTTTTTTGAGAAACATGCTTTGATAAGACATCTTGAAGGAGCTGTTACTCATCAGAAGCATCATGACGTTTGTTGTTACACAGAAACCATTCATAAACCCATTTGTGTCATGAATGTTTACCCACATATCTCCTTCAAAGCACATTAGTCATCCATGTTGAAGTCCACTTTCCATTGCCTTTTCTGTCGTGACTTCACACACACCTATCTTTCTGAGTTTCATACATAATTTCCTTCTTTTTCAATCCCTTTGTTCCTTTTGAATAAGAACATCCAATTCCCTCTCCATAATTAAATTTCCTTTCCATAAGCATTGTTGCTACTGATATCTTTCCTATAGTCCTACCAATCTTTTTGTAAAAACTCGCGTTGATTGATGTGGGATTCCTTAAGGCCCACCTTTCAACAAGTCTTTCCCCATCGACCTCAACACCTTATCTGGGATATAGACTAGAGTTCCTTTTTGAGTATCTGGAGGCTTGCATGCCCTAATGGAAAATTCTCTTGCTGACAATCATGGGAATACATCAATGACCCTTGATCGTCATATCTTGCAAGTGGCTCGACATTAGCACATCTATTTACACTTTGCAAGATGTACTCACGTACCTTGGCACTCATTGACATCAATGGTGAGTTTGCCTCGCATTGGTTAACGACATTCATCAATGGCCGGTAATCCAATGATTTCTTTTCATGCTCAACATCAACACATTTATTCGCATGACTAGAATTGTACCATCAGGTTTTGTAGCGGGTGAAGACTATACACTTTTTCATGATTCCCTCAGCAGTTATAGGAGCATAACTTCAGCTATATGAGAGTACCACTGTTCCACTCTCTGCATTCAACATTTCCCATGATCCAGTTACAGCTGCAGCAGCATTGACAATTACATTTTCATGATCCTACAACAGTGACATCTTCCATGATCTAGTCACAGCAGTCATGTCCTCCGTAATTTAGCACCGGCAATTTCAATTACATTTTTATCCTGCAGCAGTGACATCTTCTCTGATCCAGCAATTACAGCAGTTGCACCAGCAACATCACCAACCACGCTCCTATTGCATAGTTCATAATCATTTTTGGGTAAGTCGAGGTATGTTGTTTTCTGAATTTTAATCATGCAATTCCTTACATGCTAGCAATGAATAATTTGGAAAATTCCCTCACCATGCTCCATTTCCTTTTTCACTTTCATAACCCATGCCAAGTTGCACGACGACACGCAACAAGTTCAGTTGGGGAGGATGAGATAGAGGTTGTTGAACACTCTATGGGATCTCAAATGCAATCATATTTTCAGAGGACAGGAAATCTTTTGTGGCAGCTTATTCATTTTCTCATGCATATTGTTCCTTATATAAAATGAAGAATTTGAATTGAGTATATCTCACAAACCACACATTGGATCCTCATGATTTTTGGACAAGGAATGGATAATATTATGAAGAACAAAATTGGCAAGTTTCAGCTCAATCCAATGCATGGATTTCAAAAAAACAGCCATCATCACCTATAGCCAATTTGCATTTTTTTCGAAATCTGTGATGTGGGTTTTTTTTAATTTTTGGTGTGGTGATGCATCGGACCAGTCAAAACTTGCTTGCAAAATTTCAGCCAAACCCAGTTTGTGATTTGAGAGAAATTCAACTGTTTTAGCCAGCTGTAACACCTATCTGGTAAAATTTGTCACCAACAGCCAATTTGTATTTTTTTCAAAATTCGTGATGTGGGTTTTTCTGAGTTTTGGTGTGGAGATGCATTGGATTAGTAAAAACTTGCTTGCAAAATTTCATCCAAACCCCGATCGTAGTTTGTGAGATACTAGCTCAGGAAGTTTGCTGCAACATTGGCTGTTACTCCACCAGATTTGCCCACTTTCGCAACTGTTACTCCAGCAGTTGTTACTCTGCAGCTGTTACTCCGCCAAACCTTCCATTTCACAGCTGAACTATATTCACTATCATCATTCCATTTTTCCACTACCATCACTCCATTTTTCATCTCATTTATCATTCACCAACATTTCTTTTTCGACAAATCCTTTGTCTCACTTTGCTTCATACACATGGATACACATATTGGCATGATTCATAAAGGTAAAGAAAAGGCTTTCTTATACACATTGATGCGTTCTTATGCACATTGATATCTTATTATTTCCAATGAGTGTATGGTTAAATTATTATTGCAGCAAGAAAACAGATAATGAGATAAATGTTGTTAACACAAGAACCAACATTCTTTGTATTCATGGTTGTTACACAAGAACCAACCATAAGAAAATGCCAGCTGCTACTCACACCCTGGAAATGTTCATTGTTGGAAAGACATCATCAATCAAAGCCAAAGTTCAGATGCCAAAAGTTCTTAAGAAAATCCATGCACGGTTGCATGAGGACATGCAACAAGTTCAGTTTGGGAGTATGTTGGGACTCATAAATGTCCTATTTTCATCCACTTTACCTTTCACTATTCTTCACATTTCATCATCCCATTAACCTTTCATCATACCATTTCCATACATATACTTGAGTTTCATCTTATTATTTTCCACTTTATTCATTTTAGTATTATAAGTGAATTTATGATTAAATATTGGAAAATAACATGTTTTTCACTAATATCTCAAGTATGGATGAGATTTGTAATGTGTAGGAATATGGAAGGATCGATTCAAAGCAAGACTCCTCGAATATCTCCTCCACCATTTCATGGAGATAGTTATTCAAATAATATTCCAAGGAGAAGATCATGGAGATTTGGTTGGCATATCTTATTTAAGATGTATGAAAAACATGTGGAAAATTTGTGAGAGACATATGGAGGATTTGAATGGATCATACTTTGTAATAATAGGAAATTAGTTGAGAGTGGTTGAGGGAATAGTGGATCTGTCATTATGAGATAGTTATCTTCTTCTCAAAGAAATTCATGTATAAAAGAGAGTGCTCTCTCTTCATTTTGGAGGAGATTAAGAGTAGTAGATTAGAGAGTAGATTAGGAGAAGATTAGTCTCAGATTGTAGAAGTTAGTTTTGACTTTGTAATATGGAGAAGGGGATTCTTAGCTTTTGTTCATAATCTTAGTTTTGATGCTTTCATGATTTTTCATTGATTGGTGTGATGTAAATTAAGATTTATTTATTGTTAATGTGAGCTCACATGTGTTGTCTCGTTGCTCTTCATATGTTGTCTTTCTTTTCTGCAATTTGCTTTCAGCCATGTGTTTCAGCTTCCAACATTAGATTAGCAATTGTGTGTTTCAGCTTAAGGGGGGATTAGATTAGCAATTAGCAATTAGCAAGGGGGGTTAGATTAGATTAATTCAACTTCAATCCTGCATATATTTTGTGTGTGCTTTGTAAGCCTACGAAACTCGGATTGACAAATTAAATAGTTGGGCAAGTATTACAACAGAATTAAACGACAATATTTACGCCTAACAACATAGAACAAGATATTGATGTTGAGATCAAAGTTCAAGAAGTTTCATATTCAGAACCAACACATGTCCTCAATCCAAATTCAAGTCCTATATGGGCTCACATAGTCCCTACAACTACTGAGAACACAGTTGAGGATTCATTTGTTCACAAAACTACAAAACTTCAGCATCATGCCAACCTTGCATTATGCCATCTACCTCTCCATGAGAGATGCAGCATGATGATGGGGTTCTCTCTTCCATCACTTGGGAAGACTCCTCATGTTCCATTCGCTCCAGTTGTAGAAAGAATTCCTAAGAGACTTGCTTCGTCCAATACATCCTCTACACAGTGGAAGGCACATCAGAAGCCTAGATCCAAATCTAGCACCTGTTTTGGCATCAGGGTATTTTTTAAGGATTCTAATATTGTACTTAAGTATAGTATTCTAGGTGATTATTTTGGATTGAAAAAAACATATATATAGATAGGTAGGCGAATATCAAATATGAAACATACAATTTACTACTGAAATTTGTAAATTTTGGCGAAAATTATGATAAAAAAACATATTTTATGTATATATAGGTGATATTAGAGACTAAAAATGACCAAATTGCAAAATTATTTTTTGAAAAAAAGCCCGAAAAATAGCCAATTGGCGAAATTTCACCCCTTAAAATTACCCTGTTTGGCATCCTACAGGGGATCAACTTGTCAAGTTTTTTGCAGAAGTTTTCACTGATGAAAGCTTCCTTGTTTTTTGCTTAGTATGATGGTTCTTTGAGTTATTTACTGTTTTTTTGAGGGGGGGGTATTTTTCCCATGAGGTTTTCCACATTTCCTTGGTTTATGGACAGTTGTTTATTTTTCTATCTTATTTGATTGTATGGGTGACCTTTGGTCCTAGTTACTAGGGCCCAGGATGGATTAAGGGGGAATGTTAGGATATTCCTATACTCCATCCTAGTCCTACTAGCTTTTCAGTCATTTTCATTTTCAGTCTTTTAGGGTTTGCATGCACTTTTAGGGTTTGCATGCATTCTAGGGTTTGCATGCATTTTGCATGCATCCCAGTCATTAGTCCCAGCACCTAGCCCTCAGTTAGCTAGCCCCTGGAACTTCTTTCGGATCAGTTTCAGCCCTCCTAGTGCCTAGTGCGCCCTCCTTTCACCTACTGCATGAGAGAGGCACACTTCTTCACCTACTAGTCCAGTTATGTTCAGTTAATAGAGTTCTCTTCCTGATTTTAGGCTTGATTCACTCTTAACTGACCTTATCACTCCGATGGACCTCCAGTGTGACTAGATAGCCTGTTCTGACTCCAGTTAGCTCCATGAGCACCCTCCATTGAGCCTCCTTCACTACATTAGTGCTTCCATGTGTCAGTTACACCTACCACATTCAGTTAGACTCAGTTTGACTCCTGGTTGACTATTACTTGTGCATTGATGACTTCACTGATGATGAGTTGGACTCCTAGTTATGCCTTGATGACACTCCACTGATTATGGATCTATCCATGTAGGATAATTCGAATCACACCTAGTGTATTCAAATCCCAAGCATTGTATATTTACCTTTTTACTATTCAGATTAATGTAACATGTGTAATTATTCTGCCTTTATCTGAGCTCCTTTGGATCTATGTTCTTCTACTCTATTCTTCTTTTGTTATTCCCAAATTCTTTCATTGTGAGGTTTACATCATCTCTTTGGATCTACTGTGAGCATTTTCACAAACTCATCAGCAATTCTTTTAACATAGAAAGAGCTAACATCATCATCACAATAATCTTAAAGGTACTTTCGAGCTTATTAAAATATACATACATAACTTGTTATGATAAGTCAAAACCTATTCCTAAATACTCAAAAGGTCTTCAATATGCTATCATACATAAATTCACACAAACTTTATTATCTAACTTCTTCATATGAGGGTCATTCATCGATTTCCATTATTTAACTGAAGACTTGTATTTTCATAAGGTTTAATATACTCCTAATTTGACCGTGCTCATCCTATTTAATATACAACATGCAATAACAATCTACAAGGTATCAATTCAACTTAAAATCCTGTACATCTTTTATAAGTTAATCATATCAAGGGAACAAACATAATTATAACAAACATTAACATAATCATAAGGTACACATATTGGCAATATGCATCCTATAAACAACTAACCAAACTATATTAATAATAAACATTTTAAGAAAGAGATGAGTACGCATACATAAAAGTCACATTGAGAAACACACGTCAAGTACTCCATTTTACAGTGGTTCACTCGCATCCTGGGCTACGTCCACAAAGGGTTGTGTTATATTATTCATAAAAAATTCGAAGGATACAATCAACAATACTATTGCTGCTTTCTACTCATTTCAGTCTCTCTTATATTCATGTATAGGTATTATCATACTTAGACTAAATTAACTCTTCGTCAACATTATATTTTCATATCTTCATTTGAATAAAAGGAGAGAACCCCTTTTTACTCCATGCAATGGAGTAACTAAGTATTATCATACTTATCCTATAGCAAACTTCACTTTACAAAAACTCTTTTTACTTGAACCAAGGGTAGCATGACCCTTCTATCATTTTTGTTAAGTATTGTCAATTATATTTATATATTTAAGTCTTTTCATTACCTCTATACGTATATAACATCAACATATATATACATACATTTATGTGCAAGTATTTTCATAACCTTCATACCTACATATATGCAAATATAAGTTCTTTCTTAACCTTTATACTTATGTTTCATCAACATAATTATATATATATATATATAGATATAAGTTCTTTCTTTAACCTTTATACTTATGTTCATCAACATAATAGATATATTGATAAATATAAATTATTTCTTTAGTCTTTAAATGAAATTATATAGTTTAAACCAGAGTATTTAAAGAAGACAAATACAAATGATCCAAAATGCGTTGCATTCGGCGGATGGGAGGATTTCTCCTTAACTTTGAATTAAAGAGATGATAAATTAAATACGTAAGGTTCATAAAACATGTTACAACACATATACTCAATACATATTTTGTGGAATAATATTATACAGCTAATTATCCTTCATGATAAGATAGCCCTAAATTCATACAACAGAAAAATTCGTTTGAGGATCATCACTCGGCTTATTTCATATTATGTGGAATAATATAATAAAGGGTATACAGGAAAATCAACATTTTTCCGTAACACCATCAGAATAACTGAGATACTGAAATGATCTATTTTTCGAGGTAACAATGAAATAAAAATGGAGATACCCCAAAACAGAATAAACCAACAAAAATGTAAACGATTATACTTATTTGCCCAGAGATGTACTGGGGTTGGGTGCTAACCAAGGTCACTAAATAAAAAGGGAAGTAAGGCCAATGGATGTAACTCGCGGTCTACACAATAACGAAATCTAGAAATGTCCATGCAATAAGATTCTTTGAAAAATAAAAAAAATAAAGAAACCAAGCACGCATAAAGGCATAGATGCCGTCGAGTATCGGGGAGGTTTTTTTCATCTACGTAACAGGCAGAACGCCATCTCAAAAACACTAAGTTCAGAATAGAAAAGAAATTAGGGCAAGATGGAGTTCAAGCTTCAGGAAGCCAGTAACGTAGTGATATTTTCACCTCTGCAAGTTATGGGTATATTAAGATGGTAATCTTTAAAATGACAACTTAATTCCTCTCGACAACCTTAAGGCCAAAAAGGCAGTTTCAACCAAACCCTAGGACTATTGCGCCTCCCAGAGATACCTGCAAGTACTCTGTCTACAAGAGATCAAATCTAACCGTGTGTAATCCACCTCATTTAGAAGCTAAAATACAGGGCAGAGATTTAAAATAAAAGAAAAATGTCCCCGATCCGCAGGAATGCAATTACCGATAGCAAAACAATCTAAAAAAAAATATTCTGGGAAATCACGATTTTCCTAAAATAATACATATCTACTGTGACCTACGCTCTAAGTTAGCATACCACCGAACTAGCATAATCACCCAAGACAAACTTGTAACACGATTTTCCAAAAACATCTGAGATTATACAGCATTGGAACAGAATTATTGTTAAATTAAAAAGCAACCCCCCTAACCAAGGATACATACAATATATCAAATAAATAACCAATACCGGCTACGCAAATCCTTCATAAACAATTTGATCACACCCTAATTATTAAACAGGAAGGGAAAATTTGGAAAACAAATCAATAAAAGCATCTCAATCACGCAAAGTTAGATAGATCGCAAAAATCATTCTTAGGGAAACCTATGTATAGATCCGGTTGATAAAAATTAATAAACTATAATGCATTTTTCAAAATCCATTGATTCCATCGACTAGATCACAACGATCTCCGCCACTATTCGATTGGCTGAGTGAGATACTTCAAAATGTAAACCGATTGATAAAATAACACCAAAACGCATTAGTAAGTTTCATCGGTGTTCACATGTTGCGTTACCTCTCCGGTTGGTGAACCTACAACTAACTATAAATATTCTAAACCAAGATGAGTATCGAACTATCCCATTTAGCACACAGAAAAATAAATATCCCGGAGGCATATGAGGATCGAGCTCTAGTTTGAACCATCCTATCCCAAACCGAGGTGAACAACTAAATCCTAAATGAAAGTTGGGATCGAGCTTATTAAGCTATCCCTTCTCAAGCCTTGCACAACACCTTATCGTGCTTCCCTGGTAGTATTACCACCCAAAACACAAAGTGTCCTTCCTTTAAGTTCTGCGCATATAAATATACAAAAATCCACAGGGCCTTGGAGGTATGTCCTGCCACTAGTCGTGACACTAAGTGGAACAATGTTACCAATGGTTAGCAACATGGGGATCATCTTGGTAATGGGGTTTGTGAGCCACTCCATTTACATAAATTCCCATTATATGGTCAATTGATGTAGCATGGGTTAAGGCGAACAATGTTCCATGGATCGAGGGAGGGTGTCTCCTCGGTCTTCGGCATACATCAATCATTTATAACAGGTGTTACAAATTAACTATATATCTTTTAAGGTATCCCTTACGTATGTCAAAATACTTCCATTAACCACTACCATGGATTTAATAAATCTCACCATTCATATTTGTCCACATACAATATACTACTACATATATAAAACATTCACGTGGTAATTGCCTATGCATTTCTTAGTAGTTTGTTATCCCAATTAACTTTGCTTATTCTTCAATTATATATAGATATACAAACATGTGTCATTTGTACATAAGTTCTTTTAAAGGTAATATATATATATATATATAAATACAATTATCCATTTAACCTTTTTCTTTGTAAGGAATCTTTATATATTTATAAGCATATATATATATGCCATTGTTTTAAGGTTATCATCTATATAATATAGTTATGTTTTGTAATTTTATTATATATTTATATGATTCCAAAATATTTCATCAAGTAATATCACATATATGTATAACGACTCTTTTACTCAATTCTTGTGTATATTAGTCTTTTAGATAAATGATATCTTAAAATAGTTTTACTTCTTGGTTATATATATATATATAAGCATATCACCTTTTTCCCACAAGGTTTCTAAAGTAATAGTACTAATAGTTAAACAGGATCTTAGTTTTAAACGACCATACTTAAACACTTCTAAGTGTTGTAACTTAGATTTCCATGGCTTATAGCCATAACCTCTCTTTTTAAGGACTTATATCTAACTTGTAAGTTTCTGTGACCTAGTGAAATTTGTTTAGCTTAACTTGTATTGCCTAAGGACACCACTACAATACTTAGTTATGAAATACTAGACTTCCCCTGGTTTCTTAGTGTTTAAGCTTATTTCTCCTTAGTGAAATTCTTCTCTCTGTCGCCATAGTCGTGTCCTATACCTTTAGTCTACTATGTCTAAGACAACACTTATAAGCATAACACTAGTTTCAAGGTTCACTGGTGGGGCCTTGGCCTTGAGTTCCTCACCATGCCCATTTACAAAATTCATAATTACATTTACGAGAGTAATAACAATAGGGGTCTAATTTGAGGGATGTTATATTACCCATGTTACTATATTGTTTATTTATGCATGTCTAACTATTTCCCCATTTGGTGATTATATCCATGAGTGGCAGAAGTGCTCGGCCCCTCTGCTCAATCCATGGTTCTGACGTGGTCTCCTCTTGTGGTGAGATGTTCGTTAATGACCAAGTTTTTATATTCAATTTACCCAACCATGTTGATCAATGTTGAATTGTTGAATTAATTGAGATATGATCTTTTATTTGCAGAGCACAACTATAGAGAGGCCTTCAATGAGCACACCGCACACATCTATACCCCATGAGGATTTGGTGAGTGTTTGCCATAAATAATTTGGCCATAAGTTATTTTTTTAAGTTTGTTAATGGTAGGGTATTAGTGCAGTTATTTGATAAAAATAATGATCTTTTTTTTGTAGACTCATGAGATGCAGAGCGATCCCAGGGAGATGGTCGATAGAGGAAAGTCGGGGAAAAACAAGCGAAAGATTGATTTTTGATGTTGCATAGTCCTGTATATATGTATTTTGACATACATGTACACATTGTTGTACGTAGGGATACATGTACCTTGATAGACCGTTTGAGGGCCGACTACTTTTCCATGTTTTGTGTGACAAACATTCGGCTATCAATGCATGATACAATATATTCCATATTTTCTCTTGAGTTTCCACGTGTGTTTGTGATGATTTATCTCTTCCACAAATTGATAAATTATGCTATTGAAATTTATATAATTACATTTTAAGCAATATTTATTCTCTTACATTTATTGCATTGATCAAGTAATATCTCACCATTGTGTTATGAAAACATTATCTTAATGGAAAAAACTAATAATATATTTCAACAGTTCAATGAACTTAGCACATGCATGCTAATTTGATATCTAATTTAAAATTGTGTTTTTTGTCAACTCCAAGGGTTCATACCCATTGATCAGGATTATGGTTTCAAGGAAAATATGTTGCAAGGAAAAAACAAAAGTTAACAAAATAAGTCAAAATATGGTTGAATAACATCTGCCATAATAGTAACATGCTACGCATATCAGCAATGTAAGACTATGACATTTTCATAAACTAAGAGGAAGTCTAATAGATGCTCTACACATTTCATCAATGCTACTGTATTTCATCAAATTATATGTACATGATAATCTATGAAGTTCGGTTGAAGTGTGCCTACTCTAGCATGCTAAAAACAATGGCAAAGTATCAAGTACAATGGCAAGGAATGCATAAGTGAAGTGTAATAAAATTCATTGGGCCTTCATGTACATATGGTCAAATATATGTAGCAAATATACCTTAGTTTTTTCCAATATGCTAACCAATAGTTGGTCATGAATTCACTCTCACAAAATCATTGAATATATAAACCCTATCCTTACTAAACCCTAGTATGTAAGACCATGGTTTGTGCTTTACCTCTTTCATATGTCCATTTTCCACTTGTCATAATGCAAAAGTAATCATACAGAATCCATGGAAAATTAAATACCTAACTAGTTTAATGATCTTCCTTGATAATGTTGTTTTGATGAAGGAAAATAAGATGTTCATGGTCCTATGATTGTAAAAAGGATGGATTATCCTCATATGAAAATGTATTTAAAATTGAATGTACTTGATTGATACAAACAATGATGTAATGGTTGTTCATTGTGATTTGGAAAGTATTCCCCCATAACTTGATGGAAAAGGTTCATGGTGACCTTGATCTAACAAAGCTAGCAAGGATCAAAGGGATATCATTGATGAACATTGCCTCCATTTTTTATTTGGAACTTTGAATTCTTAAAAATGACATTAATTACTCAAAATCCAAATATAATGGAACACTAAGGAGTTTTTAAATGACATGGCACACTAAGGACATAACAATCTACCAAGGGTGCAATGTGGTAGGTTTTATTGCCACTCTTTGAATGTCTAGTTCTAAAATCAATATAAAAAAAATTCAAAGTTGACCCCCATGTGCAAAACTGCACACTCCCTTACTGAGCAAAACCCTAGTTTCCAAAATGGACCTAGAAGATGACACCTGGGCCATGGGACCAGAGGAGAGGGGCACCCCTAGCACTATCCCGATGTCTTGAATCCAATAAAGTTGACAGTTTTTCGATTTGATCCACGGTCATCATTCTATGGCTCGTTCCATATCGCATCCAAAAGGCCTTCAGGGACACCTGCTGGATACCTACCGGGGGAATAGAATTCCAACCGTGCAACAAAACCAGGTTCCGGGAAGTCATGCAAGTGTGTCTAGGAAGGTTCTAGCTGGGAACGCTAGCCATAAGTCT
Organism: Larix kaempferi; assembly: GCA_027924585.1. Lineage (NCBI taxonomy): Eukaryota > Viridiplantae > Streptophyta > Pinopsida > Pinales > Pinaceae > Larix > Larix kaempferi. Next base: position 7,151,192 of record BSBM01000438.1, read on the forward strand.
CCGGTCGATGATTTTGCAAAGTTGACCCCCATGTGCAAAACTGCACACTCCCTTACTGAGCAAACCCTAGTTTCCAAAATGGACCTAGAAGATGACACCTGGGCCATGGGACTGGAGGAGAGGGGTACCCCTAGCACTATCCCGATGTCTTGAATCCAATGGAGTCGACGGTTTTTTTTATCAGAGTCACGATAGTCATTCTATGGCTCATTCCATATCGCATCCAAAAAGCCTTCAGGGACACCTGCTGGATACCTACTAGGGCATAGAATTCCAACTGTGCAACAAAACCGGGTTCCGGGAAGTCATGCAAGTGTGTCTAGGAATGTTCCAGCTGGGAACGCTAGCCATAATTCCCCTGTTGATGATTTTGCAAAGTTGACCCCCATGTGCAAAAATTGCACACTCCCTTACTGAGCAAAATCCCTAGTTTCCAAAATGGAATTAGAAGATGACACCTGGGCCATGGGACTGGAGAAGAGGGGAACCCGTAGCACTATCCCGATGTCCTGAATCCAATGGATTTGACGATTTTTCGATACGATCCATGGTCGTCATTCTATGGCTCGTTCCATCTTGTATCCAAAAGGCCTTCAGGGACACCTGTTGGATACCTACCAGGGGCATAGAATTCCAACCGTGCAACAAAATCGAGTTCCAAGAAGTCACGCAAGTGTGTCTAGGAAGGTTCCATCTGGGAACTCTAGACATACGTCCCTAGTCGATGGTTTTTCAAAGTTGACCCCCATGTGCAAAAACTGCACACTCCCTTACTGAGCAAAACCCTAATTTCCTAAATGGACCTAGAAGGTGACACATGGGCCATGGGACCAGAGGAGAGGGGAACCCATAGCACTATCTCGATGTCCTGAATCCAACAGAGTCGACGGTTTATCGATCCGAGCCACAGTCGTCATTCTATGGCTCATTCCATCTTGCATCCAAAAGGCCTTCAAGGACACCTGCTGGATACCTACTGGGGGCATAGAATTCCAACCGTGCAGCAAAAATGGGTTCTGGGAAGTCATGAGAGTGTTTCTAGGAAGGTTCTAGCTGGGAACGCTAGCCAGAAGTCCCCGGTCGATGATTTTGCAAATTTTACCCCATGTGCAAAAATTGCACACTCCCTTACTAAGCAAAGCCCTAGTTTCCTAAACGGACCTAGAATACGACACCTAGGCCATGGGAGCGGAGGAGAGGGGAACCCCTAACACTATCCTGATGTCATGAATCCAACGGAGTCGATAGTTTGTCGATCCGATCCACGATCATCATTCTATGGCTCGTTCCATCTTGCATCCAAAAGGCCTTCAGCGACACCTGTTGGATACCTACCGGGGGCATATAATTCCAACCGTGCAACAAAACTGGGTTCCGGGAAGTCATGCAAGTGTGTCTAGGAAGGTTCCAGCCAGGAACGCTATCCATAAGTCCCCGGTCGACTATTTTTCAAAGTTGACCCCCATGTGCAAACATTGCACACTCCCTTACTAAGCAAAACCGTAGTTTCCAAAATGGACCTAGAAGATGACACTTGGGCCATGGGATCGGAGGAGAGGGGAACCCCTAGCACTATGCCAATGTCCTGAATTCAACAAAGTCGACGGTTTGTTGATCCGAGCAAAGACTACCATTCTATGGCCCATTTAAACTCACACCATAAAGGCTTTCAGGGACACCTACATATGGCTATACAGGAGAAAATCCAACAAAATAATAATGAGCATGGGGATAGTGATAATGAGCATGGAGGTGGTGATGGTGATAGTGAGCATTAAAATGGGCATGAGGATGCGGATATTATGGTTTACTTAGACGGGAGAAAAAACAAAGAAAACAAATCCATGACAAAACTTGTGCAATTTATCAAGTTGTACCAAGTCTATGCAATTTATCGATCTATCAAGCTATCAATGTCTGGCTAGGATTTCTTGGCCCGTTTAAACTCCAGATAAAATGTGTTTGGCCTCTATGATTGAATGGGGAGGATGGCCCTACAGGAATAGATGTATTGCAACTAATGGCATGTCCTTTCAATGCACAATTTTCATTTCGTGCCTCCAATTTCATTTAGGTCAAGTGTCTCAAGGAGAGATGGAAAATTCATCCTTGGGAATAATAACCAAACCAAGCAAAAAAATTTAATGCTGTAATTTTTGGAAAGTGTGTTTGGGATAGACCAACATGAGTGCATTGTCCATAAACTCTCATGCAAACTTTTTATGAATTTGACCTTTTAATGCAAAATATTCTTTGCCTCTTAATGAGAAAAACCCTAGTTGGATACGGGTTCCAATAAGATGTTTTTTACTCCACATATGGGTACTCATGCCTTGGCCATGATCATGGAAGGGAAAAAATAGACTTAGGTCCTTGACCATGCTCAAAGGAGGGAACCAACAACCTTATTCCCTAAAGATAACTTCTTAGGCTCAACCTTCATGAATGTGTCATTGGACCTCTACATAGGACAATGAATGCATTGTGGGGCCTTAGCCATCATCAAGTGATGAAACAAGTGATTTATGATCATATTAAATTTTCTAAAGCTTAAGGGCATTGGCAAAGTCCTTTAAATAGAAAATGAGAAATTTGTAGGGGGTATATAACATCTAACTGGGATACAAGTTTCATTAGTAGGTTTTGTGCACTATAAATAAGTGTTGAGGAATAAACATGGTTGGGGGGGACAATGTATTTAATTCCAAACTTAACATTCTTGAGCTCAAACACCATGACAGAATCCCTCTCATAGGATTATTTGGAATTCAAGTGGAATATGGACACCATGATCAAGTCTTTGGCATCTAGGTTTCAAGGTTTTTGGGTTTCTAAATTAGGTATCTAATGGTTATATTTGTGTGGATGATGGATGATAATATTATGGTGAAAAATGGGATGATGATGGTGACAACATGGGTAGGAAGAGCACAGTGATGATGTTCATGGTGGCATGGTGATGGAGACAATGACCATTGGGATAGTGATAATGAGCATGGAGATGGTGATGGTGCTAGTGAGCATGAAAATGGGCATGAGGATGCAGATATTATGGTTTACTTAGATGGGAGAAAAAAACAAAGAAAACAAATCCATGACGAAACTTGTGCAATTTATCAAGTTGTACCAACATGGGTAGGAAGAGCACAGTGATGATGTTCATGGTGGCATGGTGATGGAGACAATGACCATTGGGATAGTGATAATGAGCATGGAGATGGTGATGGTGCTAGTGAGCATGAAAATAGGCATGAGGATGCAGATATTATGGTTTACTTAGATGGGAGAAAAAAACAAAGAAAACAAATCCATGACGAAACTTGTGCAATTTATCAAGTTGTACCAAGACTATGCAATTTATCAATCTATCAAGCTATCAATGTCTCGCTGCAATAGTCAAAATATTAATGTCAATACTCAATGAGACAATGAAACAAAATCATATCATACATGTACACCACATACCTATAACATAGTACACAATAAAACATGCAAAACACATACTAGATTACCTACCTATGGTCATTCAACTAGACCATCAGTATCACCTCGAATACCAATGGTTTCCTTTAACCTTTCATGCTCGGAGTAAGGCAATAAGTATCATGCCTTTGATGAGTTCTTCCTTGGAATTATTTGCAGCTGGAGGTTTGTGTCAATAACTAAGTCTGTATAATCGTATACAATCTCACCTGGTCTATAATCTTCATATGTATACCCTTTTCTATTTGTTGAGTGGGAAACGTGGTTCAAATATTCTCCCTTTATAACCATCGACCCAATCGGAAAATCATTGGCCTTGAAGTCCCATAATGGGAAATTTAGGGTTTGCTTCCGCTCTAAGAAATGTTCCAGCCAATAGTCGGTGCACCATGCATTGCATCTTGGGGAAACCACTGCGTATATGTGCCCTAGATAAAATATAGTTCCAATGTTTCAGTCAACTAATTAGACACAACTAGTTGTCAAAAGTATCAAAAATATAAAAATATTGATCGAACCTGGTTGTACGAGATCTGATATGTGGTCATAGCTTGGTGAAATACTTGATTGGTCCTCCTCCAACCAGGATAATTATGTAGCTATCGGTCGACCAATGGGGAGTGACACGGTCCCATCTATCAACCCAGTCCATGGATTCACATTCATCCCATTCACCACTACTGCATGGAGAACAAAAACATGAGAGTTTCCTTGTCCACATTTCAAGTATATAATTTTTTGACTTTCTAACTGAATGAAATGCACGAGTTCCTTGGATTGTCTTGCACTCATATAATTGTGATCGATTTGCATCCACCACCTCCCAAAAATATCTATGTACATGTGCTTTCTTAGTTGAGTGATCTTCCTGCCTTCTTGCTCCCTCCCCCATGACTGAAGCACACCATTCAACGATGGTTTTTGCATATCGGATGAGTGATACATTTGTGTACTTCATTTATTGCCTGTGTAATGCAGTCTTGATGCACGCACCTGCTCCATCATGTTCACCTTTTCCGTGTCCGGTCTCAAAATAGTTCCAAATATGTGGCACCTTGTGCCTTTTGTGGAGCATACACAACAATTGGAAGACACAGGCATTTTTTAATTTCCCTGCACAACCATGAGACCAAATCCAATGTTGTTCCATCTATATACTGTTATCCTTCAAGTGATTGTAGAACATTTGAAAGCTGTGTTGTACAAAACCCAAGTCATGACACCTGTCATCACTTATTTAGAAGTGATACTCCTTCAATATAACCTTGTTGTCTTCAGTACTATCTGCCCCATGTCTATAGGTGATATGAACCATTATGCTGACCTGGTCTAAGTGATAGTATTGACTCTGAATCTCATTTTGCGGCTGAAGAGTGTAATTTTCCGCAAAATCGACCACTGACAGGATAGTCCCAATAGGAAATGTATCCATGCATGTTCTAAACTGCTCATCTTTCCAATGAGCCACATGTACATGATTTACATACTATTGTGTATTTTCAAAGAATTCCTCCATGAAGTCGCAAACCCATACTTGGCAGATCAACAATAAATACATATATCGATAGATTGTTACATATGAAATTGCAATCTGAAGAAAAAATAGTATCCAATAACTCATTACCAACCTGAGAAGTGACCAATTGTATTTTTGTTTCTTTCGCTCCCTCCATCAATATCATATGTGACATATTTGAATGACTGGAAGTTCACCTCTTGCCTCCCAAGTTCATGCTCATCAGTCACATGTATGCATTTTTCCAATAATTCCAATCCACCACACCCTGGGCATGTCCCATCTATGCAAGTTTTTTGATAAAATGTGCAATCGTTTCGCCTGCTACACAAAATGCTATGAATAAAGTCTCTAGATGACATCGGTGGTAATGTAGATGAGCATTCATGCACAAGAGTGTTATGCAATACACGAAAAATTTATGTATATGTGTCATAATAGTAACCATACTCAATGTGGTATCGACAACAACATGTGTTACGAATTGTGTTTATTTTAACATACCATGGTTTGCATTTTTCAAAGGATCTTTGGCCCAAGTCAAGTTCGTTATGTTCATTCCTAAATATCTCATATAATTCTATTTGTGTCATATCAAGAAAATGTTTAATGTGTGCTTCACGATTGTTTGAACCCCTTCTCAATTTTAATACATATTTTTGGTTGGAAGAAGGTCTAGTGTTGTCATGCCAAAAAGCTTGCACTAATCCCTTTACCGCATCAATGAGCTTCATATCAGAGTGTGGCAACCTGCCAATGAAGTTCCAAACATCTGTTTGACCAGTTTCAAGTTGTTCTCTTCTAACACAATACCTACGAAGTGTCTTCACATTAAAATTAATAATTTTGGAGGTAGGCTTAAGAAAACAAAGTGCCCTAGTATTTTTGTTCACGATTGATTGTGACAACACATGACGAACCACATTGCGATCCTTTGAGCAAGATTTCTTTCCAATTGTACTAAATGCATCTACAAAAATTTTAACAATATGAGAACTTGGTTCTAACTTTTTGGTCATCTTTATCCTTAACGTTCTTCTAACAACAACCATAGACCTAGATTTTAACAATGATACAAATAATTTGTACTTGTCCCCATCACATTTAGAATAAAAAAAGTTATCAAGTATTTGTTGAGTTTGATAAGCAATAGCACGTCTAGACAATGTACCTTCAAGTGAACTAATGAGAGTTTCATCAACCTGTATACGTTTCGGAGTTCTTCGGCGTGCAGTTGCTAATGGAGGTAAGGGTGTTGGAACTGGAGCATGTGCAACATCACCAGGATGCTCCATCATTTCAATAGGAGC